>CM076584.1:205497849-206097849 GCA_034641835.2 Pinus albicaulis | reverse complement strand
TAGAGTGTTTTTTTTTTTTTTTTTTTTTTTTTTTTTTTTTTAATAAAAAAAATCAATGTAATTAATAAATTAATTTTTTTAATTTGTTGTTAAAAAAAAGAGAATCAACATAAATTAAAAAATTTTATTTTTTAATTTGTTGTTTAAAAAAATTTCAATAATCAACATAAATAATAAATGATAAAATAATTTTTTTTTTTTTTAATTTTGTTGCTTAAAAAATCAACATAATAAATTTTTTTTTTTCATTTTATTAATTCTCTTAAAAAACAAGAAGAGAGAAGCAATTAGACATCTCATAATTTCTGAAAACGACTTACACTGATTTGTTTATGAAGTTGTTTTAGAGGAACTTGCGCGCAATGACAACAGGTAAATGCATTTTCATTTTATTTGGTTGCTAGCACTCATACTCATTTCTGCATTTTATGTTTTTCAAAGTTCTCACAAATTTCATGCAGGATTTGTACTAAAATTTTACAAGTACGCAGACGATCCATCTTCGTGCAGAAATGCTCTTTCAAAACCACAATGAAACATGCATCATTGGAATCTTGAAGGAACTAATTCTTCACTGCACATATCATGACATTTTCCGCTACACAAAAACCCTTTTTCGTCATGATATGTTTACTTACATTTTTCCCTCCAAGCACCTTAATCATCCCTGTGTTGCAGCCCATACTTCATTTCCTTATCCTTCATGACTTCATACATGCCTATTTTTCTTACCTGCATACATCATCTCCTTCTTATTTTTCAGTTCATTTTTTCTTGTAAATAAAATCAAACATCTCATTTCTTTTTCCATGACTCCATTGCTTTGCTATCATTTTCCTAAAACCTGTTTCTACTGCAATCATTTTCATTTATAGCTCTACCAATCATTTTGTATAAACTCGCGTTCACTGATGTGGGATTCCTTAAGGTCCACCTTTCAACAAGTCTCGATCCATCGACATCAACACTTTATCTGGGATAGAGACTAGAGTCATCATTAGTACCTTGAGGCTTGTATGCCCTAATGACAGGTTCTCTCGCTGACAATCATGAGAATACATCAATGTCCCTTGATCGTTGGATCTTGCAAGTGGCTCGACATCATATCATTTATTTTCACTTCGCAAGATGTACTAGGGTACCTTGGCACTCATTGACATCAATGGTGAGTTTTCCTTGTGCTGGTTAACGACATCCATTAATGGTTGGTAATCCAATGACTTATTTTCATGCTCGACATCGACACATCCATTCGCATGACTAGATTTGTACCACTTGATTTTTGTAGCAGGTGAAAACTATATATTTTTCATGATAGATCAGCAGTTGCAACAACATTTCTTCAGCCATATGAGAGTACGACCGTTCCACTTTCAGACATCATCTTCAGATTCATACAACCAAGCAGCAGTAGATTCCTTCACTTCATCAAGCAACACTTTAGATTCCTTCACTTCATCCAACAGCATGATATTCACATGATCCAAAACCACGATATTTTCCTGATCTAACAACATGACATTTTCTCTCATACAAATCAGCAAGACATTTTCCAAATCCAGAAGCGACAACTAATACATTTATATTGCATAGTTCATCAACTGTTTGGGTAAGTGAAGGTATGTTATTTTCTAATTTTTAATCAAACAATTTGCTTACATGTTGAAAATAAATGAACTTGGAAAATTCTCTTGCCATATTACATCATATTTCACCTCTTCGTAAACATAACACATCTTCAGTTTGGGGGGGGGGGGGGTAGGGGGGTGGAGAGAACATTCATTACCATTCGTCACCTCGCATATTGATGACCAACATGACTCTTCCAAACTACACTTTTTTGCAGTTGATTCACATACATTGATATCTATTTTGGCATGATTCAAAAATATGAGAAAATGTTTTCTTATGCTTATTAATGACTTATCATTATCAGTACATGTGTTAAAAAAAGAGAAATAAACGAAATAAATGTTGTTAACACAAGAACCAACATTTGTTATATGCATGGTTGTTAACACAAGAACCAACCATAGAAAATATCAGTTGCATTACATGTATTTCACATCCTAGAATGATACATTGTTAGAAACCATAATCAAGCAAAGCCAAAAGTTTTTAATCCATGCAAGGTTGCATGAGGACATGCAACAAGTTCAGTTGGGGGGTATGTTGGGTCTCGTAATTGTCACATTTTCATCATGTTTATCCTTGCCATTCCTCACATTCCATCACCTCATTTAACCATTTATCATACCATCTTCATGGGTTCACTTTACTATTTTCCAATTTATTTATTTTTATATTATAAGAGAATGTATGATCAATTATTGGAAAATTGACATATTTCACTAATATCTCATATGTGGATGAGATTTGTAATGTGCAAGATTATTAGGAAGGATTATTCAAAATCCTCTTGAATATTTCCTCCACCATTTCAAGAATTCAAAGGATAATTGTTCAAACTTATTCCAAGGAGAATATCCTGGAGATTCCAAGGAGAGGATCATAGAGATTTGGATAACATATATCATCCAAGATTTGTGAGAGATGAGTGAGGCTTTAAAGGGATCATATCTTGTAATTATAGGGATATTGGTGGAGAGAAAAGTGGATTTGTAATTATGAGTTGTTTATCTTGTTTTCAAAGCACTCATGTATAAAAGAGAGTGCTCTCTCTTTATTTTGATATGGAAGATATATGGAATAGATATATGTGATTGATAGGGAGAATTAGAGTCTAGAATAAAAGTTTTGGTTTTGTAATCTTTCATTATTTTTCTTCATTAATATATGTTGACACAGGGTTATTCTTCACATGTTGTTGTTCTCTTATACAATTTCACATTTCCAATTTTCGATATGATGGTGTGGTAATGCTGTTGAAGTAGAATTGTTGAGGAAGGACGATCATGTTCTCCTAAGTTAGGAGCATCTTCTCTCACTTTCTACACATCACATATTGTTGCCCTTTAGTATCTCATTTTAAGAACGGTAATATGAGGAAGGAAAAATAGGTTCTCCTAAGTTAGGAGCCTCTTTCGTCATTTACTACATCTTGAATTAATGTTGTTGGAGTAGAATTGTTGAGGAAGGACGATCAGGTTATCCTAAGTTAGGAGCCTCTTCTCTCGCTTTCTACACATCACATACTACTGCTCTTTAGTCTCTCTTTTTAAGGACAGTAATCTGAGGAAGAATGACCATGTTCTCCTAAGTTAGGAGCCTCTTCCTTCATTTACTGCATCTTGAATTAGAGATGAAAGAATTAGTTTAACTTCAGTCCTGAATTTCCAGTGCATGTGCTTCGTAAGTCTACGAAAATCTTCGATTGATAATTTATGTTAGAGAAATTATTTGACGATGATAATTTCACCCAACAGTTGGCTTGTCATCTTGAAGGTTAACAAAATCATAAACTACTTCAGTAGGTGGGGGTTGAAGAGATTTGATAAAGGTCTTTTTGAAATCATCATTTTTCATGAGATCTACAAGAGGAACATGAATCTTTATCTTTTGTATTTCATTCTCAAAATTGAAAACAAAGGGAATTTTGTGAGCAATTTTTACCTCAAATGAGGGAGTATTAACTGTTATTGGAAATTATGGTAATTTATGTTCAGCAACTTGATTTTTTGTTGTAGTTTTGATTGCGTCCTTATTCTTATTGGGATGTGCAACAAGTTTTGGATTATCATCAATCTTCTTTGATCTAATATTATATCGACTTTGATGATAGCTGAAATCATGGAATGATCAGGAATCACTTCATTATTCTGAGTATATGACATGAAATATTCATACTCTGCTTATGTAAGATGAATCAGCCCTTCTTTGTTTATCATACAATTGATATTAGCAGCTTTATCCAACCTTTCAACTTCCTCTTCATTTTCAAATATACCATTCTGCAAAGGAGGTTGAAATTTTTGATCATCAACATCTCTCCTCTCTCACTGCAAAATTTGAGGAAAATTAGGTCTTCTAAATTGTTGCCTATTAAACTAATCAAATGAAACATTTCTATTAGTATTTGGTCTTGCTTTCATATTGAGCTTGGACATCTTAGTAGTCAATGACTTGACCAACTTGGTCAATTCATCTAACTTAGGATCTATGTCTGAAGTTCCTGAAGTTGAAACTTCAACTTTTTTCTTTCTTTTTTCTCTATCAATCCCTCCTATGAATCTATTAGCTACTAACACATTAGTTTCTACCTCCAGTGCATTGTCCTACATTTGTGTTAGTGTTGTAGATCTTCTTTCTCTCAATAATAAACAAAAATCAGGGTCAAAGGCACCAACATAAGTGATTTTGGCTGAAGATTTAGTAGGATTTATTTCAGTAGGTATTTTGCTATAGATCTTATTGAATATCTTAAAAAAATTAGAAACTGATTCTCCTTTTCTTTTTATTGCACTTGTTCAGTGATACAATACATAAAATATTTCTTATCACCCCATTTCCTTAAAAATGTATTATCTAGGGTCTCAATTCCAGTGATGCTACCAGCTGTCAAAGATATGAACCATTTCCTTACATCACCCTCAAGACTTTGAACAAAAACTCTCATCCAGACATCTTCATGTTCAATATTCACATAGTCAGCATAGGCATACAAATAAATAAGGTGTTCTTGAGCTGTTACCTCTCCCTCACCACTAAAATTAGGCATGTTCTTGAGGTAATATCCTGTAGGTAATGCATTCATAGGCTGAGGTAAAACCAAAGGGGCATACCTTGCAACAAAAATTGCATCCATTCAGTTAGGGGGTGGGTTTGGACATGCCATGGCGTGAGTTGTTGGGATTTGTGGAACAACAATAGGCGGATTGTGAATAACAGATAATGAAGCACCAACTTGTGATGTGGAGACTATTTTTTGGTTGTAAAACAAGGGAGGTACAGGATTTTCTGCAAAATAAGGGGATAAAGTTTGCAGGACTTCTTTAGGGACAACCTTTGAGAAAACAATAGTAGAGGAAGCAAACTTTTGTTTACTCTTTTTATTAATTAGCTTTTCAGTGTAGAAATTTAATACCAAATATGTATTTCCTGGATTCTCTTGATCTAACAATTATATGCCACTCTTAAATACATAATCGCTTCTACTTAACTTTGTGGAATTTAAAACCTAATCACCAATAACAATATCATGAAGAAAGATCAATCACACATAACACAGATAATTTACCCAGGGAAAGCATATAGCTAAAAAACCCACTATCTTCTATTATGTATTATATCATGGATCATGAAACAATTACATACAAATCTCCAATCCAAGAGCTCTCAGTACAATAGCTAACTATCTCACACAATCATACAAAAATTGGCAAGTTCCTTAGCCAATTTACTGTCTCCAGACAACCTGCCTCCACTGCGCAATCCCAACTAATAGTAATCCCTGAATGAATGGAATCCTACTTGCCTTGACTATGCAATCCTCATGGGCACATCCAATGTGTGTCTAGTTGAATGTGTGCAACCGATAATGTCACAACTGATAGTCAATTTGTCCCAGCTTTCACCTACATCTCAACTGGGTCTCCACTGGATCTGACATGCATGTAGTTAATAATAGTAAATCTTCAGTTGCATGTGAAGCCACTGATTGTGAATTAATTAATAATTAATTCACTTGATCTCTCACTAGTGTATCTTCAGTTACAACTAGCACAACTGAGTTTAACTCATTTAACTAAGTTAAACTATTTTACAACTTTCATAACTACACTTCCAACTCTATTACAACTTTGAATCACTTAGTTACAACTAAGTCCACTTTCATGTCCCACCAACGAATCACTCAACTCAAAATTCCTATAGCTAACTAATTTTCCACTTCAGTTAACTATTTCCAAGTGCTCATTGAGAATAGATTATTTTTTATTGTCCAACTAATACTAAGGGATAATAATAGTCGACATGCATCTATAAATAGACATGCAATCTATAAATAGAACTTTCACATACATCTATAAATAGACCTCATGTATAAATATAATTTTCTCATTCATCTATAAATAGACATCCACCTAAAAATAGCCTGAGGGTCCATCCTAGTGTAGGTGCATAATTTTCACTAGGATCTTCTTGTTGAATCTCAACACTCCCTTTCAATAAGAAAGGGTTATCCTTCACCCCAATCTTGTCTCTATGGCATTCGAATTTGCTCTTAGTGACCACCCTCGTCAGAATATCTGCATCTTGATCTTCCGTAGGAATGTAATGAAACAACATGATCTTCCTCTGCACACAATATCTGATACGATGATACCGGATATCTATAAGCTTAGATATATCATGAAACACAAGATTAATCGAGAGCTTAATGCAAATATGATTATCACAATGAATCACTATCGGATCTAAATGAGAACCAAACAAACCAACCAAGATATTTCTCATCTAGATAGCCTCACATGCAGCTTGAATCGCTTCCATGTATTTCGCTTCCGCTGAAATGAGTGCCATGGATCTCTACTTCCTACTGTACCAAGAAATAACTGTAGATCCAATGCTAAAGATCCCCGTTGATGTGCTCTTTATGTCCGATGGGATGTCTGCCCAATCTGCATCTATGAAGCCCTGCAAATTCACCTGGTTAACTCAACTGGCTAACCGTATAGCAAATGTATGGTCTCGTGTTCACTAGATACATTAGCAAACCCACTAACTGTCGATAGAAAGTAGCATCCACTACCTCTCTAGAAGTAGCATCCTCTTTCCTCCAGTTTCCTAGAAGAGGAGTATCCATGGGTTTGTACCCCTCCATGTGAAACTTACCCAGTATCTCCCTTGCATACTTGCCTTGAGACACAAAAATTTCACCATATCACTTCCATATTTCCAATCCAAGTAAATAATGAAGGAGGCCCATATCCTTCATCTTGAACTCATTTTCAAGGTCCTCCTTGCATGAGTGTATCAATTGCTCATCACCAGTCAATATTAAATCATCAAAATAAAGAAAAATGATTAAAAGCTTACCCTACACCACAATTTGGTATGGGTTTTCATCTGCTTCACTTTTGGTGAAGCCCATTTCGGTGAAATAGTTGTCTATCCAAGTGTACCAAGCATGGGGTGTTCGCTTCAACCCATACAACGCTATTTTGAGTCGTCACACATACGACTCGCTGCTGAATATCTCAAATCCTTTAGGCTGCCCTATTTACACCTCTTCCTCAATAATACCATTGAGAAATGAATTCTTCACATCCATCTGAAGAATGCGCCAACCCATCTGTGCTAAGAGAGAAAGGATGGTCCTTATGGAAGAATACCTTGCGGCAGGTGCAAAGGTTTCTTCATAATCTATCCCCTCGATCTGTGAGAAGCCCTGGGTTGCAAATCTGGCCTTGTATTTCTCAAGACTCCCATCAAAAATTTGCTTTACCTTGTAGATCCATATTGAACCTACCACTGATTTATCAACCGGCCTTGGAACGATTTCCTGAGCACTGTTTTTGAAAATGGAGTCATACTCCTCCACCATTGCATCTACCCAAGTGGGATCCTACACTGCTTCCTGAAAGGAATATGACTGAGTCACAATACATTTTCTCATGAGAGCCATGTATCTAAAAAACATGTCAAGAGACTATCTTTGTCTGCGTTGTGAAGTAGGGGCTCCTACATTTTGTGCAACATCAAGTCTTAGCCTATCAGCTTCTGTAATATCCCAAAATGGGAATGCAACAATACATGAACACAAAACTAGAAATAACAGTGAATACCATCATACCAAAATGTATGGAAACCATGGAGCCATTTTATTATGTAAATCAACAAAAAATGAGTACAATAGAAGTGTGCATAACTCAAATAATCAAGGCAAACAAGCCTCCCATGAATACATATGCCAAAAGTGAAATGCTGCTATATTGCAGAATGTTCATGAACATGTACAACACAATCATAGATGGTACACTGGTACATGAGAATGTGAAATAACATACATCTACAAATATATGGCTCATACAATGTTGGGAGTGAAGATATAAGCTCTCAAACACAATTTCAAGACAATCCTGGAAGAATTTTCTGAAATATGCAAAAGTTCAAAAATGTCGGAGTTGTAGTCCTAGGACTGAATAGCAGCTGCAACTCAAGATCAGGATGAAGATGGCTGTAGATAAAACATGTGATGAATGACTCTTATCCAATGGATCCTTCAGGTGAAAGGCTGATCCTAACACTGAAGATCTCACCCTCCAAGAATCACTGCAAACCCTCATTGCAAATACTCACTGAAAATAATGCAGTCAAGAAGAGGCACTGCACTGTAGGAGATAGAAACTATGTTGGCCAAGTGCTAAGATATGAAATCTACTCCAAGGGCTTCCTCAATGATCTCCCAAAGGAAAGAAAGCTTCCTCCTTTGAAAAATAAGCTCCAAAAGTGGTGTTGTGAAACCTCCACTGCAACACCCAGCAACACAACATTATACTATGTAGAAATAATGTTGTAGTTGAAGGAGGTGGCTTGGCCTGAAGCCTGAATGTGGAGAAATGAAGTGCAAGCTCCCTCAAGAGGCCTCTGTAATATTCCTTTTTGTGGAATTTCTGAAATGTGGTCCTCAAGGACGTTGTATAAGAGAGAGAGTGTAAAAATAAGCTGAAAGGGGGCTTGGATCCCCTTGTTAACTCACTAAAAACTTCTCTTCCAGAAGTTAAGCTCAAATAAATAAGCCTAGAGGGCTTATATAGATCTCCCCAAAGTAGATCTCTCAGAAAATGCTCAAATAGAGAGCTTACAGCAATACATGAACATAATCATCAAATTCTGCAAAACTGAATGCAACATAAGATGAAATATATTATAGTCACCATGTACATTAATATATCAGCAACAATGTACAAAAATATCATGAGGAACAAGCTTCTCATGCAATGGGAATCAACCTCCAGAGATTAATACATGAAATACAAGAGATGCAACAACTGCATAAAAGGCTGGAAAGCAATGACAATGCTGTCTCTAGGAGTGTAGCTGCTACTATAGATGTGCATACATGAAATATGA
Source organism: Pinus albicaulis (assembly GCA_034641835.2). Classification (NCBI taxonomy): domain Eukaryota; kingdom Viridiplantae; phylum Streptophyta; class Pinopsida; order Pinales; family Pinaceae; genus Pinus; species Pinus albicaulis. Next base: position 206,088,816 of record CM076584.1, on the reverse strand, counting down.
CTGAAATATACAAGAAATTCCCAAGAATAGAAGAATGGTCTCTAAAACAATATTTCTATCCAATCTAGGAGAGATTGCTAGAAATGTTGGAAAATGTACAATGTGACAAGTAAATTGTCACTGCAACTGAATTAAAATATAAAATGAGGTTTTAGTAGATCTGATATGATAATGATCTCCTCTAATATTTAATCTAAGCAAAAGTTTGGTCCCTTTACTTAGAAACGGTCCCTTTACTTAGAAACAACTCCTCCTGATAAGAACAAATGGCTCTCCTAACAACTGCCTCTGAAAATAATGTAGTTTCTACCCTAGACTGCACTATGAGAGATAGTGAGTGTTTGGCCTGGTGCCAAATATCTGAAAATAAGCCCAGGAGTCCTCCTCGCTGATCCTCCAATGAATATCCGAGCCCTCCACTGGAAAACAAGCCAAGAATGACTCAATGAGTTCCTCTGTTGCTGCTTCCAGCAACATAACGTTAATCTGCTGTAGAAATAATGTTGTAGCTGCAGAGATAAGCTTGGAGAAATGCCAGAATGAGGAAATGAATTCCAAATCCTCTCCTTCCTTGAGGATGAGGTAGGGATTCCTGACCGAGAACACCCTTGGGTGAAGAACCCTACAAACCCTGCTAAACAACCTGGGGATGCAAGTCTTTGCAGACCCAACGAAAATAATAAGCTAATGCATAATGAAAATGGGCTTCCATCTCCTCCTTATAAAGTAAAGGAACCTTTCTCACCATGGGTCCCATTCACACATTCCTCTAGCTCAAGAAAGTGAAGCCTCCACTAAAACTGCGTTGTCTAAGTAGGTTCAATGTATCTGGACAGTTTTAGTTGACTTGGTCAAAATGACTAGATCAAGCTTGATCCAATCCTGTTCACACCATGTGGTGCTCAATCCAACAGCTTTATTATTCCTCCTTTCACACAAGGAGTGTTATTTTTCCATCAAAATGGGTTAAGGTGTCTCCTTACCCATTTTATTCAACAAAATAAAAATATGCAAACTATAATGTTCCATTTACCTTGCGGCTAAAAATTGGGAACATTACAGTCGTCCCCTCCCACATGTTGCTTGTCCTCAAGCAACTGCATAGAGAGACAAAATTTCTCCCCCTTCTTCTCTCATGGCCTCCTCATCAATAATCTCCACCACTGCTCAAGATATGCTGCAATAAATCTATCCTTCCATGCTTCCTCCGAAATATGCAAATCGGAATGGTGCTCATCATGGAAAAATAGAAGGTGTAGGTGGAAACCTCCTTGCTGTGCTATGGCCTCCTCAAGGTAGGAGTGATTTTATGCATGGAAAAAAATGTATCCCCAGTGATGATCCTCTCATCCATGCTATCATCCAAATAAAAGTCTCAACCCACAGTATATGCAATGTGTTGGGGTTGAATGGAGAGTTGGGCTTTTGATTCCCAAGGTGTTTCTCCCTCCATTTGTAGTACATATGGGGCTGCCTTTGTACTTGGGCTGAAATGGTATGGCCTCCAAGAATGGCCCAAGCTTCCCCATCAAGAAAATCAGCCATGAAGTGCCCCCTTAAGTTCTCCAAGTGGTTTTTCCCATAAGAAGAGAAAAGTAGCAATGTGGCAATCATGGTTTGCCCATCGTGTATCCTGAAATATAAAACATATACAATGGGGAGAATCATGCTCCCAATGGGCTGTCCCAAAATATACAACACTCTCACAATATTTCTCCTTGTGAATGTATAAACATCAGCAATACAAGGAGGCAACATGCAATGGAAACAAGCTGTCAGAAGACAACTAGAGAGTGGGTCACTGCTCCATTCATGGGACCAACATAGTGCACCTCTTTCCTACATCAAAATAGAAATTAACAAGTGCTTTTCCAGCCACTTGTTTGCTGCCACAAACATCTCACAAGATGGGAACATGAAAGTACAAATTGGTGCCAATGGTGCACACCAAGAAATATGTGGCTTCCCCCACAAGCCATCATAAAAATAGCCATTCCCATTGTTGCAATGGGCCAAATGTACATCATAATAAGGAACATAAGGAGATGTGATCTTCCTTAGCTCATCAAGCTGCTCATATAATGTAAAGAAAGGGAAACCAAAATGAAAACATATACCTTCTTTACCATGTACTTTAGTCCTTGAGCTGAAATGGCTCATCTAACTGCTCTCCCTCACCTCAAATGAGTAGGGAAATGGTTGTGCCAACCTCTCCAAAATAATTTGGGCTATGCATCTATCGATATGCTGATATAGAACATGTTGATTTCCATCCCAAATTAACTCTTCTAGCAAAGAAGAATATGCATCCAAGTGCATAGCTAGAAAGTCCTCATGTGTTGCATGCAATAGTTTTTCCTTGAGACTAGAAAATCTAGTCAAGAAGATTCTGCCATAACAATAGATGACCATATCATCCACCATGTATCTGTCATCTTCCTCCAGGTCATCATGAATCATGCATGCACCAAGATCTTGGGAGTACTCTACCAAGAGTTGAGTCCTTCAATCTGGACCAATCCTCCTTATGGACAACGCTGGTAATCTGCAATGTGATGCTCCCCTCCTGATGCTGCCTACAACTTTGACATCCCCCATGCCAAATTCATCCTCGAAAATGTTGCCATGCCCATCATGCAGCTACTCATGCTCAAATAGTAATGATGATCCTGAGAAGTTAGCCTCCCATGAGAAGCTTCCATCCAAAAGGAATCTCCCAATCCTAGTCAATGTAAGCATGAGTAACCTCCATCTAATCCCATGTGTGAAAGATTCCTCCCTCAAAGGAAGTATCCTCTTCCTCTCCAAATCTGTGGAGCAGTAAACCTGCATCATGAAGATGCAATCCTCCATCCCTGCAGCAAACTCTGTCAGCGCAGTATAACTGATGAGAGTGGGTGATACTGAAAATGAGAGAATGTCTCCCTCCTCCTTGGGTTTATCCCAAACTCTCTGCGTTGTGCTGGACTCCTCCAATGTCTCCACCTCTTCGGAATCCAAGAGTGGTGAACAACAGGACAATATGCCTCTCATCAACTCTAGATCAGGTGGCCTCCCAGGTGGAATGCCTCCATACAGTGAGACATCAAGTTCAGAAGTGGACTGTTTGTATAAGAGGACTAATTTTTCCCTCTCTTCACTGCATTTTACAGTCTCCTTCTCTTGTGCAAATATTCTCCGGAATAGATAGGGGTGTATCAACCCTTGCTGCTGATCCTTCTCTTCTTCCTCCATCTCACAATCCCCAAAAAATGCTGCAAATGGCTCTGGAATTGTTCTTTGGTTCACACATGTTAAAATACTTGGAATCCCTTGCATAGAAACACGAAATCCTCCCATGGAAGCTATGGCTCCCTTCTCATCTCCATGTGGTGATGGATCTTCCTCCAATGATACAGCGCTGTGGATCCTTCCATGCACATTCTCTTCATCAATATGTGAGTATGCCTTTCCTTCAATGAGAGACCATGAATTTCAGTCTTCCTTTGAAAGAATGATCTCCATGTTATCACAAATGGAAGAGTTCCCTTCATATAATGGGGTTTTTGCCTCTAGCAAGTCATCATTCCAGTTTTCTTCCCCTCTAGAAATGTGGAGTGGAATTTGTTTCATGTTTCCTCCCAATGCATGAAAAGTGTTTGAAGTTATGATACTTGATGATTCACATGGACTCCCATCAAATTTATTCACCAAACCCCTAGTGAACTCATCATATGTTTTTACATTTGCATGACAACATGAAACAAAATTTTTAAACCAACTATCATGAGCCATACCTTTGAGTTGCAGCAATGCTTCTCCTATGGCCTCATCTCCTTCCTCCATCCTCCTGGCAGTGCAAGGGGGAAATGGATTGTGCTGTGGATCTTCATGTGTGGTTGAATGCTCACACCCACCATAATAATAGATAGGGCTTTCTCCATCCACAAACCCTCTCATAAAACCTTTCCATTTTCCCCTTTCTATCTCCTCAAGATCTTCAATGATACCCTCCATGGTCTGGAAAAGAAGAAGGGAAACCTCCTCTTCCATCATTCCTCTTTTTCTGTACATATCCTCTTCTAAATGAAGAGCTTCTCTTTCTATTGGCATATTATCTTAGGCTGCACAGAAGCACTATAAAGCTTCCCCTTTTAGGAATATCAAAATTCTATTCCAGAGATTGACTGCAGGGGCATTTACTGGATATGTCACCTTTGAAGAAAGGATGAGATCCAGAGGATACCTAGCCATATGAAAACTTTGTCTATAGAGTTTGAAATCTTCCCCTTCAGGGATTCATCACTTTGGCTTGAAGCCACAGGCTGAGCCAAAGATCATTCTTTGATACCACTGTAATATTCCTTTTTCGGGAATTTTTGAAATGTGGTCCTCAAGGAAGCTATATAAGAGAGAGAGTGTAAAAATAAGCTGAAAGGGGGTTTGGATCCCCTTGTTAACTCACTAAACACTTCTCTTCTAGAATTTTAGCTCAAAGAAATAAGCCTAGAGGGCTTATACAGATCTCCCCAAAGTAGATCTCTCAGAAAATGTTCAAATAGAGAGCTTACAACAATACATGAACACAATCATCAAATTATGAAAAAATGAATGCAACATAAGATGAAATATATTACAGTCACCATGTACATTAATATATCAGCAACAATGTATAGAAATATCATGAGGAACAAGCTTCTCATGCAATGGGAATCAACCTCCAGAGATTAATACATGAAATACAAGAGATGTAGCAACTGCATAAAAGGCCGGAAAGCAGTGACAGCACTGTCTCTAGGAGTGGAGTTGCTGCTATATATGTGCATACATGAAATATTACTGAAATATACAAGAAATGCCCAAGAATAGAAGAATGGGCTCTAATACAAGATTTCTAGCCAATCTAGGAGAGATTGCTAGAAATGTCGGAAAATGTACAATGTGACAAGTAAATTGTCACTGCAACTGAATCAAAATATAAAATGAGGCTGTATCAGATCTGATATGATAATGCTCTCCTCTAATAGTTAATCTAACCAAAACGCTAGTCCCTTTACTTAGAAACAACGCCTCTTGATAAGCACAAATGGCTCTCCCAGGAACTGCCTCTGAAACTAACGCAGTTTCTACCCTATACTGCACTGTGAGAGATGGTGAGTGTTTGGCCTGGTGCCAAAGATTTTAAAATAAGCCCAGGAGTCCTCCTCATTGATCCTCCAATTAATAACTAATACCTCCACTAGAAAACAAGCCAAGAATGACTCAATAAGTTCCTCTGTTGCTGCTCCCAACAACATAACATTAATGTGCTGTAGAAATAACGATGTAGCTGCAGAGATAAGCTTGGAAAAATGCCAGAATGAGGAAATGAAGTCCAAATCATCTCCTTCCTTGAGGATGGGGTAGGGATTCCTGACTGGGAACACCTTTGGGTGAAGAACCCTACAAACCCTGCTAAACAGCTCGGGGATACAAGTCTTTGCATACCCAACGAAAATAATAAGCTAATGCATAATGAAAATGGGCTGCCATCTCCTCCTTATAAAGTAAAGGAATCTTTCTCACCATGGGTCCCAGTCACACTTTCCTCTAGCTCAAGAAAGTGAAGCCTCCACTAAAACTGCGTTGTCTAAGTAGATTCAATGTATCTGGACAGTTTTAGTTGACTTGGTCAAAATGACTAGATCAAGCTTGATCCAATCCTGTTCACACCATGTGGTGCTCAATCCAACAGCTTTATTATTCCTCCTTTCACACAAGGAGTGTTATTTCTCCATCAAAATGGGTTAAGGTGTCTCCTTACCCATTTTATTCAACAAAATAAAAATATGCAAACTATAATGTTCCATTTAGCTTGAGGCTAAAAATTGGGAACATTACAACCTTTCTTGGAAGGAGAAGGAATTCCTAAACAGGAATGCCTTGTGCTAAGCAGCACAACAATCTCAACTAAACATTTGAAGAAAGCACAATAGTCATGCAAACCACAATTTCAATAATCAATAACATGTCTTGCTATGGCTGCCTTGCCCTCCTTTTATACAAATGGAAGCCCTCTCACCTTGGGTCCCAATGATTAGGGTTTCCTCCACCAAGAAATCTTCCTCCCACTATCACTGCGTTGTCTCCAAATATTATCTCCACCTCTTATCCCAGCGTTGTTGACTTGGTCAAACTTGACCTTGTCCACATGCAAATGTCCTTTTTCACACAAGAGGGTGTGAAATCTAGCCATAATAATGATCCATTTTCACATCATGAGGGATTTTATTCTTATTTCTGAATTTTGTGGGCCTCCTTACCCATTTATTCATCTTCTAAGTGTCAAAATAAAAATCAATATTCCAATTAGTTGCGTGCTAATTTTGGAATATTACAGTCCTCCCCTCCGAAATGTTGCTTGTCCTCAAGAAACTGCAAGGATATAAATGAAGTGCCTCCTCTTCTTCCCATGTAGCATCCTCATATGATAAAATCCTCCAAGGATCAAGATGTTGTCTCATCAATACATCTCCAAGTTTCCTCTCCCAAGTATGCAAGCTAGCTTTTGGTGAGCATCCAAAATAGCTATCATCATGTAAAAGTGAAACATCCATGGAGGAAAAAATGGGTTGTCTAAAGGCCTTCTTGAGGCATGAGGTCTGATATATATTGGGATCAGGGAAAATTTTAAGGATGGAAAATTATTTGAAAGTTTAAAAAGTTGGCGAATCTCACTAGTCCATAATGTGAAAAATATAAAAATTTTATTGATGTATTTGTAAAATTATTCAAATTTATAATGATATTATATATATTGTTTATATAATGTTGGTGATTTTTAAGGTAAAATAGTTTTATATTGTAAAATTTGGGCAAATCACTTTTATAAAAAAATGGAAATTGGCGAATCTTTTTTTTGGAAAAACCATGGAAAATTAGCCCACCTGTGAATATTAGCCCCTAAAATTTTCCATGATTGGGATCTACCATCCCCGTATGAATCTCCCATCCCCAAGCTATCATCCATACAAAATGAGTTACATCCCAACATGGCATCTCCTGAAAATACTTCTCCACCTTTGACTCCTGCAATGCAGGTGCGTTTAATAATTGAACATGGTAGAAAAAATATCCTACCCCACGTTGTCCTTCTCTCCACTTATGATAAGTGTAGAGTATCTGCTGATCTTGGGCTGCAATAATGTTTCCCTCAAGTGGCAAGAAGAAGACTGGATCTCCAAAGATCTCCTCTCCAACATTATGAATCATGCTGGCCTAAACCATCCCATGTATGATGAATAATAAATCACCACCATATGGAATCCAAATGAGAGGAATAATGAAGGTTTCATGTAGTGTTGGAAGGTACCAACAGTCTCCCAAGTGGTCACAATGCATTTTTCCTAACTGCTGCTTTAAAAAATAGCATGGCAAGTTGTTTCTTGAAAAATTGCCAGTTATGTATGTCATCACATCTACTAGTGAATAGTAAATGACTTGGTACATCAACTGAGCATGCATGAAATAATAAAACACTTTCCCAAGGCCACACAAAATATGGTTGTCTCCATCATATAATTTGGCCCAAAATTGACCATGGAGCCCAAAGAGAAGCTTACCCTCTTGTGGAGCAATGCACTGAATGGAAATGGTAAGAGTATGCAAATATTGTGTTAGGTAATCAATGAATGCAAAAACAAAATTCTTACCATGTATTGAAAGAAATATGGTATATGGATCCATGAATAATTCCTCCATAGTGGTATGACATACTCCCATGAAGAATAATTAACCATGTGCTACATGAAGATCCTCCTTCTTATACTTGGAAATCCAAGTTAAGAAGATCATATCTCGGTAATAGATGTTTCCATCCACTACTCTATCATTCTCACCTCCTCCTTGTCCACCAAGTGCATCGAATGTGAAGTGATCATGGGGACACTCCATCAATAAGCCCAAGCTCCAAAGTGACAGTGCTGTTGGCCTATGTAAATAGGCTCCTGCCAACTCATAGCTCCATTCTTTGACATGCCCATTGACAAAGACATCTACCACAATGCTGCTACATATAGGAAATTCATTCCAAGGTGGAAGTACCTCCCGATCATCCAAGGCTAAGGATTAGCCCCTCCTACAACATTATGCAAAGTATGAGAGCAAATTTTCCCTTGCTCTCCCAAGAACAACAAAAGCAACAATAATTTTTGCTGCCTCCTCATACCTCCATCATACAAATCATGGGGTGAAAACATAAGGATTGATATGAAGAATGTCATATCAACACAATAAATCCATACTCCTTGCTGCCCTATGATGCAAGTATCTTGCCAAAATTTCTCCACCCACATACCATTTGAAAGAGGATATGTCACATGATGGCCAAACTCCTTCAAGAGTAGCCAGTGCAGCCAAGCCGCCTTATACCCAATGTCATAAATTTTCAAGTAGCTTTCTAGCCTCCCATTATGCTCGACCTTGGTACTCTTCCAATGAAGACTAACCTCCTCCCAAATAATATTTCTCTTCTTGCATTTCATGGGATGTTGAAATGCAACTCCTTGAAGATCTCCTAGATAAGATCTCACACCAATGACCATCTTGAATCCATGAGGATCAAAGTGTGTTGGAGGCAAAACCTCCTCCCTGCTGCTTAATGACAATGATGTTAATCTCCCCAATGATGCAGTGGCTATCTCATACTCCAACTCAATGATGAACATATGGTTTTGTATGAGATTGTTTTGGACAAGGTTCATCCTATCCTCCAAAAATTCACACCCCAACCTCAAGTGTTGTGTGTAGCTCAACAATGGCACATTAGGATGATGGTTCATCCCTCCCTTGAGCAATTCAAGGTTGCACAGTGCAGTGAAATTTTGTTGCTCCACATTAGCAGTATACAATGATATACATCCCTCCATAATATTTGCAGTAACAATAGGAAATTGAAACTTAGGCATATCTTGGTGAAATTTGGGAACATCTTGTATTACTGCAAGAGTTCCTTCCTCCAATGTGTTGGATCCCCCAACTCCTGATGTTGATGGCTGCTCCTCCATGGTTGTGACAGCACTGGTACATGTCTCCTCCAATGGTGGTGAGGGCTTCTCCTCCTCTGATTTCTCTTTGCCAAATTTTCTAATCAACCTTTGAGTAAATTTTGCAAAAGTAGACACTCTTGCATGACTCAAATGGCTAAACCACCAAATGTGTGCTTCACCCTCAAGGTGCAGCGCTGCAATCTCTATAACGTCTCTTTATACCACTAGATATAGTAGGCAGAATGCATCTAGTTTCCTTGCCCAAGCCCTTGCTGTAGATGACCCATCAAAAGTAGACAATAGAAACCTACTGCCCTTGATTGGGCCCTCTGCTGCAAGGTCTCCTTTCTTCCTCCAGCTGAATGAACTGAGGTAAAGCTAGAGTCTCCTTGAAGGCTCTAGGTTTATATTTGTAATCAACAAGGTATTCACTTAGAATCTTGTAATCCAAGTGTCCTCCATCTTTCTGCAATTTGTCCTCTTTTTCAAAAGGAAAGGGCATAGTCCCACTTCTTCTTTATTCTCTTCTTTTCTTGACCTCCTTGTTGAGGTCCTTTCTAGATTTGAAAAGAGATGAGATAAAACTCATTCTCTCCATCATTCTAATCTTCCTCTTTGTCTTCTTATTCTTCTGATAGCATAATGGCTGAGATCCATAGGCTGAGCCAAGATTATGCTCTGATACCACTGTAATATCCCAAAATGGGGATGCAGTAATACATTAGCACAAAACTGGAAATAGCAGTGAATAAAATCATACCAAAATGTATGGAAACCATGGAGCCATTTTATTATGTAAATCAGCAGAAAATGAGTACAATAGAAGTGTGCATAACTCAAATAATCAAGGCAAACAAGCCTCCCATGAATACATATGCCAAAAGTGAAATGCTACTATATTGCAGAATGTTCATGAACATGTACAACACAGTCATAGATGGTACACTGCTACATGGGAATGTGAAATAACATAAATCTTCAAATAGATGGCTCATACAATGTTGGGAGTGAAGATCTAAGCTCCCAAACACAATTTCAAGACAATCCTGGAAGGATTTCATGAAATATGCAAAAGTGAAAAAATGTCGGAGTTGCAGTCCTAGGACTAAATAACAGCTGCAACTCAAGATCTGGATGAATTTGGCTATAGATAGAATATGTGATGAATGACTCTCATCCAATGGATCCTTCAGGTGAAAGGCTGATCCTAACACTGAAGATCTCACCCTCCAAGAATCATTGCAAACCCTCATTGCAAATACTCACTGAAAATAACATAGTCAAGGAGAGGGACTGTGCTGTAGGAGATAGAAACTATGTTGGCCAAGTGCCAAGATATGAAATATTCTCCAAGGCCTTCCTCAATGATCTCCCAAAGGAAAGAAATCTTCCTCCTCTAAAAAATAAGCTCTGGAAGTGATGTTGTGAAACCTCCACTGCAACACCCTGCAACACAACGTTATACTCTGCAGAAATAACGTTGTAGCTGAAGGAGGTGGTTTTTCCTGAAGCCTAAATGTGGAGAAATGAAGTGCAAGCTCCCTCAAGAGGCCTCTATTGGAAGGAGAAGGAATTTCTAAACAGGAATGCCTTATGCTAAGCAGCACAAAAATCTCAACTAAACAGTTGAAGAAAGCACAATAAGCATGCAGACCACAATTTCAATAATCAATAACATGTCTTGCTATGGATACCTTGCCCTCCTTTTATACAAATGGAAGCCCTCTCACCTTGGGTCCCACTCATTAGGGTTTCCTCCACCAAGGAATCTTCCTCCCACTATCACTGCGTTGTCTCCAAAGATGATCTCCACCTCTTATCATAGCGTTTTTAACTTGGTCAAACTTGACCTTGTCCACATGCAAATGTCATTTTTCACACATGAGGGTGTGAAATCCAGCCATAATAATGATCCATTTTTGTTACACAACATTTTGTCACCGTCCCTACAATCCCTCGCCCCGCATATTGGAGGGTCTTTCCCGTGACCTGTGAGCAATGTCATACTTTTCAAACACCTTCTTTGCATCCTTCTGCATAAGGACATTATTTCTCCTATTGAACATTTCCTCAGAAAGCCCATAAAAACCTATGTTTTGGCATTGGCATGGGTAGCCAGTTCACCCCTTGCGCCAATATGGAGGATGTACACTAGAGGTCATGCCAGCTGGTGCTCTGTCTCTTTTTTGTGCCCGTGCCAGCCTTTTTGGGAATGTTTTTTAACAAATTAGAGGCAGAAGTTTACTTTAACCACCTCAGGGATGAGTCACAGGAAGTGGTTAATCTGATGAGCCATGGATCTCCCTCTTTGGGTAGTGGTTTCCTCCTTCCATGGAACACTCCTTGAAGATAGGTCTCCCTTCCATGATTACAGGGATCCTAACCTCTTCCTCTCCCTCTATATAAACATACCTTCTCCCTTTGTGAAAGCTACCTGAACATATAGCCAAGAAGCTGAACTTGGAGAAGAGATACTATAGTTGAGTAATTGCTATCAAGAAGGTAGAACGAAGGAGAATTCCGTAGAGAGAACCCTGTCTGAAATCCCGACGAGCTTTTGTGAGATGCGCTCCACTGGAACCTTGTTGGAGGAGACCGCAACGTCGAAGCTTGGTTGTACTCTTCCTTCCTTTCATTAATATACTCAACTATGGTATTGGTTCCATATTTGTGTTGTGTTTATTGATGCATTGATTTAGTTTTCTTCGACTAACTAATAGTTACGAATGTGAAATAGTATATTGTATATCGTATTTGTTTCTTGTGTATGTGCAGGTATCTGAGCGTAAGAACGAGCAGATCGTGATCTGTCAAACTAGGAGCGACAGGTAGCCACTCTTTTGATGAAAACAAAAGTGCGAGATATACGGTAAGTTATCTATCGAATCTCCATCCATTCGTTAACTAGGAATTGATTTCATAGCGTGTCTTGTTTGTGGCTAGACCCACTCTAGGGCTAGTGGGATCACCTCTGTCCACAGAGGGGATTTATCTCACCAACAAATTGGCGACTTCGTTGGGGATTAGTGTGACTTTGTCTTTCGTCCATTAGGTATTATTCTTGGTCTTTGCTTTCTTAGCTTGCCTTTTTTGGTTTTTTTGCTGAGTCTTAGACCCCTGTTCAGCCCCAAAGGATCAGATCTGACCTCTATTTTTCCAAAATTTTCATTTTTCTAGGGTTGGCTTGATTGGTGTGGTTTCCAGTCTGACAGTTGCGCCCACTGGCGCTTGTTTCCAATTCATCACCCGCGCCGTCCCCTGTTTGGCACGGATTACAGCCAGACAGTCGCGCCATTTCCTATAGGTACTAGGGTTTTCCCTGTTTTTGAGTTTTTGGTCAGTGCTTGTGTCTCTAGGTGTTTTCTTGACTTAATTTGAGTGCTTTGGAATTGTTTGTGTCTATGAACAACATTCTTCTTTCGGTTTTTTGTCCATTTCTTTCAGCATCATGGCCTTAGGGTTTTCTAGTGCTTTGGTATGCTAAGCCTCCTGTAGGAGTTTGGGTCTTTTGTTTCGCAGTCACCTTCATTATTTGCTTGATTGCATTTGGCTCCTTGGATCTGTTTTGAGTGATTGCATTTGGTGGAATGAGTCTTGAGTGAGTCTTGCCTCTTTCATTCAGTTTTGCTTCTTGTCACTCCAAGCATAGCTCACATTGCTTGTATGGGTCTGTTCCAATATCTTTCTTCAATTTGAGAGATTGTGACATTGGTTTGAGTTTTGTGTTGATTGCTTTTGAGTGGATTGAATTGTTTCGTTTCAACTCTCGCGTTCACATTCTCGAACTAGTGTGAAGATTTGTTTTTCATGTCATTTAGTACATTATGTGCTCTATTACATTGAAAAATCAAAAATATATTTTGTGCTTGCATTCTTTTTTTCATTGTTGAATTGGAAAATCTTTCGCATAACTAGTATTGGGCATTCTAGGAAAGATTTCTCGTTCTCATTAGTTTGCATCAGGTTCTGTAGTGGAAGCTTCTGTGTGTTCTCATTATTCGCTATCGCTTGAAAACTCCTAACTTTCTCATAGATAGATTTTCATTGAGCCAAATGGTACTTTATGGCATGTAGCTTGCATTCAGGGATTTGTGAGATCCAACATTCGGTAGGACCTTGGAATTGAAACATAAATACAAGATCAAGTTAAAATTTATTCAATTAACCTAAGGCAACATTGAAACTTAATGAAACATTTAGTGGTCTAAGTTAGAGACGTGTTCCAACATCTTTAAACCCAGCAGCTGTCACTCGCCATCTGGCTATAGACAGCACTAGTATGGACTTGTGCTCCCTGTATCGTCGAGTATATAAAGGGTGACCCCTCTAGGTTGCAATCCTTTTATCCATATGAAGCCGAGTCTGCCGCCTTGTAATCGTGATACACCGAACAGAATATTCGGGGAGACTACCTGCATGTACGTCAAGTCCTTGGTTCTTTCTTCTTTCATTTTATAACCAAGTTGTATATGGCAGTTCACGAGAACCTAGTACACCCTTTTACCAAGACTACCTGAGGAGTCATTTTCGATCTTTACTGACTCCATAAATTCGAAAAATCATCGAGCACTTGTCCTTTCATGCTCATTTCAACCTAAAAGTGATAGTCACCTTTTTCCTGTTTCTGGACTCTTAAAATATGAAACGACAGAGTTTTTTTCAATGTATTAAAAATTAACTTCCCACGAAATATTCTTGGTTAAAGTTAGTTTCCTTAGGGTGTTGTTTTAAAGTTGTTTCTGATGGAAAATTTTACGGAGTTCACTAACCCAGAAATCCCTTCTGAAGGGAATCTTGGTCCTTTTCCTGCTTTTGGGAATGTTGGTGCTCCTTATATGGAAACTTTGACCCTACTTGTGTTAACTATTGGGTTTCCTGTATGGTTATTTTCAACCTCGGTGGTCCTGAGTGTTCCATCCACCGTACAACCATCTCCTCCACCAAAACAACATCATGTTGCCTCTAAGGTGAACCTCTCCCCTTCTTTGCCTATTTCTTCGTCCTCCTCTTCTCCTTCGCCCGGTGACAGTCTGGATTCCAGTAACTAGGTGGCTAAGAAGAAGAAGAAGAAGACAAAGAAGAAGAAGTTAGATAAGTGAGAGGCTAATACTTCAGCTACTGCGCTTCAGAAACCTTCCCTTGCGGAACCATCCAATCTTCCACGGAAAGTCAAATTCCCTTGCATGCTCTGCAAAGGTGACCATCTGCTTCGAGACTGCCCTAACATTCCCAGGGTACTTAATGCATGGTCTGATGGCCGTCCATTGTTGCTTTTGGCTTCTGGAAGTCATATTGATAACACATCTTCGACTAGCTCTGGTAAGACTCATAAAAAACAGGGCAAGATTACCAATCCTTGTAAGTCGTGTGAAGGAAATCACCCCATTCACCTTTGTCCGTACATGGATGAAGCCAAAAGAGTGTTGGACAACTCCAATGTTTCTGCACCCTGCCTTCCGGCTAGTTATCAGAAGCCTTCTTCGAGTCCTTCGCTAGTTGATTCCACGATCAATCAACCGTCACCCTTGCTAGATCCCACTCCCCCAGAAATTTAAATTCAGGAATCTGTCCCCGATCAACCATTGATCGAGGAATCAGTTGATCTGACCCCATCTGTGGTTCATCGGGTATTTTCCTTTGAGAGTGGATCTCATCCCCCTCATGTTCTTCTTGTTTCTTCAGATTCTTTGAAATTGGAGATTCTTTCGTCCATGTAGTTCAAGAAGCTGCTCCTCCTACTCCCGCGTTGGAAGTCCTGGAGGATGCTCCTCTTACTCTGGTAACACTAGGAGAAAACCATCTTAGTTCGATGGTATCCCCTCCAAGTAGTTTGGTCACTTCCTTTGATTGGAGTCGATTTTTCGGATACTGCCTTTCGTTAATGGTACAAAACTTTGATCTGGTTGTAACCAACACTATTATAGATGAAGGTGCGTCTGTTAGTATTCTATCTTCAATTTCTTGGCAAGATTTTGGTTCTCCATCGCTTATGCCTATTACCCAGAATTTGTTGGCTTTTAACAGAGGAACCAGTAAATTGTTGGGGATCCTTCCAAAGTTGCTTGTTACTTTGGGAAGGAAAACCGTCCATATCGACGTGATGGTTGTTCCCGGCCCCTTAGATTTCAAATTTCTCTTAGGGCGCGACAATATTTATGTCATGGGGGCAATTGTCTCCTCCCTCTTTCGTGTGATCCATTTTCCACACAAAGGTCAGATCGTGACCATTGATCAACTTTCATTCATTGGTCCTGACATGACATCTAGTCCACCAACATCCCTTTGGAGTCTTTATCCGTTGGTTTTATCGTTGCCACATGTTCATTATGTGGCTACCTGATCAGGAGATCAAGTCTCTTGAAGAAAAAATGCTCAAAAATGAAGTTGCTCAGAATGGCTTCGAAACAAATCGACTGGAAAGAGCTCGGCGATACGATCCCAACGCCGTGAATGGCACTCAAATCCGACGTTGTATGCAAAAGATATTCAGCTTCAAAGATTTGTCAATTTCAATTAAAAAAAGGCCAAATTGACTTTATGAAAATTTTTATTAAAAAAAGAATATTCCACAGAATATTCTGGGAATATTCCATGGAATATTCTGCAAAATATTCTGGAGAATATTCCGGTGGCATCCAATCATCGGGCGCCACGTGGCCAACCCGGAGGCCGCCACATGGGCCCCCAAGGTGGAAAGGAAACGGCATATGGCATTCCAAAAAATTTTCTATGGCCGCGGTGGGATTTGAACATGGGTCAGCGGAATGTTAACCAGGCAGCTTAACTAATAGGCCACCGTTTGTTGTTGTTAAAGTATGGCAACGTACTCATATTTAAGGTTTGAAGTTAGTTGGGCGGGGCCCAAAAGGGGGCCAGCCCCCTCCGCATGGAACCACAACACGTAACCACAGCAAATTCCAGTCGGCACGCAATGTTTATGGACGGGTCACATGAGTTTCAGGTGTATTAATATATGGTTTATTAAAACCTTAACAACCGCCGCATACAACTCTACGATCAGTCAATAAGGCCCGACGGGTGCGGTCCTATGGACCCCCGTGGCCCTACTCCTTAGCACCCACGTTTGGCAGAACCCCCAAATATGGCGCCGACTCCAAATTTGTCAGGGTTATCTGGAGTTTCTCTAGATTTAACTGGAGTTTGTTTAGGCCAACTGGCAGATGGAGTAAATGTGCCATAACTTTGGCTAGGAGAGGCCTTTTGAGAGGATTTTTATTTATTTATTTTGGGTGTAGAGATCATTCTGGAGCTGTTGGAAGTGTTTGCAGAGCCACCAGGGCATTCTATCTGCAAATTTTACAGCATTTTTGATCGTGGAGCCATCAGGGCCTAAGGGAAAGAGAGCTGCATTGGACTACCTTCATCCAATGGAGGTGATTTTGTAGTCATTTTAGACTGATTTGGGTCTTCTGAATCTATTTTTGCAGTCTATTTTTCTATTTGAGGCTTTTATATAGATTTAATCTCATTTTAAGCATTTAATCAAAGGAGGAGTGAGCCTAATTAGAGGCTTTTGGACCCAGCGGAGGTAGCCCAAGAGAGGGGTGAACCGCTTAAACAATTATCTGCTGTCACTCTGTATATTTTGGCTGTTTATTTTCAGATTCTGATAGTTTAAACAATAAATTTTCATATGCATGCTTTTCCCAAACAAGTTTATACAGTAAACAAAACTTGTTATTTTATCATCAAACCTCTACACTTCAATTGCAGAACATATATTCTTGATTATTCACACATAAAAACATATCAATGAATACTTTGAACTTAAAAACAAATAATTTCATTGATCAAGATCATTAGTGATTACATTTTATTTCTTTAGGAAGAGTCTGTAGAAGGGCCAAGTAGCCTCCGGATTCATCCTTTCTAGTAAAGGTGAAATATCCGGTGAATGCCCTCTACAGTCAATCTCTGTATGAGAAATTCTTTGTTCTCACGATTTCAGATCAGGTTGGTATCAGAGCCCAAGGTTTTTCTTAAGAGAGTGTGAAATTTGTGCAAGTAAATTGTATTAGTCTGCAAAATTTGATGCTTACTAGGCTGAAACTGCAAAGAGGGGAAGGTCAATTGGTTAGAGAACAAGTTAATCCTCAACCAAGGAGGGCTAGAGTGCCATTACATCCACCTTCCATTTCATCCTCAGTAGCCTTTGAATCAGCCACAAACATGTCATCCAGAGAAGGAGAAGTAGAAATGGATCCCAAGGAAGAAGAAAGAGTCTTTAGAAAAGCTTTCTTGGATTTGACTGAGATGGTTAGGATCCTATACCAGGAGAGAAATGATAGGATTGCTGGAGAAGGGTCTAGGAACCAAAGAGAAGAAGGAGATTCTTCAGGAGGAAAGAAAGACAAAGATGAGTCTAAGAAAGGGAATGGAGGAAATGGTGATCCACCATCTCCATCATCATCCTCATCCTCCACATCATCCTCTTCTACTTCTGTTAATCAGACACATAAAACAAAAAAATCTCTTAAAAATCCTTTGTTAAAGCTTGATGTAAAGTTTGAGTTGCCGATGTTTAATGGTGATGTTAATGTAGAGAAATTGGATAACTGGATCAGACAGCTGGAAGTCTATCTAAGAATTCAGAATTTGCATGATGATGACACAAAAATCCAATTAGCCTCTTTGAGAATGGATGGAGCAGCTTTGGTTTGGTGGGAAGCCAAGACTAGAGAGGAGATTAAAAAGTATGGTAAGATAACTCTAACATGGAATGAGTTTATTACAGCCATTAAGAAACAATTTTATCCTCTTGCTCATATTCAGAAAGCAATCATGAATTGGCAAAATTTTAGGCAACTTAAAGGTCAAAATGTGCAAGATTATACCCAAGAGTTTAGAAGGAGAGCACTTCTACTTGGAGTAGACTTACAAAGTCAAGACACCTTGTTGAAATACATAGGAGGTTTGCACAATTATCTGCAACATAATATCCTAATGTTTAATCCTACCAGCTTAGATGAAGTCTGTGTGCAGGCTACACATTTGGAAGCTAGAGGAAAGAATGCTTTTGATGCTTTTGATGAGGATAGTACTTTTAAAAACAAAGGAAGGAAGAGAGTTGAAAATTCAAGAAAGGACAAAGGAAAGTTCTTTTGCAAGAACTGTTCGAAGACAAGTCATGATGAAGATCATTGTTGGAAGCTTCATCCTGAACTGAAGCCAGAAAAATACAAGAAAAAAAACAAGACCAAAGAAAAGGATAAAACTGTTGCAATAGCTGAGCAGGACTTAGGGTCAGACTCAGGAGATGAGACAAAAAGCATAGGCATGGTTTTGAAGAACATTAAGGGGAAAGAAGTGGTGCAAGACACAATTCCTAGTTCTAGCTCTTTGAATTGTCACAAAGATACTCATGATGAAAAGAGGAGGATAGAGCTTTTCCATGTGAGGGTAATTTCCAAACATACCAAAATTGACACACTATTTGACAGTGGGTCACAAGCAAATCTTATTTCTGAAGATTTGGTCAAGCAGCTGAAACTTGAGACCATTCCACATCCGAAGCCTTATCCACTTGGATGGATATGCAAGGATGCTAATTTGCAAGTCTCAAGGAAGTGCATATTGCGCTTTGCAATAACTGCACACTTTATTGACACAGTGGAACTTGATGTGGTGCCGCTTGATATCTCAGGTATTGTTTTGGGAAGTCCTTATTTGTTTGACAGGAAGGCCATCTTTCATCGCCATGAAAACAAGTATCACTTGTTCAAAGATGGTAAAGAGTATATTGTGAGAGATCATAAGAAGAAGCTGGAATCTTCTTTACTACATGCAGGTCAATTGAAGAGACTGGTTAATGCAAGTCAAAGTCTAACTTTGTTGATGTTAAAACGACCAGATTTTGAGCATTCGTCTTTTTATGATGTTGCTAATGATTTGTCTCAGTTTGATAACAGTTTGTCTTTGAAAAAAGATGATGTTGTGTTGCACGAATTACCTTTTGGGTCAGCCAATGCAGTGAATGAAGTGTCAAAGCAAAGCAGTGCAAGCAAGGAGGACACAAAATTCAGCATGGGACAAAGTTGGTTTCAGAATGGTACAATTTTCCATGGGAACAGTTTGCAAGGTGAAGGTTATTTTAAGTCTTTCTGGAAGTTTGATCAATGTAGGAAAAGTTTGTTTTCTGCAAAGTACAATTGCTGTTCTGCAAATTTTAATCATTTGCATCATGACTCCGTCAATCTTAGCAATGGTAGATCAGTTAATTCCAGAGACAGGTTGTCATTTTCTCAAAAGCTTCAGTTGATGAAATCGGGCAGATTTCAGTTGTTCAAGGGTGGAAGAGTGGAGAATCAGTCTCCACATCATCATTTTCAATAATCAGAAAGCTTTCGAGGGTCCAAAAGCTTCCCATTTGGGAGGTGTGATCAGGAGATCAAGTCTCTTGAAGAAAAAATGCTCAAAAATGAAGTTGCTCAGAATGGCTCTGAAATAGATCGACTGGAAAGAGCTCGGCGATACAATCCCAACACCGTGAACGACACTCAAATCCGACGCTGTATGCAAAAGATATTCAGCTTCAAAGATTTGTCAATTTCAATTAAAAAAAGGCCAAATTGACTTTATGAAAATTTTTATTAAAAAAAGAATATTCCACAGAATATTCTGGGAATATTCCATGGAATATTCTACAGAATATTCTGGAGAATATTCTGGTGGCATCCAATCATCGGGCGCCACGTGGTCAACCCGGAGGCCGCCACATGGGCCCCCAAGGTGGAAAGGAAACGGCATATGGCATTCCAAAAAAATTTCTATGGCCGCGGTGGGATTTGAACATGGGTCGGCGGAATGTTAACCAGGCGGCTTAACCAATAGGCCACCGTTTGCTGTTGTTAAAGTATGGCAACGTACTCATATTTAAGGTTTGAAGTTAGTTGGGCGGGGCCCAAAAGGGGGCCAGCCCCTAAGGGCCAGCCCCCTCCGCATGGAACCACAGCACGTAACCACAGCAAATTCCAGTCGGCGCGCAATGGTTATGGACGGGTCACATGAGTTTCGGGTGTATTAATATATGGTTTATTAAAACCTTAACAACCGCCGCATACAACTCTACGATCAGTCAATAAGGCCCGACGGGTGCGGTCCTATGGACCCCCGTGGCCCTACTCCTTAGCACCCACATTTGGCAGAACCCCCAAATATGGCGCCGACTCCAAATTTGTCGGGGTTATCTGGAGTTTCTCCAGATTTAACTGGAGTTTGTTTAGGCCAACTGGCAGATGGAGTAAATGTGCCATAACTTTGGCTAGGAGAGGCCTTTTGAGAGGATTTTTTTTTTTGATTTTGGGTGTAGAGATCATTCTAGAGCTGTTGGAAGTGTTTGCAGAGCCACCAGGGCATTCTATCTGCGAATTTTACAGCGTTTTTGATCGTGGAGCCATCAGGGCCTAAGGGAAAGAGAGCTGCATTGGACTACCTTCATCCAATGGAGGTGATTTTGTAGTCATTTTAGACTGATTTGGGTCTTCTGAATCTATTTTTGTAGTCTATTTTTCCATTTGAGGATTTTATACAGATGTAATCTCATTTTAAGCATTTAATCAAAGGAGGACTGAGCCTAATTAGAGGCTTTTGGACCCAGCGGAGGTAGCCCAAGAGAGGGGTGAACCGCTTAAACAATTATCTTCTCTCACTCTGTATATTTTGGCTGTTTATTTTCAGATTCTGATAGTTTAAATAGTAAATTTTCATAAGCATGCTTTTCCCAAACAAGTTTATACAGTAAACAAAACTTTTTATTTTATCATCAAACCTCTACACTTCAATTGCAGAACATATATTCTTGCTTATTCACACATAAAAACAGATCAATGAATACTTTGAAATTAAAAACAAATACTTTCATTGATCAAGATCATTAGTGATTACATTTTATTTCTTTAGGCAAGGTCTGTAGAAGGGCCAGGTAGCCTCCGGATTCATCCTTTCTAGTAAAGGTGAAATATCCGGTGAATGCCCTCTACAGTCAATCTCTGTATGAGAAATTCTTTGTTCTCACGATTTCATATCACTACCTGTCCTGTGCCCGCAGTCAGTGATGGTGCCATTGTGCATCGTGTGCTAGGAGCATTGGGTCTTGATTTTCAAGATGTTTTTTTCCCATTAGGTGCGAACCTCGTGGAATCTATGACCTCTTATTCGTCATAACGAACAGTCATTGGAGCACAGTTCGTTTTCTTGTGTCAAGCTCCTTAAAAAATGAAACAAGCACTTTCGAGGATAGTTCGTCTTCTATGTCAACCTCATTAGAAAATGAATTAGGTTTCGAGGATAGTTCGTCTTCTATGTCAACCTCGTTAAAAAAATGAATTAGGTTTTGAGGATAGTTCTTTTAATGTGTCAACCTCATTAAAACAATGAAACACGTTCCCGTTCAATTTGAGTCTTTGCCAGATCTCGTAAAATCCCTGTTGAGTCTTTCTTTTGATCTCGTAATTTGAACCTTCACCCCATCTGCCTTTCATATGGACTGAAGCTTGGGGGGCATGTACCTAGAATTGATTCACCATGCTTTGGGCATGCTTACTTTTTCAAGCATAGTTTGTTTCCGTTTCAAGCTTGTGTAAAAATGAAACTGGTTTCAAGCATAGTTTATCTTTGTTTCAAGCTTGTGTAAAAATGAAACCAACTTCAAGCAGAGTTTCCTGATATCAAGCTTGTGAAAAAATGAAACCATTCCCATTTTACGTCTTGTGATTGTCATTTTGTCAGCTTGTTTTCTCCAGATGAGCCTTGGTTTTCTCATCCCTTTGTCATTGTCTACTCGGCCGATCATATACCTTCACTTGGTTGTTTTACTCGTTCCTAAGGAACCGCTGCAATGAGTGGTATTGTTAGCCAACCTCTTGACCTTTATTTTTTCTTAGCAGTTCCGCTATCATCGGAACCAGTTGCTACCCTTAAAGCCACTCATTCCTCCAGGAGGAGTCACCTTTAGCTCTTTTCTGACTCTCTAAAATTGAAAATATTGCTGAGACGCTTGTCGTTTTGAACTCGTTAAATTGGATGCGAAACGATATCTACCCAGTATACGTTTACCCCATTTTTGGGCCGGGATAGATTATTTACGAAAAAGGAATACCTTAGCTGATCGCGACTAAGAGGTTCTCTCGGACATAGTTTTCTACCTTTTCAGATCTGTGAGACTACCTACGAAAAGGGACTATTGGATTTTTCTTTTCCACCTTATTTTCAAACTCTCTAAATTTGAAAAGATTCCGAGTTCTCCCTTTGTCAGACTCGTTAAAAACTGATGACATCGAACTCTGTCATTATGACGTTACTCGAGTTCCTCCTTCCTAGGGCTCGTAAAATGTACTAGGTTGGATTTGTTCGAAGGATAAACTTACATCGCAAGAATATGCTATCCCCTTCAAGCTTGTTTTCAAAAATGATTGGGGTACTCACCAGAAATGGTAGGGGAAAATGGAACTAGATTGTAGCCATGTTGGAAGTATGTCGCTCTTGAACATGACACTTGTCTGCATTCGTGTCGGGTTGGGGACATCTCATCTCGTTATTTGTTTACCTCCATGGGTTTGGGTAATCTCTTTTGACTTCTCATCTACTCTTTGCCACATCACCATGACCTCAGATCCCTTGATGTCAAAATACTGCCAAATCCAGTGTCGTGCCGCCGATATGTTCAAGAGAAGTTTGCCTTTGAAGTTTTCAACCTCCCTCTGATTCTCTATTGATCTTGATTCAAAAACATCATGTTCCTCTGTCTCATGTCGATGATGTGAGAAAAATTATGGCCCACCTTTGATCAAGATCACTTCCTGTCGACTCCAGCTCATTATCCAGGAAGTTGATCTAGAGCCTCCCTTTAGTTACCTTGGATCCTGCTTGCCTCAATGGCAGGTTCTTCGCATTCGACATAAGGTCCACATCATTGGCCTTCGATCGAATGATTCTATGGGTGTTCGATGTTAGATCACTGCTCACATTCTGTGGATTGTACCTTTCGTACCTTGAGAGCCATTGTCATTATTGGCGGTTTCTCTTGCATCTGTTAACAACTTTCATCATCGGTTGGTAAAAAAACGATGTTCTTGCATGTTCGACTTCAGCTCACATATTTGCATGCTTGAATTTTTACTTTGTCCGAGTCGAGATGGAGCACAAGACCCTGAGTTTCGTCTGATGAAATACAGGCTGCGGGTTCTTTGTGGATTACTATGACTTACTATATGAATCTTTATATTGGATGGTTGCGACCATACCCGAGTCTATTTTTTGATCCCTACTGCCGGATGGCTGTGTCCATACCTCAGATCTCATTGTTTATATACTCTCTTATGGATGGTTGTGCCCATTCCACATGCCATGTATCAGCTGTATCAATTGTATTCGTACTTGCAAGTTTTCCGACAGCAGTGTTTTGGTCGAACGCGTTCTCATAAAGCATTTCACCCCTACCTCTCTCTCAGACCTCATGATTTAGGGGGTATATGTTGCACAAAATTTTGTCACCGTCCCTGCAATCCCTCGCCCTGCATATTGGAGGGTCTTTCCCATGACCTGTGAGCAGTGTCATACTCTGCAAGCACCTTCTTTGCATCCTTCTGCATAAGGACATTATTTCTCTTGTTGAACATTTCCTCAGAAAGCCCATAAAAACCTATGCGTTGGCATTGGCGCGTGTAGCCAGTTCACCCTTCACGCCAGTATGGAGGATGTACACTAGAGGTCGCGCTAGATGTAACTCTGTCTCTTTGTTGTGCCCGCACTAGCCTTTTTGGGAATGTTTTTTAACAAATTAGAGGTGGAAGTTTCCTTTAAACACCTCAGGGATGAGTCACAGGAAGTGGTTAATCTGATGAGCCACAGATCTCACTCTTTGGGTAGTGGTTTCCTCCTCCCATGGAACACTCCTTGAAGATAGGTCTCCCTTCCATGATTATAGGGATCCTAACCTCTCCCTCTCCCTCTATATAAACAGACCTTCTCCCTTTATGAAAGCTAGCTGAACATATAGCCAAGAAGCTGAACTTGGAGAAGAGATACTATAGCTGAGTAATCACTATCGAGAAGGTAGAACCAAGGAGAATTCCGTAGAGAGAGCCCTATCTGAATTCCCGACAAGCTTTTGTGAGATGTGCTCCGCTGGAACCCTATTAGAGGAGACCGCAACATCGAAGCTTGGTTGTACTCTTCCTTCCTTTCATTAATATACTCAACTATGGTATTGGTTCCATCTTTGTGTTGTGTTTATTGATGCATTGATTTATTCTTATTCAACTGATTGATAGTTACGGATGAAAAATAGTATGTTGTATATCATCTTTGTTTCTTGTGTATGTGCAGGTATCCGGGTGTGAGAACAGGCAGATCGTGATCTATTAAACCAGGAGAAAGAGGCAGCCACTCTTTTGATGACAACAACAACGTAGGATATACGGTAAGTTATCTATCGAATCTCCATCCATTCGTTAACTAGGAATTGATGTCATAGCGTGTCTTGTTTGTGGCTAGACCCACTCTAGGGCTAGTGGGATTGCCTCTGTCCGCAAAGGGGATTTACCTCACCAACACTTTTCACATCATAAGGGATTTTATTCCTATTTCTGAAATGTATGGGCCTCCTTACCCATTTACTCATCTCCTAAGTGTCAAAAGAAAAAATCAATATTCCAATTAGCTGTGTGCTAATTTTGGAATATTACAGCTTCTGTGGTACGCCTTCTGCCAGTTCTAATGGTTGGATATGCGTGAGTGGACTCCTCCACTCCATGAACCTCCTCCTGTGGCAGATCCACATTTAGAGACTCATATTTGGGAACCAATAGTTCCTCCTTCGCATGCAATTCTAGCTCCTTCTCAAGTGACAAATGCATGGCTTTCCCCTCATCAAATTTTATATCTCATCGCACCACAGTCATTCAACTATTTGGAAAATACACACGATAATTATGGGGTGTTTCTATGTACCCCAAAAATATCCCAAATTCAGCAGACAACTCCAGCTTCTTCCTGGCGTCCTTGGTCACATGCACATAAACAGATGAGCAAAAAATATTAAAGTGTGAAACATCCGGTTTCTTACTAGTGAAAAATTCTTCAAGTGTACTCATGCCAAGTACTCTATGAGGACAATGGTTTTGGACATAAACTGCAGTGTTGCATGCTTCAACCCAAAAATGCATTGGTAGGCCCTGATCATGCAACATCACTCATTCTGCACCCACGATCATTCTGTTCGTCCACTCCGTGACCCGATTTTTCTGTGGGTTATGAGGCATTAGGAGTTTTCTTCAAATTCCTTCTTTTCTGCAGAAGTTCTTGAATTTTTTAGAGATGTATCCTCCACCATTATCGCTCCTCGAAGCCTTCACTTGCTTCCCTGACTCTTTCTCCACCAATGCCTTAAACTCACAGAACTTTGAGAATGTTTGATTCTTCTTCTGCATGAAGAATATATAGCATTTACGAGAAAATTTGTCAACAAAAATAAAATAGTACTTATATTTTTCTGTTGAAGCAACTGAAAATAGTCCACAGATGTTTGTTTGAACTCTCTCAAGGATCCCTGAAGCATTATTCTCCTTTTCATGAAAGGTGGACTTTACATACTTCCCCATGGTGCAACCCTTGCATTGATCTAACTGAGCAAGTGTTCCCATTGGAAGTCCAGTATATATTTGCTGCATGAATTTCAAGGCTCCATGATGAAGATGGCCCAATCTCCTGTGCCATAATTTGCCCTCATCCTGGCTCACCACTTTTTCTACCTTTCCCATCATGGTAGCATAACCATCTACCTCCTGCTTGTAGAGATTCTTAACTCAAATTCTTATCCTCTTGGTTTGACCTGTTTTTTTATGTCGTAGGAAAGCTTTTCCATCATTGAAAAAAACATCATAGCCTCTGTCCTCCAACATTCCGACTAAGACCAAATTTTTCTTCAGACCTGGAACATGCATAACATCTTTCAATTGAAATGGTTTACTCGACTCCCTCTGAAAGGTAATGGTTCTAATTCCAGTCGCACTATATATTCCATCGTCACCCATCTCTATATGCATCTAGAGATATTTCTCCTCCAAGTCACTGAAAAGTTCCTTATCTCCCATCATGTGAAAGGAAACGCTCCAAATACCACACCGATCCCAATGCACTTGAAAACATGCATGTGATCAAGGAGAAGTCAAGTTCAAATTGCAGGGCAAGGGCCTCACCAGCTGTAGCTACAATAACCTTCTTGTTCTTCTTCTTTTGTGGAAAGTTAGTAGCAAGATGCCCATGTTTGTGATAGTGAAAACAATTCACCTTGGACACATCCAGCTTCTTGCCTTTAGACTCGGATTTGGAATGGAATTTCTTCCCCTTCCCCTTCTTCACCTTGGAAACCAAAGAAAAATCCTTTTCATCATCATGCTTTAATGAAGAGATATCTCTAGTGTTCTGCCTGAACTCCTCCTACACCAGATCCGACCACAGTCATTCCCAATCCGATAATTTTTCCCGTCTGTTGACAGAGCTTTCATAACTGTGCCAACTCTTAGGAATTCCCAAGAGAGCCAAGCTCACAAAATCATCATTAGCAACAGCTATTCCCACACTCCCCAGTTCATCCTGACATTGGACAAACTTCGTGAGATACTTTGGAATGTTTTCGCCCTTTTCCATCTTGATCTTCCTGAGTTTATCTTTGAGCGCCAATTTCCTACGGTCACTGCTGCTTTGGAAAATATCCATCAAAGCCTTCCACATAGCATATGGTGTGGCTTTCCCATGAAGTCTTGAGACAATGTGGTCTTGTGCTCCTTCCAACAGAATCCTCCTCGCCTTTTCCACTTTCTTTTTTCATGCCTCAAGTAATGCAACATCTGTCGAAGTAGGCTTAGGAACATCATTGTCAATGAATTCCTTCAAGACATTATCTTCTAGCACTGCCTCCATCCTGTCCTTCCAAGAAATATAGTTCGAGCTACCATTGAGAGCATACTCTAGCCACAAGCCACTGAAAGCCATTTCGATGTTAAATCAGTTGTAGCACCAAGAAATTCTTTCTACAAATTCGAATTCTTTCTACCAACAAACTCAACTCCTACTTCAAAATTGAAATCTCCTATGCTCAGATACCATGTATAAATTTAATACAAAATATGGATTACCTGGATTCTCTTGATCTAAAAATTATCTGCCACTATTAAATACAAAATTGCTTCTACTTATCTTTTTGGAATTTAAAACACAATCGCCAATAGAAATATCATGAAGAAAGATCAATCACACAGAACATAGATAATTTACCCGGGGAAAGCATATAGATAAAAACCCCACTATCTTATATTATGTTTTATATCATGGATCATGAAACAATTACATACAAATCTCCAATCCAAGAGCTCTCAGTACAATAGCTAACTGTCTCACACTGTCATACAAAAATTGGCAAGTTCCTTATCTAATTTACTGTCGCCAGACAACCTGCCTCCACTGCGAAATCCCAACTGATAGAAATCCATAAATGAATAGAATCTTGCCTACCTTGAATATACAATCCTCATGGGCACATCCAATGTGTGTGCGGTTGAATGTGTGCAACCGATAACTGATAGTCAGTCTGTCCCTTTCACCTACATCTCAACTAGGTCTCCACTAAATCTAACATGCATGTATTTAATAGAAGTAAATATTCAGTTGCATGTGAGTCCATTGATTGTGAATTAATTAATAATTAATTCACTTGATCTCTCACTAGTGTATCTTAAGTTACAACTAGCACAACTGAGTTTAACTCACTTAACTGAGTTAAACTAATTCTCAACTTTCATAACTACACTTTCGACTTTGTTACAACTTCAAATCACTTAGTTACAACTAAGTCCACTTGCATCTCCCACCCACCAACCACTCAACTCAAAATTCCTATAGATAACTAATTTTCCATTTTAGTTAACTATTTCCAAGTGCTCATTGAGAATAGATTATTGTTTATTCTCCAACTAATATTAAGGGATAATAATGGTCGACATGCATCTATAGATAGACATGAAATCTATAAAGAGAAATTGCACATACATCTATAAATAGACCTCACATATAAATAGAATTTTCTCATGCATCTATAAATAGACATCCATCTAAAAATAGCCTGAGGCTCCATCCTAGTGTAGGTGCATAATTTTCACTAGGATCTTCTTGTTGAATCTCAACATTTAGGGTCAGAAACTGAGATTATCAAAGGGAAATATGGGTTAGCCCTCGTTCTAGTCCTTTTAGGAGCTATAACTTCAAAAATGGAGTTTTTAGGTATAAACCAGTCTTAAAAGACATCTGGAATTGTACACCTCATAACCAGACTTATAACTTTGTCATTCACCCAGGGATAAAATTCAATTCACCTCCCCGACAACAACACCAAATATGTTAACCCAAGGAGTCACTCCTTGATTGCATAAGAAATAAGCCTTACACATCATAGTTCATTTCAAATTTTAATGGGATTGTTTGAGTGGTGGGATGGCTTTCTCAAAGTTTTTGAAATGATTTTTTATGCACTTTAAAAATTTCATGCATTTGAAAAGCTATGGCAAGTATAAATTGTGTGGTTAAATTGGTAGTATAGGGAGCAGAGAGTACAAATGGAGAACATGGATAGCTGGTACCTATTCCAAGAAATATTCCTATCCTAAATCAGTCACAGAAATGATGATGGCTCTTTACATAAACTCTGTTTATGCAAAGTAAACAACATTCATAAAATAGATTGCATGTATAAAGTATTCCACAAATCCTTTATGAAATCTTCACTGACATGTTCTATAACACACATATAACTTTTAGAAAACTGAAAGAAGATAATTTACTATTAAATCCTTTAACAACTTATCACTCACACCTTACTAGTTGATGCAATTCATATTTTAGAATAAATTAACAAAGAAAAGAGACACACCACACATTAGATGTTCCTTGAGTCACAAAATCCTCGAGCATGAAGAAAAAATGTTTTTTATTATATTCAATCTTCAAGTAGACCAACATCCAACCTGGAAATGATATTTACAAGTGGTATATATAGAAAGAGAGGAACCAAATCCATCTCTTCTAAAAAGAAGGAAACATTAATTCTAACATTGCATAGGTTTCAAAAGACATTACAACCTTATCCCATCGAAATCTAACATAAAATACAGATGGTGAAGAAAGAAGAGAATAAATCTGAGCTGTAATGTTGAGTGTGCTATCATGCTTCCCCTTTTTTTGCTGATTTATCTCCTTATGTCTTGGGTTTTTAATAACCATGTAGCTTCATTTAATAAGACCTTCAACAACCTCATAACCACCTCTCACCATCACTTGTATTATCCATTTGGTTATGGGTTCTTATCCATCCTTAATTGGCTCAGAAAAAATTTGCTGACATGTGTCAAAATTAAGGTAAAAATAGGTGCAATAAAAAATTATGGTGAAAACCTGTAATTGCCCAAAATATGGAATGCTACCAGAAATTCCGGGTGCATCCTATTTATTTTTCAAAAATACACAAAAAATGCTGAAAATTATTTGCAGACTTATATTCTTTGACACCTAAGCTATTGTTAAAAATTATAACTGATAAGTAAAAAATTAATGGTATAGAAATAACTTTTTTACCTTCCCTCTATGTATGTTGCAGCTTCAACAAGCTTATCCAAGTATGTTTTGCTTCCAACAACTGATCTGGATCTGGTTTCTCTTGTGGTTGCTTCCTTGACAGGGGCTTTGTCCTCCCTTTTGTGTTTTTCTTCTCTTTGAGGGCTCTGAGTACTGCTATGAAGGGGTTGTGTTCTTGTTTTTCTTCATGGATTTCTCTATTTTTGAACCTTCAAATTCACCTTCAATATCAATAACCTCTATCATTATGCTTGGATTATGTAGAGCCTTGGACATAAGCCTAAACTTGTTGTTGTCTCTAGTATGCCTCTTTCTGGTACTAGCAACAAGTTTGGCTTCTTCCTTCTTCTTCTTACTGCTGACGTCATATCCAACATCCTTAAGGAGTTCTTCATTTGGTGGTGTAGGCTGATACTCTTTCTGCAACTTTTTCTGAATACGTGCTTCCGGAATTTACGGTAGAACTTGTGCTTTTGATTTATCTATAGTTTCATACCTTCCTCTTCTGGATGTAGTGTAGACATTAGGAAAGGGAGGAACATGGGGCACTATTTTCATAGATTTGGGTTTTCTTTCTTAGGAACTCTCTCCTTTTTCCAACCTAATTTCAGCTTTAACTGCATAAACCTTTTCTTTTTTTCCCTTGTCCTTCTTATGAATGTTTTATTTTTTGGCCTTTCTCTTTGTTCTTATTTTTGTAGGCTGAGGGTTTGGTTGTGAAACTGGAGGTGTAGGTGCATATTGGCTTGCCCTGTAGAATAAAAAGCGGTCCCAAGTTTGGTTTCTCTTCCCCAACTCTTCTTCAACTAGAACTTTGATTAAATCTTGATGGTACAAGCTATATTCTGATACATCAGTGTGAGCCTAAACCCTTGCTTACATATTTGTCAGGATTTTCAATAAGAAATATGGAAAATTTAATGTATTCATCCCTGCAATATGAAAAATAAACCTCATGTGATAGAGGAACACAACTATATACCTCCTTTCAAAAGTGAGGTATATCTTGATAAGCTTGTTAGAATCTGCCCAACCATTCTTAAGATAACTGCTTGGAATGACTTTTTTCCAATTTGGATCTATGTGTCCATCTTTGAGGAAGCTATTGAGATCTCCTCCTGTAATGACCTTCCCATTGAACCACCTTTCTCCTTCTCGGGGAAGTTTAATGGCTTTAGCAATGGAGTCTTCAGAAACCTGCAAGGT
Source organism: Pinus albicaulis (assembly GCA_034641835.2). Classification (NCBI taxonomy): domain Eukaryota; kingdom Viridiplantae; phylum Streptophyta; class Pinopsida; order Pinales; family Pinaceae; genus Pinus; species Pinus albicaulis. The sequence goes on along the minus strand of CM076584.1, from coordinate 206,057,962 downwards.
GAGGCCATAAACTGTAGCTTCCTTTCCATTAAAAGAGTTAGAAAACTCTTGAGCTACTCCCGAGTGAGAGCTCCCTAACCTGGTACATAGATAATATGACCCTGACTAAATAAACAAGCTTCTTACCCTCGAATTGGCATCAACTGGATATGTACCTTGTGGCTCAATTCAATTTATTTTTCCACCTCTTTTAGTCATCTTCATAAAATAGATGAATCTGTCTCTTGCAACTGATAGGTGGCAGAGTTGAAGGAGATTTACCTTACAAGTGTTGCCTGTATTCACCTTTGGAAATCTTGTCTTAAATCCAGACTCCTCCTCAAACTATGACTCTCAACAATTCGAACTACAACAACTAAAACTTCAAATGATAGAGTTCCTAATTTTTTGGTGGTTTTAAAACCAAAATTTGGTTCATCACCCTATGAAAATCAACCTTCATAATTAAAAATTTTCCTCACCGTGATGTGCACCATGTGATAATCCATCATCACCTTCAGTTGGCTACAGTTTTCCTTATGAAGTGCTCTAGATGTCTTGAGATAAGCAGATATGCGACTAGCAGTCACACTATCTTTACTATTAATTGGCCAAAATTTCCAACAACACCGATGCGCAATCAACCAAATGGTTATGGTGTTGAGTGTAATAACCACAGTCTCCTCCGTTCAGAAAAAAAACATACTTAGACATACATATATCTGACTTGGAGTTGACACGCAGGAAGGGGTAACGGTTAAGTTCATAACTGTGGGTGACACATGGGTTCAACGTATATTACGAATTGACTTAAAAAAAACTGACTGCAACACGATACCTCTCATGAGATATGAAAAGATTTAAAAAAATATTTGAGGTGTATTTACACTACAATACGTGGCTTAACTAAAGAAGATGAAATTTTTTTGTTTTTTGTCTTTTTAAAACAAAGTATGCTTCCGAAAATTCTGGCAGCATCAGAATAAAAAGAAGAAGATAGAAACATAAAAATAACAGACTGTCCAAAAAGACTAAAACTAGTGCTTCCGAAAATTCCGATAGTGACCAATTTTATTTTTATTTTTTTAATTTTGAAATTTTTGAAGTTTGATCCTAAAAATAAAGCTATGAATGGGTCTCATGACTTAGCAAAGAACTGTGCTAACACAATCAACAAACTGTACATCAAGTTCACCTACTACATAATTTTAGGGAAGCTCATGCGCCATTTCTATAAAGGTGAATGCACCTTGGAAACTATCTCAGTCGTGGAAGCTTGTGTGTAAGGCACATTGTTAAATTGGTGAAATTTTCTATTAAATGAACTCTTAGAGCATGTGAATATGTCTAAAAAAGGGCCACCTATTTTTTATATGGATACCTTTTTGTCACCCTAGCAATGTGTAAGTGGTGCCCACCAGAAGGTGGACATTTGGCGGTAGTTATAGAAGATCAACCCCTTGCTCACAAATACTCACTATGGAAGACATCCAAAGACCCCAACAACAAGGAAACCAATGAAGCTTATTTTTCTGGATTGTACCAGAAAATGTTGTATGTCACCAAGACCCAGACAATAATCCCACTTTTTCTCCTTAATGAATACTTGCAAGATATATGGTTTGGTGTAAGTCACGACATCACCTAGGTGCTACCTAAGTGCGTTAACCCCGACAAGTTTCATATGCGGGTCCAGAATTTTGTTCTATCAAAGGAAGCCTTCCATATCAAAGTCTTGTATTGTCTCATCCTAGCCTGGGATTGCCGAAGAAGTTTTGGATGGGAAGCATATATACTTTTTTGGATGAATGGTTCCTTAATCACTACCTGAAAAAATCCCTTTCGCCTCCCGGAAGCGCTTGGATGAAGAAACACTCACTCTAGTCATCAGGAGGCTCGAAACATAATTGGATTCCTTACATAACACTCTGGAGGATCTCATGGAATTAATAAGTCCTTTTCCTACCTTTCCTGATTTTATCAGTTCAAATATACTTGGTTCTTTAATCTGTAACCCTGCTATTGCTTCAATCCTGCTAGTGGGCCCTCAATCTCATATGCCATTTACCTCAAGAATACTTGGACACTTCCCACCAAACCACCATCGGTTCCCAATAAAAAATATTAAAACTACCTCTATTCAAGTTACTAATATTAATGGTGAGGAACCCCAATCTCACACCAATATACCCATCACAAACGGATATCTGCCCTACAGTTCTTTCGTATCCCCAAGGTCGCACAATCCATCGCCACGAACAACCTCCAACTCAACTACTATTTTTGACATTCTTCCATTAGGAAATTCCCTTAGTGCATACACAAATATGGAGGTCTAATCTGTAATAAAACCCACTATAGACACTACTAATGAGGTACTCGCAACTCACCCAACATTTATGGAATATGTTACTACGTCCCTATTATCTCTATTAATGGGGCCCAAATCATTCGCAGAAACCAACCAAACCATCATCACCGTGAATCCAAACCCAAAATCCATCCAAAAATTTCCCCTAACCATCACTTGGGCCTCCTTGCATCCACCAAAATCCAACCCAACCCGCATCATTCCTCATACCAGCAAGCCCTCGTAACGAGAAACCTCACCCCAAGGGAAATATGAGAAATAAATTTCTATTGGCCAACCATTACAAAGTCGGTTCCCCAAAACCATTACTATGACCCCTGATAACCTCCAAAGTTGGTCATCCTATCAATTGTTTAATTTCATTCAATTAAGTGCACGACAAGTGGAGGTGTTTCACAATAGTTGACAGTTGAACATGAGCATAAACAACAATAGATTATTTCCTTAGCTATAGAATGAGATCAAATTCTTTAGGAGAAGCAAACTAGACATAACGATATTGACCAAATAATTGCAAAGTTCCAGGATTTATGGCCCTCGATTGCTGAGATATTCATAGATGCGCCAGAATAATTTTAGGCTTATACTTTAGTTGGATGATACGTTCACATCGAAGAAACCTACACCGACCTTGTCTCGACAAATAGAAATCTCAAACAAAGTATTTATTCTACTCAAAGAGTGCTACTAGATCACAACCAAGTTCTAAGAGTTGTTGAGTTATGCACCCTACCTAAAGGATGAGAAGACAAAGGTTCAAAGATTCACTACTTGTTTTCCTTTTGAATTTAAAGATCAAATTTAGTATGATGAACCTTGGTCATTAGAGGAAGTCATCGGGAAGCTGCAACAATTTTATGTGCAGTCTAAGCACAAGTTTGAGCCGAAGCAATATCGGACAGGTAATGAGAAGACTAAGTGGGATAAGAAGCACAAAAGACCTCGAGATGCAGGTGATAAGGAGAATGTAAAATTGTACAAGAATTTCAATGCAGTCGACATAATACATGGATTTCGGCCTAAGGAGTAGAATAATGATGGTGGCATGAAGCCTTTGCAACATTGGAATTGTGGTAGAGAGCATCGCAAGAGATATTATCCACAACATCAGGGTGGTAGGACTCAAATTTATAGTGCTAAGGAGGCACAAATAGTTGGAGATGTTGGACAAAGAATTCCTTAGATTTATGGAGTGGCAGATAACAAGCAAAAGGAATATTAAATATCCATTATTGATATGGAAGGTAAGGTCTCTGATTAGGTTATTTCCATTTTTATTAATCTCGGATCTAATTATAATTATGTTAGTACTTCCTGGTGGATAAGTGTGGTTTTAATAAATAAGTGCAAGTAGAGTCTTGGTTGGTGCAGTTGGTTACAAGGACCAGGAAAAGATTTCATCATTCGGTGAGAGTTTGTGCATTTGAGTTGAATGGTATGCTTACATCAACACATCTAAATGTGCTTCCTTTGGTTTCATATAGTATGATTTTGGGCATGTACTGGTTATTCATTCACAGGACCAAGGTAGACTTCTATGAGAAGGTTATTTTGTACTTGGATGGTGATGGGGAAATGAGAATCATGCAGGGAAATAAGAAGCCTACATCAATGAGAATGGTTACAATTATGAAAGCTAAGCACCGTTGCAGGTAAGGATGTATATTGTTTGTAGTTCATATTTCCAGTGATAAAGGGGAGGATGTTGAGGATGATGAAGTTATGAATAATTATCCTATTTTGTAGTAATTTTAAGATGTGTTTCCAGCAAATATTTCAGAGTTACCGCCTCATAGGGAAGTGGATTTTTCTATTGAGTTGGTACCGAGAGCAGTACCAGCATCAAAGGCACCTTACAGGATGATCACACCATAGTTGGTGTAAATGAAGTTGCATCTTAAGGAAATGCTTGATAAGGGATACATAAGGCCAAGTGTGTCACCTTGGGGTGCACCAGTATTGTTTGTGAAGAATAAGGAAAAGCCTCTCAGGTTGTGTATTGATTACAGGCAATTGAAAAAAGTGACCATCAAGAACATGTATCCATTAATGTAAATTGGTGACTTTTTTGATCAATTGAAGGGAGGATTTGTTTTCTCGAAGATTGATTTGAGATCAAGATATCATCAAGTGCACATCAAAGAAGAAGATATATAAAATACTACATTTTTTATCAGATATGGGCATTATGAGTTTGTGGTGGTTCCTTTTGTTCTTACTAATGCTCCAAATATGTTCATGTGCTTGATGAACAATGTGTTACGTCCTTATCTGAAAAAGTTTGAGATAGTGTTTGTTAATGACATATTGATATATTCTAAGAATGAGGAAGAACATGTAGAACACCTAGAAACAATGTTGAGATTGTTGAGAGAGCATCATTTGTATACCAAGATCAGAAAGGACAGTTTATTTCAAACTGAAGTTCATTATTTGGGACATGTTGTTTCTGAGGAAGTTTAACAGTGGACCCAAAACAAATTAAATCTAACATGGAATGGCCAAATCCTAGGAATGTGGATGAGGTCAGATCATTCATGGGACTAGCAAGTTTACTATAGGATTTTAATTAGGAAATTCTCATGGATTGACTATCCTATCACATCTTTATAGAGAAAATGAAAGAAATTTGAATTGAATGAGGAGTGTGAAACTAGTTTTGAGCAGTTGAAGCATTTTCTTACAAATGCTCCAATATTGAAGATTGCAGATAATGATAAGGAGTTTGTGGTTTTAACAGATGCTTGTTAGGAAGGACTTAGTGGAGTCCTAATGCAAGAAGAACAAGTGGTTTTATATGAGTCAAGGAAGCTGAATACACATGAGCGTAACTATGTGACTCATGATATTTAGTTGGTAGTTATTATTCATGCATTGAAGATGTGGAAACATTATCATCTTAGAAGGAGGTTCATTATGATGAGTGATCACAGTGGAATGAGGTTAATTTTTTTACCAACCTAATCTAAATTCTAGCCAAGATAGATGGTTGGATACGCTTAGTGAGTTTGAATTTGAGATTAGATAGATCAAGGGAAAGGAGAATAGGGTTGTAGATGCTCTTAGTACGAGAGTGCATCTGAATCACATTTCAACACTGAGCTCTTATGGGACATATTTATAGGAGAAAATATTGCATGTATGGAAACATGATGATAGGTACCAAAATATGAAGCAGAGATTGAAACAACAAGGTGAAGGTGATAGGGATGAGGAATATCACCCCACAATAGATAGTTTGGTCATATTCAAGAACATGATCTATGTGCCAAATAGAAGTGAGCTCAAGAAACTGATTTTGATGGAATTTCATGTCAAGCTGTATTTAGGCCACCTGGAATACCAAAAGACATTGACAATGATCAAGAAGTTCTATCATTGGCCAAAGTTGAAGAAGGAAGTGTTTGAGTTTATTTTGAAATGTTTGGACTGTCAGTAGGTGAAAGAAGAGTGTAAGAATCCAGTTGGTTGAATGAAACCTATTTTGATTGTAGAATGAAAATGGGAGTTTATTTCCATGCACTTCATTTCAAGTTTTCGGAGGACATTGATGTAACATGATTCCGTCATGGATGTGGTTGACAGCTTGAGCAAGGTATCTCACTTAATTCTAGTGAAGCCTACTAATTCAGTGAGTGAGGTAGCTCATATATTCATTAGGGAGGTAGCGAGGTTGCATGGTTTTCCTGAAAATATTATATTAGATAGAGATACCAAGTTCACTTCTAGGTTTTGGAAGTAGTAGTTTGTAGATTTGGGGATAGAGTTAGATTTCAATACAACTTATCATCCACAAACATATGGAAAAACATATAGGGTCAACATGATTCTCGAGGAAATGTTGAAAATGTATGTCATGCATCAGCAGAGGAAGTGGGAACAATATCTTTCACTAGTAGAATTTGCATATTGGCGAGCCCTAGTATTATAGCAAGAGTGCTACAACTCCCAGGGGTTGCCCTACTTTACTTGATCAACCCAGGGTTCGTACAAACTTGGAGGTGAAAATGCTATATACATAACATATGCATTCTGTTCATGTCATCCTATTTTTCTCTACGTAAGGGTGCTATTTCTAAGGGTTCTCAGTGAAGTCTATCACACTTCAATGAAACTAGAATAAATTACAGAAAGGAAATGACATAAGGAAACTAAATTAAGTCGTTGAAAATAAATGACAGAAATGGAACTAATATAAATTGCTGAAAAGAAATGACAGAAAGGAAACTAATTTAAGTTGCAGTAAGGAAACTAATTTAAACCCTACTTAACATCACCAATCAGCTAAACACACCCTACTCTATATATCATGCTCCTATCTATGCAACTATTCATGACCTAATTCTAATTTGAAGAAGTTTTCTTGCAGTTTGGGGGAAAATGGGCTAAAGGTGCTAATGGAGGGCTTAACGCATGAAACAAGGCTTAGAAGTGAAAATATGGGTTTAAACCTTATAAAACTTCATTACAGCGCAAAAATGCTTCGAAGAGGAATGAATTGAAAAGTGAAATTGTGGAGAAGTGGGAGAAAAATGCAATTTTCGAAAATGGAAAAGGTTGTGATTTGCGATATGTGATATTGCAATATCGCAATCGATAAAAAAACGAGCGGTAAGTGTTAATAGGGAGCAGATAAAGATCACAAAATGTGATTTGCGTAGGGATAAATATTGCAATTTGCGATGGGTGACGTGGTGGTAGGAATAACGGCGGAGTGCGATAACAATATCACAATTGACGGATAAGAAGTGGTAAGTCGTAAAAGAAAACAACAGAAACTGCGATTTGCGATATCACAATATCACAATATCGCAAGGTTGGTGGAAAAGCGATAGTGAAGTCAGGAGAAGAGTGTGAAGTGTGATTGTGATGTATGGTAGTTATCGAAATCGGAAAAAAAAGGAGCGAAAAGTGTTAAAGGAAGAGACTAAACACTGCGATGTGTGATTTGCGATGTACGGTAGCGGGAAGTTCGAAGAGGAAAGGCAAAGGTCAAACTCCAGTGGGTTCCAAGCATTTTGCGTTAAAAAGGTAAAGGTGAGGTGAAAAAGGGAAAATCATTAAGATGTTGAAGAATGAAAAAGGAAAGGGAAGGGGTTTTGCGATGGCCGAGATGTGATAATCGGGAAAGTCCAAGGTAAAATATCTTATGCAAAACTTTAATGGTTTCTATGAAAAAAGGTGTGACAGCTGATAGGAAGAGAAAAGGAGGAAATGGAGCATAACATAGGTGTTTGGAAGCATAACACAGAGATGGAAAATGAAGCAGGAAGGCGGGGGTGAACTTCTTCAGAATTTTAATACTGATTCCTGCAAACAAACATGTGGATTCATGCACGGGTAAACAGAAAAAAATGTGTGATAAAAAAAGTGAACAGAAAGCAGTTTTTGGGTCTGTGGGAAGGTTTTCCCTCCTCGATCTCTATTGACAGAGATGAGAAGGGGTTCTCGATCCACAAATTTTTGGTCTTCCTCTATTCTATCACTCTCATAAGAAAATGAAAAACTACAATAGCACACTGAAAGCAAAACTAAGCAGCAGTGAAACTATCAGAAGTTAGCTAACTGTTCAAGAAAAAAACTAAATAAATGGCAGAAATAAAAATAGCTAAATGACAGAAAGGAAAGAATGAAAACATCAGAGAAGCTGAGGCACATAGGTTGGACCCTAACCCATGAGCCCAGCTCTCTAGAAGTAAATCAGTAAAATGGAGTCTATCTACTCATTGCATTAAAAATGAAATCTTATTACAGCTCGAGGGTCTTAAACAACAAAATCCTAATAGAATGGAAAATGAATGGCATGGGATGGAATGGAATGGATTGAATCGAATGGACCATAATGGAATGGAAGAATTGACCCTAATTAGCTCTTGATTAGCTTTATTTATCCTCAAGGGCAGCTACCAACATCTCCCTAAAAAATAGGTAATTAGTCCACTTGACTCCAAGTGAAGTATGGCTTGAGAGCACTTGGTCTTGAGTCACTTGGCTGCCTCTAGAATTTGAATTTTTGGAGGGGATCTCATGAGGATCCTTTGGCTTCCTTTGAGAGTCAAGGAGGGTGGACAACCCCCTTGAATCTCTCTAAGATTTCTCCCTAATTTCGTGATACTGTGCTCATTTATTCTCCAATCTTGATCTTCCAGTGGCAGGGAGCAAGTCCCTAAATCATCTCCGTCTCCAAATCTGCATAATTTTCCAAATATTCTCACAATATTCTACAAAAATAACCAATATTAGGCACACATATTCAATTCTCTTTAAACCTTCCTAAGAAAATATTGAAGCATAAGAAAACATTATTAAGTTCAGAAGGAGAGATTTAATATATATATTCATGTGCATAAGGAAGGTAGATGGGCTTAAGAAAGTTTATATGGGCCTTATTTTATGTCTAATTTAGAGGCCCATCATCACCCCCCTACTGCAATTGTTTCTCATCCTTTGAGCAACCTATTCATCCTCCTTGCCGTAAGTTTTTCCTGCATGCTGGCTTATTTAATTTCTATTTATTGGCCCATGCGCTGCTCCTCCTGCTAATATTCTTTCATTTCTTCTTGTAGGTGCTTCATGGAGGTCCTTATATGCCTTAATCAAATCTATTTTTCATGCAAAGAGGTGGTGGATCCACCTTTTATTTGATTTTTTTTCTTTTTTTTGTTCTCTCTCTTTTTTTTTTGCATGAAAAGTAAACTCACAGTTCTTTTTTATATGAACTGAGTTCACCCTTGGCACTCCTTGTCTTCTATTACATTGAACTGCTTACTACCCACTTTCTCAAGTCTTTTTTTACTTTTTTGTCTTGTTCCTTTTCTTGGTGGGAAAAGTGAGGCTAGTTGCTAGATAAGGCTGAGGTTGCTCTGCTATTGATTGTGGCTATATAAAAACAAATTTCCTTCCCACAATTTTTAATGTTTTATTAAGCTAAAATAGATTCAAAGAAAGGGTAAGATTATTGCATACATGAGCCTTACCATTGATTTGTTTTTGTAGGTGATATTGAAGCTGCTGATATGGTTGTTGAAGCTTTCTTCAATGGTTTTGAAGCTACATGTGATCATCTGCTTGAGGTCCTTTTGGAGCTTTTGAGCACATGAGGAGGAAGTACAAGTTTGACTACCTTTAACTAGGGTGTTGAACGAATTTTATTTTTGTGCCAACTTGCTGTTTTCTAGCTTGAAAAGTTTGGAGAGCACTTGCATTCATTAGAGAGAGATACATGGAGAAATGCAAATTTTTTTTATTTTATTTTATAAGGCGTACTAGCTGCCTCAATGAGGTTTTCCACTAGTAGGTCTGCCTAGGCGCCTCAAAGGAGGCTTTCACCTAGGATGTTTTATTTTTCCCTTCTTTTTTTTCCCAACCCAATGACCAAATCATGGAGGTTTTCAATCAGTGGGCCAATCTCAGACTCCTCAAAAGAGGTTTTCACTTGAGATTTTATTCTTTCCCTTTTTTTCTTTTTCTTTTTTCTATTTTCACTTTCCTCCTCCACTTGAAAAAACAAAGACTTTTTCAAGTATAGGAATACTTCCAATGGAGCCATGTACACATAAATATGATAGATAATATCATGTGCACACTTGGAATACATGCTTTTACATGTATCTGAATATGAGAGATTAATTTCTTTGACTGGGATTGTATCAAGTAATGTTGGAGAAGAGTGTGTTGCTGCAACTTAATGACTGTTTGGAGCCATATGTCAATATATTTATGATGCCCCTGGTTCACTTGATGAGTTGGATCACCTTGGATGTCCTCTTCTATTATGGCAGTCAAATATTCCTATTTTTGGTAATTTTTCTCTTGAACACATGGAGGAACTACTGGTAAACATGAGGGAACTTTCTCAAAATCTGATTCTGATTTCTGCTCTTCATCAGGTGCAACCCTCGATATTTTGATCTCCTCATTTGGATCTTCTTCTTATTTTTGTTTTCCTTCAATGAAATTAAGAAAATATCTTCTTTTCAATATCTTTCTTGAATTAATATGCATACCATTTAGATCAAGAGGATATGTTTGGTAGTGTACCTCAACATTGTAAGTGAGTTGAGATACTTCATTGTATGGGTTTGGAAATGGTGGTACATGTAGTTGAGTGGGGGTGGATATTTGAGATGGATGTGGTTGAGGCTATGGTTGTGGTGGAGGTGGATGGTAGGGATATCATAGAGTCGGGTATGGAGGATATTGAGGGAGATATTGAGGATGTTGAGGATTTTAACAATAAAGACCTTGCCAACCATGTTGCCAAGATTGGTTTTGGGGTTGAGATGGCCAAGGTTTCCAAGGAGGAAGTGTGTCCTAATTAGTTTGAGATGGATGTGAATAAGCTTGAAATTCTGAAGTGGGTCCTTGCATCATATCAAGTTGACTACGCTGTCAGGGTCTCCTTGGAGCTACATAACATAGCTTCTTTAGTGATTGCCTTGCTCCATTGTCTTCCTAGTAAACTTATTTAAACCCAGGGAATGATGAACAACATTTAGTAGCATATGATTCTGCATAGATAACAAAAATATCAACATCTTCCTTTTTCTCATTTTGCATTCTTAAAATTTCTACTTGTTCACTTAGATTGCTAAGAATTTTTGTTTTAAAGTTGTCAAGAAAATTTCCAAGTTCATCTTGCCTTACCAATGTTGATGTTGAATTAATTACTCTTTGCCATCCTCTTGATATGCGCTTGTATTTTTCACAAATTTCTTTGAATGAAAATTGATATACATCTCCTTTACTGATGATATTAAGTAGATCAATCCACTCATCCCTAATTTTCTAAGTGGTGAGCCCTGGTATTGCACCAAGAGTGTTGTGACTCCTAGGGGCCGCCCTACTTTACTTTATCAACTTGGGGTTCGTACAAACTTAGAGGTGACAATGTTATATAAACAACATATGCATTATGTTCATTTCATCCTCTTCCACTCTACGGAAGGGTGCTATTTCTAAGGGTTATCAGTGAATTTTGTCACACTTCAATGAAACCAGACTAAATTGCAGAAAGGAAATGACAGAAGGAAACTAAATTAAATCGTTGAAAAGAAATGATAGAAAGGGAACTAATATAAATTGATGAAAAGAAATGACAGAAATGAAACTAATTTAAGTTGCAGAAAGAAAACCAATTTAAACCATACTTTACTTCGGCAATCAGCTAAACACACCATACTCTATCTATCATGCTCCTATCTATGCAACTATTCATGACCTAATTCTAATTTGAAGAAGTGTGCTTGTAGTTTGGTGGAAAATGGGCTAAAAGTGCTAATGGAGGGCTTAAGACATGAAACAAGGCTTAGAAGTGAAAATATGGGTTTAAACCTTATAAAACTTCATTATAACGTAAAAATGCTTCGAAGCGGAATGAATTGAAAAGTGTGACGGTGGAGAAGCGGGAGTCCAGTTCGAGAGTGGGAGCGAAATGAAATTTGAAAAAAGGGAAAAGGTTGCGATCTCCGATATGCGATATCAGAATATCACAATCGAAAAAAAAATGAGTGGTAAGTGTTAACAGGGAGCAGATAAAGATCGCGAAATGCAATTTGTGACAGGATAAATATTGTGATTTGCGATGGGTGACATGGCGGTAGGACTAGCGGTGGAGTGCAATAAAAATATCGCAATTAGCGGATAAGAAGTGGTAAGTCTTAAAATAAAACAACATAAACTGCAATTTTTTATCTTGCAATATCGTAAGTTTGGTGGAAAAGTGATAGTGCAGTCGAGAGGAGAGTGCGAAGTGCGATTGCGATGTACGATAGTTATCACAATCGGGAAAAAAAGGAGTGGAAAGTGTTAAAGGAAGAGACTAAACATTGTGATGTGTGATTTGCGATGTACGGTAGCCGGAAGTTCTAGGATGAAAGGCAGAGGTCAAACTCCAGTGGGTTCCAAGCGTTTTGTGTTAAAAAGGTAAAGGTGAGGTGAAAAAGGGGAAATTGTTGAGATGTTGAAGAACGACAAAGGAAAGGGAAGGGGTTCTGCGATGGCCGAGATGTGATAATTAGGAAAGTCCAAGGTAAAATATATTATGTGAAACTTTAATGGTTTATATGAAAAAAAGGTGCGACAACTGATAGGAAGAGAAAATAAGGAACGAAATGGAGCGTAACATAGGTGTTTGGAAGCATAACACAGAGATGGAAAATGAAGCAGGAAGGCGGGGGTGAAATTCTCTGGAATTTTAATACTGATTCCTACAAACAAACCCACAGATTCATGCACGGGTAAACATAAAAAAATGCGTGATAAAAAAAATGAATGGAAAGCACTTTTTGGGTCTGTGGGAAGGTTCGCCCTCCTTGATCTCTATTGACAGAGATGAGAAGGGGGTCTTGATCCACAATTTTTTTTGTCTTCCTCTATTCTATCACTCCCATAAAAAAATGAAAAAATACAGCAGCACACTGAAAGCAAAACTAAGCAACAATGAAACTATCAAAAACTAGCTAAATGTTCAAGAAAAAAACTAAATAAATGGTAGAAAAAAAATAGCTAAATGACAGAAGGGAAAGAATGAAAACAATAGAGAAGCTAAGGCACATGGGTTGGGCCCTAACCCATGAGCCCAAATCTCTAGAATTAAATCAGTAAAATGGAATTTGTCTACTCATTGCATTAAAAATGAAATCTTATTACATCCCGAGGGTCTTAAACAACAAAAGCCTAATAGAATGGAAAATGAATGGCATGGGATGGAACAGAATGAATTGCATTGAATGGACCATAATGGAATCAAAGAATGGAATAGAAGAATCAAACCTAATTAGCTCTTGATTAGCTATATTTATCCTCAAGGGCATCTACCAACAACTCCCTAAAAAATAGGTAGTGAGTCCACTTGACTCCAAGTGAAGTATGGCTTGAGTGCACTTGGTCTTGAGTCGCTTGGCTGCCTCTGGAATTTGAATTGTGGGAGGGGATCTTATGAGGATCCTTTGGCTGCCTCTGAGAGTTAAGGAGGGTGGATAGCCCCCTTGAATCTCTCCAATATTTCTCCCTAATTTCGTGATATTGTCCTCATTTATTCTCTAATCTTGATCTTCCTGTGGCAGGGAGAAAGTCCCTAAATCATCTCCTTCTCAAAATATACATAACGTGCCAAATTTTCTCACAATATTCTACAAAAATAACCAATATTAGGCATAAATATGCAATTACCTTTAAACCTTCCTAAGAAAATATTGAAGCATAAGAAAACATTATTAAGTGCAGAAGGAGAGATTTAATATATATATATATATATATATATATATATATATATATATATATATATATATATATTCATGTGCATAAGGAAGGTAGATGGGCTTAAGAAAGTTTAAATGGGCCTTATTTTCTGTCTAATTTAGAGGCCCATCACATTTAACAATGGGTATAAGGAGTCCTTGAAGATGAGTCCATTTGAGGCTTTTTATGGGCAGAGTTGTAATACTCCTACCAGCTGGAGTGATCCAATGAGCAAAGTGTTGATTGGACCAGATGTGTTGGCTGAGATGTATTAGGAGATGTAGGTTATTAAAAGGAATTTGAAAGAAATACATGGAAAACAAAAGAGTCATGTAGATCAACATAGAGTATTCAGGGAGTTTCAGATTGGGGAGCATGTGTATTTGCACATAAATCCCAAGAATAGATCCTTGAGGATTGGGTCATGTTCCAAGATGACACCTTGGCATTGTGGGCCTTTTGATATCCTTGAGAGGATTGAGCCAGTGGCCTATAAAATTGCACTGCCGTTGACAATGAAAATCCATGATGTTTTCCATTGTTTCATTGCTTACGAACTATGTCCAAGATGTTGATCATATGATTGATTATTTTGTATTGTAGGTGGAACCAGAGGGAGAATTCCAGCTAGAACCACAACGCATGTTATAGTAGAAACATATCATGCTACGTAACATAGCAATCAAGCAAGTTAAAGTGCATTGGAAACAATTTGGGCCAAATGAAACAACATGGGAGATGGTTGATCAAATGTGGCCTTTGTATCCTTCCATATTTAATGGGTGATCATATGTGTTTGGTTTATGTGTTTTTTTTATATTTATATATGCATATGTGTATTAAAAATACTACAATGAGCTATGTTATAAATCTCTAATAAGTGATATGTTGTAAATACTGCATTGAAATTTGTTATAAAGTTCCAATAAGAAGTATGGTTTTCATGGTTTCAATAGTTTTATGTGATGTGAATGTTGCATCGATCTATGTTGTAAAGTTCAAGGGGAAGAATTTTCTTCTAGTTATAATCATCTTTGAACACCGAGGACAGTGTTGCTCCAAGGGGGAGGAGTTTGTAAAAACTCCTGGTTGATTTTCCATATAAATTAAATAAGACCAAGGTCACAAGACACATATCTCAAGCTGAATGTTGGGATAAACACTATAGTGGGCATTGTTACCTCTAAAAATAGCAGGGGACCTAAAAGGGACAACTGCTAGATCAAGGGAAATGATGGATACTTAGCCCATTTTTACCTCAATTAAGTCTCCCTACTCTTAAAAAAATTTCACCAATGGGTGGAGACCCGGTATATAGGAAGTCGCTTATGAAGGATGGATCAACAAATGGATGTGAAGTGACCTCAATGATCCTTTCCCTAGAAGAATATTAATAATGGATATTTCCTGCTTTTTAAGCAAGGTATAAGGATTTTTCGGAGAAGGAGGTGAGGATTTAAGGTATAGGTTAAGAGAATGTGACTTGTAAAGTAGTTTCCCAATCCCTAAAATCCTTGCAAAACTTGGATTCCTGAATTGTCTTAAAATAATTGTCTTTGATGAGAAGTGGGACCACACGTCGAGGCCAAGTGGACCCAACTTAGGTTAAGGGGAGGGAGTTTATCAACCGATGATGATATTAACCTAAAAAAGGAAGGGGGAATGATTAAAAAAACAATTTCTACTCAAAGGTGTCAAATTGATCCTATGAGGTACTAGCCTAAGGAACACCAAGGAAAAGTTTAATATCAGAGCTAGGGCTTGGGATATCTCGCAAATCCACTATTGAAAGTTCTTCAAATTTGGAGGAGACCTTGAGGAAACACGAACGCAGTAGAGGCTAGTAGATCAAACTTTTTCTATGGCTAATTTTCCAAGAAAATGATGCCCTAGGTGGCCCATTGTGGCTAGACATAGAAAAGAGGGGGAAAACTTGAAGAAAAAGCTTTTAATGTGATCAATTTATGGTGGATCAATGCCTAATTCCTTTGGGTATATGGAGTCAGGAAGAAGTGTGAGGAAGGATCTTGTTTTCTAGCTCAATGAGACTCTAACGTAAACTTCGTCCAATGTTAGGGCAAAAAAATAAAGTGACGTTAAAGTGTTTATACTTTGCTTACAAATGAAGATGCATTATCAAGATAAATTCAATATCTAGGACAATTTGTTCAACAAACATGGCCCATACATAGAGATATTATATATATATAAACATAATTCCACAATGAAGAAGTAAATGCTTGCAACAATTAGCCCTAAAATAATGAAAATCCCATGATCAATGCATGTGACAAAGTAAAAGAAAAATAACATCAATATTGTACTTACATGTAAGAGAATATATCCAACCATCAATACATTTTCTAGTAAATAAGCTCCAAGGTAAGAAAATCCAATCCAAACATCAAAATTCATCCATGCTCCAACTTTGCCCCCCAAGAAGGAAATGTAAAAATCTCAAGAGAGAGAATGATCCAATCCAAGTGATGATACAAAATGAATTCATGTCACTCTTATTTACACACTAATTAGGAGCCCATATTTCGTAATTGAGCCTACATTAGCCCATTAAATAAAATATTGTGTAAAGTAACTAACTTTTGGTGACAAGCCCACCAACTAGCTCATAAATCAAATAATAGTCCTCTCAATGGGTCAAATGATAAACAATGCATGTTGTAGGATCCTTCAAGAGGCCTAAATAGGTCCATAAGTGTCATAATGATGAATAGGTCCCTCAAAAGTGATGGAAAAAGGGGTGGCCCTTGTTCTCCACACAACAAACTTGTGGTGCTCCTAGTGGGTGTGGGGGCACACTAATGACATCATGGGTCTCCAAGTAAGTCGAATATTCTTGCAAATAATTTGTAAGGGTTCATATGATGGAATACATGATGTCCCATCATTGTACAAGTCCCAGATCACCTTCCAAGTGTATGGTGAAACTGTGGGGCCGACTAGGCATGGTTTACCATGTGCATATTCCTCGTCCAATAGGTGGAACTTGAGAAACATCTGAATATATATGAGGATCCATGGAGTGCTGTATACTACTTTGGAAGCCCATGGCTCTCTACATACATGCTACATATGCCAGTTTAGCCCTCTGGAGAGTTAGGACCTCGTATAGGGAGACAAAACTCAAAATGGACACCATATGTAATCCTGCATAAGATCCAATGCACCCCCTAGTCTTCCAAAATAAAAAATCATTAAAGTAATCATTTAAAATAACTTACAAACCATGGAAACAGGTGGACACTTGATAAAGGCATTCCCTTCCATAGTGGGATTTTTCATGTGCTAATGTTTCCAAGCTCCAAAGGGGGTTAACCAAGTACCTTATTAGGTGGTTTATACCTTTAGAGGGGATAGTGTGTCTGAGGTACATCCGTCAAATGGTGGTGGAATATGATAAAGAGGTGAATGGATTAGGGAATGAAAGGGGAAACCCCGGGCCACATATTGGGGTATAATGGTGTCTCGAAGAAAGGAAGCCCACACCTGGGTATATAATGTATAGGAGGGAGAAATCATGGTACATGAGGTGCTCCAACCTTGAATTTTCCACCCTTCTTTATATTCATTTTTCCTTTTAAGATTTTTCTTTGATTAACTGCTCAAGGCTCAAAGGATAAGAGCATGGTGTGTAAGATATAGAAGTGGATACCCTTTTTTGATGGGGCAGTTAATTTCCCTCGAGGGGTTGGGACAATCATTGGTTCCTAAATGATAAAGGAGGATCATCTAGGGCCTATAGAACTAGGGTGATGCCCATGGGTATGGGGTAGAGCTCATGCATTGGCTTTTTCCCACATGCTAAATATGTTTGTGCCAACCATCTTTTGCATCTTGTTGTACATTTTCCTATTGAATGTGGCCATTTATGCTTTTAATTTTTATTTTCAGCTGCTTCAACCTTCGAGGCATCATTCTAATCTTGAACCAGGGTGGGGGAAAGGGAATGGGGAGCTTAACCCTATGTGGACCCATTGAGGAAATGTTGACCCAGATGGGAAAGATGATGAATAGGGCTATAGCGAGTGGAAGGGGAGTGATATATGTGGATAATGGAGTGGGACCACACAACCAAAGTCAGGGTTTCCAAAGTAGTACCTCCTTAAAACCCAATGGTAGGTAAAGGAGATCCCATGGGACTAAGATCCAAGGGTAGCATCCAAAAGAGGCTAAGGGGAAAAAATCACAAACTAAGCCCACTCTTTCTGCCGAATCCCCCCATTAATCCATGCCTAAATGTGTCCATGATAACTAAACCCAATACTCAATTACCAAATGATAAGACATACCTTTGGGTTCGGGAGGCCCACCTTCAAACATATGATCAATACAAATTATTTAGGCACCACATATATGGCTCAGGTAGCAAAGAAATGGCACAACGAGCTAGTTGATGGTTGAAAGGGGTTGTTGGCTTCCGACAGAGGACCATCATGGAGAAAAAATTTCACCTAGGGATACCACCCACAAAGTGGTGGGTAATATTTGGCTACAATTGGGATGTGATCTCTCGAAGAAGTGGGAAAATATACTTGAACAAGAGGTCATGAGAACTCCAACAATATCTTTGTCACTGCAAACCTGTTACCTATACATATCAATGACTAAACCTACAGGGAAACATGTTTTTCATGGTGTCTTATGATCTCCCATGCTTAATGTCAGGTCGTTAAAATCAACAAGAAATAAAATATGCTAGTTTTAATCTAAATGCAGATATTCTACCAAGAGAAAAATCATATGAAATTAGTTATAATGCATATATTCATCATGCAATGCATCCTAATCTAACATGAATAATATACAATATCAAGTTCTAGGTTTAATCATAGATCCAATGTAACCACCATATCAATTTATCAATACAAGAATGCATGTTTCCATGACTATTTTTGCAATATACTCAAAAATACAAATGGGAATAATGATATGAGGGGTTACGGGGGTGGGAGGTGGGAAAACAAGAGACCCATATGACATAGAAAGGAACCCTAGAATAAGGGAAATACATCAACCGATAATATTGAATTTGAACCTCTAACCAGAAGATAGAAATATAAATTATCAAGAACATTAATCTTTCATGAAGAGAAATCTAAGGCATATCACCCTCTAGGAAAGAAGGATTGAATGTATCAAACACATTTAGGATGATGTTATTTTTGCATTGGGAAAACAAGAAGTGGAATCATCATTGTATTTGGGGAAAAACCATGATTCCTGATTCCTCGTAGGGGGAAGCAAATATTCATCAATACTACTAGGGGAATGAAATTCATCACAAACATCCACTTCCAAGGAAGGGACATAACGAGGGGAGGAATGCTCAAACATGAAGAAAAAACCTTTATCGGTGGCATTTATAAAGGAAGAATCTTCCTCAATTTATTCTATATTAGATTCATCATAATTAACCATAATTTTGGAAGGCTCTTCTTTGATTGAATCATCTTGGAACATAAATAAGAGACATTTCTAGTCACTAAGAATGGCTTCATAAGAAAAAACATTGTTATTCAAAATTGGAAGAGAATTTTCTTCTTTCCTAGTCTCATTCTTATGGATTTGAGAAACTATGGGGTCTTAATTTTTATAATAATACACAATTCCCCAATCAACATCCCAAAATTCACTCATAGATTCTGCATTTATTTGACTATCATGATATTCCTCAGAATCCTCCCATTCTTCACTATATATTTGGTGTTGGTTAGGATGCCATTCATTCTCTTCTTTAGGTAGGGAGGACTTTTCCTCTTTCATTCGTTCTCAAAGAATGATCTCCAAGGTATTTACTACATGATTTTTATAGAATGCTTCAAGAAGAAGGTCATTGGTAGGACTCTTTTTATATTCACACTTCATGTTACATATATTTTTCGATTGTTCACAATAGTGGGAGAAAATATCTTGGGTGTTTATGTAACCATCAAATGTCTGCAAGACTCTTCATATTCCTTTATCCATCCTTGCAAAACTCGAGGGCTCTCAAGATTTAGATCTTCTTTATCAGCGTGGGAGGACATGTAGCTCTATTCATGAGTTTATTTTTTGGCATAATCCCCAAGGTCATTTCCAAACTCTTCATCTTTCTTAGGCGTATGAGATATCCCTTATTATTTATTAGAGGGATCCTTAAGGCTTAAATTAGTTTGGATTTCATTTCTCTCTTAATTAAGATTACTCTGATTGGACCATTTCTTTATAAAGACATCCTTGAATTTATCAAAATCTTCAATACTTCTTGGGGGGAGGTTGAAAAACCAGTCCCTAGCCTTACCCTCAAGTGAAAGTGCAAATATCATCATGAATATATCATCGTTATCCTCATTATGAATCCATAAGGAAAATTCCAATATAAATTCAATCAAATATTTCTTGGCATCGACGTTGTTTCCATAAAATTTGGGCAACCATTCATAATTCTTAGCAATTTATAGGTGTAGAGGAGTGGATGATGCCCTTATTTTAGTGCCTTAAATGAATTAATGCATTCAATAACATATTAAACCACCTTTAGTTTGAGATTCTCATGTGCCAAGAAGTGGTCAACCATTCTGGACAAAGAGAAGATACTTTTAGGTTTTCACAATTCTTCAAGCCAACCCCCATTTGAGGCCCTAATAGAGATCAAGAATTGATGAATCTGAACATCTTCATGAACAATGTTGGCCTTTGAAATATATTCCATGAAACTAGCCACATGGTCAACTAATGAATATGGGTCATCATCAAACCTAGATAAGGTTTCCCCATGATTAAGATTAATGGAATTTTGGTATCCCAGGATCCCTTTGGTATCCAACGCTCATTGTCTTTCTGCCCAATCCCACATGGTTTTGAATATTCTATTGGGATCATATGTGGGGTCACTAGGGTGATCAAAATTACCTTCATAAACACTTTCTTCACTATACAAGCATTGACCTTAATGAGGAAATAAGACTTCCTTCCTCGAATGGAGTCGCCAATAATGATATGTCAATATGTGGTACGGAAAACAAAACAAACATATCGTGTCCCCGACAACGATGATATAAATGTTACTAATAAAACTAGCAGGGGACCTAAAAGGGACTCCTAAAGGGACAACTACTAGATCAAGGGAAACAATGGAGACTTAACCCACTGCCACCTCAACTAAGGCTCCCTACTCTTTACGGACTTTCACTGATGGGAGGAGACCTGATATATAGGAAATCACTTATGAAGGATGGATCAAAAAATGGAAGTGAAGTGACCTAAATTATCCTTTTCTAGAATAATATTACGAATGGAGCTTGATTGTTTTTTAAGAAAGGTGCAAGGATTTATAGGAGGATATGAGGATTTAAGGGCTAGGTTAAGGTAATGTGACTTGTAAAGGAGTTTCCCAATCCTAAAAATCCTTGCAAAACTTGGATTCCTGATTTGTATTAAAAGAATTGTATTTGATGAGAAATGGGACCAAACGGGGCCAAGTGGACCCAACCTAGGTTAAGGGGAGGGATTTTAGAAATTGATGATGATATTAACCTAAACAAGGAAGGGGAAGGGAAAAAACCAAGAATTTCTACTCAAAGGTGTTAAATTGATCATAAGGTACTATCCTAGGGAACACCAGGGAAAAGTTTGATATCATAGCTAGGGCTCGGGGTATCTTGCAACCCCACCATCGAAATTTCTTCAAATTTGGAGGAGACCTTGAGGACACACCTGCGCTGTAGAGGCTAGGAGATCAAACTTTTTCTATGGCTACTTTGTGGGGAAAATTATGCCCTAGGTGGCACAATGTGGCTAGACCTAGAAAAGAGGGGGAAAAGGTGAAGAAAATTATTTTTAAGGTGATAAAATTATGGTGGATCAATGCCTAATTCCATTGGGGATTTGGAGTCAAGAAAAATTATGAAGACGGATCTTGTTTCTAGCTCAAGGAGGCTCTAAGGGCAACTTCGTACAACGTTAGGGAAAAAAAGAAAGTGACCTTAAAGCATTTATACTTCAGTTGAAAATGAAGATGGCTTGTCAAGATAAATTTGAAATATAGGAAAATCCATTAAACAAACATGGCCCATACATATAGATATGATTATAGAAACATAATTCCACAATGAAGCAGTAAATGCATGCAACAATTAGCCCTAAAATAGCGAAAATCCCATGATCAATGCATGTGACAAAGTAAAAGAAAAATAACATCAATATTGTACTTACATGTAAGAGAATATATACAACCATTAATACATTTTCCAATAAAGAATCTCCAAGATAAGAAAATCTAATCCAAACATCAAAATTCATCCATGCTCCAACTTCGTCCACCAAGAAGGAAATGCAAAAATATCAAAAGAGAGAATGATCCAATCCAAGTGATGATACAAAATTAATTTCATGTCACTCCTATTTATGCACCAATTAGGAGTTCAAATTCCCTAATTGGGCCTACATTAGCCCCTAAAATAAAATAATGTGCAAATTAATAACTTTTGGTGACAAGCCCACCAAACTAGCTCATAAATCAATTAATAAGCCTCTCAAGTGGTCAAATGATAAACAATGCATGTTGTAGGGACCTCCAAGAGGCCTAATGAGGTCCATAAGTGCAAGAATGATGAATAGGGCCCTTAAAAGTGATGGAAAAGGTGATGGCCCCTTGTTCTCCACAAAATAAACCTATAGTGCTCCTAGTGGGTGTGGGGGCACAACAATGACCTCATGGTTTTCCAAGTAAGTTGAAGATACCTGTAGACCATCTGTAAGGGATTTGATGTTGGAATAAATGATGTAACATCAATTTAAAAGTCATGGGTCACCTTCCAAGAGTATGGTGCAACTGTGGGGCCAGATATGCATGGTGTACCAGGTGCATTTTTCTCGTCCAATAAGTGGATCTCGAGAAATATTTGAACATATCAATGCCCATAAGTGTCCATGATAAGTAAACCCAATACTAAATTACCAAATGACAAGACACACCTTTGGGTTTGGGAGGCCCACCTTCAAACATACGATCAATGCATATGTCTGAGGGAACACATGCCTGACTCAGGTGGCATGGAAATGGTACAACAAGGTAGTTGATGCATGCAAGGGGCTATTGGTTTCCGACTGAGGACCATCATGGAGAAAACATTTCTGCTAGGGATATGACCCACTAAGTAGTGGGTAACAACATCACTTGTGGCTTAATAATGGCTATGGAAATTGGAAAAGGCAAGAGACAATAAATGATATTTAATTAAGGAAATAAAGGAAAATATGAGAAAATGAAGGTGAAGAGACATAAATTTGCATGCAGGGGAAATTAGAGGAAAATTGAAGGAAAATGAAGGAAAAATGAGACATCAATAATCAAAAGGAATAAGAGAAATAATTGTTAGCTTTTTGACAGTTTTGTGGTGGATCTCCAGTTCATTCTTTCACACTCTCATTCTCTCATACTCTTTCACACTTAGAGCATTCTTGGAGCATGCTTGGAGAAATCCTACATTCACTTGGGTTGAGTTATTATTTCTTGAAGCTTTCAAGTTATTACAACAAATCTGGAGCCTTGGTGGTTGAATTACTAGTCCCTAGATCCATGGGTGGAAAAAATGCTCTGTAGCCTTGATTTAACTATAGGTTGAGTTACTAGTTCCTGGAACCCTAGAATACTTGGGTAGAGACCATTCTGGTTGATGTTAGTGATTTATGGACCGTACACTAGTAGAAAATGATGAAATTAGTGACTAGGTGACTAAAAATGTTAGTCACCACAATTATTTCAAGTGAATTACTACTAAATTTGAGCAATTTTAAGTGAGAGAACTAAAAATGAATAACTTAAACGACTAATTTAGTTTAGGTATAAAATATATGAATAGATAATAAGTGACCAATCTAAAAACTACTAATTAAAATGACTAATTTAGTCAAGGACTAAAATAAATGACTAGATAAGAAGTGAAAAAATTAATATGATTAACATAAATGACTACTATAGTCCAAGAATTAAAATATGACCAAATAATAAGTAAAACAAGTATATGAATTAGTCATTTATGTTAGTAATTTTTAATTGTGTCACTTTCCAAAAATTCCAATTTTGATAACAAAGTGTTTCATTTCACTAAATGGGTCTCTGAATCCATCTACAGAGTTAAAATTTAGAGACAAAGGGGTCTTTGAATCCATCTATAGTGTTAAATTTCTAAATATCCTTTTGTATCTAAATTTTAACACTGTAGATGGATTCAGATATTCTCAACACCAGTTTGACCTTCCTTCGTCATTGGAGCAAGGCTCTCCTTCACCAGTTCATACAAGGAGGGAAAGGCCAATGGCACTTGTGATGAAGGACAAGAAAAATATACCAAAGAAAGTCATAACTTCTGAAACTTCTGAAAACCATAAGAAATTCATAATACATTGAATGCCTTTCTTTGATCTCTAGGATGAAAGGGAAACCAACTCAAAGTTAGACAACCCCAAGAAGATTTTTTCAACCACTCATAAATGGCCTCGAGCCTTGGGCTGGATGAAACTATTAACTTGGTAAATTAGTATAAGTCTAGATTAATCTAAAGCCATATTATTCTATAAATAATTATATAAATACATGCATTACAAAAATATGCACAAATTCTAATAGCACATCCACTTTCTTAGAATGTGCACACATTATTATTATAAAATCATATATACTAACAATTTTTGTGGTTCTTTATGTAGAATAATATGCCATGGCTCCCATATCTAAGTTGAAATCTAAATATCCCTTAAAGAGTATCTATGTGGTTGTTTGAGGTTTACTTCATGTTTGAGGTACCTTGCCTATAATTTTGGGTTAGGGCATGGCAGTACATGCCCAAAAGCATAAGAGCCATTAATGATAAATGTGGGTTGGCTACATGGAGGTTCCTTTGTGCTAACAAACCTCAACATGTGAACATAGGATGAGAGGACAAGGACTTATCAACAAAAAAATTAAAAAAATAATCTAGTACCCAAATGTAAATTTTCTTTTTTTTAATAGGTGGCTAGAAAGTTTATACATTACTAGATAATTCTGAATTGTTGCGCCGAGAGGGGGCTCTCCAGCATAACATGGAAAAGATTTTGTAATTTATTTTTAGTAATTTTTATTTTTATGTAAACATTTTGACTTGGTCAAATTTCTTAAATAAAATATACAAATAAGAAAATAAAATAAAATAAATAATTAAAATAAAATTGAGGTAAAATAGTCAATTTATTGTTGGGGCTTCAGGTTTTGATATATATATATATATATAGCCTGGATCCATTTTGATTCTAGATTTACCAAGTATCTAGTGGGTTCAAATCTCTTTTTACTCTAAACAATATTTGTACCTCACGAAATTTTATCCTTTTTAACACTTAGTAGATCTCGAGTTAAGATAGATTTGTGATAAAAAAATAAGGGAAATAAGTGTTTCAAGGTCACTGCAGTTTTCCTGACTCAACAAGTCAAGGAACTTGGTAGTGGGGCAAATGTTATGGAAATGAGAACAAATGTAAGGGCTGGACAATCCAAGAGAAAGTGATTTTCATCTGACTTTCTTAGTATCACAAATGAGACATATTTTTTCGTCCCAAGGAATATTGGGAATAGACCAATGCCTAGTTTCACTCTGGAGCTCATGAGAATTAGTTCAGATCCTTGCAATATTCATTCACTTTTTAGAACTGGTTAATACATAAAGGCAATTCTAGTTAGGGTTGTATATTTATATAATGTGTTTGAGACCCAAACTCCCCACCTTTATAATTCTATGTTTTTTTAATATAAATATAAAAAATTGTTGTATAATGTAGATTTTAAATTAGAATTATATATATATATATATATATATGTGTGTGTGTGTGTGTGTGTGTGTGTGTGTGTGTGTGTGTGTGTGTGTGTGTGTATGTATGTATGTATGTATGTATGTATATTTATTTATTTATTTCACATTTTAAAATATTTTTTAGAGCTAAAATATTTTCATATTTACGTGCCACTGGTTGAAATATGAAAATAAAAATGATTCAATGCATAGACAAAGAAAAATCCCAGTAACACTAATATACCATCTTACATTTTCTGGGCGAGCAAAAATCTCTGATCCACATATAGTTTCGTCCTTTTTGATGATTTAAAGAGGGTATACTTGCATACGAAAACACATTTTACCAATGTCAGCCTGATAGCTGCAGAATGCACCCTAAGTATGCAAGTGGCTCTTGAATTGGAGGATGGGGTGTGTTTGATTGAGAAAATGGAGACAAAGGAGTTATAAATACTAGTTGGAAACAATATTATGTAAACATTTTCACCTCTTTTATTTTACATGCCAAGTTTATGGTGGCCAAATGGCATGGGAAAAAAAACACTATACAAAGTGGATATCACTGTGGATGTAAGAGATTATGGAGAGTAAGATTCTTGGAGCCATCCATTTGGATGTCGGAAAATTGAGATTTACATAGATCCTACAACTGGTGGTGGAAGATTATTCAAAGTGAATGAGGAACCTATTTTCATTCATGGAGGGAACAAGATAGTGTCTGATGGTTTGCTGCGTATTTCAGAAAAGAGTTACAATGCAGATATTAAGTTCCATGCTGATATGAATTTTAATATGATTCGTTTTTAGGGTGGGGGATTAGCAGAGCGACCGAAATTATATCACTATTGTGATATATATGGCTTGTTGGTTTGGCATAAGTTCTGGATTACTGGAGATTTTGATGGGCATGGTATTCTTGTTTCAAACCCAAATGGGCCATCAGATCATGAAAATTTTCTTATATGTGCAAGGGACATAGTCAGGCTCATTAGGGGAATTTTGAGGTCTAAAATGGGCCTCCTAAGAAAATTGTACAACAAAAATAAAATTTATAAGAACTAATAGGATTTAAGATGATGATGTCAAACATGGGGGGTGATTCACCATTTTTGGAGTAAAAAAGTAAAAAGATTAAAATAAAATAAAATAATAAAACTACTTTTTCAACCTGGATTTTCAACTTATCTCCCTAAGGTTTTACTCAAATTTAAAGTGGGATTACTCATTGGATGCAAAATTTAATTCCTCATCCAAGGAGTACCCACATTTCATACTTTCGATGGACCATGCTACATGAAAATGAGAAACACATGAAAAAACGTGATTTCAATCATGTTTTTCATGAATTTCTCATTTTTCGTGTAGCAGGGTCCATAGAAGTATGCAACATGTGTACTCCTTTGACAAGGAATCAAAATTTTCATCCAATGAGTGTTTCCACTTGAAATTTGAGTAAATCCATATGGAGATAAGTTGAAAATACGAGTTAAAATTTATTTATTTTCATTTTTTCCCCCTAAAATTTGATGATGTAATGTAATCTTATTTTATTATTTCCACCATTATTTTATAATTTCCTTAGGATGCCCATTTTAGACCTCAAAATTCCCCTAATTTTTGCGCAACCATGCAATTTTGGCACTATGGGTTAGAGGTAATGAGCAACACCCACCATATGACATCAATGCAACTCTAAAGAATGAGTTTTATGTATCTTCATCCTTATTTCAAGTCTCCTGACATTGGAACAAATCTAATGAATTCACATACATGGCCCAAAGCCTCTAAATATCCTAGCCGATACTTGAAGGAACATGTGTATACATATAATGATATTTATGGGATGAATTTACCAAGGGAAATGAAGTATTTATAAATGGTCCCTATGAAATCCAAAATCCAGAAGAATTTTATCAAAATGGCTTTAATCATGAGGTGGGTTTTTTTGGTATGCCACTTGCAACCACTATCAGAGCAACAATGCCTCCAAAAGGTTGGAAAATTCCACTGTTTCAGAAGCTCCCAAGTTACATTAAAAATTATTATTATTAATAATAAATCTAATATGAGATAATAATTTTGTATTTGATAATTTTTCGAGGAGGAATGTATCCCATTTAAACCCAGTCCACATGAACGAGGTGATGTAGGCGAAGAAATGGCGGATCAATGCTTGGGCACACTTTGTTCGCAAGTAGGTCTTATTCAAGTACTCTAAAAAA
The DNA here is from genome assembly GCA_034641835.2 of Pinus albicaulis. NCBI lineage: Eukaryota > Viridiplantae > Streptophyta > Pinopsida > Pinales > Pinaceae > Pinus > Pinus albicaulis. The sequence goes on along the minus strand of CM076584.1, from coordinate 206,030,321 downwards.
TCAAACCATTTCTCTTTCATTTGTTTTATCGCACTAAAAATGAATGATATGGGAAAGGATTTCTATGTTGGAGCTTTGGTGTCATGATTTTCCATGTAACGAAGCTGTTGCAGCCATTTCTAGGGTTTTTTAATCATTTGTTTTATAAAGTGAGAACGGTAGAGAATATTTGGATGTGAAGTAGGGTTAATACTGACCTCATGGGTTCACTTGCTTGTGATGTGACAAAAAGGGGAAAAGGAAGGACATTGGAAATGCAGGGTTTCTAGGTTTCCGGAGTGGGTGAGGGCCCTGTTTTAGAATGAAGTTTTGCGGTTAACGAGTTTTAATGGAGATCAATTGGATAGTTGCATGGGGGAATATTTACTTACAAGGAATTTAGTCGTGAAGTTGATATGTGAAAAATACCTGTGGAGAAAACCACAAAATTTAATTGATGAGTAGTATACCTAAGAGGAAGAGGAAAACTGTTTGACAAAAGAACAATATTAGTGACAAAAAATTATCATATGTTAAAAATGAGTGTGTGCAAAAAGGTTTGGAGAATTATTTAAGGATTAATAATAATCCAGGTGAAGGTTTATGTAGCTTATCAACTAACAATGATACCAACTCTTTTAGAATAATAGAATGGAAGAAAGAAGATATAGGGGCCTTTGATGGAATAAAAGGTCAATCACCTATGAAGATGGTGCACAAATCCTCATTTTTGCAAATGAATCATGAGCCAAAACATAAACATTCAAATTTCAGTCAGGACGTCATAAAGTTTTTTGTGTAGAAAAAAAAGCTTTAGAAAGAGTCGAGACAGAGAGTGGTTGGTTGCAACAATGGCATAGTTGGTGAATGTAGGATTTCCTTGAAATTGTTTCAACTACTATAGTGAAAAAATATGAAGCTAATCATTACACCAAGACACATAATTTCTCTACCAATTTTCAGCATAATAGAAAAAAAAATAAAACAATCACACAATAGAAAAAGCACAAAATTTTCTAGAGAACCCAACTAGAAAAACCCGTTGTTAGTTGTAGAAATTGTATTGATAAAGTTTTAGAAAAATAGAACTATTAAAAGGCTAATTGTTTCTCTAGAGAAAAAAAAATTTCTCTGTACAAGTACTTAGATTGAAACCCTACTTGCAAGAACATTTTCCTTAGCTCCTAAATCCTTGTGCTGGTCGTAAAAATTTCCTCCTATTTCTTAGGGCATACCAACAATAATTTCCTCTGCCAAAACACTATGTATAGGAAACTCCTTCACACTCTTCCTAGCTCCTCTAACCCACATAGAAAACTCGTGCTCACTATTGTCTTGTCTCACAACCTTGTGCTCACACAAAACAATGATTACAATTGTGCCTTTTGACCTCCTTATAACCAATTCAACCCATCTAAATATGGTAAGTTTATTTTTGGAACTCGATCTTGTGATTGACTAGTTAATTGAGCCTAATTGACTCATATAACTTGTCCTAGCCACAAACAACCATTGAGACTTATAACTCACACTAGGAGACAAAAAACTAAGCCTCCAACTATTCACATGAATTAAACTTCTTCATGAACTCGTCCTAAATTTTAGGAAGTCGTCCTAACTTATAGGAACTTGTGCATGCTAAAGGATTGCTTGTAGTCTCTTTGACTAAAGCATAAGTCAAATAAGACCTTGCTTGCTATTATTTTCAACACTCCCTCTTAACGAGGAAGGTGCTTCTAGAAGAACCTCATCCACCTAGATCTATCTCCAACACTACCATGTTCTCCAATATTGTAGATGCTCCCTCTAAACTAGAAGACTTCCCTTATTTCTTCTATGGAACCCGATCTAAAGATTTTTTCTTTCCCACCCTGCTCTACGAGTATATCACTTCGTTCATAAGTTCCATGTACCATGTGTACCTTTGTGGCTGCTTCCTCTGGCTAAAGGTGATATTGGAATATCAAACTCTCTCCTGATCTCACTTAAAGAAATATTCTGCCAATTTGGATCAAACTCTTCCTATACTCAGAGTCTCTAACTGAGTGGATACATCCACTCTTCCTGGGCTCTTCTCCTCATCATGCTTCTAGTTGGCCCAACTGCCAACTATCTTAGACTCAAATTGAGATACTGGCTGAGGCTTCATCTTGAAATATATGTCCTGCTCTCACTCAACTATCACTTCTCTCTTATGATATATTCTTGCCTTGCTTCTCAAGGTTTTTCTCATCTCTACCTGCAACTTGTATCAATTCACCACCCTCACACCTATCTGATTCTTACATCCAAAATCAAGTGCTAGAGGTAAATATTACATCTACTAAAGATGACATCATAACCCTTGCTACCGAAACAATATTTTTCTTTAATCTTGGGACATAGAGGACTTCTCTGAGATGAAGAGACTTACCTGACTCCCTTTGAAAACTGACATTGCCAAATCCACTACTTTCATATCGTTATTTTTTTATAACAATGGGATTTTCTATGCTTTAGAGAAATTTACTTAATTTTTTCTTATTAGCCCAATATCAGTTTCCAAATTAGAAATAACATTAACATTGATAGTAAATTTTGATAGAACATAAACAATAAGCAGAAGACAATTCAAGACATGATGGCACAATATTTGGTGGATGCTAAGGAAATACCCCAATGTGGGGAAAACCCTTTGATAGAGAGAGAGAGAAAGAGAGAGAGAGAGAGAGAGAGTACAATATAGAAAATTAACTTTCCCAATCGCTGTCAAAATATTCTAGTCAAATTGCAGTCAAAAGGATGCCCTAAAAAAAATTCAATGCTGGTCAAACTAGCAAGAAAACTCCAAATCATCTTAGTCAAACTCAATCAATGTGACCTCCAAAGGCAGTCCAAATCAGCCCAAAATAGATCCGAAAATTTCAGTCAAACCCAATCAACAAAAAGTGAACACGCAGTCAAAGTTGTTGTGGTTAACACAAGTCAACGTGCTCAAAATTTCTCGATTTCTATGCTAGAAGATGCAGCCTAGAAATTTTGAATTTTCTACCTGAAAAAAACATGAAAATAACTGAGGTTGACCCTAGGTCAACGATATGAAATTCAGCCCAAAAATCAGTCTTGAAATTTTCTCTTCATCCACACGTACGAGGGAGAGAGAGATATGCTCCAAGTGTTGTATGAACCAAAAGAGAGAGAATGTGATGAATGATGATGTCCAAAATGATGAAGATGTATCTCATATTTATATCCTTCGTTTAGCATGGGGACACATCCATTGGGGCTTATGAGCCTACATTATACTTTTGGCCGACCTTGAAAATTTGCACATGTGAGAGATTAAATTCAAAATCTCACTTTTGCTCATCCAAACAAGATGATATTTAGATTATTTTTTCACCTCTCGGAAAGAGGAATCCAATAAAAATATCATATCCATCATATGAGCTATCCAAGGTGTATTTTGGCCCTAGTTTTGAATTTTAACACTCCCTCTCAACTAGGAATAAACACACCTGGAAATCCATATATCAACTTGTACCATCTTGTCATCCCTGCAATTCACAAGACCTTGCCACTCTCCATTGACCCAAAGCCAGCCTAGAGGTAAAAACCTCAACCATACTTGATCCTAGATCAAGTTATTGGATACCATGCATCCTCGCATAGAGAGTACAACAGTACACGATGCATCCATCATTAGTGTTATGGTCTCTATCCTCATTTCCCAAGTCATTGGATAGATGATAGGTACTTTGCATGAGTCCCAGACTACATGGATAGGATGTATTCTGGGGCATCAAAAAGAGAGGGTGAACCTGGTCATATATAAACCAACAATGGCGGTATGATCCAGGTGGCTCCAGACACCCTTAGGAGACCTAGGGGATGATGACAGGTCAAAATTAAAAGTGTTTGAATTTATATTGAACCCATTTCAAGTTAAATATCTCATCGACCTGGTCGCAATGGTGTGAATGGTTCATCAAACCGAGCTCGTATGCAAAAGTTAGAGGTAGTAAAAGTTCTGGGGTTGACTAGGTGACTTCGCAGCTTAAGGAGACAACAAATCAACAGAAATATAGCAACCGGATTCCAGCCAGAATCCAGGAAAATTTGTGGGATGGATAAATTTCCCACTAATGACTAAAATAATATATTTTAAAATTATATTGCTTGTTAAATTAAAAAAAAAACATATATATAAAAATGGTGGCAGGCCACCAACCCCGCCACCCCCGCGAACACCCAACTATTTGAACAAACAAGGATTATTTTATTGGGGGTCGGTGGCCATGACCTTGCCACCCCCGGGAACCCCAATCCAAAAGGGTTGGGGGACAAGCTGTCACCCCCGTTGCCATCGCCACCCCACACTACGAAGCATGTAATAAAGCACGAAGTATGGGGGCGGGCCACCATGCCGCCAGACCCGCCGCCAGAAAAGGCTCACCCCACTCACATTTATACAACGTAACCTAAAACCAGAGGGGTGATATTTAATCCCCCAACCCCTCCTCAACTAATTTCTCTTTTTACCACTACACCAACGACTTATGTGTTGGTTAATCTACCAACCCACATATATTTAAACTCAAATCCGCAGATGCGCCCAAGTAGAGGAGGAGCCTGTATTTTGAGTAATAATAATATTTTAATTGCAGGCAGGTGCGGAACCCCAAGATAACATGCAGAGGTAGTGGAACCATGATTGAGCGTCATTTCCAGAGGGGCCAAGTTTTCCCAGTGTCCAAATTGGAAAAATTTTATATGAATTTTATACCTCTCGGCGGCACGAACTTGATGGCAATGTCAGTTTCTGCAACAAAGGTCTCGATTTTTTAGCCATATTCCAGATGGGGATGAAGATGTTAGAATTCAGCATGTGGATAGTCGATTTATTGCCATTCAATTCCATTTTTGCAATGGTGCATTCAGATCCAACGATTGAGCAACCTTCAACTAGCATTAGAGTTGAGGTATATGAAGTGTTGTTGTCATGTACTTCATTGATTATTGTTGTAGGATGCTTTATTTCATGTCGATTCCTGCTTGATGTATGATGCAAAATATTTATGTTTATTTTTTGTTGTTGATTCCTGCTGATGTAAGATGCAAAATATTTATGTGTATTGATGTGTTATGTATTTATCATGGATGGTGATTCATGTTGTGAGATCCCTTTGTTGCCTTGATTGCGAGATACTCTTTGTCACCATGTGTAAAGTTGTCATGATGATAGGAGGTTTTGTGATGAGTGAGATTTCCTTGTAATGGAACATCTCGTGGAGAGACTTTTCCACTCATATTGAGGGCTTTTCCTTGTATGAAAAGTCAACAACATCCATGTACACCATCAACATTTACATCACTGAATGAAGCGGCCAACACCATCACGACAACGAGGCCCAGAGACGTAGTCCACACTGGACGAACTCTGTAATTAAACGACTTGCATTTTTGTTTGTGTGATTGTTGACATGTGTTCCTCTTGATTATAGCTTCATGTGTTCATTAATTCTTTTGATAAAATGAAATTCTAACACATCAAACAAAGTAAAAGGTCTTGGTTAAAAGGGTAGCAAAAATTTACCCAAATCAAGTAGTATCAGAGTGGGTCTTCTTGTTAATGTGAATTGCAAGTGTGGACCATTGAATGTGCAGACATGGAGGATATAAAATACATGTATGAGACCATTCTTAGGGTGTCTGAGAAAGCGGGCATGTTGTATGAATCTTATGAGAAACAAGCAGCAGATAATGTTGAGTTGAAAATGCTTCTACAAGAGGAGAAGGAGGACAAGTAGCGATTGCAGCTTCAATTGCAAGCCATGAAAGAGGCATTAGAAGTATTGAAGTGCAACAACCAAAGTATTCAAAAAGATCATGATGCATTAAAGACACTTCCATGAGAAGAGAAAGAGGAGAAGCAATGATTACAATGATATGGATTTATGCAGGAACACAATAGAATACAAAAATAACCATAAACATAGAAATAAAACAGAAATAAGGCTTCATTTCATTAATATCAAATCACAGAAATATGCTTACAAACATGATGGAAATAAAATAGCTAGGGTGCTGGTAGCGAATCTTTGAGAAGAGATGTGGTGACTACAGACCTCTGAACTATCTTACAATGAGGCTCGAGGGCCTATTTATTATGGAGAAACAATGGAGAATTCTAAACATCCAAAAACCTAACCCTAGGAGATGAAGTGTTGAAACTATGGGCCCCGTTTGGGTAAATTGGTATTTCAACTTCCCAGGGATGTAAATTCGGCATACTATCTCTGTTTGGGGCTTCAAAACGGCTCCGGAAGTTCAAGACCTAAAAAACGGCTAAAAATAGTAAGTTGTGAAAAAAAAACTGAAAGAGACAATGGTGGGGCCCCAAGTGGAATATGCGGGTGGCCACCAATATCCACTTGGATTATACAGCTTCATCTACAAGCCACGACAAAGGACTTGGAGGAAGTGCAACGCAACGAAGGCTTCGAGAATCCCTCTTCACATGTTTACAAATCAACATCTGAGGTAAACAGTTGTGATCATTCTTCAGTTTCATCTTTAGATGCTATTATTTCTATTGGAAATGTGGAGATCCCAATTACAAGAACTAGCATGAGACTCCTTACCAAGATGGGTTACAAAGGATGAGGACTTGGCATTCATGGCCAAGGCATAACTCAGGCATTGGAGGTTGTGCAGAGACCTCGCAATGCAAGTTTGGTATACAATGAATAAGAATGTTCGAAGGTGTCAAAATCCTCCATGACATTGTGGAAATCGTCTAGGAAAGAGAATGATGGGAACACTTCCCCATCATCTTATGACAACACATATCACAATAGAAGAGCTAAGGCAAGCTCTAATCACCATGATTGCACTATAGACCACCAGGAAAGGTATAATAAGTCTCGATATTCGCAAGTTCATTTTGATTATAAGCGTTTTTCTAATAATGAACCTAAATCATGGCATAAGAAAAATTATCGTTTTTGTGGTTTACATAACCATGTGTTTGTTGAGTGTTTGAAGAGAATCGCAACAAAAAGGAGGATAAGGAATGAAAAGCCTTCTCCACAGTAGGGAAATAAATTGGTTAAGCAGGTATGGAGAAAGAAGAATCATTGCAGTGATTGCGAAAAAAGTGGATATCAAAGAGCCACGTGTTGGAGACTCCATCCAAAGTAGTGTCTGAAGGAAAAAGCGTCCATGCGGAAACCAGTTAGTGAAAATGTTCAACAAGAAAATCCAACACATTCATGGTGGTCCAATTTTTTAGGAAAAATATGGTTTTCCTAGATGTGGTAGTGTGTCATGGCCGTGTTTTGTAAATCATATGTTGCACTTTTAACTATAAAAGTGATGATCTGTTTTCCATTGCTTGTTAAGAAACAATGATATTTTTGGCCTTGTATTGATAGTTGGGGTATTGATTTCATTTTAATGTAAACTTGACCACCGAGTATGTGTTATAAACTCATGGAAAGTGTATGGGATGCTTGGTCATAGATTTGTCACTTATTTAAGAATTTAATGTGCGAAATATTGTACTACAGGTTTGTAGAGGATTCAGGTATCGACTCATTGCTTATGGGTCTGTAGGAAAAAGGTGAAGGAGAATGAAGGGTGATATTTTTAGGAGACATGTGGTGTAGACAAGGTACAAAGTAGTTGCAAATTATGATTCATGCTTTTGGTGGACCAAAAGCTCCTCAGTGGGGAGGATTGATCCAGGTGGCTCCAGACACCCTTAGGAGACCAAGAGTGCTGATGATAGGTCAAAATTAAAAGTGTTTGGATTTCTCTTGAACTAGTTTCAGGTTGAATATCTTGTAGATCTGATCGCAACGATACGAACTTTTCATCAAACCGAGATCATATGCGAAAGTTAGAGGCAGTCAAAGTTTTGGGGTTAACTTAGTGACTTGGCAGCTTAAGGAGACAACAAATCCACATAATTCTGGTGAGCTGATTCTGGCCAGCTCTAGCTAGAATCCGGGAAAATTTGTGGGATGGATAAATTTCCCACTAACACCTAAAATCAGATATTTTAAAATTATATTCTTTGTTAAATTAAGACAAAAAAAATATAAAAAAAGTGTGGTGGGCCACCAACCCCGCCACCCCTGTGAACACCCAAATATTCGAACAAACAAGAATTATTTTAATGGGATTCGGTAACCATGACCCCACTTCCCTCAAGAATCACCATAAGAAAAGGGTTGGGGGGTGGGCTGTCACCGCTGCCACCACCGCCGCCCACACTATGGAGCATGTAACAAAGCGCGAAGTATGGGGGCAGGCCACCATGCCGGAAGACCCGACGCCCGAAAAGGCCAACCCCACTCACATTTATACAATAGAACCTAAAACCGAAGGGGCGAGATTTGATCCCTTGACACCTCCTCAACTAATTTCTCTTTTTACCACTACACCAACAACTTATGTTTTGGTTAATCCTCCAACCCACATATATTTAAACTCAAATCCGCATATGTGAAAAAGCATAGGAGGAGCATGGATTTCGAGTAATAATAATATTTTAATTGCAGGCATGTGCAGAACCCTAAGCTGGCATGCAGAGGCAGTGGTACCATGATTGAGCCTCATTTCTAGAGGGGCCAAATTTTCCCTGTGTCCAAATTGGACAAATTTTATATGAATTTTACACCTCTCAGTGACACGAACCTGATGGAAGTGTTAGATTATGAAAAATAGGTCTTGATTTTTTGGCCATATTCCAGATGGGGATAACAGTGTCAGATTTCAGCATGTGGATAGTCAATTTCTTTCCATTCGACGCCACGTTTGTGATGGTGCATTCAGATCCAGCGATTGAGCAACATATTATTCAAAGAACGTTAGAGTTGAGGTATATGAAGTGTTTTTTCCATGTACTTCATTGATTATTTTTGTAGGATGCTTTATGTCATGTCGATTCTTGCTTGATGTATGATGCATAATCTTTATATTTATTTGTTGTTGTTGATTCCTGTTGATGTAAGATGCAGAATATTTATGTGTATTGATGTGGTATGTATTCATCATGGATTGAAATTTATGTTGTTAGATCCCTTTGTTGCCTTGATGGCGGGATATTATTGTCACCATGTGTAAAGATGTCTCGCTGATAGGAGGTTTTGTGATGAGTGAGAGTTTCTTGTAACGGGACGTCTCGTGGAGAGACTTTGCCACTCATGTTGAGGGATTTTCCTTGTATGACAAGTCAACAACATCCATGTACATCATCAACAGTTACATCACTGAATGAAGCGACCAACACCATCGCGGCACCAAGGCTCAGAGACGTAGTCCACACTGGATGAACTCTGTTATTAAATGGCTTGCATTTTTTATTGTGTGATTGTTGACATGTGTTTCTCTTGATTATATCTGCATGTAATCATTAATGCTTTGATAAAATGAAATTCTAACACATCAAATGAAGTAAAATGTCTTGGTGAAAATGGTAGTGAAAATTTACCCAAATCAGGGTATCACAAGGGAAGGTGAACCATTCACCCTGTACACAACGCACCACTAGGAAAAGGTGAACCTCACCCTATGGTTGCTCATAGCTCCAAGAAGTACCCCCAAGCCCCTCAAAGCTTCCATAGCTCAATGTCAAACTCAAGCGGGACCCTCATAATAGGGTCTGTCCATGAATCCAAGTCTCTAATAGAAGGTTAAGAATTTGACCTTCCCCAGGGGCTTCATGAGAATATTTGTGACTTGATCATCAGTCCCAATGTGATGGAGCTTTACAACTCCATGTTGTAACATATCTCAAATAAAGTGGCACCTGATATCAATATGATTGGAGTGGTCATGGAATAAATGTTTCTATGAGAGTTGAATCCCACTTTGGTTGTTGCAGTAGATCATGGTGGTATCCAAAAGAGTCCCAAACAACTCACTAAAGAGCTTCCTCAACCAAAAAACTTCATAAAAGGCCATACTTGTTGCAATGTATTCACCTTCGGTGGTGCTCAAAGCAACCGGTTTCTGCTTCCTACACATCTAGGAGATCGAAGCAGAACCTAGATTAAAGCAACATCCAAATGTGCTCTTACGATTCACCACATTTCCAGCCTATTCAGCATCAAAATATCCATGGAGCCTTAAATTCCCGATAGTATATCTCAATCCCTACTTAACTGTGCCCCAGATATATCTCAAAATATTCTTGGCAGAAATCCAATGTATGTAATGAGGCTCAACCATAAATTGACTCAGCATATTCACTGCAAAGCATATGTCTGGATGGGAGTTCACTAAGAACATTAGGGCCCCCATGAGTTGAAGATACTCGAAAGGATTTCCCAAATTAGGCCCAATAGCACGTCCACATAGCTTCTTAAATTTGAGTTCCATTAGAGTAGTCTCGGACTTGCAGTCCACCATCCCAAATATTTAAACCAACTTCACAGTATATTTTCCTTGATAAAGAAAAATATCACCTGGATTTTGCCAAACATCCAAGCCTATGAATTAGTGCATCAGTCCTAGGCCTTTCATCTCGAATTCAAAAGCCAACTCCCTCTTACATTGATGAATGAGAGGGTCTGCACCTGTCAGAAAATATTGTTCACATATAACACCAAAATGAGAGGCTTGCAATTGTCAACCTTAAAGTAAAGGTTGAGATCAACTTCACTTCTTGTAAATCCCAGCTTCATCAGATAACTATCAATCCCTTAATACCAAGCCGCGACGGCTTGCTTCAACCCATATAGGGATTTCTTCAACCTGCATACATGTGTATCTTGACCTTGAACTTCGAACCCCACAATTTGCTCCGCATATACTTCCTCCTTAAGCAAGCCATGCAAGAAGGCGGTCTTGACATCCATTTGATGCAAATTCTGTCCTTGTGATGCAACAAGGGAAATAATCGAACATATGGAGGCATATCGGGGAACCGGTGAAAATACCTCATCATAGTCTATACCCTCATTTTGGGAGAAGCCTCGGGCAAAAAAATTTGCCTTGAAATTTTTAACACTCCCATCAGCTCCATGTTTGATTCTTTAAAACCATTTTGAGGTGACAACATACTTGTCCTTCGGTCTAGGGACCACATCCCAAACATCATTCTTCATGATCGGATCATACTCTTCATTCATTGGATCCTTCCAAAATTGGTGCTTCACGCCTTCTTCGAACATTGTAGGCTTGGATTGAACAATGGTGCTCATGTCTACTAAGTACCCTTGGTCCCTATTTGGCTTCTTACTTTCACGAAATGTCCCTCTTGGTGCAATATGTCTCTCGGCATCTTCAAGAGTATCTCTAAGCCATGAGGGTCTTCTTTTTGAAGAAGAGGGGTCACTAGTAGGTGGATCAATGGGATCCATCAAACCTTCAACATCGGTCATTGTTTCATCCTCTGATTCTTCTTTCTTTTTCGCATCTTCATCATTATCTTCCTTTGAAATGGGCAGATCTCTAACCTTCCCAAGGGAAAAATTTTCATCAAAGGTGACATCATGACTTATATCCACTTCTCTTTGACCTGGAACATATATACTATATGAGTTTGAAGTTTCATTGTAGCCCACAAATGTTCTCTTCTTTCCAAAAGAATCCAACTCGCTTCTCTTCTCTTTCGACATATGAAAATATACATGACTACCAAAAATTATAATGTGAGAAACATCAGGTTTCTTAATGATGAAAACTTCTTCGGGAGTCTTGGAGTCCAATGAACATGACATGGGAATCTATTTTGAACATACACGACAGTGTTGGCAACTTCTCCCCATAGGAACTTCGGTAGGCCTTGGTCATGAAGCATGGAATGAGTAGCTTTATGATGGTTTGATTCTTCCTTTTAGAAATTCCATTTTGTTTAGGAGTATAATTAGTAGTGGTCTCCCTCTCAATTCCAGCTTCCCTACAATAGTCATTGAACTCATTTGTCTCATATTCGATTCCATTATTGGTCCTAAATACTTTTATATTCTTCCTTATTATATTTTTAGCCAAGGCCTTGAAAGAGTGGAACCACTTGAATACTTTGTCCTTTTTCTTCAAGAAGTATATCCAAGTTTTGCGAGAGAAGTCATCCACAAAAATAACATAATACAAATATCCTCCCAAGGATGTTACGGGCAACATACCAAATAAAATAGAATGAATCAATTGAAGAATGTCGGTAGTCTTGCTATCACTTGAGGGGATCGGTCCCCTTGTATGTTTCCCTTCGACACAACCTTGAAAAACAACTTCATGATCAACTTTAAAATTAGGCATACCTATGACCCTCTTTCTAGCATAAGGAAGAGCTTTATAATGAAGGCGAGAAAACCTTTAGTGCCATAATTCAGATTGAAGAGTAGTGTTGCATGTCATGACTCCCAAAAAACTTCCTCCAACTTGATAAAGAGTATCAACCCTGAATCCATGAGTGAATGCTTCTTTGAAATTCCTTTTCCAAACATGTACCTTTCCATCAATGAATTCCACCATGAATCCTTTGTCTTCCATCGCCGAATTAGATACCAAATTCTTCTTCAAGTCATGTACATATAATACATCTTGCAGATGAAGTATTTAACCTTGATTTAAATGAAGAGTAACATTCCTTGTCCCTTTCATGGGATAGGGAGCATTGTCTCCAAATATGATTTCCAAATTGGTTTCCTTTTCAATCAAATGTGAGGGCCTATTTGTACCCAGTGAAGTGCCTTGACACACCACTATCAATCAACCAATTATCCAAGATGTCCAGAGGAGAGACAACAGAGAGAGAAGATATAAGAAATTATTTTTTCTTATTATCTACAACATTAGATTCATCATACCTGGAGTTTCTTGATCTTTTGGGAGGCTGATTATTTCCATATTTAGTAGCAGGAGCATTCATCTTTCCTTGTTTGTTGAACCTGTCATTCCTTTGATTGTTGTTTCCTCTAAATTTGTTGTGGTTGTTGTTGTTATCATCATACCAAGGTGTATCCATTTTATTAGGACACTCCCTAGCATAGTGGCCAAACCTATTACAATTGAAACATCTACCCTTTATTCCTTCTTTGAATCCTGATCTTCCTTGACCTTAATTTCTTGGACCATCATTGTTCTTTCTTTTAGAATAAGTGGAGAATGCAATAGGATCATTCCTATATGAAGGCATGCTTCTCTCTATTATCCAAGTTTCTTCTTGAGTTCATCATGTCAACAATTCATCAAAACTCTGGAATCTTTTCATTTTTAAGGATAGTGGTATTTAATACAAACCATCGGGGAATACCTCCAAGGGCAATAAGTGTGAGCTCCCGGTTGGCAATAACCTCTCCAATAGATAGAATATCATTTTTTATTTCGGTAATCCTCATGAAGTAGGATTGGATGGATTGTATTTTTTATAAACTCTCCCACCACATTATCCTCCAATACTATTGTGATCCTCCCTTTCCAAGAGACGAAGTTAGAGGATCCCTCTAAACAATGATTTGCTCTAAATCCTCAATAAGCCATCATGATTCCCCAGAGAGCTCTCTGACACCTTCCCACTAACAACCTTTTAGTCTTTCACAATAGGCTGAACTTAGGGCTCAATAAGGAAACTTCTAACAACACTCCTATACTATAGAACTTCCTGGCACCAAAACTACACCAAAATAACAATCTCAAAACATAAGGGCATAAAAATATACCTCTTTAGTAGACTTATTATGCCTTTCTTAGGTCATGGTTATGGGTTGTTCCTCTAAGATTCCTCGACCTCTTGTTAGGGAACTTGAACAAAGTGCACTGATCCTTCAACTCGGCCTATAAACCTCCATAAATACTATGCTGATCCTCTACTATAGGTACTTCGCTCCTTTGTAGATATACAAGGTATCTTGGCTCTTCTTCTAGTCCCTTCTAGGCCTTTCGTCCATTTAAGATAGAGAATCGGCTTACTTATTATGCACAAAATATGATAGCGACTTGTAATAGAGAATAGACCCTTCAAAACATAAACAATTTACCCATAACTCCTCCTTATCCACTTGGCCAACACCCTGCCTAATCTGAGCTTGTTCCAAGCATGGAAAGATATCCTCCATCTCATCCTTCTCTTCTTGGAAAATCTCCTATAGGTTGTGGCTCCTCAAATTAGACATCCTCTGTGAAAATTCCAAACTAGAATCCTATTGCAGAAACTGAAAATTATTCTCCTAATCGTTAATTTAATTTAACAATTTATTTTTTGTTTGCTATGAAAAATACTGAATAAATCACACTGCAATCTACAAAAATAAAAATGTGGACGAATAAAATGTTGGAAGCTGAGAAATTCTAGCACACACACATAAAAAATAACACAATATTTTTTGGGAAAAAGTTCCTAGAAAAGATCAACTTGGGAAAATCGATGCAAAAATTGAGGGTTTTATTATTAAGTAGCAATGAGCAAATCTAAGTACAACTAGATGCCGAAATACTGGAAATCCTATAGAGAACAATAATGGCAGAAATTTGGAGAGATATTTTTCTCACCCCACAGACAATCTCCTAACACAGCTTGCCTTCAGAAATATGACCCTTTGACCCTTGGTGTCAGCCTTTGCACAGTTCTGGAAAGTTGGTTGGACATCTAGCCTCAGACTAATCTTTGATGAAGTCGTTCTGCCTTCTGATAGTTGTAAAGATGCTTCTCTGGCACCTTGGGACTCCTTCCCAACCTCTGGAACTGAAAATGCCTCTCCTCTACAAAAAAATGATTTTCCTCTAGAGACTATTTCACTGCCCAACGTCGGCCTCTCTGTGGCTCTCCTGCCTCCCTGCAAATTCACTTGCTGGATTTGGAATTCCTCTTCCAGCCTCACTGTTTCTGCCCCTCTCTCATTGTTTCAATCTCTCTGACTCTCTCTCCAACAACTAACTGCTGCTACTATGGAAATCGATCTGCCAATGAAATCAAACAATTGAAGTGTTTTCTCCATCACCACATAAATATCCTCTTATAATCCTCTGTTAGAGCACCAACGACCAAGATTAAAACATAATAGATGGATAGGATCATCACTGGATCGATCCGTGTGAGTTTCTATACTATTATCACCTTATGTCAATTAATACTGATTAATTAAATATATTCCCTAAGCTTAGACTTAGGAAATATTTATAAATCAGCTAATAAATCTAATTGAGACACTTCGAAGAGGAATTTATAGAAACAATTTCAGGGTTCTGGAGATCTCATGTATTCTAGCCTCTCCACAAATTTTTGCAGCTTAGAGAACACATCTGATGCTACCAAAACTAACCCTCCTTCTTAGGGAGGAATGTGCTCTAATGCTGTTGCACACCTTGTAGCAACAATTTTTTTCTGCACCATCTCCTGTCACACTGCTGATGGCTGGTTGTTGCCCACCAACCACTACGCAACTCTGACATTATGATAAGGTGAGTTAGTTTTTTTTTTTCCAGAGATTGAAGTTCTTGGATTGGAGCAAGACTTTCATATACAACCCTTACAAGATGGTGAAATTTTGGTTTCTATTTATTTTAAGGACATATGCTTCAAATATGGATGGAGAAGCTCTTTTCAAATTCAGAAATGGCTTGGATAGATAAGAAGGCATTGATGATTAGAATACTAACTTTTCTCCTTATCGATGGAAATGAGTGGAGTGCAATGGAACTATTGTGGTCTTTGTCTCCCTCCTAAATATATGATTATAAGGAAAAATGTCTCCACAACTTGGGTTTGTTGTGCATCTAGAAATACTAAACCTCACAAGAAACCTCCTTTATGGTCCCATTACACCTAAAATCTGGGGTCTTAAAAAAATTAAGTTCCTTGATTTGAGTTTTAATTAGTTATCTGGAGAAATCTCTCCTAATATTAAACTACATAGTTTTAATTAGACTTCATACGAGTTTTTACTTTCAGAAATATCCCCAACCATGAATTTTCTTATTTTCCCTCTTCTTCGTGCATAACAATATCCTTCTTATGTTCCCTCTTCTTCATGCATAGCATTATCCAATACCTGTCGTGAATTCACCTGAAGAAGGGTTTTTGGACCAGACCAAATAGATATCCTCCGCTTATAGTTTGATAGAAATCTAGACTTCCTAATATATCCTTGCAAATAGTTAGCATACATACCTTCCAAGCCAAGGACCTCAACACTAAATCAACTTCCTTGTCATAGGGTTGTAGTAGTTGGCTCTGCCAAGTTTTTTAGAACTAATGTTTCTTAATGATCCAATAGATTTATCATATGATAGTGAACCAAATTGGATCAATATATTATTTTTCATCCATATTGATGCTTTCAAAGTGGAAAAAGTGGAGGAATCAACTCTTAGGACCATTTTTACCATCGGGACCTAGTTTGGAAAATTGGGCTCTAAAACTTTCTGGGAGCATTCTGAGGCATCAAACAATGTTTTTTGGGGGTAAAAATTTACTGCTTTAGCACTGCACATTTTTTTCCTATTGTACACACAAATATATTTTCAACGACACAAGAATCATGTTAATCAAATTCCATATGCGAAGTTTATGCCACTTAGAAGTTGACCTGTCTGAAGTAAAAACATGTTTATTTTAGAATAAGAATGACACTTTCAAATAATTCATTTATTCCAATTACATAAGTTTCATTAGTAAGAATTTGTTTGAACTTTGTAGACTGTAGGAACTTTTTCACTCTTCGTTGCATTATATTTTTATTGTGTTAATATAAGTTTGTATTATCTTTACTGGTATGATGATTTAGTAGCATATTGGGATCCAAAGTTATGCTTAACTCAACATGATGGGTTTCCTTGTTTTGTTACATTATTTACTTATTTATTTATTTATTTTTATTATTTTTTTCAGACCATCCTCTGATGCACTTGTTATATTAGAGCTTCACAATATTATTTGTTGCAAGTTCGAAAAATTATGGTTCATGTCATTCACTGTATTTTCATAGAGAAAAGTGAGGTTATATTACAACCTAAGGTAGAATATATGTGACCTATGCATGTTTCATGTTAATAAAATAAAAAGAAAAAAGGGTCAACATCTGATGTCTATTGTTGGAAAAAATTAACCTGGTGGGTTAGCTAGTGGTTGAGTATTGTGGCAAGAAAGAGGTCTCAAGATTAAGTCCCTGGGCTCCTGAACTCTGATAAATTATTGATATTGGCGGGCCTCACTAAATGCCCTACCTAACTAGGGTAGGTACCAAAATTTTTCTAGCTAGTTTACCCTGGGTACCATCCTCAGAATAAGGGGAAGTGCCCAGGGTAAAATGGGATGTGTATTTATAAGGAAAATAAAAGTATAATGTTTGCAAAAGGAGAAAAAGATAAGAAAAATAACATAGATCCATCCTAGCCCTGGATATTTTAATCATCAAGATGTTCACACCTATTTTTTAATGCCTCTTGGTTTTTAATAGATCCGGGGTTAAGATGGATCTTCCGGTCAACTTATTTTCATAGGAAAACGTTTGCCCAACTAAGGGCCATTTCACATGACAAGATAATCAAAGTCAAGTTTGGATACATTAGTATATTCTTTTGCACATGTTTATGTTAGTAGTAGTAAGTTTCTATTAGTGTTTTTTAAGGTTAAGTTAAACAATTTTTAGTGTAAGTTTTTGATTTTTTCACTTTCTTGAAGTATGTAGCCTCATGTATCAAGCAGTGAGAAGCATCCTTTATTCTATATAGTCCAATTTTTATTGTATGCCTCTATTTTGTGTTGGTATTGAGAAGGAGGCCTTTTGCAAATGTTTCTGGGTAGTAAGTATAGTAGTTTCACTGATACATTCCATTAATTTTGGATGCCTTTGAAGTATATATTGGCCTTTGCTTGAATTTTTTATTCTTGGAAACTCATGGATAGCTAGGAAAAATCGTAGTCCATGTATAATGGGCTGGGTGATATTTGTATTATTTAATTAACTTGTTCAAAACCTTAAACCTAAGCCCTAATCCCCCACCAAAAATTGAAAAACACTATCTCTGTTCATTGTTGAGGGATATAGTAAATTCCAATTTTTGCTATGCTATGCTAATTATTTTTGTATGGTATTTTTTCAAAGTCAGGAGGTAAAGTTTATATTAAAAAATCTATGGCCATACCATAAAACTTAAGTTTACAAAAAATATCTAGTCCTAGGAAACCATGACTTGGAATTCCCAGCTAAGGGTGAAGGCTGAAGTAGCAAAAAAAAATTCTATGGAGGCCTATCCATATCTACCTCTTATAATTCCACAGTTATACTGCTTAACATACTGGAATAATGTAAACGATACTCAACAAACACACTAGGTTTCTAAAAAAAATTAAAAATGTAATGCCCATTTTCAGCTTTAGTTACTAGGTCCACATTAGTTGTTGGCCTCTAGGTCTTCATATTTCATTGTCGTAGAGCTAGTATCAAAGTAGATAGCCAGATGCTTGTCTTTAGTGGGGCCTTCCATTAGCTTTGAGATATGAGAAGTTAGGGTGTATCCATTGAATGATGTATGGAAAAGGAGGTAAAGTCTATAGAGGTGTTGCTTAAGTTGAAAGTGGGAGCTAACTCAACCTAAAGAGGGAGGGTGGAGTGAACCAATGTGCACCCAACCATCATTTATAAAATCCATATTTGAGGCCATTTCCAAATATTTCAATCTAAAAATGGTCATGGAGGCTTGAAGTTCATCCATTCCCTCTATGCCAAGAAACAATTAATAATCTTTCCAAATATTCCACCAATCAATGCACTCATAATCCTTCATAAGCACATAAAAATTAGTTACCAATATTTAACCCTAGCTCATAGCCAAAGCCCACCTGCAATTATGATGGAATTCTCACAATGATTCTGGCATAAAAGGGTATTATTCCTAACACCAAATAAAATAACTACAAACAATCGTAAATAATTATATAGTTGAATCCTTATCCCTCTCACCAAGGCTTTCTTTAATGTCACATAAGAACAATGTTCACCCATTGGATGGGTCAATTAATCCCACATGTAGGATCCATTTCCACCAAAATATAGTTCTTTAGAGAATGAATCAATAGATGTGCATAAGATTATAAGGTGAGTTTGTTTAATCCTTGTCCTCCACATTTACCTCATGATATGATAGGTATCATGGGAAGGGTTTCCTGTCTTAATGATTTGCTACCTCATGTGAGTGGGCACATGGAGCTCAAGTATATTATCCCCTCCTTTACACACAAAACACCTCCTTGTATTTGAACCCTTTAATCAACCTTTTAGTTTGCTTCAACATTTATAATTTAACATATTTTGGCAAGATTTAGGTTTGTAAGTAGGGGGAGTTTGAAGGAGAGATTAGATAACCACCATTGATTTTTTTATCACTGTCACCTTTCAAACACTTTTGTATTTTAGTACATCAGCGTTTTAGTTTGCTTCAACATTTAGAATTTAACATTTTTTGGAAAGATTTAGGTTTGTAAGTGTTAGCAACCTATAAATATAGGATTCATAATTTTGACTTGACTGATGATAATCTTGTAAATATGTACATAATTTTCCTTCTACAAGTTGTATTCCCATATTTAGTAAAAAAATAAAAATAAAATAAAAAAATTCAAAAAGAGGGTAAAAATTCCTAAAAGAACAATCAAATGACTTAGAAAAAATAATATACCCCAAAAGAAAAAAACTGAATAAAACATGAAAGTGTGCAAGTCTAAATGCCACTACTTTTACCTTTTGCAGTTGATTATGGCAGAGTGTCAATAAATGCCATAATCCATGATGAGTTAAACCGTTTAATCTTGACCTGTCATGTTTCAATTTACTTGTTTTAAATAGTGAATAAAGAATTGTCATATAGTTTAATCATGACAATTCAGTAGTTAGGTAGAAAATAAGTGAATCCAACAGTTTAATCTGGATTCATGGATGAAATAAGTGTAGAATTATCTAGTTTTATTGCTTTCAGAAAGAATAATTGTTGTAAAGGTTGCTAGCCCAAATGCACCTGATCAAATGGAAGAAAAAATGTTAGCAGTTAAAATTGGGTAGGTAGAAGAAGGTGAGAAGCATCATTGTAAATATTTTTCACCAGGGCTACAAATAACTAACTTCCCTTCCCCATAGCCATTTACCATTCTAAACTATCAGTCAGAAAGGCTCAAGGCATTTCCTTGACTACTGTTGGGACCAGACCCAAGGCTCTATGGCTGATTAGTTGAAAGTGTTAAATGTCTATATTAATCCCTAAATCACATCATTATTCCATTCATGCATTCATTTCCATGCAAAATCATAAGTAAAAACCTCATTTTTACTTAATGATGCTCTAATCCTCATTTGATTAACTTCCCACATCACATGAAAGCATTAAACCCTCAAAATCACATTTTATCCTAAGATTGAAGTGATGAAGTTATTATAATGCAAATTTACCTTTAAATTTAACTTTTCTTAGTTATGTTGATGTGTTTTGAGTATACATTGTTCCCTTTTCATATTAACTTTAACTTATTTTATAACTCCCTATATAATAACCTTTTCCTATATTATATAATTCCCTTTTATAAAATAACCCCAAAAAACCATTAATTTAACTTTAGCCAAATTTATTTATCCCCACATGTTTAAATAAAAACCCAACTTATACCCCCTTTGGCTAAAAATAACCTTATATAAATATCTCGCCCTCTATGGTTGTTAAATCAATTTGATTTAATAAAATATATAATAAAAATACAAAGGAAGCTTTCAGAATACAATTTAAACTAAGGTTTAAAGCATGAAACCTTTGATATGTTACCATAATAAATATACATTAAACCTGCCTCATGCATTTTTAACCCATTCCCCGTGGGCATAACTCCTCCACATCCCGGCACCTCCACAGTTATCTATAGCCGCACGATCAACCATGGCCTTGCTAAACCAACAGTCCCAAACCAATGCGATACCCATTACTCCCAGCTATACTTCTTCCCCGATGTCACATTAAAACTCTACCATAGATCTATACCTTCCATATCGAACAGCCTATATTTATCCTGGTCCCACCTGACTTTCCGCCATTGCTTTGAAAATTATCTCAACCATTCGCATCGTTAAAACAAATCCAACAGCGCGCATTCCATATCGCGCTCCGAAAGTGATCGACCAAAGTTTTATGAAAATCGTGTGATAAAATTTGTTTTCCAATACAACCCAATGCTACGTGTCCCCTTTTCATTTGATCGCGTTCCAAAAGCCAAAAACAGCTTACCGCCTGCAGCCAACGCGAAAACCACCAGCGGTTTTCCACAGTTCAAACAATAAAATTTTACCGCCAGATATGTAAATCACAAACATTACGTTTTATAAGGTTTATAATAAATGTTAAAACCTTTTTTATAAGGTTTATGTGAACGTTATAAGCTCTACCCGACTGGTAAACCTCTGGTAAATCCTTTCCAGCTCCCGAATCTGATTTTTACTCTCTATGTGCCTATTTTGTACCGGAAAGACCCATTTCATGCCTGAAGATCCATTTTGACCAACTGAATCTCTGTTTGAAGGCCAAAGACACCTTTCAACTGCAACATATTGACATCAGAAGCCTCTATTTTAAGTTCAATATTCAGTATAAACCCTTGAAAAAACATTTCCATGGCTCGAAAAGGTCTTTGAACCTACAGATATCCTGACAAGTCATCTTTTATAGTCTCAACCATTTAGGAAACCCTTGTTTCTTGTCTTAACCTAGTTTTTCATCTCTCGTATTCCTAATTAAGCACTAAAATACCTATTGAGACTATATTTACCTATTGAGACTATCTTTACCCAAGAATTTCTCAAAATTCCCTCTGTTAAAGTGAAATACTCCTGCAAACTGTTTAAACTTGTAGAAATAAGCCTAAGAATGCCTAAAAATAGAGTTAAACCTCCACAGACAGATCTCATTCCACAGGTCTTTCAAAAGCCTTCAATCACCTCCTTGCAGACCTCTACTTCATTAGAAAATTGTTTGATTTTTGCAGGTTATTATCAGAATAAGAAATTGGGCCATCAATTTCAATACTAGTTGACAAAATTGTTTGCTCCAAATTCTCAGATTTTAACTCAATATCTTCATTCAAAAAATAGTTTGTATACAAAGAAAGAACAAAATCAAGTCAGAGAGAGATCAGAATGATTATTTTTTCATAGTGAATGGTAAAAGTGAAATTATAATTCACAATGACATTGAAAACATAACAGTTAAAGAGTATTAGTGGTTAAAGTGTATCAGGTAAAAGTCAGAGTGAAACTTAAAACAAAGTTACAAGAGAAATCAAAGGTAAACAGTAAAAGTAAATACAGAGGTAGTAAAATGGTAAAAAGAGATGAGAATACCTTCACCAACAATTAAGTTTATCTAAAGTGAAAGTAAAACAGTTAAAAGAACAAAAAGGTGAAAAGATGAAAACATAACAAGAAGGAACATTTTTTGCAGAAATTCATGTTTAAGCCATTGTTTTGCAGAAACTATTGTGACCAATCCAAGATGAATTTGAAAAACTAAAAGATTTTTATGTTCTTAAGAGGTCCATCTACAAAAACCTCTCTCACTTTTCTAACAACCATTATCGATTTGGAAATATTAAAAAATATTGGAGAGCACTTTTTGCAGAAAATTCTTGTTAAGTCATCATTTTGAAAAGAATATTATGGCCAATAATAAATGCATCATACAAAACTTAAGGATTTTTTTGTTCCTAAGAGACCCATCTACAAAAACCTATCTCACTTTTTACACATTCATTTCAGAATGAGAGATAAATGCACATTGTTACAGCCTATTTTTCAGACTCTGTAAAACTATGTTTTACACATCATTTTGCAAAGCCTATTGTGCACAGCTGGAGAGGAATTTTAGGAAACTGAAAGAGGTTTATTTCACCAACATATTTATCCATAATAACCTCTTTCAATTTTTACATATCTATTTCGTATTGAGAAATAAAAAGATATCATTGGACCCCAAGTTTACTGAATTGCTGGAGCAGAATGCACAAAGAAAGGAAACAGTTAGTGACTTGGATGCCTCATCATCAACTAAGAGTTGGATCAAATTCGAATTATCCTCTTTGACATCACCTATCCATAAAAAATAGTGCCAAATGGATGCATTAGTTTGAGTTTCCTTTACTTAAGTTCTATTTATGTAAAACAGTTGGAGAGATTTGTGAACCAATCTTGATATTTTTTCAAGATATTTTAGTTTAGAATTTGTATAAATACTTCACTCTTGGAAGTATTTTGTGTGGAATAAAATCTGAAGATTACTATAGACTTATTTTTTTGAAACATCAAGACTTTTTGTGATTTGAATTGAAGTAGCAAGCTGGAGACTGAAGCAAAAGACATCATAATTAAGGATTCATGAGATAAACATATGAGTACAGTATTTTCAAGTTTTCATTGTGTATTTCTTTAAGTTTCATTCATATATCATATGTATTTTCCTTCTTTAATGATAAACTAGGAAATTTATTACAGAATTAGTGTTAAAAAGCTCTCTGTATTTACTAGTTGTCATTATTTATGTTTTCTGTTGATTTCCAGACTAGAGAATTCTTAAATTCTCTTTAGTTTCGTTTGAACTCACTTTTCCCTCTTCCTTTCTGTGATCTAAGGATTCTTAACTACCCTTAGTCCATAATCACATTACTTCATCAAATTAGCCTTTCAAACCCTCTGAAAGTTATCTAACTTGCCCTTAGCATATTTGCATCTTTAGACTTTGGTTTTCAAGTCTTGTTAGCTAGCAATTTGACTCCATTTCCCAATGGTTAGGTAGATCCTTCTATGGTTTCCTTTGTAATCCTTTATTCCCACCAAAATTTTCAAAAAATCAAACCCAACTACACAATCATAGCTAGCCTAA
Organism: Pinus albicaulis; assembly: GCA_034641835.2. Classification (NCBI taxonomy): domain Eukaryota; kingdom Viridiplantae; phylum Streptophyta; class Pinopsida; order Pinales; family Pinaceae; genus Pinus; species Pinus albicaulis. Next base: position 206,006,504 of record CM076584.1, on the reverse strand, counting down.
TATCTGTTACCTAAACAAAGCTAAATCATAAGGAGAGATCCCTCTCCAAAAATCAGGAAGGCTAGATCCTGAATTCTAAAAGAGGTTCTTGGTTACCTCTAGTAAGTTGCAAAGTTTTAAATATTTCTGATAGAAAATTTACTAGAGTGATAACAGTAAGTAGGGGGAGTTTGTAGGAGGGATTAGATAACCACCATTGAGTTGTTGAACACTCTCACCTTTCAAACACCTTTTCATTTTAGTACATCAAGTACTCGATGGAATTTAAGAGATTCTTCTTCATTGGAATATGCTGAAAATAATTGCACTTATGCTTATATTCATGTCCATATCTCACCAATTAGAGAAAATCTCTGAAATTAATGATTTTACCTACTATCTAATATAGATATCCATATGTCCTGTAGCACATTGCTCAATAATTCAATCTTTTTGATATATATATTTGTTTTTTAGAGTTAAATTTAAAGGGAAAATGTGGAGGCAGGTAGTGTAAAAGGCTATCTATTTCATGCTTTTCTAGGTTGTTGCATTCATAAATTATGTGCTAAGTCTCTTTCTGGAGATAATTTCAGGAGTGATTTGTAGATTATATGGTGTTGTTTATCAGATATTTTGTAGAATGGAGAGTAGATTTCATGCAAAGAGGGGCAGGAAAATATTAGGAGTTGAATTGAAAAGGAAAATGTGAAGACATAGTAGCATAGAACACTATTTATTTCCCACCTTTCTAGGTTGGTGCATCAAAAAACTATGTTCCACAATTTGTGGGAGATTTCAACTCTTCTATATTTGTTAGAGAAGGGAAAAATTCTATTATAATATGGAACCAACTTGGAGTAGTGTGCTTTAAACTCTTAATGTTAGGGTAATACCTAACAAGTGAATCATCACTATATCCAAGTGTCACATATGTATTTGGATTGTAGTGAAAGACACTAAAGGCGAGGTTGTGTTGCACATGTCAAACTTGAGGTATGCAATTACAAGTATGAAAAATTTCAAAATATGAAATTAATTTTGGGACAACATGCATTTCTCTATTTTTGTAATTTTGCTCTGTCATATTCCTTGGTATCTTGTATGTTCATGATCTTTATTTCTAAAGTGTGGACTGCTTGACCTCATGCCTTTACCTATGAATTCTTGTGGCTCACTATAACTACCATAAGGTATGTAAAAAGTGTATGGAAGATGTGGCCATGTTTTTTAATGGGAATAAACCTCCTTGGCCTATGGAAATTTGTATTAATGGGAATACAACTCCTTCCCATGTGGTCAAATTTCCTTTGGTTGGTGCTATTTGACTCTTTGGCCTGTGGTTGTTTATCCTTTGGTCTCCCAATTTTTCTCATTTCTTATCAGTGATAAAAATATGAAACATTGTTGATACTCCCTAAATTTATGCATTTTATAATATATCTGTCTCAAACTCATTTCTAGCTCTCTTCACCTGATACTTTCCCATCTCATTTTCCATTCTTCTAGAATCACAACCCATTCTGTGAACAATGAAAACTTCCTAACCTCTACCTGTCCACCCATTTCCTTTTTTCAATCATTTCCTCCTTTTTAAAACCCAAATGCTATAAATATGCAGACACAAAAGAAAATTAAAAAAGATCAAAAGTTTAAAACTAGTATAATCATTAATTCGTTTATGTGGTTGAGAGAAGATTTGTTCAAATCCAACTTGTGACAGGTTCACTCTTTGTGTGTCTATTGTTGATTTAGATCTTTATAAGTTGATGGTTGAGTGGTTTGGAAAGGTACCGACATCCTCATCCTCACTTTTGAGCTTGAGGGTAATGTTGGAGTCCCATGTTTTGATAGTTTGGAAAATCAAAAGACAGGGCAGCATCAGAACCAATATTTAGAGTTACAGGATCTAGTCCTCCTAGTCTCAGAGAGGGATCTCTCAAATTATTTGTTTTTGCAAAGATTTATCTTGTGTGCTTTGAGTATTGGTTTTAGACTAGTTATTAAGTGCAAGTGTTTGTTTGTTTGTTTGGTTGAATTGATACAGGAGAACCTAAAATTTCTAGGAAAGATAGATAGAAAGGGGAAATGTCAGTGTCATTGGGCAATGGAGTCAAAAAGAGGTCATGACAAACTTATCCATGGATATGGGGTATCAAAGGGAAAATCTAACTTGGCTGCAGGATCCTTTGGTTTTGGAATGATATGGACATCAATGATTTGGAAAGAGAAGTTTAATTCTCAGCAAAGGGAATTTGAAAGCACAACTTGAAAAATAAAGATCTATTTGATAGACAGGGCTAACCATGAATTCTACAAATCACACTTCAAGAAAATAATTACTTCAAAAAAACTTTTAAAATGAAATCTAACATTCGGGGAACACCCAATTTCCTCAAATATTTTATTTCAAATGACTTAGAAAACATAAAAGATTCACTGATAATTATGGTCATAGAAAAGGGAACACCTAAATACATATATTATCACAACTATAAAGACCTTTAAGCCAACTTTTTAAGAAAGGACAAGGGGCATGATCAGAACAGACCTCCTTGGCTCACTGTAAACAAATATATTTCAAAGGGAGACTTCAATAACAGCCTTTAAGTGGCAACAGACACGCAGGGAGAACCATAAATCATGCTGAAACCAACTATTCTAACTATTAAGGAAATAAACAAGCATGAGGACTAAAGAGATAGATTAAAGACTCTAAAATACCTCAGCAGAAGAAAACATAAAACAATGAAGGATAAACAGGTCTAAGGTGCTTCAAAGAGTCATTTCTTAGCCTAAAACTTTCATCCTACTGTAGTAAGAATTTATGGAACAGAATGAAAACAAGGGAAAACATTAAACAGTTTAGAATACTTCACCAACAGCCAAGCTCGTGGATCCAATGATAGAGCCTTCTCAAGAACAAGTATGCAACAACATCATCAGGGCTTCCAAGACTTCAATTTCTTCTTCAACTTCTACAGACTATGTATCATTTCAGAGAGTTTCAGTATTACAACTAGTGATCAACCAACCAACCAATGTTTACAATGGATTCCTCAACAATTTTTTATAGTGGGATGAGGAGGTCCAAAGAGAGAAAATATCTATGGGTTAAATTAATAAAGTTAATGCTTCTCGGCCTTTGAGGGGCTCGATGGAGAAGTTTACAGATGTTTGTCTATATTAATTGTTTTACATTTAAGAATTGAGCTCAGTGGAGAGATTTTGTTGACTTTGAGGCTCTGTGTCATATTTGTAGTAACTCGGCAGATATTTTACAATAAGTTCTCCGGCTGAATTAACTATTCGATTGTTGTGAGGAAAATATCCTCTATTCTGTTCATTACTTGGCCTCTGTTGAATGCTGTGAAGCCACAGGTGGCAATGTGGTAGCTGAGAGGAATCAATTTTCCTCTGATGTGGCAGTGGAGGCATCCTCTGTTTGATAAATATTATCGATTTGCCTTTAATTGTGTTTAATTCAATCGATTAGGCTTTTGATAATCAACCTTAGCCGTAATCCGTTGAACTGTATAATCAATGTTTAATCCTTCATTTCTGCTGTGTTTGGGTCTTTGACACTGATACTTTTTTATTTTTTTAGGCATTGCGGTGTCTTGTTGATGTGAAAGTGATAGGGGGCTCATATGGCATCAATACTTATGATGTATTGACGAGACGTGGTATAGAACTTCGCAAATCAATCTTTCTTTAATGTTTGAAAGCCTGGAGGATCGTCATCCTCAGCTTCAATTTTCCTTTTATATAATGGAAAAACAATTAACACCTGCAAAAATACAAAAATATTATAAAATCCTGCATATTTAAGGTTTAACTACTTTAGAGGTTGCGTGTTAGGCCACAGCCCTTGGATGAAAGCATCCAATAGTGGAGATGCGCTTGCGGGGGTCAGATAGAAGGCAGTTGGAAGAATGGCGCAGAGGTTTAAGTCTGAGCCATTGATCTGATTTGATTGACGGTCCAAAAAAATCGGGACAATAATAACGTGAAGGGGTCACATATACTATATTATGGCGGATAATGTGAAAAAACACAAAGGAAAAAGGGAAAAAACCCTTTAGCAGAGGAAATGTATTGAAAATGGAAATTGGGGTTTCCAGATGATTTTCGGCTGTTGGATTAGATTTGGTTCCGAGATCAATGGAAGATATTTCTTGTTGAAATTCTTAGGTGAAGGCAGAGGGCAATAGTGTATGGCCAGATTAGATCCGAGCCGTTGATCTGCAGAGATCAACGGCGAGAAACACAACGCGATAAAACATAATGAAAAAGGGGAAAGTGGTTTCGGAGAGTAAAACAGGCAGTATTGCGCGGCGAAATAGGAGAAAGGTGGTTTCACCTTTTTGAACGCAATATGCGTTAGAAAGTGACACGTAGATTTTGAAAACAACTTATTTCGTGTGATTTTGGGAGATTAACGCTCGTGCTGAAAGTTATGCGATATGGAATGCCAGCTGTTAGATCTAGGGCCTCAAATCTAATGATGGGGAGTGAGCGCGATATGGACATGATGCGCGAGTCATAGCAGGTAGGGTGGTTTCAATATGGATCATCGGATCAAGGATTGGACGGCTGAGATTAAAAAACTGAGGAAGGCAGGACCCACAGGAGGTAGGCCTGTCAGGGTTAATAAGGGTCATTGGATGTCAGCATCAACGACGGAGATCACATATGGGGTTTTAAATGAAAATAATACAAAGGTGGAGAAAGGTTTAATAAGGATCGTTGATCTGCAGAGATCAACGGCTGTGATTGGCCGAAAAACATTATGAAGCAGGACGCATAAAATATAACCAAAGTGGGGAGGTGTAATCTGGACCGTCCGATCTAGACACGTGGATGGCCCAGATGCAATCGGAGCATGCGATCGGCGAGGGGAAGAACTTGAATGGCGCCGATGTGATTGAGCACTGACCGTCGATCTGCAGATCAGATCGATGGTGGAGGATGCGTCGGAAGGTGACCAATTGGGGGTGGGGAACAAATGCGCCCGATAAAACCTGTGATGCGATGTTGCGTTGATCGTTGATCGACTGTAGATCAACAGTCAGGAATGGTTTTGATTAATGAAACGGCGGGACCACATTATAACATAAAGAAGGCGGAATTTGATTAAAAACGAAGGTTTATTGCCTATGGGGTGGGATATATATATATATATATATATATATATATATATATATATATATATATATATATATATATATATATATATATATATATATATATATATATATATATATATATAGATTGGTGCCCGGTTGCGGGGCCGTTGGTTTATATAAAAAGAAATAGGCCTAGGGCTAATATATATAAGGGCCAATTACATCGGAAGCACGATGCTGGTATTTCAATCTACCCATTTTAATTCTCTGATGCGATTAGCGCTTCGGGACTTTAACTCTTGGTCTCGGGCGTAGGTTTATATGGAGAGAAGCGAAGGGCGGAGGTTTATGCAACAGGGCTCAATCGCATCGGAAAAATGATGTGGGACTTTTCAATCTACCCTTTTTCATTAAAAAACATTGTTCTGGCGGGTTTAGACCAAAACTTAGAAAAAGTGGGTTTATGAATTTACAAAGGGAAATAAGCATCGGGAATGGGTTTTAAACAATGTTTAGCACCTGATTGCGGGCCTAAGGGTTATATGAAGTGGTAATAAGATCGGGGTTCATAAAACAAAGGGCTTATTGCATCGGAGGCTTCACCATAAGAAATAGATTTACGCGCTCCAATTTCTCCGATGCGATAAGCACCTAATGGGCTAAGCACTTGGTTCCAGCACCAAGGCATATGGTGGGGAAGTGGTTTAGGACTTAGCCCAAGGGGGCTTAATCCTGCAGCTTAAAAACTTATTTTTGTGAAAATTTTCACAGTTTTTTATGGATTTGGGGGTTTCGGGTGTTATTGCCTAAATCTACCTCAGGCTGAAGGAAGGCAGAGTCTAGGGTAACATCAAACCACGCTCAATCTGGTAGCTAGCCCTACCAGATCAGGAGAGGGCTCTCTCCGGGTCAATCTCAGCAAAGATAATCAATAAGGCTTGAGATGACTTGAAATAAAGTCTGATTTTAAGCTAGGTATATAGGTGAAAGGATTTTATTTTTATTTTGGGGGGTTTGTTGGATCAAAGGGAAAGGCAGATTTTGGGTTCGAGGATGAGGCCTAGTTTTTGCAGAGTTCTGAATGGGGCAAGGAAGGAAATTTTTTTGATGCTTTGGATTGAATGAATGGATAGTTCAGACCGGTGAGGAGCTAAAGAGGGAAAGAGGCTTTCAATAATCCTCTTCAGACAGTCGAAAACATGGAAAATTAAACAAAACTTCAAGGTAGAGCACTGCAAACCTAATGAATTCCACCTTTAATACTTGTTTATTTAACTTAAGAAGAAAGGAGAAGGGAAATGATACACATGAAACATCAGTAAAATTACAATGTCAGAGAGAAACACACCATAAAAACATAGAGCCACATGGATCCCAAAGAGTGCTGCTAACCCTGGTCAATTCCTTTGCCAAAATTGCAGAGACGAAATGTACAATGAAGTGCCAAGCAATCCCAAGTGTCCAACCCTGAAAATGACTGATGAATTACATGATATAGACAAGCCTAACTCATCCCCATGCCTCTAGGGGTCGAGCTCACTATTTTAGGAGCTGTTTCAACAATATCTAAACTAAGAACTGGAAAATAGGCAATGAAACAACTTGCCTCTATAAGATAGGAAACTGATTCATTCAGTTACATTTCACTTTTTGGTGAATGAATCTACTTGGATGAGTAAAAATGTGCCAAAATTACATACAAGTTATGAAATTACATCAATTTACATCAATATTTTCACATTTGGAGATAAAAAATTCAAACTGGCCAAAACTAGGCGAAAATCTAAGTTGCTGAGTGAAAACTAGGCCAAAATTCCCAATGCGCTGCGCCTGAAATCTCTATGCATCGCACCACTTTGGAGCTGATTTTGAGGGCCTTCCCGGAGTCAAAATTGAGTGTAGGATAGCTCGTTGGAAATATATGCCTGTCTACTTTCCAACCCAAGTGGAATTTCTGAATTTGGTTTCCATTTGCCCTTCCAAAAATGAGTTTTCCCAACACTGCTTCCTGTGTGTCCAAAAAGTGGCAGAAAGGCCATTTTTAGGGTGTTTTTGACCCTTCAGGCAACCCAAAACTTGTCAAAATATTTAGGTAATGGGTAGGCATGCATAAATTTTCATGAAAAATCTAGAAATATCAAGTTTTCTTCAAGAGGAGCTTCCAATTATAAGCGCGCGCCAAGTGGCGCTACGCGTCGGGCAGAAACATGTGTGTTAAGGCCAAAAAATTCAAAATTGACAAAAATTTTCCCAAATTTCTTAAAATTTGGGCTGAATGTCCATCATCAAGTGCTATGCTGGGCCAAAGAAGTTTCAGCCAAAATTTTGAGTCTATCATGCCTTTTGCGACGCTTTAATGCCCTCTTTAATTTAGCCTTCAGGATCTTGATTCATGCCTTGCAAACATGAGTTCTGGCCCAATAATGATTCTTCATGTGCCTCAACATGTTCTTTTCCTTGTTGGCCTTCTATAACAACTTCTCTAAGTGAATATTGACCCTTTCAAGCCAATTTTCGCGATCAGCCTCAATCTCTCGCTCAATGGATGTCATCTCGGTTTGGCTTCTTTGGGCAGCTTGCCGTTTTTCTTTCATGTTTTGGAGCGCCATGGATGAGTGAGACTGATGAGGGGAGGGTTTGATGCTAGTTGTAGGATTTTAGGGAATGAAAGGGTTTAGGGGATGATATCTAGGTTTTGGGATGGAAATTAGGGTTTGGGGATATTTAACCAGGATTTGGGATAGTGGGATTAGGGATTTAGGGCTAGTTGATTAGGGATATGGGAAATGTGGAATGGGTAGATGAGAATGTAAAGAGAGGGAGAAAATTATTGAGGAAATGAAGGAGTGAGGGAGTGAGAAATGGCTGGGAGTGAAATTGGCAGTGAAACATGCAATTTGCAAACCCTATGCAACTGCTTTTGGCAAGAAATGTAAAGAGGTAGGGTTTTGATTTTTTCTCATTAAATCACCATAAGCACCAAGAGAAATTCATTCATTGGTCATGGAGGGATGTTAACATACTTTGGAAATGAATAATTTAGAAATTTGAGAGCTTTGGTGGAAGATTTGAATGGATTTCAAGCTTTTTAGCCCAATGCGTAGCGCCATCTCAATGTGTAGCACCAGTTACAAAATTACACTGCAAACCACTGCCCAATGCGTAGTGCCATCTCAATGCATAGCGCCTTTTTGCAGGAGGCTTTTGGAGGCCTTCCTGGTGTCCAAATTGGGCACGGGATAGCTCGTTGGAAATATTATTGAGTCTACTTTCCAATCCAACTAGAATTTTTCAATTTGGAGTTCATTAACCTATCAAAAATCAAATCTCCCAAGTCTGGTCAAAATGTGAAAAATGAGGCTGCCTCAAGGCAGAGTGTTGTTGCAGTCAAATTTTTAAGGTCTTACTCAACTCCAAATGGAGCTAATGATAGCTCATTGGAAAGCTATTTGTGTCTAGTTCTCATTTGACTCATCAACAAAGTCATTTAGCCAACCAAGCGAGGAGAAATCTTGATTTTCCCAAGGTCACTTCAGAGGTGCATCAATTCTCCTGAGGCAACTGTATTTTTGACATTTCTATAAAACCATGACACATGTGTAAAACATGAAGGAGGTTTTTCTTCCTTGGCCTGTTTTGGACAAAAACCTCTCTCAGTTTTCCCAAATTCATCTTTTCTTGCTCAGAAACATCATTGGAGTAAAATCTATCCTGATGTGTAGAACAAGGGATTTGTAGAAATGAAGCGAAATGAAGGGGATAAGGGGCTTATAAATTCTTTAGAAAATTTTTGGAAGTAGGGAGGGATGTTAGGAAGTAGGGGAAAGTGTAATTTCAGAGATTGAGTGAGGGGAAGGGGTCCAAAAGGGCAAAACACAGGCCTAGCCTAGAAAATTGCCAAGTTGTAGCAAGAAACTAGGGTTTGTGCGAAAATGAGGAATTTGGGGAATCTTAGTGATGGGAAGTGTTTAATAAGGTACATTAAGGATAGGGGAAGGTGCATGAAGATCAAGATACAAGTTTTGCTGATGATTTGACCATCCAAGAGAAATTACCTTCAAAACCCTAGGAGAGGGAAATGAACCTTACCCAGGCACAACGGAAGCATGAACAAGGTGTAAAATGACCCTTTGGAACTTGACATGATGATGGAAAACCTCTGAATGATGGTACACTCAGCTGAATGGTGACATGGACCGACATTTGGACAACTTTGAAAAGAGTGAAAACAAACCCTAGACCTAATACCTAGTGACCAAATTTTGCTTGAAGACTCACTGAAATGAAAAAATTTGACCTTGACACCTTAAAATCACCTTGTAAAAGCATGTTTGATCACTGGAGGAAAGCTGCAAAAGCTGACACTAACATTGGCTCCAATGGGGATGGTAGCTCCTTGGAGGTGCCAAGAACTACAGATCTTTGGAAAGCAGATAGTGCCTTCATCCATTGGGCTATGGAGTCCATAACTTCGACAAATCAACACAAGACTCTTGACTCATTTTATTGACTGAAAATTTGACTCAAACTGACTCAATTTTGAAACCAAAATGACTGAAAAACCTGACTTGAAAAACTCAAACCAAAGCTGAAATCAATCTTCAGAGTTATAGCCTTCACCTCGGGCCCCAAACTGAAAGAATGATGACAGCACACACTTGCTCTGAAACTATATTGAAACTGACAAAAATGACTCAAGACCTACTTAACTGAAATTTGTACTTACAAAGCTTTTTAATGGCAGCATTCCATCGAGATTTGAAATCATGATGACAACCAACTGCCTGCTGATGGAATATGTACAATCATGTGTAGTGAGCCTTCCAATGTAACCAATCTAGCAGATGGTACATACCGAAATTCGGCTCTCACTTTTCTCGAGCTGGTAGAACGATGTACATGTAGGCAACTCACAATAACCACTGAAAATAGGGCTTATGATAATGAACCAGGCAACATTTATCTTTTCTGATGCTTGCAAAAGAATGCTGAAAGGATCTTGAAAATCCTGAAGCACTACTTGGTCTTGAGATCCAGCAGCAAAAATACAACTACTCACTTCATTTTGATCTGAAAGAAAAATTGATTGCCAAGTGACAGGAAGGCATAGAGAGGTATAAGCTTCTGTCATCTAAGTGTCAACTGTAAGTTCCTTGACCATGAGAAATTCTGGCATATTGTCTCTCTCAAGCTCATATTCCTCAACTTCATAGTCTAGGTCATTCTTAAACAGAAAAAAATCTTCAAGATTATCAAACATGACAGCCTTATCATCTTCATGAAAGAAAATATTATCTGTTTGCTGATCTATAAAGTTAATTACAAGACCGTCATGATTTTCAAAAGAGGAAGAATTTTCACCAACACTTTCTTGACCATGTGCACACTGCAAATCTGATTTAGCTTGGGCTATAACATGACCTTTCAGGAGTTGATCTATCTCATCTTCAGACAAAGGAGATAATGCTTTTTGTTTTCTTTTTCTCAAACAATGATTGTCTTCATGAAATAACATTTTAAAACATGAATGACCTGAATGACAATCCTTAATTCCTTGATCTTCTGAAATTTGAAAACATTGTTGATCATCTTCATATGACATGGCAATCAAATTATCATTTATCACTGAGTTATTGAAAGAAGATTTTTCACTTACTTGAACAAAGATCTCATCTTGTTTTTCATGAACTGACTAGATTACCTCCTCATGAAGGCTTTGTTCTAATGAAATGAGAAGATTTGGATCAATAACTCTGTCTTCTTCATTTCAGATGATCTCAACAGTAGAGCTCTCCTTCATGGGATTCAGCACAAGGTATTCTTGATCATCACGATCTGAATCTAGATCTGAAATAGCTATCTTGACTTTATCACATTTTGAAATTGAAACTTGACTTTCCTGCATATCGTCTTCTTCTATGGACAGATCTAATATAAAACCTTCTCTTTCATCATTTTCCATTGTACTAAGATCTTGATCCTGCTGCAAATTTTCCTGAGCATCTTGATGAGTATCCTCTAAGTTCTCTTTATGCTGCTGAAATGGATTTTCATACAGAGCCTCCATGATCTCATCATCCATGAAGTCATCATCTTCATAAAATTTTTCAAGATTTTCAATAAAACTATGAACATGGCTACAACAGTTCTGAACTAAAGTTAAGGATGGATAAGACTCTTTATACCTTTCAAAGAACATGGTATGAAAATCCTTTAAACAGTAAATACAAGCAAGCGACAAAATTTCATACCAAGATCGGGCTTCACCTTCCAGAGTGGCCATGAATATCTTCATCAAGAAATCTTCAGGAAAATCAACCTTCAACTTGCGAATATGTATGTGAAATCTAACCAGATGTAAAGCAACATCCTTCCTATCATCATCTTTAAACATAGGCAAATTCCTTTGCCAATCTACCTTAGGAATTTTATTTGGAAGACCTGGAATGTGATCTCGGCTCATGGGAGCATACCTTTGATCTAGCGAAACCATTTTGATAACAATGAATTCACCAAGAAATTCCTCAGGCTACTGATTATTGAAGAGTAAAGTTGCCATAAAAATTCTGAAACTTGGGATTCTTCGACACTGGAGTCACCAGGTGAATGATTTCAGCCTTGTGGTGTCTGATCGTTGTCCACCATCAACCATCAGATCTAACTTGATACATGTACTGGGGAAATTTGCAAGTTAGATGTTATGTTTATAAAACTAGACCGGAGATTGACTGAAGCAGCGTTTATCTACTTTCGCTAATGCAAAGCAAGAGCGTTTCGAAGGCTACCAGGCATAACTCCAGGCTCCATCTGTAGCTTATAAAACAAATAACACCAACAAGCAAAACATTTTCATCCCCAGTATGGTCGCCACTATGTTATTTCCTAAATCTACCTCAGGCTAAAGGAAGACAGAGTCTAGGGTAACATCAAACCACGCTCAATCTGGTAGCTAGCCCTACCAGATCAGGAGAGGGCTCTCTCCAGGTCAATCTCAGCAAAGATAATCAATAGGGCTTGAGATGACTTGAAATAAAGGCTGATTTTAAGCTATGTATATAGGTGAAAGGATTTGATTTTGATTTTGGGGGGTTTGTTGGATCAAAGGGAAAGGCAGATTTTGGGTTCAGGGATGAGGTCTAGTTTTTACAGAGTTCTGAATGGGGCAAGGAAGAAAATTGTTTTGATGCTTTGGATTGAATGAATGGATAGTTCAAACCGGTGAGGAGCTAAAGAGGGAAAGAGGCTTTCAAGAAAGCTCTTCAGACAGTCGAAAACATGGAAAATTAAACAAAGCTTCAAGGTAGAGAACTGCAAATCTAATGAATTCCACCTTTAATACTTGTTTGTTTAACTTAAGAAGAAAGGAGAAGGGAAATGATACACATGAAACATCAATAAACTTACAATCTCAGAGAGAAACATACCATCAAAACATAGAGCCACATGGATCCCAAAGAGTGCTGCAAACCCTGGTCTATTCCTTTGCCAAAATTGCAGAGATGAAATGTACAATGAAGTGCTAAGCAATCCCTAGTGTCCAACCCTGAAAATGACTGATGAATTACATGATATAGACAAGCCTAACTCATCCCCATGCCTCTAGGGGTCGAGATCACTAGTTTAGGAGTTGTTTCAACAAGATCTAAACTAAGAACTGGAAAATAGGCAATGAAACAGCTTGCCTCTATAAGATAGGAAACTGATTCATTCAGTTACATTTCACTTTTTGGTGAATGAATCTACTTGGATGAGTAACAATGTGCCAAAATTACATCAAATTTATGAAATTACATCAAGTTACATCAAGAGTTTCACATTTGGAGATAAAAAAGGTAAAACTGGCCAAAGCTAGGTGAAAATTTGAGCTGCTGAGTGAAAACTAGGCCAAAATTCCCAATGCGCCGCGCCTAAAATATCTATGCGTCACGCTACTTTTGAGCTGATTTTGAGGGCCTTTCTGGAGTCCCAATTGAGCGCAGGATAGCTCGTTGGAAAGCTATGCCTATCTAATTTACAACCCAAGTTTAATTTCTGAATTTGGTTGCCATTTTCCCCTCCAAAAATGAGTTTGCCCAACACTGCTTCCTGTGTGTCCAAAAAGTGGCAGAAAGGCCATTTTTAGGGTGTTTTTGACCCTTCAGGCAACCCAAAACTTGTCAAAGTCTTTATGTAATGGGTAGGCATGCATAAATTTTCATGAAAAATCCAGAAATATCAAGTTTTCTTCAAGAGGAGCTGCCAATTATAAGTGCGCGCCAAGTGGCGCTACGCGTCGGGCAGAAAAATCTGTGTTAAGGCCAAAAAATTCAAAATTGACAAAAATTTTCCCAAATTTCTTGAAATTTGGGCTGAATGTCCATCATCAAGTGATATGCTGGGCCAAAGAAGCTTCGGCCAAAAGTTGGAGTCTATCATTCCTTTTGCGACGCTTTAATGCCCTCTTTAATTTAGCCTTTAGGATCTTGATTCGTGCCTTGCAAACATGAGTTCTGGCCCAATAATGATTCTTCATGTGCCTCAACATGTTCTTTTCCTTGTTGGCCTTCTCTTAAAGCTTCTCCAAGGTAATATTGACCCTTTCAAGCCAAGTTTCGTGATCAGCCTCAATCTCTCGCTCAATGGATGTCATCTCGGTTTGGCTTCTTTGGGCAGCTTGTCGTTTTGCTTTCATGTTTTGGAGTGCCATGGATGAGTGAGACTGATGAGGGGAGGGTTTTATGCTAGTTGTAGGATTTTAGGGAATGAAAGGGTTTAGGGGATGATATCTAGGGTTTTGGATGGAAATTAGGGTTTGGGGATATTTAACTAGGATTTGGGATAGTGCGATTAGGGATTTAGGGCTAGTTGATTAGGGATATGGGAAATGTGGAATGGGTATATGAGAATGTAAAGAGAGGGAGAAAATGATTGAGGGAATGAAGGAGTGAGGGAGTGAGAAATGGCTAGGAGTGGAATTGGCAGTGAAACATGCAATTTGCAAACCCTATGCAACTGCTTTTGTCAAGAAATGTAAAGAGCTGGTAGGGTTTTGATTTTTTCTCATTAAATCACCATAAGCACCAAGAGAAATTCATTCATTGGTCATGGAGGGATGTTAAATTACTTGGGAAATAAATAATTTAGAAATTTGAGAGCTTTGGTGGAATATTTTAATGGATTTCAAGCTTTTTAGCCCAATGCGTAGTGCCATCTCAATGCGTAGCGCTAGTTACAAAATTACATTACAAACCATTGCCCAATGCGTAGCGCCATCTCAATGTGTAGTGCCTTTTTGCAGGAGGCTTTTGGAGGCCTTCCTGGTGTCCAAATTGGGCGCAGGATAGCTCGTTGGAAATATTATTGAGTCTAATTTCCAACCCAACTGGAATATTTCAATTTAGAGTTCATCTACCATGTCAAAAATCAAATCTCCCAAGACTGGTCAAAATGTGCAAAATGAGGCTGCCTCAAGGAAAAGTGTTGTTGCAGTCAGCTTTTGAAGGTCTTTCTCAACTTTAAATGGAGCACATGATAGCTCATTGGAAATCGCTTTGTGTCTAGTTATTGTTTGACTCATCAAGAAAGTCATTTGGCCAACCAAGCAAGGAGAAATCTTAATTTTCCCAAGGTCACTTCAGAGGTGCATCAATTCTCCTGAGGCGACTGTATTTTTGACATTTCTCTAAAACCCTGACACCTGTGTAAAAAGTGAAGGAGGTTTTTCTTCTTTGGCCTATTTTGGACTAAAAAATCTCTCAGGTTTCCCAAATTCATCTTTTCTTGCTCAGAAACATCATTGGAGTAAAACCTATCCTGATGTGTGGAACAAGGGATTTGTCGAAATGAAGCGAAATGAAGGGGATAAGGGGCTTCTAAATTATTGAGAAAATTTTGGGAAGTAGGGAGGGATGTTAGGAAGCAGGGGAAAGTAGAATTTCAGAGATTGAGTGAGGGGAAGGGGTCAAAAAGGGAAAAACACAGGCCTAGCCTAGAAAATTGCCAAGTTGTAGCAAGAAACTAGGGTTTGTGCGAAAATGAGGAATTTGGGGGATATCGGTGATGGGAAGTGTTTAATAAAGTACATTAAGGATAAGGGAAGGTGTATGAACATCAGGATACAAGTTTTGCTGATGATTTGACCATCCAAGAGAAATTACCTTCAAAACTCTAGGAGAGGGAAATGAACCTTACCTAGGCACAATTGAAGCATGAACAAGGTTTAAAATGACCCTTTGGAACTTGACATGATGATGAAAACCCTCTGAATGATGGTACACTCAGCTGAATGGTGACATGGACCGACATTTGGACAACTTTGAAAAGAGTGAAAACAAACCCTAGACCTAATACCTAGTGACCAAATTTTGCTTGAAGACTCACTGAAATGACAAAATTTGACCTTGACACCTTAAAATCACATTGTAAAAGCATGTTTGATCACTGGAGGAAGGCTACAAAAGCTGACACTAACATCGGAAAAGTTCAAAAGTGAGTTTTAAACTTTTTAGAGAGGATCTTATGAAGGGGAGATGGGGAAAAACGGAAAATAGAGGAATTCCATGGGAAATAAAAGGGGTAAAAATGAAGGTTAGTTTGAAGTGAAAGGAAGGGGAAAAAATGGAGTTTTGCAGCAGTGTTTTCTTTATGAAAATAAGAGATTTTCAGAATTAAAAGAGAAACAGTAGTGACGATTAACCAAAGGATAGAATATCTTTAGCAAACTTTAAGCACAAACAATCTTGGAAACAAAATTGTTTCTTGAAGGATGTCCAAAATGATTTAGCCACCACTTGATATGACAAAAATTTATAGGTGGCTAATAGTGGCTCCACTTGGGGATGGTGCCTTCTTGAAGGCATCAAGAACTTCAAACTTGCATTCTCTAGGAGCTGATCAGTGCCTCATTCATTGGGCTGCAACTTTCTTTACTTGGATATTTCTTCTTTTGCTCTGAAAACGTTAGCAGCGATAAAAAAATAATGGAACTATATCAAACACAAGCTTTCTACCTACCCAATCCTACTGATCTAACATTTTTTCTTCTTTTCAGAGTGTACTTGGATTGGCAAACTCTCTTGCAACATTTTATTCTTTTGAAAGCAAGAAACTAATCTAATTCCACTTCTTATGTCTCCATGAAATCAGATTAAACAGTTGAGTTCATATGCTTCTCTACCTAATCTACTAATCTGTTAGGATTAAACAGTCTAACAGATTTTTATTCACTAACTTCTAAAACATAAATTTAAAAGCATACAAGTCAGGATTGGACAGTCTAACTTGTTGCTGAACTATGGCATAAAACAACAAGCTGCACATAGACATTATTTTGCAGAAAATTAAATCAAAATGGAAGGCATAAGGTCTGAAAGTTCAAGCACTTCCTTCATTTTTTTTCAGCTCTATTTTTATTTCTGTTTGAGCTGTTATTTTCTTGTTCTCTGGTTCAACTTTTTAAGCTGATTAGAACTAGTTTTACCTCTGTTTTGACTCAGGAATTAAAACAGATTGGAGTGATTCTTGTTTGGAAATTTAGGTTCATATTTTGAGCATGTTTGAACCTTTAATTTCTAACCTAATCTACCTACTGATAAGCCAAGATTAAGTTGTTTGGAAAATCGAATTCACTAACCTATCAGCAGTCAATTTAAAACTAATTAGCCATGATTAGGCTGTATGGCTAACTAAAAGTGTGTTTTTAGTAGTGGCATTTAAGCTTGCACACTTTCAGATTCTGCTTCTCTTTTTTGGGATGGGGCTGTACCTTTATTGTTTTTACAATCTGCCCTTTTTTCTTTCTTTTACTGTTTTTGTGTTTTTATTTTTCTAACTTTGAATGCAACATTCAGACTATGATATTTACAACAAAAAATAAAAATGCTTTGAAACTCATGACTCCTAGCAGAAGTAATGCTTTAGCATCCTGCCATTGACAGGACCTCCATACAGATCTTCTCCATTCAATTCTTTCAAGAAAAATTCATTGTGACCCCTCTCAGCATGAACAATATAGGGGCCTTTCCACAAGTTCTCAAACTTGCCATGTTTTCCCTTCTCTTCTCTTCTTGGATCCCACTTAAGAACAACATTTCCAACCTGGAAATTGTTTGCCTTAGTCCTTTTATCAAATAGTTTCTTTACACTTTCTTGGACTAACTGCGTCCTTTCATAGACTTCTTCTCTGGTCTGCTGTAAATGGATGGTTTGGTTGATTCTCCTCTGCATATCATTCTCTTCGACCTGCACTTCTTGAAGGAGTTTCATGACTGGAACTCCTAATGAGGTGGTGAAGACTGCATCCATGCCATAGACCAGCTGATAGGGGTACACATTTATTTACTTCTTTGTAGTGAACCTATCAGCCCATAAGGCATAAACCAGCTTACTGTGCCATGATTTCTAATTTTGTTCCAACAGCTTTTTGATGATATTGATGAGGCTCTTGTTGGAAGATTCAACTAATCCATTTCGTTGGAAATAGTAGGCAGTAGAATGGCCCAAGTTTATGTGGTATTTGTAACAGAAATCAACCATCTTCTTAGATTTAAAAGCAACAGCATTATCTGTTATGATTTTTCTGGGACAACCAAATCTGGATAGGATATTTGTTTCAAGGAATTTGATAATGACGGAGTCATTAGCATTTCTGGAGGGTATAGCTTCTATCCACTTGGTAAAGAAGTCAGTGGCCATGAGGATCCACTTATGTTTAGCTGAGGAAGATGGGTGAATTTCCCCAATGAAGTTTAAACCCCATTGTTGAAAAGGTGCCTCAACTCTGATAGGATATAATGGTAAGAGAAGGAGTTTTCTTTTGCCATAAAAAATTTGACACTTATGGCAAGCCATGACTAACTTCTGAGTGTCTAGGAAAATGATAGGCCAATAGTGACCAGATCTAAGAATTTTGTTTGTTGTGGCCTTCCAATAGAGGTGTCCTTCACATTCTCCATCATGCAACTCATGCGTGATTTTCCCTACATCATCTTCGAGTAAACATTTAAGAAAAATCCCAACATCATTTTTCCAATATAATACCCCATCTAAGATGCAATAAATCAAAGCTTTTTGTTTCAAAAATCTAGCTTTAGTTTTAGACAAAGAAAGAGGGGCATTCAAATATAAAATCACATAAATAATGTCAGCATACCAAGGACAATTCAGAAATGTCTCTTCAATGAAAGCAGCAGTAGATTCTTCTATTTCTTCCAACACATCTACCATATTCATGTCTAGTGCTTGGAAGTTAGACTCAGCCATAATTTTTGCTAATCCTTGCCCTTTAACTAGTTTGGTGGGCCTGATTTCTAAGTCATATTCAAGAATAGTTGCAATCCATTTTCCCCTTTTACCATCAGGGTCTTGACTTAGAATGTCCTTGACAACAGTATGTGGAACAAAAGCAGTTATATGAGAGTGTAAAATATAGACTCTAAAGTCTTTCAAAGCTTTCACTAATGCTAAGGCTTGCTTCTCCATGATGTTATATTTGAGAGGAGCATCTCTTAAGGCCCTAATAAAGAAGGATATTGGTTGTTCTTGCCCCAAGTCATTATTTTGAAGTAACACTGCAGCTATTGTATGCTTAGATGCAAAAGAAAAGATATAAAAGTCTTTGGTAAAATCTTGACTAATCAAGATTGGTGTTTGAGTAAGAGCTTGTTTGACCAGTTCAAATGATTGTTTAGCTGGTAAAGTCCATTTTACACCTACATCTTTCTTAAGCATGTTTGTGATGTTTTTTAATAGCTCAGCAAGATTGGGGATAAACCTTCTCAAAAAATTAATCTTTCCAATGAAAGATTGTAATTCTTTGAGGCTTCTTTGTTGGCTGATCTGTAATATGTCATCTATCCTTGTGGGGTCTATTCTGATTCCCTCTTCTGAAATTATATGGCCAAGAAGTTTACCTTCTTGGAGACCAAAGAGTGTCTTCTTGGGATTCAATGACAAGCCAAATTTCCTACACTTCTCAAAAACTTTCCTCAAGTTAATCAAATGTTCTTCATCAGTTTTTGAGAAAACGGTTATGTCATCAAGGTAAATAATTATAAAATAGCCAATATCTTCAGAGAAGGCTATGTACATGGCCCTTTGGAAGGTGGCCCCTGCATCTGTCAATCTGAAAGGCATTTTGAAATACATAAAGGTGCCCTAAGGTGTGGTAAAAGTGGTTTTGATTTGATCACTTGGGAGCACTAACACCTGGCTGTAACCCGAGAACCCATCTAAGAGTGATATTCTCTTTGACCCAACTACCCTTTGAAGTATATGGTCCATCTTGGGTAAGGGGTAGTTGTCTTTTAGATAGGCTCTATTTAAATTTCTGAAGTCAATACAGAGCTTGATTTCCCCGGTCTTCTTCCTAACAGAAACCAAGTTTGATACCCATTCTAAATATCTAATTGGTACTATGATCCCAACATCATGCATATTTTCAATTTCTGCTTTAACTAAAGGGAGTAAAACAGGGTTTATTCTCCTCAATTTTTGTTTGAAAGGCTTTTGATTTTATTTGAGAGGGATTTTGTGCTGAATGATGCTGGTATCATACGATTTCGGGTCTTTCTACCCCCAAGCAAAAATGTCTTTAAACTCTTTGAACAACTCTATGTATTGCAATTTTATGTGAGTTGGGAGAGTGCTGGACAGTTTAATCATCTTGGGTTCTGCTAGGCTGCCTAGGTTATCTTCTTCTACATCTGTTTCCACAGGCTCCATTCTCGGTTCTTTGGCTACATCGTTAAAATCGAAAAGGTGTTCTAAAGGTGTGAGACCTCTTGGAATTGTATCGTTCTTACATTGTAAAACTTCCAAGTCTTCTTGGTCTGCGTTGTCAATTAACTCTGTTTCAAAAGGATTCTCGTAATGATTTATATCAGCAAAATATGTCATTTCAACCTCTAGGATTTGTTCAATATACAAACAGTTTTCTTTATGGCTGGTTTCTGATATTGGTATATCGAAATCATTTTCTGATTTTAAGAAATCATTTATGTGCTTGTCAGAATCAAACACTTGTCAGTGATCCTCATTATCAGGTATTGCAGGCCTATGTTTTACCTTAACACTAAGCTGTTCATTTATCTCAGGTATCTGGCAGTTGCTGGCATTGAAATCGAGTTCATTTTCTAGATGATTTAGTGCTCTAGGAATGAAAATAAGTTCATATTTTTCAAAGGTTTTCAATAAATCAAGGGCAGCGTTCCGATATTCCCTAAGCTTTGGATTTCTAGCTGAGTATTCTCCTTTGATTTGTCTTATGATAAGTTTAGAATCTCCTAAGATTGATATCTTTTGGGCTTCTAACTGTTTAAGCAATTGTAAGCCTAGAAGAAGTGCTTCATACTTAGAAATATTGTTAGTGCATGGGAAATCTAATTTATATGAAAAACTTTGATTCATATTTTGAATCCAAACACATACCCCTGCACTTGTTTTATTACAGGATCCATCAAAGTTTATTGTCCAAAATATATTTGCTTCATTTTCATTTTCTTGTTGCTGTTGATTGCGAATGTTTTGTATCTGATTTGAGGGAAGTTATGATTGTTCCGGTAACCTGGTTGGGTCTATGTTTTCCTTTTCTTGTGGATTAATTTCATCTTCGTTGTACAAGATAAAGGAATCTAAACTTGATTGAATAGAATAGATTGGAGAGTTGTTTGGTTTGTCTATGTTTCTTACCATGTACTTCATGTGAGATTCCTTGTATAGTCTTCTGTTTTGGTTAAAAACAGGGATGGTGGCATAAGACATGTCCATTTGAAGGCTTCCTTGAAGTTTGGCTCCCCATGATCTTGACAAGAGCATGCCATACTCAGGGGGAATGTCAGCTACAACTATGTCCATTACTAGACTCTTAGCATGGATTTGAGCTAAGTTAACACATAAATCTTTGATTAAACCCAAAAATTTGACTTTGCTTGAGTCAAAGGAATACAAATCTTTTTATGGTTTAGTAATTTCTAAGCCTAAGCTTTCCATTACCACCTTGGGCATTAAATTGTGTGAAGCTCCAGAATCTAACATGGCATTGTGTAAAATTTTCTCGTGTATGTTCAAACTAACATAGAAGGGAGGGACAACCCCTTCTTCGTATTTTCATTCAACTTTTGGACCAAACAACAACTCAAGCTTGTCATCTGTCAAGTTCAAGGTGTCAGTATCACTTCCTAGGTTCAAAGCTTTTAAAACTTGGTTTTTGTACACTTCTTGGGCTACTAGTTCAGCTAGGGGGATGGTGATTTTTATCTTGGCAATCTCTCCCTCAAGGCTGAAAGGAACAATTGATTTGTTCATATTTACATCTGTCTTTTCAATTGAATTCTTTTCAGCAGTTTTGATTTTCTAAACTTTGTTTGGACTGGTAATTGGGATAGTTTTTTTAGGACCACTAATTGAGGTGCTAGGAGTACTATGTTCAACATTTCCTGGTTGTTTTTCTCTTTGTTTAAATCTGGTTTTTTAGCCAAAGTGATGGGTTTGTCTGCTGTCTTTTTAGGCTAACTTTCTGTGTTTTTCTTGATAGCAGTACTAGTGTTATTATCTTTTGAATTGTTTGTGTTCCCTTTATTCCTAAGATCATACTGTTTGTGTACCTCCATGATTTCATTTTCAAAACCCAATCTATAATCATCAGAATCTTCATAAGTGTTTGTATTTTGATCAGAGAAGAAACCTTGTTCTTCCTCAGTGAGGAAAACATCATCCCCACTGTCTGATCCAATCAAGTTTACATGAGCTTCTCCCAACCTTTCCATCTCCCTATCTTCCTCATATTGATCCACATAGTTCTGTTGGAAGGGAGGTCTAACCTGTTGGTCACTTTATTTTTGCTTATCTTGATTGTTTTCTCTTCTATAATTCTGATTTCTATTTCTGTTTTGGTTATTTTGAGGTTCTCTTGGTGACACTCTATCATTCAAGTTGATCTTTTCAAGCATCCTCTCCATCACCTTCACTAGTTTATCGATTTTTGTGTCAAAAGTTGAGGTTGAGGGCAGTAGTTCATCTTTATAAGTTACCCTCTTCTCTAATATCAACCTATTTCTCTTTTCAATTATGTTTGCTTCTACGCTCATCGCTCCTTTCTGCATGTCTTCTAAGGTTAAGTAATCTCTCTCCCTCAATTGATAAGCCATTTCAGCATTAAAGCCTTTGGGATACCTTACTAAGGCCATGACTTTGGGAGGTTTCATGTGAGGTGGAAGAGCATTGTAAACACTATTGAATCTAGTGAAGTAGTCATGAACACTTTCCCCTTGATTTCTCTTGAGGCTGCTATATTCTGCTAATATTTGGAGAGGGTTCTTTTTGAGTTCCCATTTGTTGATGAATGTTTGATGCAAGGCAGGGAGATCATTTATGCGGTTAGGAGGTAGGTTTTTAAACCACTTCTTTACATCTCCTCCTAAAATTTGGGCGAAGATCCTCATCTTCAAAGTTTCTTCTTCTATCTCCATGTAATCAAATGCATCTTCCATCCTATCTACATGATGTTGAGCTGTTGTAGACTCTTTTCTAGTGAAGTGATGAATTTTGGATTGGTAATCATTTGGTAAGGGAAGTAGAGGTTGTGGTAACACTAATGGGGCATACCATGTTGTCATGGCTGGAAATAAGGGTGGATTTACAAGGGGTGGATTTACAAGTGTGAAAGTGGGCTGAATAGGAGTGTTTTGTACAGTGGTAGTATGAATTTGAGTGGAAGAAACACCTGGGCCAAAAAACTAATTTAGAGCAGACTTGTTATGAAAAAAGATAAAGTTATGAAGAAGCTGGGAATCAGAAGGAGTGGAAGGTGAGGCTTCTCTACTGAAGCTTTGTTGCAAATCTGCAATGCGAAGATCGGCTTGGTTTAAATCACCTTGAGATCTAGTTCTAAAGATGTTATTTGTATGATGTAAATCAAAGTGTGAATCCTCTACGACAACAAGGTTTTCAGGGACAGAATTTGTTCTTAAGAGGCTCCTATTAGCAGTTGATTTTCCGGATTTAGAAATCTACCACAGAATTCTCTCTGGATTGTCAACGATTAAAGGAGGATTTGGGTCCGGATGGGATCTAGTGTTGATCCTATGTGAAGCTAGACTGTTTTTCAAAAATGAGAGAGGTTGAGATTTTAGGGACTATTTTTTGGGCGTTTTACCTCTCACGATGTCTTATCTAGTAAGGGACTAGGCTTCTAAACTTCTTCAAGGCTGGTTAGCACATTCCTAAAGAGATCTAGGGACCTAGGTGAGTAATAGGCCTACTGGGGCTAGTGGAGTCGCCAGGTGGAAACTAATTATCTTTTATGAAGGTAAAATATTGGATGGTTCCACCACCATGTTTATTGTGAAGCCAAACTAATTTTTTTTTGGGTTTTTCTGAGTTATTTTGGTCTTTATAGGTTATGAGAGTGTCCTAAATCTGATTTAACACTTAGCTAAGGTGTTTAAACATACATAGTTCACTCTTATGGCTTGGTAACTGGGTTCTTCAAGGTTTGATAAGGTCTTACGGGAATCGTAAAGGTTACTTAGTTTGTCACTGATTCAATGAAATCCTATCATGATTACCACTTTTGTTAGGCATTGCTTAAAGAAGGCTACTTATGTTATACTGGACAGGGAGTGTTTTGTTTTAAAGATTTTCCTCAGGGTCCCACTGTGATCGCCATTATGTTGGAGTATCGTGTTTTGATAGTTTGGTGAATCAAAAGACAAGGCAGCATCAGAACCAATCTTTAGAGTTATAGGATCTAGTCCTCCTGCTCTCAGAGAGGGATATATCAAATTATTTGTTTTTGCAAAGGTTTATTTTGTGTGCTTTGAGTATTGGTTTTAGACTAGTTAGTAAGTGTAAGTGTTTGTTTGTTTGTTTGGTTGAATTGATACAGCAGAACCTAAAAGGTCTAGGAAAGATAGATAGAAAGGGGAAATTTCAATTTCATTGGGCAATGGAGTCAAAAAGAGGTCATGACAAACTTATCCATGGATATGGGGTATCAAAGGGCAAATCTAACTTGGCCACAGGATCCTTTGGTTTTGGAATGAGATGGACATCAATGATTTGGAAAGAGAAGTTTAATTCTCAACAAAGGGAATTTGAAAGCACAACTTGAACAATAAAGAGCTATTTGATAGACAGGGCTAACCATGAATTCTACAAATCACACTTCAAGCAAATAATGACTTCAAAACAACTTTTAAAATGAAATCTAAGTTTCGGGAAACACTCTATTTCCTCAAAGATTTTATTTCAAATGACATAGAAAACATAAAAGATTCACTGATAATTACAGTCATAGAAGAGAGAACACCTAAATACATCTATGATCACAACTATAAAGACCTTTAAGCCAACTGTTTAAGCAAGGACAAGAGGCATGATCAGAACAGACCTCCTTGGCTCACTGTAAACAAAGATATTTCAAAGGGAGACTTCAATAACAACCCTTAAGTGGCAACAAACAAGTAGGGAGAACCATAAATCATGCTGAAACCAACTATTCAAACTATTAAAGAAATAAACAAGCATGAGGACTAAAGACACAGATTAAAGACTTTAAAATACCTCAGCAGAAGAATACATAAAACAGTGAAGGATAAACAGGTCTAAGGTGCTTCAAAGAGTCATTTCTTAGCCTAAAACTTTCATCCTACTGTAGTAAGAATTTATGGAACAGAATGAAAACAAGGGAAAACATTAAACAATTCAGAATACTTCACCAACAGCTAAGCTCATGGATCCAATGATAGAGCCTTCTCAAGAACAAGTATGCAACAACATCATCAGGGCTTCCAAGACTTCAATTTCTTCCTCAACTTCTACAGACTATGTATTATTTTAGAGAGTTTCAATATTACAACCAGTGATCAACCAACCAACCAACGTTTACAATGGATTCCTCAACAAGTTTTTATAGTGGGATGAGGAGGTCGAAAGAGAGAAAAGATCTATGGGTTCAATTAATACAATTAATGCTTCTCCGTCTTTGAGGGGCTCGATGGAGAAGTTTACAAATGTTTGTCTGTATTAATTGTTTTACATTTAAGAATTGAGCTCAGTGGAGAGCTTTTGTTGACTTTGAGGCTATGTGCCATATATGTAGTAACTCAACAGATATTTTACAATAAGTTCTTCGGCTGAATTAACTGTTCGACTATTGTGAGGCAAATATCCTCTATTCTGGTCATTACTCAACCTCTGTTGAATGCTGTGAAGCCACAAGTGGCAATCTGGTAGCTAAGAGGAATCAATTTGCCTCTGATGTGGCAATGGAAGCATCCTCTGTCTGATAAATATTCTTGATTTGCCTTTAACTGTGTTTAATTCAATGGATTAGGCTTTTGATAATCGACCTTAGCTGTAATCGATTGAACTGTATAATCAATGTTTAATCCTTCATTTCTGCTGTGTTTGGGTCTTCGACACTGATACTCTTTGATTTGATTAGGCATTGCAGTGTCTTGTTGATGTGCAGGTGACACGAGACTCATATGGTATCAATACTCATGATGTATTGACGAGATGTGGTATAAAACCTCGCAGATCAATCTTTCTTTAATGTATGAAAGCCTGGAGGATCGTCATCCTCAGCTTCAATTTTCCTTTTATATAATGGAAAAACTATTAACACCTGCAAAAATACAAAAATATTATAAAATCCTGCGTATTTAAGGTTAAACTGCTTTAGAGGTTGCGTGTTAGGCCGCAGCCATTGGATGAAAGCATCCAACGGTGGAGATGCGCTTGCGGGGGTCAGATAGAAGGCGGTTGGAAGAATGGCGCAGAGGTTTAAGTCCAAGCCATAGATCTAATTTGATCGACGGTCAAAACAAATCGGGATAATAATAATGTGAAGGGGTCACATATACTATATTATGGTGGATAAAGTGAAAAAACACAAAGGAAAAACAGAAAAAACCCTTTGGCAGAGGAAATGTATTGAAAATGGAAATTGGGGTTTCCAGATGATTTTGGGCCGTTGGATCATATTTGGTCCCGAGATCAATGATGGAGATTGCTTGTTGAAATCCTTAGGTGAAGGCGGAGGGCAATAGTGTATGGCCAGATTAGATCCGAGTTGTTGATCTGTAGAAATCAACTGCAGGAAACACAACGTGATAAAACATAATGAAAAAGGAGAAAATGGTTTCGGAGAGTAAAACAGGCAGTATCACGCAGCGAAATGGAAGAAAGGTGGTTTCACCTTTTTGAACGCGATATGCGTTCGAAGGTGACACGTAGATTTTGAAAACAACTTATATCGCATGATTTTGGGAGATTAACACCCATGCTGAAAGTTACGCGATATGGAACGCCGACCGTTATATCTGGGGCCTCAAATCTAACGGTGGGGAGTGAGCACAATATGGACATGATGCGCGAGTCATAGCAGGTAGGGTGGTTTCAATATGGACCGTCGGATCAAGGATTGGACGACTGAGATTAAAAAACCGAGGAAGGCAGGACCCATAGGAGGTAGGCCTGTCAGGGTTAATAAGCGCTATTGGATGTCAGCATCAACGACGGAGATTGCATTTGAGGTTTTAAATGAAAATAATACAAAGGCGGAGAAAGGTTTAATAAGGACCGTTGACTTGGAGAGATCAACGGCTGTGATTGGCCGAAAAACATTATGAAGCGAGACGCATAAAATATAACCAAAGTGGGGAGGTGTAATCTGGACCATCCAATCTGGACACGTGGACAGCTCAGATTCAATCGGAGCATGCGATCGGTGGGGGGAAGAACTTGAATGGCGCCGATGCAATTGAGCGTTGACTGTCGATTTGCAGATCAGATCAATGGTGGAGGATGCGTCGGAAGGTGACCAATCGGGGGTGGGGAATAAATGCATCTGATAAAACCTGCGATGCGATGTTGCGCTGATCGTTGATCGGCTGTAGATCAACAATCGGGAATGGGTTTGATTAATGAAATGGCAGGACCACATTATAACATAAAGAAGGCGGAATTTGATTAAAAACGAAGGTTTATTGACTATGGGGCGAGATATATATATAGATTGGCGCCCGATTGCGGGGCCGTTGGTTTATATAAAAAGCAATAGGCCCAGGGCTAATATATATAAGGGCCAATCTCATTAGAAGCACGATGCTGGTCTTTCAATCTACCCATTTTAATTCTCTGATGCGATTAGTGCTTCGGGACTTTAACTCTTGGTCCCGGGCGTAGGTTTATATGGAGAGAAGCGGAGGGCGGAGGTTTATGTAACGGGGCTCAATCACATTGGAAAAATGATGCGAGACTTTTCAATCTACCATTTTTCATTAAAAAACATTGTTCTGGCGAGTTTAGACCAAAACTTAGAAAAAGTGAGTTTATGAATTTACAAAGGGAAATAAGTATCGGGAATGGGTTTTAAACAATGTTTAGCATCCGATTGCGGACCTAAGGGTTATATGAAGTGGTAATAAGATCGGAGTTCATAAAACAAAGGGCTTATCGCATCGGAGGCTTTACCATAAGAAATAGATTTACGTGCTCCAATTTCTCCGATGCGATAAGCGCTTAATGGGCTAAGCACTTGGTTCCAGCACCAAGGCATATGGTGGGGAAGTGGTTTAGGACTTAGCCCAAGGGGGCTTAAGCCTACAGCGTACAAACTTATTTTTGTGAAAATTTTCATAGTTTTTTATGGATTTGGGGGTTTCGGCAAAGTTCAAAAGTGAATTTTAAACTTCGTAGAGAGGATCTTATGAAGGGGAAATGGGGGAAAATGAAAAATAGAGGAATTCCATTGGAAATTAAAGGGGTAAAAATAAAGGTTAGTTTGAAGTGAAAGGAAGGGGAAAAAATAGAGTTTTGCAGCAGTTTTTTCTTTATGAAAATAAGAGATTTTTAGAATTAAAAGGGAAACAGCAGTGACGATTAACCAAAGGATAGAATATCTTCAGAAAACTTTAAGCACGAACAATCTTGGCAACAAAATTGTTTCTTGAAGGCTATCCAAAATGATTTAACCACCACTTGATATGACAAAAATTTACAACTGGTAAGACTATTGAGAGTAAGACTATTTGTATTCCAAAGAAAAAAAAATAGCACAATTGTCCTTCCCTAATCAACAATGCCGCATTATAAAAAATTAAAAATAATATAGTTCTAACATAATCTCTCCCATTCATCGCTGGAACTAATTAGCATGCAAACTATATATATATATATATATAACAAAGAATTCTGGACAATGAGTGCGTAAATGCATAATTTCATGCCGTTTGATTTGCAGTATTAACTAATTCTTAGTTTATATAAGGTTGTGGATCAGATTTTTCTATTAAAAAAATACACCAACCTGACATCACCCTGGAGTTATTTGGAACGCTCCATCAAAAAATCCATAGGACTTTCCATAGTTGATAACATGATCCTTAAGAGATCTAGCAGAATTTTTCCCTTTTAGTGACATAACTTACGTTCACTTGCACATCTGATTTTGTGAGCAACCTATGCAACACTAAATTCTATGCCTTGAAAATTTATTTTATTCCTTGATAAGTAGATACCGCAAACCACAAAACATGATAAAGGCCTAAAAGTGTTTTCAGACTTATCAGATATCCAACAATGAAAGCAATCCAGCAGAGTTCGTTGTTCCCACTTATTCTATTTTTACAACTTAATCAAAAGCACTTCTAGAATTTTGCTATATGCTACGAGTATGTGTTAACGAGCTTAGTTTTTAAATGCAATCTTGGAATGATGACTCTTTTTTAATAAATTTTTATTGTAGTTTTTAAATATTTGAATGAATATTTTGAAGGAATATGTTTACATATTTTGAACTTTGAGTAAATATTAAGTTGCAGGATATAATATTGTTCTGGAAATGCCGTGGATTGTCAATGGTTCATTATATTGGTAGGATCTATTACCACATATTTACTCACTTTTAAATTATATGTATCTCTGCAGACTTGTTAAGTGTGAAATACCTAACAAGAGTTTGGAACCAGGATTGGTGGCCCATATTAAACATAATAGGTCGAAGCTACAGTCTGTTGCATCTTCCATTTTACCTGGTGTTGATGAAGTAAATGCAATAACAAAATCATCTAGATCTGAACATGGAATCAGCTGTAGAATTAAAAATCAATTTTGTGAAAGCATTGAATGGGTACAACGGTTAATGTTTGAGGAGCCCAGGCAGTTCTTGATGAACTCAAGAAGTAGAGTGAGGGCATTCGAGGTGTCTGTGGGGCAGTTTGGGGAAATAGTGGGGCAGGTATCAGTTCCAGACGTATTAGAAGGATCCTACCTGCGCTATTTGTGTTCACTGTTTCAAGTCTGGCAACCAATGCAATCATGATTACTCCATGATTAAGACAACTGGTGGGTGTTGTGATTGTGGAGATGAAACAACATGGAAATTAGAAGGGTTTTGCTCCATGCATAGATGTCCAGTCCAGGAGCAGCCCCAACCACCAAAATATGTAAAGATTGCAAAGCCCGTATTAGGGGCCTTTATAGTTGAATGGAAAGAGTTGTTAATTGTTGTAGAAAGAGTGGCAAAAGGCAAGCCGAATAAGTGGGATGCATAAAAAGCAGAGGAAACATTTTCCTACATAACAACATATGTAACTGTGGAAATGATTCTTAGCTTTTGTGAGTGCAGCGAGAGTCTACTGAATTTTATTATAACATTGATGTTTTCTTATCAGTATGGCTTGTTGGATGTTCTACTAAGGACTGAACAAATTTTGCAGAAGAAAGTAGCGGCGAAGCTTTGCAAGTTTCTTTTCAAGTTATGGAGAGTGTCAAATTTGAAGTATGAATTTGCAAAGGATTTTATTAGACTATATCTGATGCTTATGTCTGAGGCCATACTAGAGAGTACTAATGGGTATAGGGATTATCCCATTTTAAGCGATTTTTCTGTGAAGATTTTCACTGTGCCAATTCTAACGCAAAGGCTTGTAACGAAAGTAAATCTTCTAGACATGTTACTTGGTAATCTGATACATAATTTCATCTCTTTCACTGGAGAATATGGCCATCTCGTGGTAATGTGATCTTTTCATATTTAATGTTATTTTCACTTGCTCCTTAGTTTAGCCATTCTTGTGACTTGAGTATTTAACTAGTTAAAATTTTCAAGGGTAGTTAAAGGAAATGAAGGGGATATTGAGCTTGCTGCAGTAGTGGAGCACTGTTTAACTATTTGAGTTCATGCATCTTGGAAAGAGGCCTTATTATTGGGTTACAGGTACGTTGATGATACATGCTTGACATAAAATTCTCTGAGAACAATACCTTGCCGATGTTTTTAAATGTAATATTGTAAGAGCCATGTTATGCTTTAAATGTAATATTGTAAGAGCCATGTTATGCACAGACTCGTTTGAAATAGTGTCAATGTGAAAATGATGAGGTTGAGAACATGGGATGTACATTTTAGTTTCCATGTTAGGATTAGGTATTCTAAATTATTATAATTATTTTGAATTTTCCATTTGAAAATGTTGGCACTCAATTTCAAACATTAACATAAAGACATCTATGGAAAATATCAGGCCACTTACCTGATATTTCTATTGCACAATTCTCCACATCCTTTGGATGTCCACTTGACACTACTTTATAAGTTTTTAATCACATTTAGTATCCAGTTCTATTCCTTTTGTGGAGATATGTTATCATGTAGACTATTTGTACAAAGTAGATGTGAAGGAGTAGGAGTTTCATTTGGTTCATATGCTTCCATTTGCTGTTTTACTTCTTTGAAGTTGATCCAAAGATCCTTGTCTTCTAACCCTTATTTGAAGTTGATCCAAATACTATTTTCTACAGTGCTAGCTTCCTTGTCCCACCAAAAGTACAACTAACATAGGTCCATGTTGGTATCTTGCTACTGTTATTTTGCACAATCATCCACATTCTCTATTATGGATGGGGCACTCCTTTCAAATTATTCTTATACCTTGTTTTCATTTGGTTCAGTTAGAGTATCTCCTCGTAAGATCATCCTTACATATTGTCAGGCATGATGTCATGGGACAAAACTTATACTTGCAGGTCACCACTCTAAGGAAAACTAACTTTTTTTATCTCAACCACATAGTGGATTTTCAAATAAAATTATTATGGGTATGGAAAAATCATTTAAAACTTTGTTTTACTTTTGCGTATTTTTTGTTTGTATGTTCATCGATGTGAATGCACTTTCCAGGCTATTTATCTAAAAGGTCAGTTGAAAATATGAAAATACAACTTGTTTTCTCCCATGGAGTGAGAGCCTCTGCATCTTATCATAAGTTCTTTGCTTTTTAGGTATATTTTTGTCCATGTCTTGATTGCATTGCTGATTGTGATTCAATTGTCTAACAAAATTTCGTGTAGAAAAATTTTAAGCTTTTTTACCAAGAGCAACTATAGATTGGGGAAAATTTGAGTTGGGTTCTTAAGGCATGTTTTTCCCTGTTTTTGCAAGAGTTCGCAATGTAAACTAATTGTTAATAAGCATGTTTCACTATTGATGTGACATTGGGGTGTTGTTCTAGTGCCAAATGTTTCATTATTGATGTCATATGGGGTGTTATTCTAATGCTAATTACTTGCAACATTTCAAGAATTTCATACGTCTGTATGATTTATTTAGAACTTGGTATAAACAACTTAATACCTATTTTCATAGGTAAGTAAAGGGCTGATTTTAAATCAAGTTTATGTTCGATTGATAGAAGACATATGGTTTGTAATGAGCCACATATAAGTGGCCAAATACATGGTTTATGAAAGGCTTGATCTTTTAAAAGCATGGATCAAATTGTTGGCAATTATGCAAGGTATGAATCTGCAAAGGAGAGTAACAAGTATTCATAGGAGGAGGAAATTGAACATTGGCTTCCTTCATTTATATTAGAATTTAAAATGGCTCGCTTATATACACTTTATGTGACTGGGGAAGCTTCACTAGATAATGTACCATGGGTAAAAAGTAAGATGTTGGTATCATGATAAGATGATTTTGATGATGATAGAAATGTAGATAGGCATGCTATAAGTGGTCAGTCAGCGGAGGAAGGTTTAGTGATTAGAATGACTGGAAGAAGCCGTGCATTGGATATTGAAATAAAAGAAGCTTTCCCTAAATCTATGAATGCTCTATAGATAAGCGATGGATTTCTAGTTACATATGCCTTAAGCTGAATTTTTTTTGAATGCATAAAAGTTATGGATAACTCACTGGAAGTACATATAACAAAAAACAAAGCATATATATTTGGAGTCTTCTGAAAGTTCTTTGATACGAAAGCCAATGCATTGGGAGGGAAGAGGTGGAGGAGGTTTAAACAAAATTATACATTCACTGAGTTCAGTTGATCCTGCTCCAAGAACTGATACAGACACAAATGTGGAGAGAGGAGACCCAATGTTCATAGAAATTTTGTGTCACGTGTTGGATTGTGCCATTTTATGAGCCTGAGTCTGATGAGGATAGAACATGAAGAACACTACTAATCACAAGAGATAATTCTCATGCTGTTAGTGAGATAGAAATTTGTATGTCTGGTAATGAAAATATAGGAGATCATGGACCTGGTTAGTTTTAGAAGTAAAATTTTCAGGTGTACTTAGATTAGATGAATGACCCATGATCAATTATGATGTTAGCCAAAAAGATATATCATTTCACATTTATTTGCATCGAATGCTTTCTTTATCTTTACATAAAGCCATGGAGTTGTACAAAACTAAACTTGATCAATCAGAGCTAAAAGACAAAAAATTGGTAGTAGCATGCTTTGGTATATGTAATGAAATTTTAAGGCAACTATTGAGGGAATGCCACCCTTGTGGATCTTATATATTTGTAATGGAGCACCCATTGGAACTGCAGATTTTTTGTGCATAGGTGCATGCAGGCATGAGGCAACATAATGGTCACTTGTTCTTTCTTTTTAATACTACCATTAAATTCGTTGGTGAGTCAAAGGGTTTTCTTTTTCATTTACGGAGATAGATTCTTCACATGGTAAATTTTGACATTTAAGGTTGCAAAGAGCTGTTAAGTTCCATGTTTAACAAATTTACAAATTCTATTTTGCATTTATTTGTAGGTGTGATGACACCTGTGAGATTGATTTGTTTCTCTTACAATTTTGTGCTACAATGACTCCACTAGAATGATTTGTTCTTAGAATTTTAGAAGGGTTTGGTTTGGTGGTGGGTGTTGTGATTGTGGAGATGAACTACCATGGAAATCAGAAGGGATTTTCTCTAGGCATAGAGGTCCAGGCCACGTGCAAACCCTGCCACCAAAATATACAAAGATTGCATAACCTGTATTAGGGGTCCTTATAGTTTAATGGAAGGAGCAGTTACTTGCTGCAAAAAGAGTGGTTGAATGTAACCCGAAGAAGTGGGACGCAAAACAAGCATAGGAAAAGGTTGCCAACATGACTACTTCTGTAACTGTGGAAATGCTTCTTATTTTTTGTGAGTGGAATGAGAGTCTACTTAATGTTATTGCAACAATGCTTCTCATCAATATGTCTTGTTTGATATTCTACTAAGGACTGAACAAATTTTGCATAAGAAAGTAGCGGTGAAGCTTTGCAAGTTTCTTTTCAAGTTATGGAGAGTGTCAAATTTGAAGTATGAATTTGCAAAGGATTTTATTAGACTATATCCGATGATTTTTCCTGAGGCCATACTAGGGAGTACTGATGAGTATAGGGGTTGTTGGGTTGTTTACTGGGTAAACTAACACAAGTATTTTATTATCAATCTGGGCTTGTAGAACTTAGAAGCATCTCCAAGATGTATGGATTTCAGCTATAGTCAAGTTTAGAAGATGAATTATTAATAATAAAGGAAATGCATATTACAAATATAAATCCTAAATAAATAATTTATAATTTAATTATGTAATAAGCAATAGAAGAAGCTCCATTAGGGGAATTTTGAGGTCTAAAATGTGCTTCCTAAGGAAATTATAAAATAAGATTTGATTACATCATCAAATTTTATAGGGAAAAAAGAAAAACCTATTTTTTCAACTCATATTTTCAACTTATCTCCCAAAGTTTTTACTCAAATTTCAAGCAGGAGTACTCGTTGGAAGAAAAATTTAATTCCACATCCAAGGCGCACCCATGTTGCATAATTTCGATGGGTCTTGGTACACGAAAAATTAGAAATACATGAAAAATGTGATTGTAATCACGTTTGTTTATGTATTTCTCATTTTTCGTATAGCAGGGTCCATCGAAAGTATGCAACATGTGTAATCCTTGGATGAGGAATTAAATTTTGCGTCCAACGAGTTCTCTCACTCGAAATTTGAGTAAAAAATTTGGGAAATAAGTTGAAAATACAAGTTGAAAAAGTAGTTTTATTATTTTATTAATTTTTATTCTTTTTACCCTTTTATTTAAAAAATGGTGAATCATCCCCCATGGTTGACATCATCATCTTGAATCCTATTGGTTCTTATAAATTTTATTTTTGTTGTACATTTTTCTTAGGAGGCCCATTTTAGACCTCAAATTTCCCCTAATCTAACTTAAGAGAACTTGTTCGTCCTTCTCTACAAAACTACTTCATTAATCAGAAACCAAAAAAGCCACTAAAGAACAATAGATCGAGATGCATGAAAGAATAATTGAAGAGGCTCCTAACTAAGGAGATCTCGGCTGTCCTTCATTACATATTCATTCATCATTACTAACATTGTTAGAAAACATGAACTTCAGAAAATCATTTAAAAGCAGGAAAGATGAATTCTAGTTCTAGTTATTGATCAGATAGAAGGAATGTTTAACTTAAACATTGGCTTGCTCCTTCATATGAAGAATATAATTTAGGATTAGATTCATCAGCAATAATAACACATCATCATACATCTAATTAACAGATTAAGCATAAAACAAAACTAGTTCAAGAAATTGCAACTAAATTAACTAGAAAGTGCACTTACTTAGTGTGGGGGCCCTCCACCCTTGCCTCAAACAATGTGAGTAATTTAAGCTACTAAAACTCATTCAAGCATTCACCATATAGAACAATAGAAAAGGAAATATAAAAATTCCTTCAATTAGCTCCCAAAGTTTCAGAAATATCAAAGTTAAGTTATACAAATTCTACATATGAATGACTTCAGTGTCTTAGGCTTAAATAGATAAAATATGAAACAAACTCATATAAAATGTATCCTACAGCCATGGCTATTCTTATCCTATGTATTCAGGTCGAGCTCATCCATCTAATCTCTCAAAATCTGGAAAATCCTATAAAATAATAAATTTGACTTATTTCCTAGGGATTTCCATAAAAACAAGATCTATTTGACTGCCTTTGACCAGGCCTGTTTAAGATTGGTTTGGATGAACCAATAGGTGTACATCCAATATTAGTTCCCAAGATTTCTAGAAATGTATCCATCTTGAGCCCATGTGCACTGAAAATATGACATCCACGAAGCCATTACGGGAATTTTTGGTTTGGTCCAAAAATGCACTTAAAATTCAATTTTTATAAAAACTTCTAAAAATTGCAAAACTTGATTTATATACCTAGATATGCATTAAGTGGAAAAAATAGAGTGAATATGATGGTATATGGATGGATATCATGGTAATAAAGTGTATTTACTTAAACAAAATTGGATAAAAAACGAGGGCCAACATCTCCCCCATGCTGATGTACAAGCATGTCTTCATGCTTGCTTCTTTCTTTTGGACTTCCTGAGTTCTGATGCTGATACTGTACCTGATCTAGATACTTCATGTTGTGCTGCTTGAAAAATAGAATCTATACCTTTATACTATTCCTCTTTTTAGATAGAAGCCTTGACTTTCTATTTTTCATACTTGATCTTCCATGAGTTTTTCTCTTTGAGCCATCTGAATGCTGCATGGAATGAAGATTGTTCTTTGTTTTCAATTTCCCACTTCCTCATTTAGTTTCTCATTCCCCTTGAACAACTTTTTACTGTTTTTCTTGTATGTACTATTTTCTCTCTTCAAATGCCTCTCCAATATCCTGCTTACCTCCAAATTATCAGTCAATTCTTTGATTTTTCTAAGGTTTTTCTCATTTTATTCTTCTTTGGTATCTTTAGCAAATGAAGTGGCTTTAATCTCATCATTATCAAAATATGAGTCTCTTTCTAATGTGCTTTTATTGACCTCCTTTTGCAATCTTTCAAGAATTTCATCAGCTTGTTTTGTTAAGGGAGATGTCTCAACAATTTTCACCTCAAGTTCTTTTTCTTTACTTCTT
Organism: Pinus albicaulis; assembly: GCA_034641835.2. Classification (NCBI taxonomy): domain Eukaryota; kingdom Viridiplantae; phylum Streptophyta; class Pinopsida; order Pinales; family Pinaceae; genus Pinus; species Pinus albicaulis. The sequence continues at coordinate 205,970,175 of CM076584.1, read as the reverse complement.
ATGTTTACTGGAATATTTCTTCTTTATCTCCTGGGAATGGACAGGAAGGATTCCTCTCTTTCAATCATTATTGTATCATGTTTCTATTTGGACCTTGTTCTTGGATAAAGGGGTGAATTCATTATACTCTTTGTTTCCTGAACTAGTTTGAATTTTTCTTCTATGGTTTGTTCTGCAAACTGATGTTGAGTTAGGAACTCTCTCCACATCGCACCCTTGGTTCTAGAATGATATTCAAAAATAATTTTAGTGAGTCCTTGATGGTGTATTTTTGCCTCGTTGGATTTGGTTTCACTCTTAACATTTTCTATCATCCTGATCAAATTTTTAGAGAAAAAGTATGGAAATTTGATTTTCATATCCCCTTTGATGTGCTGAAGAAATCTAATATGATAGAAGTGCACTACACTGTGCTTACTGTCACATGTGAATAATTTCTGAATGATCAACACTAACTCTGCCCAAGGCTCATCAAACCATTCCCTTAGAATCCCCTTAGTTTTGTCAAATGATCCCTTTCTATTTTTCTCTAGAAAGAAGGTCCATCCCTTATCTTTAAAGTGAAAACCCTTGTGATACTGTTCTCTTGATAATGACAAATGTAAGGCTTGAGAAATTGACTCTGGATTTAATGGGATGACTAATTTTCCCACCATAGTTTTCTCCTGTGTGTAATTATTTATGAACTCCCTTGTAATGTTCTCATTATGGCCATTAAACTTATGAAGAAAACCTATTAGACCAGCTTGGTAAAGTTTTTCTATTATGTCTTTCTCCCAATGCTCGATTTGGAAGTCTTTTGGTTCTATCCTTGTTGCCCTGTGTTCTGAAAACCAATTAATGTATCCTTCCACTGTCATCATTCTCATTTTGAAAAATAAAAATTCATGCGCTAGATCTTTGTTGGCATATGCATTATGGTGGTAAGGCTTACCTCTTTTTGATGCCTTTGACAAAGGAGTGAAACCAATCCTCTTCAACCTTAGTTCTCTTGAAAAAAATGAACTCATTATTTCTACAAACACAAAATTTTTATGTAGAAAGATTATAAAAACATAATAAACATGTTTTTCTTAATCTATTCTTCTTATTCTATCCTCTATTTCATCAAAAAATTTAAAAATGCCTCTTTCTCTGATGTATAATTTTTTGTCTCTGAGTTGACTGTGTAAAAGAAATAATTTTTTTTATACCACGATGTCTTTTTGTTCTTCAAATTCACACAAAATTCCTCCTCTCTTAAGACAAAATCATTATGCATTCAATCTGAAATGTCCTAAGCTCATTGTGTGCAAAAAAATAATTCAAAGAATGGCTCACTGTATCCATATCAACATTCATCAAAAATATCATGAGAATGGGTTTACTATGTTTTCAAAATCCATCAAACATTGTTCTCTGTATACAAAAAAATTTTGACCATGTTTTTATTGCTTCTTAACCCATAATTCAATCTCTGTCTTTGCCAAAAATCATCAAAAATATTTTCTCTGTTTCGAAAATTCTCACTGTGTACATAAATTAAATGAACTTACTCATACAAACCATTCATAAATGAAACAAATGATGCCACTATGTGTTAAAAACAACACTCTATTCTCTATATGTATCAAAATCAAAATCGAAGATTGTGTTTTCACATATAACCTCACATGAAGAAATTGTGAATTTACCTAATCCGGGAGTGATTTTCATGATATCTCTGAGATAACTTGAGTTCCTGTGTTTAGATAGTGCCATTTCAATCATAAATATCCCTCAATATTTTCGAGGATTTGTTCATTAAATCAATGAGAAATACGTGTTGATTGGTGGCAGATTTAAGTGAACGGTGGTAGTGACAATTTATTTGGAAATGGAAATTTTAAACAGTGGCATAAGCACTCATTTATAACTCGTAGTTTTAACTTGTGTTCACACAAAATCCTAAGATTTGTTTATCTGAATATTTGTTGCATTTAATGAGAAAAATATGGGTTTTTTCTCTTACCTTCATGCTCCACGGGATCTCTGCACTTTGAGGGTGTGTTTGATTAACAAGACTGCCAGATCTCTTGGCTGAAATCTCAGTCAACTTCGCTCCTCTTCTTATCTCTCTGTTATTCTATTTCTATATCTTTTTCTAGTTTCTCTGTGCTTGATTTCTTTTGTTCTTTCACAACCTTCCTACTTTTTTTTCCGTCAATTCGTTCTTCACAGGGTATTTTGAATGCATGCCGATGGTTTTCACGACATTCAACTCCCTCACTGAGCATGAAATGGCTATGATGGTGAAGAAAACATAGTTTTTCAGAGGTTTGTGGTTTGAAAATGGTGGAGGATCTTACCAATTACATAGGGATTGAATCATTGTGTTTTTAAATTTGTTTGACCGTTCTTGATTTTCCAACCTCTAACTGTGATGCCTTCGTGGTTTAACCTTTCTGACCTGCTTTGTGTACTTGCTCCATAGTGTATATCTCCATCATCCAAGTTCTTGGCTTTACTTATTACACAACCCATATCTCATCTATCATTCATGACATATGCTGACCAACCACGTTCTCATTCATCTCTCCCATCAAAATGCATCATTGCTTTCCATACCCACGCATCATATTTCCATTCATTCCATTGCACCATTTTAACTTAGGTTAGCTCATTGCATTTGCACTTTGGTTTTTATCATAATTTCATTTTCCGCTCATATACCTTAACTTTAATTATATATACGATTGCGCCCTCAAATGATATTTGCATATTGTATTTTGTAGCTTAGGTTTTGATCTTTGTTTAATTTAATTTTAAAAATGACTAAAGAATGGTCATGTTTTAAAATTAAATTTTTACTATGAAACTAACCTTTATTTTATTTTTGTAGGTCCAAAAAGAGTTTGATATTTGAGCCTTTCATTTATGATCCTTATGTTTAAGAAAATTAGGGTTAATGTGATATGGTATATGGAATATGAAATGATATATGGTTTATGGAATGATAGTTAAATGGGTAGGATAATGGATATGTATAAGGATATAATGGGTAAAATAATGAATAATAATATGAATGTAACAAGTAGAATAATGAAGGTAGTGAAATGTAGGTAAAATATGCATATCAAGTATTAAATTAGTCTTAACAATCTCTAGAATATTTTTTTTTTAAATGAAATTTTAAGAGAAAAATTTTCACTTACTGTAATTTTACTCCCTTAAATTGTTTGATGTCCACGGTTTCCTCTGGTAAAATGATGGTCGACATTGTCTTTATTATCATAACAATAGCTCCTCGGAATATGTAGAAGTGTAGAGACTTATTTCTTCTTTCGCATCTGATTATTGATTCAGGATGATATTGTTTAGATCCCTTCTGTAGTTTGTATTTGATGTTTTAGGTACCTTTTGACATGTTCTTCAAGATTGAATATTGATGTAGTTCAGGTCCCTTCTAACATTTTGTTATTTCATGTCCCTTCTGCACAATATTTTCAATGCTGTATCAGGTCCCTTCTGCATAGTATGTCTAATGATGTATCGGGCCCCTTTTTTCTTTGTAATTTAGGTTCCTTCTTCAATTCAGCTGCACAAAATATTTACATAGTTTTATTACAAGCTTTTCCCTTGCTGATGTTAAGAATTTTCTTCAAGTCTTGCATGTCTTGGAGGATAAATCTGCAAAATTCATACTGAAGTAAAAAGAAAACAAAAACAGAATTCATATTGGCCAAACAAGTTGGTTTTTCGATATGAATTCGAGTTTGTATTGTGCTAGTCTCCTGGATTTTCACAGCCAAACCCTTATATATATATTCTTTATTTTTTGTATTTTTTTTTATTCTTCTGGAGTGATGGAAGACATATTTCTATGTTGTTCCATTAGTTTCAGATCAATATCTGTTGAAATTATTTTCATACAATCTTCTTTATTTATAGGCTTATTATAAACTTTAAGTCTATGTCCATTAACCACAAATGAAATAGATGCTTCTTCAATTGTTTTTATTTTTACAGCTCCATTTTCAAATATTTATTCAATCTCATATGGCCCAAGCCAATGAGTTGTAAAATTTTCCTTTAAATATTTAAACCTGGAGTCAAACAATAGTGCGCAGTCTCCCTTTTAAAATATTTTATTCTTGATGAATCGATCATGCCATTTTATTCTTTGTTTTTGCACAAGAGATGTGTGCTCTACTACTTGCTATCTTATCTCATCCAATTGATTTAATTCCATGACTCTTTTTTGTTGTGCCTCAGATAATTCCATTCCCAACTTTGCTGCTAAGTTAAATGTATGTATTTGAAATTCTATGGGCAACAATACTTCTTTTCCATACACCAACTGATATGGACTGAACCCAGTTGTGTTTTTCCACGTTATCCTATATGCCCATAGTGCATCTCTCAATTTATCTGGCCAGTCCTTTCTACTCATTTGTACAGTCTTCGTCATGATATTCTCCAGGACTTTGTTTGTTGAATCTACTGTTCTGTTTGCTTGAGGTTGGTACGAAGTTGGTTTTTTATGTTTGATCTTGTATTTATCTGTAAGATCTCGAACAAGCTTTGATGTGAAATGTGTGCCTTAGTTAGATACAATCTGTCGTGGAACTCCATACCTTACAAATATTTCTTCAAATAGAAAAGAAACAACTGTATCTTTTGTTGCTCGTGCCACTGCCTTTGCCTCCACCCACTTAGTAACATAATTTGTACATACCAGGATTTACTTCTTTCTGTTTGATGACAAGTTGATTGGTCCCAAAAAGTCTAGAGTCCATTGCTCAAATGGTTCAATGAGTGCTTGTGGCCTTAATGGAATTTCATCTAATGCCACTGTTCTTCCAACTCTTTGGCAGTTGTCACGTCTCTTTAAATAGGCCTTGGAATCTTTAAATATTGCCGACCAGTAGTAGCTGAGTTTGAGCATTTGTATATCGTACGCTTGTCTGCAAAATGACCACAACATGGCTCGTCATTACATGCTTTCAAAATATCTATAATCTCTTCTTCTCTAACACATTTTCTTATTATCAAATCAAAACTAGTATACAAGAGGTCACCATTGACCCAACTATATCTAGCACTTTCTCTAATTGTTTTTATTTTCTGTTTATTTGTGTAATGGGATGGTAGGATGCCATAAGATAAATATTTGGCTATATCTGTAAACCATGGAGTTTTTAAAGTTATAGAAAATAGATGTTCATCTAGAAAATTATTTGAAACTGGATTTGGATCACCAAGTGAATGAAGTCTTGATATAAAGTTTGCTACTTGATTATCCTTACCTGTTCGATCTTGTATAGTGATGTTAAATTCTCGCATCAATAACAACCATTTAGTTATTCTACCATTTGTAATTTCTTTGTTCATTAAATATCTTATGGTTGAATTATGCATGTGGATGAATACTTGATAAACTGTCATATAATGTCTAAATTTATTAACTGCATGTACTACAACTAACATTTCTTTCTCTGTAATAGTATAGTTCAATTCTATCGGTGTTAAGTTTTTGCTTATGAAGTATATTCATAGTTAAATTGATTCTCTTTCTGTCCAAGTGATGCTCCTATAGCAGTGTCAGATGCATCGATTGATATATGAAATGGAAATGACCAATTGGGTCCTCGAAGAATGGGTGAAACTGACAATATTTCTTTTAATATCTCAAATGCATTTTGAAAATTATTTGTCCATTGGAATTCCACATCTTTTGCAAGTAACTTGAATAAAGGCAAAACTATTTTACTAAAATTTTCAATAAATCTCCTATAGTAGCCTGCATAACCCAAGAAACGTCTTACATATTTTTGTGTTGTGGGTGGCATTAAATTCACAATGACTTGAATTTTTGTTGGGTCCACCTTAATTTCCGAAAAATAAATATGATGTCCCAACAATATTCCCTTAGTAAACATCTTAAATCATTTTTCATTACTGAGTGATAGATTTGTCTCTATGCATATTTTCAAAACTTTTTCAATATTTTTTAAACAATCATTAAATGTTCCACCATACACAGTGAAATCATCCATGTAGGCCTCTAAACACTCATGGATCAGATTAGAAAATATTGCAAGTACTACTCTTTGAAAAGTAGCAGGTGCATTACATAAACCAAAGGGAAAAAAATTATATGCATATGTTTCCCATAGGCATTTAAATGTTGTCTTATCTTGGTCTTCTAATATTATCTTTATCTGATTGTATCCACTAAATCCATATAGAAATGAAAAGAATTTTTTCCCAGCTAATGAATCTAGTACTTGATTAATAAATGGTAAGGGGAAATGATCTTTTAATGTGGCTTTATCGAGCTCTCTGTAATTTACACAAATTCTCCACTTTCCATTTTTCTTAGGCATCACAAATAAGGGTGAAACCCATTGACTATCAGAAATAGGATATATGAATCCAATTTGTAACTGTTTCTGCAATTCTTCTTTCACTATTTCCTTCATCATAGGATTCATCCTTCTTTGTGGTCACCTTACAGGTTTGATTTGATCATTAGTGTAAATGTGGTGGATACATGTCTTTGGATGAATTCCCTGCATGAGTGTGTAATCCCAGGCAAAAGCTTTTGAGTATTTCTGTAACAATGCTATTACCTCTTGTTCTTGTGATAATTATAAGCTATTACCAATATTCAAATTTCTCCCAAGACTGATCTTGATGATTTTACTCTTTGAATTGGTAATTGAGTTAATAGGAAAAATACTTTCAAATGAATTTTGCAGTGATTATATAGTACAATTTTCCTGGAAACACTGATTTAAAAGGTGACTTGCAGCGTCATGATGTGTTATTCTAAGATGCTCCAAAATATTTGGTTATAATATGAAAAGATCTAGTAAATCCTCATTTTCTTCCTCTTCTCTAAAATTATAGACTTGATTAATACTAATAACATATTTAAGTTCTTGTTGTTCTTCTCCATCAAGCTATGATAATAAAGAAGGAGATTGCGTTGGAGGATACAATGCAACATGTTTTCTTTCATCTCCATGTGCAATAATCATACTTCCTGACTTTCATCTAATGAAGGCATCTACAGTGGCTAACCATGGTCTTCCTAAAATTAATGAATGGCCTCCTAAATTTGTTTTTGGCTGCAAAATGAGGAAGTCTACATGATACTCCCATGAATCTAGTGAGACAATGATATCTTCCAATATTCCCTCTGGTACAAATTTAGATCTATCTGCAAGTTCTAAAACTGTAGTAGTAGGTCTATGTTGTTCAAGTTAAAATGTTTCATAGTCTCTATATTCATAACATTTATAGCTGCTCCCAAGCCTATTAAAGTGTTTGGCACTGAAAAATTGTTGATCGAAATGGTAACCATAGGGATCCCTAGATCAACATATTTTCAATGGTTGTATTTGTAGACATGAGACTAGCTAAACTTCCAATGGCCTGGATGGTGGGTGGATCTATTTTTCTTCTGCCAAATTTCTTGATGCATAAATCCTTAATTGTTTTTGCATATATTGGAATATCTTTAATTTCCTGCAACAAAGGAATTTTGACATATGTATTCTTCAATTCATCTAGAATATCAAATTCAGGGAGAGATATTGGGATTTTCTATTGTACTAACCTCTCTGGATATGGTGGAGTCTGAGTCATAATAGATTTACCCTTTTGAATTTGTTGTTCTGGTTGAGATTGTTGAATTTGTTCTCCTTGTTTAGTTTGCTCTTCTATTATTGGAGGAGAATCTTTATGTAACACCTTCCTAGACCTTAAGTGGACATCTTGTATGGGAATAATCAAATATGTAGGATAGTATGTTGCCTCTTACACATTGTATGTTGGTTTATCCACTTTGTTACTTGGATTAGCTATTGGCTGAGCTGGAAATTGTGTTGGTCTAGGAGGTGGTTGGTTAGAAGGAAGCTGAAGCAGTTGAGGTTGAGTTAGTATTGGTGCATGATTTTGGAGTGGAAATGACATTGGTTGATGTTGCTAGAATTGTAGGTATTGAAGGTATGGTTGTTGAGGGTATGGTTGTTGATATTGATATTGTTGAGGGTACATCTATTTAGGTGGCTAGTTTCCATAACCATATCCCCTCAAACCTTGTGTAGTTTGGTTTTGATATTACTGTGGAGGCCAAACTTGCCATGGCATTGGAGTGTTCCATGAATTCTAAGGAGGATATTAAAAATTTTGGGGGTTTTGTTGAGGGAATTTTTGAGGCATCCTTGGTTGCCAAGGTTTAATTGGTACCATATAATAGAGATAATCTACCCCTTGCACTTCTTCCATTTGCAACTCTTTTAATTTAGGATAGTTTCCAGTTGCATGATTCTTTGTGCAAATTCCACACACTTGTATACCTTGCAAAGGACATTCCCTAAGTGGATGTTTTTTCCTACACTTTGGATATAATATTGCTAAGATTTCATCTTATCCTTCCTTCTTCTTCTTATCTCTTAAGGCATCTACTTGTGTTCCCAAAGTGCTTAAGAGATATTTTTTGAAATTTTCTAGTAAACTTCCTGTTTCTACTCTTGTTACTGCACTTGCTGCAGATTTGGAAGCTCTTAATGTAATATCTCTCTTTCCATTTTTTTCTCTTCCCCTACAGTATTTCTGACAAAGTTAAACAATTTATTCAAATTGTAGATTGAAGATATCTCCTTTTCCCATCACATTAAGGATATCTAAATATTCATCTCTAATACCCTTAAGAAACATTGTACAGATGGTATTGGGATTTAGAGAATGTTGTTTGGGTTTTTGCAAATTGTAAAGAAATATTTCTAAATGCTCCTCCAAAATTTCATATTCTTATTGTTTCATTCTAAAAATATTTTCTTTTGAGTCTCTAGCCCTACAGCAAGCTTGATACCTTTTAAGAAAAAATTTCTTCATATCATCCCAAAATGCTATTGTATCTTCTCCTAAACCCATAAACCATTTTAATGCTGCTACTTTCAAAGTAGCAGTAATGAGTCGAAGCTTGTGTGTATCGTCCGTGTATCCATAAGTTCTACATAAGATATTAAAATAGAACATAAATGAATCATGATCTTTTGTTGACATTCCATAAAAGTTAGGCAATACAGAAGGTGGAATGTTTTTCATTTTCACTTCTTCTCCTAATATTTATCTTGTATCTAATATTTGAAAGCCAAAAGTAGCTTCCTGATCATTGTTAATTCCTTGTCCATTATCATGTAGTATTTTGTTTTCGATTTCTATTTTTGTTTCTTCCTCTATCCTTCTGAGTGCTTCTATTATTCTGTCTTCCTCTCTCTTTCTTTCTGCTTCCAATCTCCTTTCTTCCTCTCTTTTCCTTTTCCATTCCCTTTGTTGTCTTTCATATTCAATTTTTTGTTCAGGATTCATAAATGGTATATTGGATCCTTCTCCTTCTTCAGTCATTTCTTGTTCAGATATATGTAATGTTTCAATGTGAGGTTGATTTGGTGTTTCCTCACCTATCTTAATTTGTTCAAGGATAGGTTGCTCTAATTGTTCAACAACTGGTTTTCTTGTTTCCTTTTTTTCCTAAGGAAGAAGTTTCTTTTGGTGATTGCTTTCATTTTACTTCCAAGGCTTACAAGATCTATCTTTCAACTAGAGTTAATCTGTGTCTTGATCTATGTTTTTCCTCTAACTCCTCTAGAGTAGGTCTTCCAGCAACTGTTATTGTTAGTCCTGTGGATGGATGAATTGTTGGGGGGTTTTGTCTAATGAATCTACCCTTCTTATCTCTATCTCTAGGCATAAAGAAACATAACTTAAAATAAAAACTATGTTTTTGTTTATTTTGATGTATTTTTTATTTTTATTTTTATCTTCCTAATTGCCCACTTCAAAATATGCTTCCCCGACAATGATGCCAAAAATGTTGGGTTGTTTACTAGTAAACTAACACAAGTATTTTATTATCAATCTGGGCTTGTAGAACTTAGAAGCATCTCCAAGATATATGGGTTTCAGCTATAGTGAAGTTTAGAAGATGAATTAATAATAATAAAGGAAATTCATATTAAAAATATAAATCTTAACTAAAGAATTTCTAATTCAATTATGTAATAAGCAAAAGAAGAAGCTCCTAACTTAGGAGAACATTTTTGTCCTTCTCTACAAAACTACTTCATGAATCAGAAACCAAAAAAAACCACTAATGAACAATAGATCAAGATGCATGAAAGAATAACTAAAGAGGCTCCTAACTATGGAGATCCTGGCTGTCCTTCATTACAAATTCATTCATCATTAATATCATTGTTAGAAAATAGGAACTTCAAAAAATCATTTAAAAGAAGGAAAGATGAATTCTAGTTCTAGTTCTTGATCAGATAGAAGGAATGTTTAACCTAAACATTGGATTTCCCCTTAATATGTAGAATATAAATTAGGATTAGATTCATCAGAAATCATAACACATCATCATACATCTAATTAATAGATTAAGCATAAAAAAAAATTAGTTCAGGAAATTCCAACTAAATTAACCAGAAAGTGCACTTAGCTCGATGTGGGGGCCCTCCACCCTTGCCTCGCACATTGTTAGTACTTTCAGCTACTGAAAATCATTCAAGAATTCACCATATAGAACAAAAACAAAGGAAATAGAACATTTCTGTCAATTAGCTCCCAAAGTTTCAGAAATATCAAAGTTAAGTTATACTAATTCTACATATGAATGCCTTCAATGCCTTAGGCTTAAATAGATAAAATATGAAACAAAATAATCTAAAATGTCTCATACAGCCATGTCTATCCTTATCCTCTCTATTCAGGTCGATCTCATCCATCTAATCTCTCAAAATCTGGAAAATCCCATAAAATACTAAATTTGACCTATTTCCTAGAGATTTCCATAAAAACAGGTCTTATTTGACCACCTTTGATTGGGCATGTTTAAGCTTGGTTTGACCGAACGAATAGGTGTAAATCCAATATTAGTTCCCAAGATTTCTATAAATGTATCCAAATCAAGCCCAGGTGTCTTGAAAATATGACATCCATGAATCCATTACGGGAATTTCTGGTCTAGACTAAAAATGCACTTAAAATTCAATTTTTATAAAAAATTCTAAAAATTGAAAAACTTAATTTATATACCTGGATATGTATTAATTGGAAAAAATAGAGTGAATATGATGGTATATGGATGGATATCATGGTAATAAAGTGTATTTACTTAAACAAAATTGGATAAAAAATGAGGGCCAACAGGGGTCATCCCATGTTAAGAGATTTTTCTGTGCATATTTTCACTGTGCTAATTCTAATACAAAGGCTTGTAACATAAGTAAATATTTTGGACATGTTACTTGGTAGTTTGAAACAAATTTTCATCTCTTGCAATGGAGAAGATGACCATATTGTGGTGATGTGATCTTTGCATATCTAATGTTATTTTCACTTGCTCCTTAGTTTAGCCTTTCTTGTGCCTTGAGTAGTTAACTAGTTAGCTTTTTAAAGTGTAGTTTAAGGAAATGAAGGGGATATTGAGCTTTCTTCAGTAATGGATCATCATTTTAAATTTTTGGGTGCATGTGTCTTGGCAAGAGGCCTTATTATTGGGTTATGGGTATGTTAATGATACATCCTTTACATAAAATTATCTGAGAACATTACCTTGTCGACATTTTTAAATGTAATAATGTAAGAGCCATGTGATGCATAGACTCATTTGAACTATTTTTAATGAGAAAATGATGTAGTTGATAACATGGGATATAGTTTTTAGTTTCCATGTTAGTATTAGGTTTTTTAAATTCTTATAATTATTTTGAATTTTCCATTTGAAAAATTTGGCGTTCAATTTCAATCATTAACATAAATATATCTATGGAAAATATCATGCCACTTCCTTGATATTGCTATTGCACAGTTCTCAAAATCCTCTGGATGTCCACTTGGCACTTCTTTGTAAGTTCTTAATCACATTCTGTTCCTTTTGTGGAGATATGTTGTCGTGAAGATTATTTGTACAAAGTCAATGTGAAGGAGTAGGAGTTTCATTTGGTTCATATGCTTCTATTTGTTGTTTTCCTTCTTTGAATTTGATCCAAAGATCCTTGTCTTCTAACCCTTCTTTGAAGTTGATCCAAATATTTTTTTCTTCAATCTTTTATAGGGGCTCTTTTCTATGGTGCTAGATTCCTTGTCCCACAAAAAGTACAACTAACATAGGTACACTTGATGTGTATGATGTTGGTACCTTGCTACTATTGTTTTGCAAAATCATCCACATTCTCTGTTATGAATGGGGAACTCCTTTCAAATAATTCTTATACATTTTTTTCATCTGGTTCACTTAGAGTAGATCCTCACAAGATCATCCTTACATATTGTCAGGCATCATGCCATGGGACATGAATTATGCATGCAGGTCACCACTCCAAGGCAGAATAACATTTTTATCTCAACTATATTTTCAAATAAAATTATTATGGATATGGAAAATTCATTTAATTTTTTTTTTCTTATGTGTTTGTATGTCCACAGATGTGAATGCACTTTCCAAGCTATTTATCTAAAAGGTCAGTCGAAAATATAAAAATACAACATGTTTTCGCCTATGGAGTGAGAGCCTCTGCATCTTATAACAAGTGCTTTTTAGGTATATTTTTTCCATGTCTGGATTTCATTACTGGCTTTGATTCAATCATCTAACCAAATTTCCTACAAAAAATATTTTAAGCTTTTTGACCAAAATCAACAGTAGATTAGGGAAATTTTCAGTTGGGTGCTTAAGGCATGTTTTTTCCTATTTGTGCAAGAGTTCATTAAGTAAACTTATTATTATTAAGAATGTTTCACTATTGATGTGACATTGGGGTGTTGTTCCGGTGCCAAACATTTCGTTATTGATGTCATCTAGGGGTGTTATTATGATGCTAATTACTTGTAGCATTTAAAGAAGTTGATACTGTTTGATTTATTTGGAACTTGGTATAAACAACTTAATACTAGTTTCACATGTAAGTAAAGGGACAATTTCAAATCACGCTTGTGTTCAATTGATAGAAGACACATGCAGGTTTGTAATGAGCCACATATAAGTGGCCAAATATGTGACTTATGAAAGGCTTGATCACTCAAAAACATGGGTCGAATTGTTGGCTTTTATGCAAGGTATGAATCCGTAGAGGAGAGTAACAAGTATTCATGGGAGGAGGAAATTGAACATTGGATTCCTTCATTTATATTTTCAAATGGCTCACATATATTCACTCTATGTGACTGGGGAAGCTTCACTATATAATTCAGAATGGGTAAAAATAAGATGTTGGTATCAGAACAAGATGATTTTGATGTTGATAGAAATGTAGATAGGCATGCTATAAGTGGTCGTTCAACTTAGGAAGGTTTAGTGATTAGAATTTCTGGAAGAAGTGGTGCATTGGATACCGAAATAAAATAAGCTTTCACTAAATCTATGAATGTTTCCCAGATAAGTGGTGGATTTCTAGTTGCATATGCCTTAAGTTGGCTTATCTTTTATTGCATAAAAGTTCTGGGTAACTCACTTGGAGTACATATAAAAAAAACAAACAAAAACCAAAGCCTACATTTTTAGAGTCTTTTGATAGTTCTTTGATACGAAAGCCAGTACATTGGAAGGGTAGAGGTGGAGGTTTAAAAAAAAATATACATTCACTCACTTCAGTTGAGCCTACTCCAAGAATTGATATAGACACAAATGTTAGAAGTGGAGTCCTAATGTTCAGAGAACTTTTTAGTTACATGTGTTGGATTATGTCATATTCTGAGCCTGAATCTAATGAGTATAGAACATGAAGAACACTACTAATGGCAAGAGATAATTCTCATGTTGTTAGTGAGATAGAAAATAGTATGGCTGATAATGAATATCTAGGAGAGCCATGGAACTAGTTAGATGTATAAGTACAAATTTCAAGTGTACTTATATTACTATATTGAAGCTATATTCCTGGTTAGTATCACAATTTACAAAGTCTTGTCTTATTCTTAATTTTTAGTTTCTTGTTGTAATCTTGTGTCAACAATACTTTGCTCCACCCATTATTGTTGAAGTGTCACTACTTCTTAAAGATATCTAGAGGAAACAGTACAACTACAAAAGTGGAGAATGAGAAATTATTAGTATAATTTTCTAGCTCTGTTGTGTTTGATTATGTTGGATAAAATAAAAATTGCAATGTACCATAAACATGGGAATTCAAAAATTGGGATAGAAATGTGTGCGTCTATTTGCATTTATTACTTTAGTTGAAGATAAAATTCATCAACAAATGTTGTACACTGAGAAGAGAGTAGGTAGAAAATTTATTCTATGGTGACGTTTTATTTTTTTTGTTTATACAGGTCATCTGGCCACATAGTGGCCACTATTTCCCAATTGAAAAGAACTTGTTTGAGTTTCTTAATTTTATGGGGAAAAATGACATTAACAATATTGCTAATGTTAAGGTATATATCGTATAAATCCTTTATAGTATACTTTAGTTTATATTACAATATTCACCGACTTTCGTGTCTTATACTCTGCATTGTATCTTCTTCTTCCTCTTTTTTTCTTTCAGAAAATGAACTCAATATTGATGGTAAAAAACAAGAAATGAAGAAAGAGGAGAAAAATAGCACTAGAGTGAGAAAATGAAAATTAAAGAGATAAGAGAGATGATCGAGTGGTACTCGTAGAGCCAATATTCTACATAAGACACACACATAGAGACTGATGGTCAAGTCTTCAGAGTTGGTGAATTCACCTGCAATGCCTTGGCTACACAATGATAATGTTTGGAAGTGATGAAACAATATTTCATGTGTAAATTGCAATGCAGCCAATATTAAGTTGCAAACTCATATTGTAATACTTGACATTTTATATAATATAATCTATGTGGTTGGAATTATTTATAGTTGCACTTAATATTACTTAGTATTGTAATTAACATATGTAATTTTGTGTTTTCATATTAGATGAACATGTACATTGTATGACATTTTTTTTAATTTAGTTTCAAAATCATACTAATTAATTTATGTTGATTAATAATGAAAACATGAAATAAATCTAAAACTACTAAATTAGTAGTTTATGTTTAATAATGATGAGCACAAATAAAATAAATATACGACTAAATTAGTTTCTTATAAGGATCGTTAATGAAAGTAAATGAAATGAATATAAATTACTAAAGTAGTTATTTATATAATAAATATGAAACTACTAAAGTAGTCATTTATTTAATGAATATGAAACTACTAAAAAACATTAAATGACTATTGCACATGATAAATTTGTGATTACAAAGTAGCTAATTTACAGTATCTTATAATACGACCAAAATTTAGTCATATTTTTGTGGTCATTAATTGGTTTCAAACGATATGACTAAAATTTTCATATATATGACTATCAGTAGCTAATTTACAGTATATTATAACATGATCAACATTTTGGTCATATGTTTTTGGTCATTAATTGGTTTTCTTGGGTGATCATTTACTAATATATTTTGTTGTATATTTAGTTATTAATTGTGGCAATCAATGAATAAATTAATGAAAAAAATAAGGACCAAAATAATGACTAAATATACTGCTAGACAACAAAATTGAGACAACAAATTAATAACTAAGAAAAAATGGACTAAAATTTGGTCGCGTTATAAGATACTGTAAATTAGCTACTATTGATCAACGACCAAAAAATAGTCGTTTATATGCAAATTTTAATCATTTTTTAGTAACTAATTAGCAATTTTGTACTAGTGGTATAGGTGATATCACTATGGTTGTGGGTTGAGGTGGTTTGGCTTCTAGAAGCCCTGGTTGTTTTTGACTTGGTTTATCCCATGAGATCCCACATTCATGCTTGGAATATGGTGTGGGGAAATAGGCTGAAAGAGAGATTTGGTTCTGCCCAATCTAAGGTCAGGTGGTATGTGGAAGTGTCTGAATTGGTTGACACTTTCATATGTTAATAAGATATATTTACCTATTGTGATCTTTTAACACTTGTACGGGTTATCATGTTGACATTATGGCCAATTTGCCAAAGGTTGTATTCTGGTTATTGTTGGTTATATGATTTATTATATCTATGGCTCTTGAAATGTTTTGATAAGTTATTAAATGGTTGATAAATGCATGAGCTAACAAGTGTTACTGTAGCTGGATAGAGAGTGAATAGGGTCTTCTTGGTGATTCTCAAATGAAGACTATTGTTTTATGATCATATATTAATTCATAACCCGTAGCTTTCATGTTTATCATATGTTTTGATAGAATGTATATCATGGAATAGGCATGTCTAGGTCAAGTTATTGCTTGAGTTTTGATTGATTAGAATTTTCATCACCTTTGATAGAATTATGGAAAGTTGTAGGCAGTTATGGGTAGTAGTCTGGAGGCTAGCCTAAAAAAGTAGCTCAAATCTCAGAACCACTAACGCTAAACTAGGGATTTTAGGTCATAACCGCATGGAAGTAAGTATGTGAGTGCGCTTATAAGGTTACAACCACATGGAGGCATTTTTAAGGGTGTCATTATGGATCCAGGTCAGTGAAAAGGGATCCAGTTAAAGGATTGATCACTTGGAGTGGTTCACAATCTCCCGAGTGGTCTGTGGTCCTTGAGGGATGTCATATCATTGTTGATTTGTTGGCCCCACTTCTATAAATAAAACTTGGAGGTTGGGTCATATCATAGCTACACTCAACTCATGTTTATCCTGGTGATCTCGTAAGAGTGGGTGAATGTTGGAGAAGGCGGTTACAGATTGGTATTAGAGCTTTCAGGTACAAACACTTGGAATGGATGAGATAAATATATACGGGTATGCATGCATGTCAGTTTTTTATGTGTACATCATGCAATTATGTATGTTAATTCTTGTTATGATCTTGATGTTTATGTATGAGTTAATATGCTTGTCAATATTATATCATGCTAATCTAAACATAGTTGTGTAGATGAGATAACTTCCCCTAAAGAGGTATGATTTTGATTATGTCTATATTTGGTTTATCTAACATGATATATTGCAGGACAATAGAAGTTCAAAGATGACAAACATAATGGAGGATTACAACTCACATGAATGTCCTTATAGATCATCTAAGAAACAAGGATATGAGTATTCTTCTGATATAGAAGATACACTTAGAAGTTTAAAGGCATAAATCAGAAGTTTCTATGAAGATAATAGCAGGTTGATTGAGGCACAAGAAATGATTTTCAGAGCTCAAGAAAATCAAGTGTAAGTTGATGCAGTAATTCTTTAGAGTCTTTTATATTTGTAGAATCAGGGGCAACCAAGGATTAGTCATGGGCAGGAGGAAAGGGTTAATGGGACATATGGCAACAGGTCTCGATCAGGTCACATGTTGGATAGGGATGAAATATTCAAAGGTGCCGGATATTTTGATACCCCTAAAAGACAGGCTAATACTCATGGATTATTTTATAGTTTTGGTTTAGAGAGACATCATCTTCATTACTACCAACATCCTTATAAGAGAAGTGAGAAGCAATATTTTCCAAAATATTACAAAAAATTCAAGCCTCCTACTTTTGACGGGGATGTGAAGAAACCAGAAGATGCAAAAGCATGGTTGTTTGGGATGAAGAATTTATTCGGATTACATGATTATTCAAATAATATGAAAGCCAAGATCGTTATCTTCAATCTCAAGGAAAGAAAATAGATCTGGCGGGGAGACGTGAAGTGTATAAGATGCATCGAGACAAAGGAGTTGAGTTGGCATGAGTTTAAAATACACTTAAGGTAGTACTTTTTAGAGATATATTATGATGGAAAGGCCAAGGAATTAAGTGATTTGAAGATGGGTTCTACGATATATGAAGAGTACACGACTAAGTTACTGGAGTTGTTGAGGTATGTGCCCTACCTCAAGGATGAGAAGACAAAGCTCCAAAGATTTATCAGTGGGCTGCCAAAAAAATTTAAATATTAGATTAAGTATGATGAGCCTTCGTAATTGGAGAAAGTCATCGAGAAGTTGAAACATTGCTATGAGAAGTGTAAGTGCAAGTCTAAGCCTAAGAGGAATTGGAAAGGTAATGATAAAACTAAGGTAAAGTGGGCTAATAAAATAGGAATACCTCAATATGCAATTGATAAGGAGAATGTAGCGTCATACAAGAAGTTCAATGCAGTTGATAGAGGACATGGATTTCAACCTAAGCAGCAGAATTAGGGTGATGGCATAACGCCTTTGAAATGTTGGAATTATGGTGGACAGCATTACAGTATATATTGTACACAACATCAGGGTCACATTCCTCATATTTATAGTGCTCAGGAGGCATAGACTGTTGGAGAATCTGGGTAAATTATTCCTCAAATTTATGTAGCAGTGAATAACAAATAGGTGGACCGTCATACATCAATTATTGAGATGGAAGGTAAGCTTTGTGATTGAGTTGTTTCCATTTTGGTTGAAACTAAATTTAATTATAATTATGTTAGTCCTGACCTAATGGAAAAGCATGGCTTGAATAAATAAGTACATACATAGTCTTGGTTGGTGCAGTTGGCTATAGGACCAAGAAAAGAGTTCATCATTGGGTGAGAGATTGTGCATTTGAGTTGAATGGTAAGTCCACATCAACACATATAAATGTGCTTACTTTGGGTTCATATAGTATGATTTTGGGCATGGATTGGTTATTGATTCACAGGACCAAGGTAGACTGTTATGAGAAGTATATTGAGTGCCTAGATGATTATGGAGAAAAGAGAATATTGCAAGGAAATAAGAAACCTACATCAGTGATAATGGTTACAACTACGAAATCTAAGCGCAATTGCAGGAAAAAATGTGTATTGGTTTTAGTTCATATTTCCAATGATAAAGGGAAGGATGTTGAGGATGATGAAGTTCTAAAGAGGTATCTTGTTTTGAAGCAATTTCATGATGTGTTTCTAGTAGGATTTCAGAGTTACCTCCTCATAAGGAAGTGGATTTTTATATTGAGTTGGTACTAGGAGCAACACCAACATCAAAGGAACCTTACAAGATAAGCACACGATATTTGGTGGAATTGAAGTTGCAGCTTAAGTAAAGTCTTAATAAGGGATACATAAGGCAAAATGTTTCACCTTGGGGTGCACAAATATTGTTTTTGAAGAATTATGGTACTCTCAAGTTGTGCACTGATTACATGCAACTGAACAAGGTGACCATTAAGAACAGGTATCCATTTCCATGGATTGATGACTTTTTTTATCAGTTGAAGGTAGCAAAAATTTTCTTGATGATTGATCTCATATTAGGATATCATCAGGTGCGCATCAAAGAAGAAGACATCTACAAGACTGTATTTTGTACCATGTATGATAATTATGAGTTTGTGGTGGTTACATTTCATCTTAGTAATTTCCTAATTAATTTCATGTCCTTAACGAACAATGTGTTTCATCCTTATCTGGACAAGTTTGAGATAGTGTTTATTGATGATATATTGGTATAGTTTAAGAGCGAGGAAGACCATGCTAAACAACAAAAAACAATGTTGAGATTGTTGAGAAAAAATCAGTTGTATGCCAAGCTCAACAAGTGTAGTTTATTTTAGACTAAAATGCATTACCTAGGAGATGTTGTTTCCAAGGAAGTTTAGCAATGGACCTAGAATTGATTAAAGATATCATGGAGTGGCCAACTCCTAGTAATGTGGATGAGGTTAGATTATTCATGGGAATAACATGTTACTACAGGAGGTTCATCAGGAACTTCTCATGGATTGAATATCATATCACATCTATGTAGAGAAAATTAAAGAAGTTTGAGTGGAATGAGTAGTGTGAAAATATTTTTGAGCAGTTGAAGAATTTTCTTACAAACACTCGAGTTTTGAAGATTGTAGATCTCGATGAGGAGTTTGTGGTTTTTACATATGCTTACAAGGAAGGAAATGGTGGAGTCCTGATGTAGGAAATATAGGTGGTTTGCTATGAATAAAGGAAGTTGAATGAGCATGAATGGAACTATGTGACTCATGATCTTGAGCTAACAACTATTATTCATGCATTGAAAGTGTGGAGACAATATATTCTTGGTAGGAGGTTCATTCTGATTAGTGATCACAATGGATTGAGGTACTTGTTTTACCAACCTAATCTGAATTCCAGTAAAGCTAGATATTTGGCTACTCTCAATGAGTTTGACTTTGAAATCATATACATAAAGGGAAAGGAGAATAGGGTTGTAGATTCCCTCAGTAGGAGAGTGCAACTGAATCACATTTCAGCTGTGAGCTCTTATGGGGCAGATTTATAGGATCATATATTGCATGAAAGGTAGCAAGAATATAGGTACCAACAACTAAAGCAGAGGTTGCAGCAACAAAGTGAAGGTGATAGGGATGAGGAATATCACCTCATGACAAATGGCTGTGTCAAATTCAAGAACATGATCTATGTGTCAAATTATAGTGAGCTCAAGAAGCTTATCTTGAGGGAGTTTCATATCAAGCCATATTTAGGACACCCAGGGCACCAAAAGACATTGAAAACAATAAACAAGTTCTATCATAGGCTGAACTTGAAGAAAGAAGTGGATGTGTTTGTTGCGAAATTTTTGGGTTGTCAGTAAGTGAAAGAAGAGTGTAAACATCCAACTAGTTTATTGTAGCCTATTACGATTCTAGAATAGAAATGGGAGTTCATTTCCATGGAATTCATTACAGGTTTTCTGAGGACATCGAAGCAAATTTTTTTTCGTTATTTCATATTGTAAACTTCTGTGATCCATAATTATTTAACCAAATATTCTAAAAAAAATCACAATATCATTTGGAGGGCCGTTGCGTTTCGAACTACCCAGTGTAGCTCATCATCAGGAATTTTCTACGTCTTGATGATGAACTACACTGGGTATTTCGAAATGCGTCGGACCTCCAAATGATATTGTGATTTTAATGGAAGATTTGGTTAAACAAGATTCCATCATGGTTGTGGGTTACAAGTTGAGGAAGGTATCCCACTTCATTGCAATGAAGTCTACTTATTCAAATTGTGAGCTAGCTTTGATCTTCATCAGGGAGATAGTGAGGTTACATTATGTTCCTAAGAATATTATATCAGATAGAGATGCCGAGTTCACTTCCAATTTTTGGAAGGATTTTTTTGCAGGTTTGGGGATAGAGTTAGATTTCAGTACAACTTATATTCCACATACAAATGGAAGAATAGAGAGGGTCAACATGATTCTTGAGGACATGTTGAGAATGTAGGTCATGCATAAAAAAAGGAAGTGAGAAGAGTATCTTCAACTGGTAGAGTTTGCATATAATAATGGGCATTAGGAGTCCTTGAAGATGAATCCATTCCAGGCTCTTTATGGGAAAATTTGTAATACTCCTATCAACTGGAGTGATCTAGTGAACAAGGTGATGGTTGAACTGAGTATGTTGGTTGCAAATGGAGCCAGAGATGTATGTTATTAAAAGGAATTTTAAGGCAGCACAAGACAGAAAAAAGAGTTATGCATATCAACATAGACAATTCAAGGAGTTTCAGATTGGGGAGCATGTGTACTTGCGCATCAAGCCCCAGAAGATCTCCTTGAGGATTGGGTGTTGTTTCAAGCTAACACTTCGGTATTGTGGGCCTTTTGATAAATCTGAGAGGATTGGAATAGTGGCCTACAAACTTGCACTTCTGCCAACAATGAAAGTCCAATATGTTTTCCATGTTTAATTGCTTAAAAGATATGTCCAAGATTCTAATCATGTGATTGATTGGTCTATATTGCAAATGGAATTGGAGGAAGAATTCCAGCCATAACCATAATGCATATTGTAGCAGAAACAACTCATGTTCCATAATAGAGAGATCAAGTAAGTTTAAGTGCAGTGGAAGCACTTTGGGCCTGATGAAGCTACATGGGAGATGGTTGAACAAATGCGGGCTTTGTATCCTTCCTTATTTGATGGTTTATCATATGTGTTTGGTTTATGTGTTATGTTATATTTATATATGCATATGTGTATTGTAAATATTGCAATGATCTACTCTATAAAGTTCCAATAAGTAGTATGCTATAAATATTGCATTGAGTTGTGTTATAAAGCTCCAATAAGTAGTATGGTGTTCATGGTTTCAAAAATTTGGTATGATTTAAATGTTGCACCAAGCTATGTTATAAAGATCTATGGGTAGCATGTTTTTCTGGTTATAAGCATCATGGAACATTGAGGACGGCGTTCGCCCAAAGGGGAGGGGTTTGTAACAACCCCTTATTAATTTTCCATATAAATAAAATAAGACCAAGGTCATGCGACACATATTCCAAGCTGAATTTTGGGAAAAGCACTAGAGTGGGCATCACTTGTGGATTAATAATGGCTATGGAAATTAAAAAAGAAATTGACAAATAAAAGAGGCAATAAATGACATTTAATTAAGGAAATAATGGAAAATAGGAGAAAATGAAGGTGAAGAAACACAAATTTGTATGTAAGGGAAATTAGAGAAAAAATGAAAGAAAATGAAGAAAAAAGGAAACACTAATAATAAAAAGGCATCTTAGAAACAATTGCTAGATTTTTGATAGTTTTTTGGTGGAGCTCTAGTTCATTTTCTCACACTCTCACTCTCTCATTCTCTTGCACACTTAGAGCATTCTTGGAGTATGTTTGGAGCACTTTAGCATTCACTTGGATTGAATAAAAAATTAAATGAAAGCAAGGGAAAAGAGGGGAAAAGTTGGATAAAAAACTACAACAAGGATACTTTGTAGGTAACAGGTTGCATGTGTGATTTCCTTGATGATTTTTGGATGCATGGTATATCCATGTTATTCCTTGGTTAGGTGTTTTCATTTCCATGGACATTTGTCTGGATTGATAGTGGTTTCAGCCTTGATTTTCCATTTCCTAGATAGCCACGAGGTTGTGGGTTTTCCACTTTTTTTTTATTGATGCTTAGGTTCCCTGTAGTTGTGGGTTGGAATAAATGCTCTAGAAACCTTGGAACAACTTGGGTTGAGTTCCTAATTCCTGGAACCTACAGGTTGGGACAATCACTCTAGAGCCTTGGTAGTTGAGTTACTAGTACGAGGAGCCATGAGTGGAACAAACACTCTAGAGCCTTGATTTAGTTGTAGGTTAAGTTACTATTTCTTGGAGCCTTGGATAGTTTGGGTAGAGGATGATCTGGTTGATGTTAGTGATTTCTAGAACGTATAGGTGAAATCACTATGGTTCATGGTTGAGGAGGTTTGGCCTCTGGAAACCAATAATCTCAACCATAAATACTTTGCATAGCGGAAAATACAAAGTAGTAAATCATAGATGTACAAGTATAAACAATTCTAAACAAAATTGTATAATAATGTACAACCCAATATTCGTTATATTAAACCCAATCTGAATAATACAACAATCTATGGTGTACAAGATAAAATGGAAAACACACTGCACAAACTCGATGTCGTATCTTGTCTTCTGGTGATTCGCTGTTGTACTCCTCACTAAATCCCCTTATTCCTTCCAAGGACAACACATCGAGACTCCATGAGGGCTAACACCTAACATTGCTACAAGTCATTTCTGTAGCATGTACATGGGATGATCCAATCTGCTCTCTGGGTTGGCCAATTCCCTAGCTCCAAAATTCTAAGCTAGCAGTCACTTTTGTCCATCTCGGTGATGCACTTCGGAACCAATATTCACCCAACCTTCAGCTCCTCTTCGTCACTTCAAGATAGATTTTCAAGGGCTACTTTGGGTAACAAGCACACTTCCCTCCACCATATCAACGACACCCAATACTACACTGCAATATCTACACCTATGGAGGCTTTCGATCACCCAATCAAACCTCCAAATTCACTCCCACGTGTTGCTATCAAAACTGATCCATTTGGTGCAACACACAAGAATAAAAGGAGCTTGTAGAGGGAGGATAATTATCTATAGGATCTGCAACAAGAAGAGGCTAGGGCAATGAGGAGATAAGGGACTATTTTTAAGGTTAAATAGGGGACCGAGTTGTTGGAAGGAGGCAGAGGTTGCTTGCTGGGAAGGCCGAGTTCGGAGACATCAAACATAGGTTTGTTTGGGCACTGTTTCAGGGACAAAATACTAGTATGATGTTGGTCGTATGCTACAGGTGGACTGTGTGCTAGGCCGCATGCCATAACACCATAGTTAGGGTATGTGTAGGGTGGATTAAGGAATCATATATGCCCAAAACATCAGCGTACTAAAGGAGTTGTATCATGAAGGTGTGCCATAGTAAATTGAGGGATGTTTGGTGAATGGCTTAAGGGTTGTTGTAGCATGTGGGTTCCCTAACCTGTCATAGTAAGGAACAAAAAAAACACAGACTCGGAGCAATATTTGGATGTGTTTTGGGTCTGTGATTTTGGACTAGTATTGGATCAATTTTGATAACCGCTTGTGGGAGCCAATTTGGAGTTTTGATTGGGTGATAGAAAGCCTCCATAGGTGCAGATCTTGTATTGTAGTATTGAGTGACATTGATATGGTGGATTGGAGTGATTTTTCTACCCAAAGTAGCCCTTGACAAGCTATCTTGAAGTGATGAAAAGGAGATGAAGGTTGGGTGAAGATTGGTGCTGAAGTGCAACACCTTGATGGAAAAAGCTTACTACTAGCCTAGAAGTTTGAAGCTTGGGAATTGGCCAAACCAAAGAGAAGATTGGATCAACCCGTGTACATGATACATAAGTGACTTGCAGTAGTGTTAGGTGGCAACCCTCCTAGAGTCTCGATGTGTTGTACTTTAAAGGACTAAGGGGAAACTAGTGGGAAATACTGAAGCGAAGGACTGGACGGACAAGACACAACATCGAGTCTACGTAGCGTGTTTTTCATTGTATATTGTATACCATATAATTTTATATTATTTATATTGGGTTTAATATAATGAATATTGGGTTGTACATTATTGTACATTTTGGTTAAAAAATGTGTATACTTCGGCATGTGTGATTTACTGCTTTATATTTTCCGTTGTGAAAAGTAGTTTTGGTTGAGATTCTTGGTTTGGTAGCGTTAGTGATTCTAAGTGTTGGGCCTTAAAAATGCCCATGTTTTCACCATATAATACTAACATTCATAACCTATATTCATGTACTTTTAACCCATTTCTTACCCTAATTCCATAACCTATTTCTTCCACTCTATGGTTGGTTATTATTAGTTTTCTTGCCTCTTCTATGACTAAATATACTTTTTTCATGGTTCACTAATGATGATTTCGCTAAGTTCATTTTCCACAGAGTTCCATCAATGAAATTCTTCACAAGGCAGTTTAACTAGTTACTTCAGAGTTGAGTATGGAATGAGATTGTTGTAGGTGAAAATATGAAGTTTGTGACTAAATGGTGAAGAAAATTGACATTCCAAGACTTTAATTGCGCTCATAATACTCACTTTCATATAACCCAGAAACCGTTTGGAAAAATTCATTACCATGAGGAGCTACGGTCATGGGAATATTCTAATGCAGTTTTATGTACAAAATCGGGTCTGAATGGGTTTGAACGGTTTAGGCCAACAAGCACGTGGAGGACCACAATTTGGATAAGTTATTTGTTCACAAAAATGGAATTATTTCCTCCAGCTATGCCATGATCAGGATGAACCCAAATGAAATCTGTTTGAAGACTGTCGAGAAGAATTAGATATGGCAATTGTTAGGTTGTTGTTATGTGTTATTTAGAAAATAGTTATGATATGTTTCATCGACAACTCTGTATAAAAATCCATAGCTCTACATGTATGAGGGTGATAGTAGAGAGGAATATGTAACTTTCATTGTCATTAATTTTACAAGTTGATATTTCAGAGGATCAAAAAACCTTGTATGGCTGCATCTGAAGCTCTCAATTATATTGATTGTTGGCATTATCTCTCTGTAAGTAATGGAATTTATGTTTTAATATTCATTTTTCTGAAGTATATCAGCTCACTCGAGGCATGGGAGGGCCCACCACAAATGGAACTGAGCTCCTCAGCTAGAGTAGATTAGGAAATTTTTTGTTTTATCATAAGCAACTTTCGTTTTTTTGAAATTATAATGGTTTGATTAGTGGAATGTTGAATATTCATTGTTGAGCATGTAACTAAGCTTTCAATTGATCCATAAACCATAAATAATTGTTCATAGCATTGATTGGTTGCTTTGAACCATGGCAGTGGAAATTATTATGATTAAAACCAAATATTTCTTAAATGTTCAAACATGAAAACCCTGCTATTTTCATGAATAAGCAAGAATGAATGCATTGGGACAACACAATTAAGAATGTCATTTCTATGGAATGAAATCTTAAGCTAATTATAAGTTAGAATGATTTCTGATCTGTGTGTTTGCATCCTAGAGTGGAGTGTTTTTATGTACACTTCATAACTTACACAATTGTTTTATAATTAAGTTTTGTTGTGAGGCACTCTGAGATTAATTAAAACTATTATGTTTTAATAAAATTTGATTTAGATATGGAATAGTTTATGTTTGATGCATAATTTTGATTGAAATCAATTGGTTTTGAAATGGTTATTGTAGCATTGTAGAGTAGAAAAACAACTCACTTTCATTTGTGAATGATTATGGAGAAATTTGATTTGAGTAATTTCGTTGGCACCAATTTTGAAACAGAGTAATTTGATTGGGTTTTGAATTGGTCATTACAGTAGTTTAGGATAAACTTAGGTGTATTTCATTTTGAATTAATTCTGAAATAGCTCTTATAGAAAGTGTGATTTAGTTAAGTGGAGTAGTTACATTTAAAAGCTTTATGTTAAACGTATGACTCATTTCCAACATCTAAGATTGATTTGGAGCAATGAGATTTAGTTTTAAACTGAGATTTTATTCTATCATTAATGTAATTTAATTTAGCGTGTGCAATTCATGTCTAACATTTCAATTTAATTTAAAATTGATTCAATTTGGTTTGATTCAATTCAAGGCAGAGAGAGAGAGAGTTAATTTAGAACACTGTCAAGTATGATTCAAGTTGATATCATAGGGTAATTAGTCAACATTATCATAGATTCAATTTTGCAAGCAGTGTGATTTGATTTGAATTATTTATTAATAGATCAGTTGTATCATTTTCCAACATGAATCTTGCAGTAGTATAGGTCGAGTAAATGTTATTTCTGAGTGATATGAGTGCTAGTTTACTTAATTTGTAGAAGAATGTTTTTATCATTATGTACTTTACGATCATTAACAAGGAAAATTATATACTCTTACCTTAATATGATCCAAAATTTCAGTACAACCCATGCTTACGAGTCCCATATTGACAACTAAATATTAAGAGGTTTAATCACTAATTAAAACTCTCAACATTTTGGCATCGTTTCCAGGGAGTTGTATTTTGGTTCAGGTAATATTTTTATTACAAAGTTTCAAGGGTATTGATGGGAAGTTAGAGGGCGAAGAGATTATGGTAAGACGTGAGTGAAGAGCCACACATCCGCTATGGTGGGGTTGCTCCAAAGTCTGATCGCTTTTGCTTATATTTGAACTTTTATTTCCTTTCCTTTATGCGTAGAAGTAGAAGAATACCTTAGAATATTCTAAAAACATTATGTAAGTGATTTCATTTCCACATTTCATGTAATTCACAAAGTGTGTAAATCTCACAGACTAAGGCACATCTACTGGAACCATAGCTAAGCCTCACAAGTGACATAGGCCTTAGAATAGTCTGAAACATTCTGTGAGACATTTAGTTTCAATTTTTTTTTGCTTTCAATAGATTAAATAGTACTCTGATCCAACATCCAAGTATGGTGAGCGTTATTTTATCTAATACCTTTTAAATTCATTTATCTTCAGATTCCAATCTTTAATGTTATATCATTTTTTTGGGTGTTGTAAGAACCCAGTTACTCATATGTGTGTGGATACAGGGACTATAAATCAACCATATGGACTTGAAGATGATAAAAAGTATGTAGGACCTCTCTCAAGCCCTAGCAGCTGCTGGGATCTTGATCTCTACCTCTCAGGAAGAGAAATTCTTTACAATAGTCAAGAACTTGTCCTTTTCTCCACCATGACAAGAGGATTTGGAAGTCTCTTTTGATTTTACTCACCAATCATCTAAGGAGACGAATGAATCATGCACTATAATAAGTGGATAACATCCACTGGAACCTGAGATCGAGTTATTGACATGCCTATCGGCAGACTCGGAATGTAATCAAGAGACTACTCACCCTAAGGAGGACAACCGACATGACATGGAAGAAGAGGATGTGTAGCATGGGCTAAATCTAGAGATCGACCAAGACTACCATGATTACATTTAACATTGGTTTCGAACAATGACTCAACTGAGACAACATTATCCTCTTCTAAAACTCTTGTTTTCATATCATTTACATTTGTTGGTTTTTCATGATCATGCACACTTCCAAGTTTATATGTTAAATCCGAGCATGAATATATATTTGTACCTGATCCACACATGGCTTCATTGGTATTACTCTTTCACTTGACAGAGTGCATCTTCCTTTCTTTAGTAGAATAGGAAAGTTTGTATTGTAATAAATAAAGGAAAAATAGTAAAGAGAAAAATAATTCCTTTTGCGAAAACCAACTTGTCTGGCACATCTGGACATAGGTTTTTCTTGAAAACTAGGTAACTGGTGGAAAAAGTTCTCAATAAATTTTTGTAAGCTTGTATTATTTCTTTTCAAACATGTAATCTTTAGATGATTATGTATGCACTCACATCGGTTGATTTGGGATTCCTTAAGCCTACCTACCGATATAAATTGTCCCATAGACATCAACAAATTATCTGGGGTTGAGGTTAGAGTTAGATAAGGTACATGGGAATCTACATGCCTTAATGGAAAGTATCCTTGTCATTTTCCAAGGAAATTCATTAATGTTTCTTAGCAAAATAATTCTACAATCCATTCGACTTCAAAAAATCCATTCATGGCTAGTAGAATGCACCTAGTTCCTTGATTCTCATTAACATCAAAGGTGGGATATCTCACATTGGTTAACTGCCCTCCTCAATGATCGGTAATCCAATGATTCTTGCTTATGTTCGACATCAAAGCCACTCATTCACATATGAAAGATTGCACAATGGATTGTAACAAACAAAGACAATTTATTTTGAGATCTCAACACAAGTTTGCAACAGTTTAGTTCTTTGTAGCATCATTTCCTTTTGTTGTAGCAGTCATCTTGTTTCAATAAAGGTTTCCATATATAAAATTGATCATCCTTTGCAGCAGTCACCTTCCTTCTTTGTTTGGGGACATACAACTCCTCGGGCATGGGGGAGAAGGGGACCTTCATTTTTCATCCTTCTTTACTATCTTCAGTTCAACCTTCTCTAACAGCTCCATATCACTATACACATCATCTCCAGCCATTCCATCTCTAGATCAACATTCATTCCATCTCCAACTTTCAATTGTGTTCCAGTTCATCTTCCAATTCATACTACAACAACAGGTACATCAAAATTAAAGGTAACCTGAGGTAAAGCTGGCTTAAGATTATTTAATTCATTAGAGATTGAAGAAAGCTTTGATGATTAACCACCACATATTCCATTTTCCATATACCCTCCATTTTCAAATTCCTCATTCATAATAGAATGCATGCTACTCTAATAAGGTCACAATCATGAAAATAAAAGATATTGGTTCATATAAGAAAAGTAGAAACTATAGTGCCTTCCCTTCCTACATTCGCAAATATTGTCAATTGAATGTATTCAATAAAGGATGAAGTCATTGTTGCCCTTCATAAAGGAGCCATCCGTAAGAATTGGCCTCACAAGAGTAGTGTATGCAACCACCTCATCTCATCCACTATCTCCATCACCACCTCATCTAATCCACCATTTACATTATCCCCTATCATCTCATTCGTCATCGCATCCTACCATATATATTTCTTATTCTCAATTTGTATCACTCTAAAAATTAAATCTATGGCAGTCAAATAAGAATGGTGTTTCTCCACAAGAACCAACACCCTCAAATCGTCACGTAGTGTTGCTCCACAAGAACCAACTCTGCCCAAAGCCACGATGCCATAAAATCCATAAATGATCAAAGTACTTGTTTTCATGAGGAAATGCAAATCCTTAGGCATGGGGAGATGTTGGGCCTTAAATATTCCAATGTTTTCATCATACAATACTACAATTCATATCCTATATTCATGTACTTTTAACACACTTCTTACCCTAATTCCATAACCTATTTATTACCCTAATTCCATAACCTATTTCTTCCACTCTAGGTTTGTTATTATTAGTTTTCTTGAATCTTCTATGATTAAAGATGATTTTTTCATGATTTACTAATGACGATTTCACTAAGTTCGTTTGCTAGAGAGTTCCATTGCCGAAATTCTTCATAAGGCAATTTAACTAGTTACTGTAGAGTTAAGTACGAAATGAGATTGATGTAGGTCAAAATATGAATTTTGTGACTAAATGGTGAATAATATCGACATTTCAAGACTTGCATTGCACTCTAAAAACCCTCCTTCATATAACCCATAAATTGTTTGGCAAATTTCATTACCATGAGGAGCTATGGTCATGGGAATATTCCAATACAGTTTTAAGTACATAATCGGGTATGAATGGGTCTGAACGGTTTAGGCCAACAGGCACGTGGAGAACCACTATTTGGATAATTTCTTTGTGGATAAAAATGGAATTAGTTCCTCCAGCTACACCATGATCGGGATGAACCCAACTTAAATTTATTTGAAGAATTTCTAGAAGAATTAGATATGGCATTTGTTAGTTTTTTGTTATGTTTTATTTGGAAAATAGTTATTCTATATATTTTTCATCAACAACTCTGTATAAAAATCCAGAGCTCTACATGTATGAGGGTGGTAGTAGAGATGAATATCTAATTTCTATTGTCATTAATTTTACAAGTTGATATTTCAGAGGATCGAAAAACCTTGTATGACTGCATTTGAACCTCTCAATTAAATCTACTGTTGGCAGTATCTCTCTGTAAGCAATGGAATTTATGTTTTAATATTCATTTCTCTGAAGTAGATCAGCTCGCTCCAGGTGTGGGAGGGACCACCACAACTAGAAACGAACTCCTTAGCTAGAGAAGATTAGGAAATTGTGTGGTTTATCATAAGCAGCTTCCGTTTATTTGAAATTCTAATGGTTTGATTAGTGGAATGTTGAATATTCATCGTTGAGCTTGTAACTAAGATTTCAATTGATCCATAAACCATAAATAATTGTCCACAACATTGATTGGTTGCTTTGAACCATGGCAGTGAAAATTATTATGATTAAAACCAACCCTTGCTTAATTATTCGAACATGCAAACCGTGTTATTTCATGAATAAGCAAGCATGAATGCATTGGGGAAACACAATTAAGAATGTCATTGCTATGGAATGAAATCTAAAGATAATTATAAGTTAGAACGGTTCTGATCCATGTGTTTTCATCCTAGAGTGGAGTGTTTTTATGTACAGTTCAGAACTTACATGATTTTTTTATAATTAAGTTTTGTTGTGAGACATTCTGAGCTTAATTAAAAAAAAATTGTTTCAATAGAATTTTATTTAGATCTAGAATAGTTTAGGTTTGATGCATCATTTTTATTGAAATCAATTGGTTTTGAAATGGTTATTGCAGCAATGTAGAGTAGAAAATCTCGCTTTCATTTGTGAATGGTTACGAAGAAATTTGATTTGAGTAATTTCGTTGGCAACAATTTTGAAATAGAGTAATTCAATTGGGTTTTGAATTGGTCATTACATTAGTTTAGGATAAACTTACATGTATTTCATTTTTAATTAATTCTAAAATAACTCATATAGCAAGTGTGATTTAGTTAAGTGGAGTAGTTCCATTTAAAAGCTTTGTGTTAAACATATGACTTAATTCCAGCTTCTATGATTGATTTGGAGCAGTGAGATTTAGTTTTAAACTGATATTTTATTCTAGAATTAATGTAAATTAATTTAGGGTGTGCAATGCATATCCAACATTTCAATTTAATTTAAAATTGATTCAATTTGGTTTGATTTAATTCAAGGAAAAGAGAGAGAGTTAATTTAGAACATTGTTAAGTATGATTCAAGTTGATATCATAGGGTAATTAGTCAACAATATCATAGATTCAATTTTGCAAGCACTGTGATTTGATTTCAATTATTTATTAATAGATCAGTTGTATTGTTTTCCAACATGAATCTTGCAGTAGTATAGGTTGAGTAAATGTTATTTTTGAGTGACATGAGTGCTAATTTACTTAATCAATAGAATATTTTTTTTATCATTTCGTACTTAACGATCATTAACAAGGAAACTTATGTACTTTGACCTTAAGCTGAGGCAAAAACACAGTACAAATTTTGTTTACGAGTCCTGGATTGGAAATTAAATATAAAGAGGTTTAATCACTAATTAAAACTCTCAACACTTAGTCTCTAACCTAGACCCAAGATCCTGGGAATTCAACAACTTGGAGTGGTTTGCATATTCTTGGGTGGTTTGTGGTCCTTGAGGAATGTCAGATTGTTGTTGATTTGTCGACTCCACTTTTATAACTAGAACTTGGAGGTCGGGTCATATCATAGTGATTCTCGTCTCATGTTTATGATGAAAAGATTGTAAAATTTGGTGAATGTGGGAGGAGGCTGTTAAATATTGGTATCAAAGCTTCCAGGTTCAAACACTTGGACTGTATGGGATAAATGCATACAGTTATGCATGCATGTCAGTTTTTTATGTATTCATCATGCATTCATGTAGGTTACTTCTTTTTATGTGTTGATATGCTTGTCAAGCTTATACCGTGCTAATATTAACTAAGTTGTGCATATGAGATAGCCTCCCCTAAAATTCACAGAGGTATGGTTTTGATTATGTCTATATTTGGTTTATATAACATGATATGTTACAGGACAATAGAATATCATAGATGATGAGAATAATGGTGAATTACAGTTCACGTGACTCTCCTTATAGATCAGTCGAGGAGCAAGGAGATGCGTATTCTCCTAATATATAAGATACACTCAGAAGTTTAAAGGCATAAATCAAAAGTTGTAAGACAAATAATAATAGGTTTATTGCGGTGCAGGAAAGGCTTTTCATAGCTCAGGAAAATAAGAGGAAATTAATGGAGTAATTATTTAGTTATTCAGATCTACAGAAGTAAGGACAACCAAGGACCAGTCATGGTTAGAAGGAAAGGACTAATGTGGCATATGGAATCAGGTTTTGATAAGGCTATAGGTTGGAGAGGGATGTTACAGTCATATGTGGCAGATCTTTGGATACCCCTTTGTTGATGCCTCAAAAATATGTGGCAACAACAAGGGGGATAACCACCCGGTCCGGACCTTAAAGTAGCTCCTTTTCCATTTGGGATGATGGTTCCAACTAGTTAAACTAGGTTCAATTACCTTTTCCCTATTGCTATTGGTTTAAGACGTGTCTTTAGATTCCAATAGGCAGGGATATCAGGTCGGTTCTTCTTACTATTTAGGCAAGAGAATGACCCTTAAGATGCTTTTAATTATAAAATCAAACTACCACTAAGATCTGCCCTAAAGTTAACCTAGCCTAGACTTTAAGAGTTAATATATCCATGCCATGCAAAGTTATTTTATGTAATATTTATTGTTAATTCATAAATCTAATGTATTCTATAATTTGTATTAAATATATTAAATATATGTTATTTAATTAAACTTATGTTAATATTAATGTGAAATGTATATATTAAAATAAAACATAGACTAATTATTAATTAAATCTAACAATGTCATTTTAAGATTTAATAAGATTGATCCTAAGAAATATTATTATCTTATTTAATATTAAATCTATTTAAATCTTAACTTTTCTAATTTTAGATTCTATAATTATATTTTATCGAAAAACTAATTTAAACAATATTTAAAAAAGAATCAAACTAATATATACAAAATATATAATTACAACTCCTTTTACTGATCTATTAATGATGTAAAATTAAAGATTTAGATCAATATAAAGGTTTGATTAAACCTCACCTTAATGAGTGCGTGTCTTTAAAGAGGCTTTAATGCGTAATTAAGCTATAAATACAAAACTAATTTAAATCCTATCTCGAACTAGAAAGGGATAACTATCTCCTAATCCGAGAGAAATTTAAGTAAAATAGGGGGAATGACAGATATAATTCATCACGTAATTTTGTATTAATTAAAGGAAAAAGTTCACATTAATTAATACAAGTGAAAACAAAATAAACCTGTAAATGAATAATAATTAGTTATCAACCACCACAGGAATACTTGAATGAATTATAATTTTATTTCGATCTCATTCTGTCATGCAAAGATAGCTTTAACAAGGCTTCAACAGTAAAATATTGATGACACAAAAATAGTGCATGATATCAAAGAAACATAATACTTTTTAGAGTTTGAGATCAAAACAAAAATGAAATTTTAATAGTAAGAAAATAATCCTTCGTTCAGGTAATAATACACAATAACAAGAACTAATTAAAGCCATATTAAAATCCTATCACCACAGTCTTGAAAGTAGCTCTGACCCTGAATAAAAGTACCCACAATAGTGCGAAGCCCGTTTATAACAGAGCCATAGATTCTCTAAAATCTCTGCAATAAAACTCTAAACACTCTGCAATAGTGCAAAAGTGAAAATTGATCAATTACAGAGAAATCCCCTATGTTGGATCACAACCCTTGTAGAATGGCTATCCTTCTGGTCCTATAGAGTCTCCTTTCCAGCCCCATTTTTAATGTTCATTAATTCTTCTTATATAGCCAAACAAATTATTTTGTTTCCTTCTCTTGAAGCTAAGGCTTCAAATCCTCCTTTATTCCTCATCTTTAGATTCCATGATTTTTTGTTTCCATAACTTTCTGTAAAATCCCAATCAAAAAACTTGTTAATAAAACTTATACAAATATGATTAAATAATAAAAAGGAAAAAATAATTTTTTTTAAAATAAAATCTAAAAAAATAAAATAAAATATTAAACCTAACTTAAACATATTTGATAAGAATTCTTGTTTTCCATAAGCTTTTTCCTATGTGATAATTCTTGAAGTCATTTAAAACTCGGCAGTGAATTCAGTTTCTTCTTATTAGCTCTCCGCATTCAAGAAATGTCTATTAACTCGCTAGGAGGTTTCGGAATTCTTTTAATCCCATTGTAAAAATGAAATCTTTTTGCAGCAGGGATGCTTGTATATCTTGAAACCATTGATTCAGTAAGCAAGTTGAGTGTCAATTCAGTGATTTCATTTTAGTTATTTGGAGCATTGGTCACGCTGGTGAGTGATGGCATGAAATTGCGTTGGAAGAATGGATCCACAATTGGGATTATGCCGCGGTGAAATCTTCAGCAATCCCTATAAGCACGAATGGATATGGATCATAATGCATACTCAACATTCAGATCAATCTTAAAGATTGAGGGAGGATCCAGGCTTTCAAAAAGGCCACAAAGAATCTGGTCTTTGAGATTTCATTTTTAAAGTGCCACTGCGTGTTTTCGTTGTCATGATACAAGAAAGAATTTTGTTCTGTTGGATTTCGGTCTTGTTATACATTTAGGAAATTTAGTTAATTGAATGCGTTGCCTTTGTGACCCTTCTTGATATTTTTGCCACAAATCTGGGTGCATGTTTACAATTTGTGCCAACCACCGTAATGGCTAAACCTCTAACAACCTGTAGCAGAGATTCTCTCACCTGTAAATCAAAACAAATCAAAATTTTTTGGATAATACAGAACACGTGTGATGAATCATGAGTCTTGGATTGATATTTGGAGCGTGATGATTCCCATCCTTGACAGTTTTGAAATATCATCGCGATTGTTTTGGAGAAACCTGGCATTCAGCAAACGCATGATCTGGGTGGGTATCTGAGTAGCAGATCCTGAATTTACTTGGCATAATCCGCATGTAATCTGCGTTGGGTTTTCATAACGGTATTCACTCCGTCAAATTTCACGTGACAGGATTTTTCAAAATGATGTGAGCCCATTTAAAATTTTATCATTAAAAAGTGTGAGCCTTTTAAAATTCGATATGTTAAATCCTTTACAAATTGTTGATTTTTGTACTATAAAATGTTTTGGGATTTTGTTTTGTTTTAAAATATTTTAATATAATTACAATCTATATTTACAATATTCAGTTAACATAAAATGTTTTATACATAATTTAATGTTTAAATAAAGAAAAATATAGTTTTAAGTTAATCTAATGATTTTACAAATGATTAAAATAATGAAATTATATTCATTTATTCACAAGGTAAAAAAAAATGGATAATATGGTAAATTAATGATTCACCCCTTTATTAATGGATATGTCAAACCAAATGAAGGAGACAAACAATCATTATACCTAAACATGAAATGCGAAATGATGTGCCAAGTCATGTGGAGGAAATGCCAACTAGTGAAATCAAATACCAAATGCGAGGTGATGTGGCAACTGAAGGTGCCACTTTGTCTTCAATTGATCATTATGAAAATGTTTCCATGAATTCAAAAGGAAACAAGAAGGCACAAAATATGATCAAAACCAACATGATTGTAAAACTATGAGGCAAGTGGTAAAGATTCAAAAAGTCAAGAATTTTTTCAAAATTCCAATAAAGAAGGAAGTTGGAAAATGAAGGGTCCCTGTGATAAATATTCACAAATTATAAAAAAGCTAAAATAAAACAAATGAGGTAATATACGAAATAAAAGGCCAAAGCAGCTAAAATACATCTAATCTTCAAACAAGTGTATTTCACGAAATCCAAATGAGGTCAAGACAAATAAGGACAAATCGAACTCATTTAGGCCTTTCCTCATTCTCAAAATATAATAATAGTAATATCAAATTATAAAAAGGGTCCCCATTTATAAGTGAAAAATGAGGGGGGGGGGGGGGGGGGGGGGTTGTTTTTTACCACAACACCCTTATAGGCAGACTAGCACTCATGGATTATATTTAAGTTTCAAATTAAAGAGGCATCATCGTCATTACCACCAACATCCTTATAGGATAAGTGAGAAGCAATATTTTCCACAAGAGTTCAAAAAATACAAGCCTCCTACTTTTTATGGGGATGTGAATAAACCAAAAGATGTAGAAGCATGGCTACTTGGGATGAAGAAGTTCTTCATATTGCATGATTATTTATAGAATATGAAATCCAATATCTCTATCTTTAGTCTCAAGGGAAGAACTTATATCCAGGTGGGAATATGTGAAGTGTGTTAGAGGTATCAAGGTAGAGGAGTTGATTTTTCATGAGTTTAAAAGACTCTTCAGGAAGATTTACTTGTCAGAGAGATATTATGATGGAAAGACCAAGGAATTCTATGAGTTGAAGATGGGTTATGTGAAAGATGAAGAGTACATGACCAAGTTCCTGGAGTTTTTGAGGTAGTGCCCTACCTCAAGGATGAGAAGACAAAGGTCCAAATATTCATCAATGGGTTTGCTTTAGCATTTAAAGATCATATTGAGTATGATGAGACTCAGTCATTGGAGGAAGTAATTGGGAAGCTGAAACATTGTTATGAGTAGTCTAAGTGCAAGTATGAGCCTAAGAGAGATTGAAAAGTTAATGATAATACTAAGGGAAACTACACTAAGGCAAGGAAGACCACATGATGTAGGTAGTAAGGAGAATGTAGCGTCGTACAAGAAGTTCAATGTAGTTGAGAAAGGACATGAATTTTTTCTTAAGGAGAAGAATAACGATGATGACAAGAAGCCCGTGTTGGACTTGTGGTGGAGAGAATCACAGGAGATATTATCCACGACATCAGGGCGCGAGGCCTCATATTTATAGTGCTCATGAGGCAAAGAGAATTGGAGATGTTGGGTAGATTATTCCTCTTATTTATGCGACGGTGGATAAATGGAAGGAAAATCATAAAACATCCATTATTGACATGGAAGGCAAGATATTTGATCGAGCTATTTCCATTTTGATTGATCTTGGATCTAATTATAGTTATGTTAGCCCTGACCTGGTAGATAAGTGTGGCTTGAATAAAGAAGTGCATGCAGAGTCTTGGTTGGTTCAGTTGGCTACATGGACCAATAAAATAGTTCATCATTCAATGAGAGCTTTTCCATTCGAGTTTAATGATATGCCTACATCAACACATATAAATGTGCTTTCTTTAGGTTCATATAGTATGCTTTTGGGAATGGATTGGTTATTCATTCACAAGACCAAGGTATATTTTTATGAGAAGGTTATTGAGTGCCTAAATGATGATGGAGAAAAGTGAACTTTGCAGGGAAAGAAGAAGCCTACATCAGTGAAAATGGTTAGAGCTATGCAAGCGAAGCGCAATTGTAGGAAAGGATTTGTATTGTTTGTTGTCCATATTTTCAATGATATATGGAAAGATGTTGAGGATGATGTATTTATGAAGATGTATCTTGTTTTGCAGCAATTTCAGGATGTGTTTCCAACAAATATCTCAGAGTTACCCCCTCATAGGGAAGTGGATTTCTCTATTGATTTGGTACCAGAAGCAACACCAGCATCAAAAACACCCAGCGTTGGTGGAATTGAAGTTGAAACCTAAGGAAATGCTTGATAAGGGATACATAAGGCCAAGTGTCTTGCCTTGGGGTGCACTAATATTGTTTTTGAAGAAGGACGATACTCTCAGGTTGTGCATTGATTATAGACAGTTGAACAAGGTGACCATAAAAAACAAGTATCCATTGCTACAAATTGATGACTTGTTTGATTATTTGAAGGAAGAAACAATGCTCACAAAGATTGATACGAGATCAAGATATTATCAGGTGCGCATCAAAGAAGAATATGTCTACAAGACTACATTTTTTACTTGGTACGAGAATTATGATTTTGTGGTCGTTCCATTTGGTATTAGTAATGATCTAACGACTTTAATTTTCTTGATGAACAATGTGTTGTGTCTTTATCTAGACACATTTGAGATAAATTTTATTGATGATATATTTATATATTATAAGAATGAGGAAGAGAATGCAGAACACATAGCAAAAATGTTGTGATTTTTGAGAGAGCATCAATTGTATGCCAACCTCAAAAAGTGCAGTTTCTTTTAACTAAATTTCATTACTTGGGACATGTTGCTTCTAAGGAAGGTATAGTAGTGTACCCATAACAAATTAAAGCTATCATGGAGTGGAAAAATTCTAAGAATATTGATAAGGTCATATCATTCATGGGAATAATAGGTTACTACAAGAGGTTCATCATGAAATTCTCACAGATTTACTATCCTATCACATATTTGCAAAGAAAATGAAAGAAGTTTGAATGGACTGAGGAGTGTGCAACCAATTTTGAGCAATTGAATCATTTTCTTACAAATGCTCCATTTTTGAAGATTGCAGATCTTGATAAGGAGTTTTTTGTTTGTACAAATGTTTGCAAGGAAGAGCTTGGTGGAGTCTTTATGCAGAAGGATGGGTGGTTTACTACGAGTCAATGAAGCTGAATGGGAATGAGTAGAATTATGTGACTCATGATATTGAGATGAAAAATATTATTCACGCATTGAAGATGTGGAGAAATTGTCTTCTTGGCAGGCGGTTCATTCTCATGAGTGATCATAATGGACATAGGTATTTGTTTGACCAAACTAATCTGAATGCCAGTCAAGCTAGATGGTTGGATACCCTCAGTGAGTTTGAATTTGAGATCATATACATCAAGGGTAAGGAGAACAAGGTTGCAAATGATCTCAGTAGGAGAGTGTAGCTGAATCACATTTCAACTATGAGCTCTTATGGGAAATATTTACAGGAGTAGATCTTGCATGCAGGGTAACAATATGACATGTACCAGCAAATGAAGTATAGGTTTTAGCAGAAGGGTGAAGGTGATAGGGATGGGGATTATCACCTCATGACAAATAGCTTGGTCAGATTCAAGAATAAGATCTAATGTGTCAGATAGTAGTGAGCCCTAGAAGCTTATCTTGAGGGATTTTCATGTCAATCCATATTCAGGACACTTGGGATACCAGAAGACATTAACAAAAGTCAATAAGTTCTACCATTGGTTGAAATTGAAGAAAGAAGTGGCTAAGTTTGTTGCAAAATGTTTGGAATGTCGGCAGGTGAAAGCAAAGTGTAAGCATCCAACTAGTTTATTGCATCCTATTCCGATTCTAGAATGGAAATGGGAGGTCATTTCCATGGACTTAATTACAAGTTTTCCAGATGCATCGAAGAAACATGAATCCATCATGGTTTTGGTTGACAGGTTGAGCAAGGTAGCTCACTTCATTTCTGTGAAGTCTACTAACTCCACTAGTGAGGTATCTCATATTTTCATTAGGGAGATAGTGAGGTTGTATGGTGTTCCCAAGAATATTGTAGAAATTATATAGAAGCTCTATACCAATGGATTAAATACGATCATTTAATGTACTAAAACAAGAAACTAAATCCTTCTAAAATATTTGCAGGATATAAAACATGATCGCTCAATCACATGCAAGTAAGAGAAAGAAGTAAATCAATCGCACACCACAAGATATTCTTGGGGAAAACAAATACTCAAAACCCCTCTATCATATATTGTAAAGTCAAGGAATAATGAAACAATACAATGCATTCATTCTCACAAGAATTCCCCGTACTCTACCAATTGTCTCACACTAATCTAGGAAAAATTGGACAAACACTCAGACAATTCCTTTCCTTCCTCCAGCCTGCCTTGCTCACGCAATCCCTAGGGAAATAGGCCCCTATTAAATAGGAAAATCATC
The DNA here is from genome assembly GCA_034641835.2 of Pinus albicaulis. Classification (NCBI taxonomy): domain Eukaryota; kingdom Viridiplantae; phylum Streptophyta; class Pinopsida; order Pinales; family Pinaceae; genus Pinus; species Pinus albicaulis. The sequence goes on along the minus strand of CM076584.1, from coordinate 205,929,416 downwards.
CTTCCTTGATTGTGCAATACATCATGGCCTTCTCATGACTTTATAATTGCTCCCATGCAATTTTATAAAATACAATTGATAGTTATGTTCCGTCTAACCTCTATCTCAACCGGGTCTTCATCAGAATTGACATGCATGCAACTATTTAAATAAAATCATTAGTTATCTGATTGATCACTACTTGTGAATTAAATCTAATTTAATTCACTAGAACTCTTAGTAATTAATCACTTAGTTAGAACTAATTAAACTAATTTTAACTCAATTAATTTGAGTAAAATGATTACACTCACACCACACTAGTGCTAAAACTACAACTGGACCCCCTGTTATCACTCCGCCAGATCTCTAAGGCTGAAGAATAGATCCCAACAGAGGTAACCACAGACCAACCTTTTAACTTGGTATCTAGCCCTACCAAGTCAGAAAGGGCTCACTCTACAATGTCACAGCAAAGAGGGCTAGATGAAAAGGTTTTAGGCTAGCTATGAAATGCATAAGGGTTTGTTTTTTTTTTATTAGGTTGGTTTGCTGGATGAGGTTTGGGTCAAGGAGACTAGGTCAGGGCAAATGAAATGAGAATTGCAGTCCATTCAATGGGGTAAGGTAGGTATAATTCTTAGCACTTCAAGGTGATTTGTTGAGATGGTTTTAGACTGATGAGGAGCTGGGAAGAGCATAGGAGATGTATTCTTCCTAAACTGAAGAAAATGGACAAATTATGACAACTTTCCCAAAACAAAGCATGAAAAAACATGTATTTTGCCTATCAACTTGAAAATTATCATATAATAGACATGAAATGGTTTATGAGCTTACAAAACATTCATACAAATGATAACAGAGAATAAACAATGCCAAACATTCATACCACATGTATCCCAAATAAATAGCTGCAACTCTTCATTAATTTATGACCAAACTGATTACACTATGGTCCTTGATCAATACAATAGCATCCAACTGTTTCCAACCCTTGTTAAGAGTAAAGAAAGGGAATATATAGACATAAAAACTACATTCCCTCATCCTCAGAGTTGGAATTCCTGAGTTGAGGATGAGATCCACAAAATTATGAACTGAAAGCTGGAGTGTAGGAAGATCTAAGTGACTCCTCCCTAATTACATTGAAACTAATTCATTTGACTTTGATGAGTACATTTACATCATGAATCTACCCTTAGGTAACTTATCCATATCATTTTTACATTTAAGATGCTCAATTACATAAGTGAAATCAAGGTTTTCAAGACAAAAGTCAAATTTTCAATGAAAATTCAAAAATATCAGAAAATTTTCAAACACGCCATCTCTTTGCCAGGCACGCCCTCCCTTTAGCAAAAGCTCCCTCCATATTTCAGGTTGCTTTTGACTGGGTTGTAGGTGTCCAAATTGGCTCCAAGATGTCTTGCTGGAAATCCATTCAAGTCTACTTTCTGAATATGCCTTCAGTTTGAAAAATGAAGCTCATTTTCTCTGTCAAAACTCAATCATCCCAAGACTACTGAGCGCGCAGCGCCAGGGCCAAAAATGAGGCAAAAACATGATTTTTTGCTATTTTTTCGACATTTTTAGCTGCTTGTTTTGCAAACCAAGGCTTGAAAAGTGGTTTTCTAAGATGTATTGATAATTTTGCATCCAATGGTGGTGGAATTTTTGTCAAAATATGGCTGAAAAAATAACGCAGCGCCAATGGCGTTGCGCGCCTAGGTGCACCCTCCCAATGCCAGGTGTGCCCTCCTAGTGCTAGTTGCACCCTCCAAATTGTAGACCACTTCTAGAGGCCTTCCTAGTGTCCAACTTGATCTCATGATAACTCTTTAGAAATATATTTCTCTTGGATACACAATGGACCTATCAAGCACTGAAATGATCAATTATAGCCCCTCAAAAAGCAATTCTCACAAGACCGGTAAAAACATGCAGAATGGGGGTGCAAAAATGCAGTGTGATTTTACATGAAACTTTTGGAGGCCTTCCTAAACTCCACATTGAGATTAGGATATCTCATTGGAAATATCTCTTTGTCTAGTTATCATTTTATATATCATGAAAACCATTTGGACACTCTATCAAGGAGAAATGTTGATTTTCCCATGGTCACTCCAGAACTGCATAAAACCTCTTGTAGCAACTGTATTTTTTAAATTTATCCAAAACCATGACACCTATGTAAAACCTTAAGGTAGTTTTATTCCTTGGAATATGATGGACAAAAACCTCTCCCACTTTTTTCAAATTCATCTCTGTTCGGTCAAAAAAATAGTTTGAAAAAAAATGACCCTCTGTGTGGCAAATGATTTGTCCCTTGGAATGAATTCTTGAAAAATGATGGATACATGATGTTTATGAGTTGGAATGGTCTCATAATTTCTGAAATGTCCTCCCTTATGCCTCCTCTTCTCAGATGTCTCTAATTCCATATCAAACTCTAGCTCAGTGGGAGAGGAAATTAAGGTTTGGTGTAGGCAAAACAGGGGATTTAGGACTACCTTGTAGAAGGAGGGGAATGGAGGGGTTAGGGGTTGTCTAAATTCTTGGGGAAATTTTAGGGAATAGGGATAGATGTTAGAGAGTAGGGGAAAGTGGAATTTCAAAGATTGAGTGAGGGGAAGGGGTCCAAAAGGGAAAAACAAAGGCCTAGTCTAGAAAAGTTTCGAATTGTAGCAATAGGCTAGGGCTTGTGGAAAAATGATGATTTTTAGGGATAGGAGTGATGGGAAGTGTTTAGGAAGGTATATTAAGGATAGGGGAAAGTGTAAGAAAATCAAGATACAAGTCTTGTTGATGATTTAACCATGGAAGTCATGAAACCAAGAAAAATGTCCTCAAAACCCTAGGAGAGGGAAATGAGCTTTCCAAGCACAACTGAGAGACAAATATGGTAAAAAAAATACCACTTACTTGGAAATAATAGTTTGGAACCTAAAATTTTTGAAGACCTTTGACTATTACTACTCCTTCAAAAGATTAATTTGATGGTAAATGACCAATTTTCATGATTTTGATCCTATGACCTAATGATGACACAACATGGAAGAATGAGCCGATTGATGACTATGATGACTATGGGACTGTTTCAATAATGAATGACCTGACCATGATGATGTCCATTGACCATGGAGGTGAAAGGAGTATTAATGATATAAATACCCTAATCAGTGACCAAATTTTTGCATGACCTAGTGGAATGACAAAAATTTCTTAGTGGAACTCCTTACATGATATGAAAAGAGGATTTTGATCATCGATGGAAGGATGCAAATACTAACACTAACATTGGCCTTATTGGGGATGATAGCTCTGAAAGAGGTGTCAATAACCACAGAACTTTGGATTTTGCAGATCAGTGCCTCTTCCATTGGGCCAATATAGTAAAAAAACTCAAACTGAAAAACATGACTAAATGCTGACAACTAAAATGACACAAAATGACTTTGAACTATATTGAAATTGACTGAAAAAATGACTCAAGACTTGGCTCACTTGATTGAAAACTGAACTTGAAAATGGCACAAAGTCAATGAGGCTTTATGACCTTCACTTCAAGCTTCGAACTCCAATGCTTTTCTACTTCATACTTGCAGAAAACTGAATATTGAAAGAAACTTGCTGCTGAAAACAAAATCAAATCAAACTGAAATGATACCAACCTACTCTAAACTATTGCACAATTGCCGATTAGGTGAAATGATCCTTCCAGTGTAACCAATCCAAGAGATGGCTACTTACTGAAGTTTTGCTCTCACTTTCCTCGAGCAGGAAGAATTATGTACATGTAGGCAACTCAAAATAAAAATTGAAACCAAGGCTTATGCTAACAAACAAGAAAACATTCATCTTATCCAATGATTGCATAAGACTACTGAAGGGATCTTGAATATCCTGAAGCATTACCTTGTCTTGAGATCCAGTAGCAAAAATAAAAGTACTTCCTTCATCCTGATCTGAAAGAACACTTGGTTGTTGATCGATAGGAAGGCATAGGGAAGTATAACTTTCTACTATCTGAGTATTGGCTGTAAATTCCTCAAGCATGGGCAACTTTTACTCTATCTCTTGCACGTTGTCTATCTTAGGCTAATACTCCTCAAATTCATAGTCTAAATTATCCTTGAACATAAAACATTCTTCAAGATTGTTAAACATGACAACCTTATCCTCTTCATGAAAGAAAACGGTCTCTGTTATCTGATCTTGTAGGAAATCATCATCACAAATTGGCTCATTCATAACTACTTCCTGTATAGTTTCATCAATTTCATGATTGTCATCATTTAAACTCAGATTTTAATTTTCAATAATGAAAGAAGTTTCACTAACACATTCTTGACTATGTGAACACTGCAAAATTGCATTAGTTTGGGCTGTAATATGACTGTTCAGGAGCTAATCTATCTCATCTTCAGATAGAGGAGAAAACTGAGTTTTATAGCAGTTAAAATTGGCTTGATGATTCTCATTTTCAAGATAGGAATATGCATTTCTCTTTCTAGGTCATGGTATTTTTCATCCAAAGAGGAAACTACTGATTCTTGTTGGGATGAAAAATCATATAGGGCTTCTATGATCTCATCATCTAAACACTCGTCGTCCCCATACAATTTTTCAAGAAACTCAATAAAATTATCAGATATCTCACAACAACTATCAATCATCGACAAGGAAGAATTATAACTTTGATATTACTGAAAGAAAACTGAATGAAATTCCTTCAGAGAATATAAACTAGCAGATGGTAGACTCTCATACCATGATCTCTCTTTTTCCTCCAAGGTAGCCATAAACATCTTCATTAGACACTCTTCAGGAAACTCAATCTTTAGTCTGTGAATATAGAAATGAAATTTGACCAAATGCAAAATTGCATCTTCTCCATCCTAACCCTTAAAATTTGACAGTCCTAATTTCCAATCTATACAAGGAATACAATTTGGAAAACCAGGATTATGAGCTCAATTCATAGGAGCATACCTTCGAGCAATTGAATCCATCTTGAAAATTTATTCAAGCTACTGATTTTCATGTAGTGGAATGGCCATGAAGTGTTGATTTTTTGGATCTTTCAGTCAATGGAGTCACCAAGTGAATGGTACAACCTTCCTATGTGTCCAACGGTTGTTCACCATCAACAATTAGATCTAAACATTATCGTTCTTTCCCAGGGAAGATTTGATTTTTCGTCCCCAGCAACGTCGCCAATATGTTATCACTCCTCCAGATCCCTAAGGCTGAAGAAGATATCCAAATAGAGGTAACCACAAACCAACCCTTTAACTTGGTATCTAGCCCTATCAAGTTAGGGACGACTCTCTCCAAAATGTCATAGCCAAGAGGGATGGATGAAAAGGTTTTAGGTTAGCTATGAAATGCAGAAGGGTTTGTTTTTTTTTTATTGGGTTGGTTTGCTAGATGAGGATTAGGTCAAGGAGACTAGGTCACGGCAAATGAAATGAGAATTGCAGTCCATTTAATTGGGAAAGGTAAGTAGAAGGCTTAGCATTTAAAGGTGATAGGTGAGATGGTTTTAGACTTATGAGGAGGTAGGAAGATCATATGAGATGTATTCTTCATAAAATGAATAAAATGGACAAATTATGACAACTTTCCCAAAACAAAGCATGAAAAAACATGTGTTATGCCTATCAACTTGAAAATTATCATATAATAGTCATGAAATGGTTTATGAGCTTACAAAAAATTCATACAAATGATAACAAATAAGAAACAATGAAAAACATTCATACCACAAGTATCCCAAAGAAATAACTGCAACTCTTCATTAATTTCTGGCCAAACTGATTACACTATGGTCCTTGATCAATACAATAGCATCCAACTAATTCCAACCCATTTAAGAGTGAATAAAGGGAAGATATAGGCATCAAAACTACATTCTACATCCTCAGGGGTCGAATTCCTGAGTTGAGGATGAGATCCACAAAATTATGAACTAAAAGTTGGAGTGTAGGAAGCTCTAAGTGACTCCTCCCTAATTACATTGAAACTAATTCATTTGACTTTGATGAGTACATTTACATCATGAAGCTACCCCTAGGTAACTTATCCATATCATATTTACGTTTACCATGCTCAACTACATAAGTGAAATCATGATTTTCAAGACAAAAGTCAAATTTTCAATGAAAATTCAAAAATATCAGCAAACTTTCAAATGCGCCCTCTCTTTGCCAAGCGTGCCCTCCCTTTGGAAAACACACCCTCCATCTTGCAGACTGCTTTTGATTGGATTGTAGGTGTCCAACTTGGCTCCAAGATGGCTTGTTGGAAATCCCTCCAAGTCTACTTTCTAAATATGCCTTTATATTTCAAAATGAAGCTCATTTTCCCCATCAAAACTCAATCCTCCAAAGACTTCTTAGCACGCAGCACCAGGGCCAAAAATGAGGCAGAAACATGATTTTTGGCTAGTTTTTTGACATTTTTACCTGCTTGTTTTGCAAAACAAGGCTGGAAAATTGGTTTTCTGAGATGTATTGATCATTTTTCATCCAATGGTGGTGGAATTTTGGTCAAAATAGGGCTCAAAAAAGAGTGCAGCACCAAGGGTGTTGCGCGCCTAGGTGCACCCTTGGAATGCCAGGTGCGCCCTTGGAATGCCAGGCGCGCCCTCCAACTTGCAGACCACTTTTGGAGGCCTTCCAGGTGTCACAATTGAGCTCATGATAGCGCGTTGGAAATATATTTCTCTTGTATACAAAATGGACCTATCAAGAACTAAAAATGATCAATTATAGCCCCTCAAAAATCAATTCTCCCAGGACTGGTCAAAAAGTGCGAAATAGGGATGAAAAATGCAGTGTGTTTTTCCTAGAAACTTTTGGTGGCCTTCCTCAATGCAAAATTGAGATCAAGATAACTCACTGGAAAGCACTCTTTGTCTAGTTAGCATTTGACATATCACACAAGTCATTTGGACACTCCATCAAGGAGAAATATTGATTTTCCCAAGGTCACTCCAGAAGTGTAGAAAACCTCTTGTAGCAACTGTATTTTTGAAATTTCTCCAAAACCATGACACCTGTGTTGAAAATGCAGCAAGATGATGGAGCTTAGTGAAATGAAGTCACCTTCACTAAGTGGGCCCGCAGGCGAATTCTGGCGCAAAGTCTATTTTTAGACTATGTCTATTTTTAGACATATGGAGCATGGTTCGGGGATTCCAGTTTGAGATTCTGGACATTGGTCATGTTATAAAAGCATGACTCTATTTTTGTGACCTATAGGTCAAGAGGTCGAAGTCTATTTTTAGACTGCCTCTCCTTAAAATAGGAAAGTCAAATATTATTTACCCTTAATAATATTTAGACTATAAACTTCAGTTTACTCTCTTGGAGCACTTCAGTTCGAGCCTTGGAAGTGGCTCATGCATCTGACAGAGGAATTACGCTATTCCCGAGGGTTTGATGGCATCATGCATGGTTGACTTCAGTTAGGACTTCAGTGGCAGAAGTTTGGTGGAGTTAATGAGACAGCTAGTGGAGTTGTGTTCTGTTTATTTTAGTTGAACTAGTTGAGATTAGTTTAACTAGATAATCAATTAGTTGTGAGTGGAGTGAATTAAATATTATTTAATTCATTAATTAGTAACTCATTATTCAACTCAAGAACACACCAGTTCACTACAGTGCATGATCAGTTCAGTGGAGACCAGTGAAAGAGGTAGATGAAAGGGTGGAGTTAGCTATCAGTGGCGACATCAGTTGTGCATGAGATTTGCACCACACTTGGAGGAATTTTCCATGATTATTGCACTGTCAAGTCAAGGAGATTTGAACCTTGGATCTCTATATAGACAGGCCTGGATTTCACAATAGAGGCAAGGCAATTGGCGGTGAGTTTTGAACCAGTAACCTGTTCAAAACTGAGCTAGTTTGTGTGTAACTTTATGAGAAAGTACTGAGTACTTGTGAGGAGTATTGTACTGAGTTGTTACATGATTTCTCCATTATAATATACACAATAGCTGCGGGGTTTTCAGCTATAAGCTTTCCCCATACATACTGTGTTAATGTGTATGATGATTTGATGTGTTATCGCTTGATTTTATTTCCGCATGTTTGATGATCCGAGTGGAAGAGATTATGTGTTGCATTAAATTCGAATTGTATGTGATCAGATAGTCTCAGTGGATAATAGTCTCAGTGGACAATTAATCATTATTCAACAAATTTCTACATGGTATCAAAGTCATTGACAGAGATTGATCATTACGGTGATTACAAACCTATTTCCCTGCAGAGACGTAGTCCGTACGCGGCCAGGTGGCTTCCGGATTCATCTTTTCTTCGAAAGTGAAAGGTCCTGCAAATGCCCCTGCGGGCCAATCTCCCGTGCCAGAACACTTGTTCCGCCGCATCCATGCTGAGCCGAGGTGGAATCAAATCTTGCGGTGCTAGCTTTTGTTTTCGAGCGTGTTGAAAATGTCTTTCAACGGTTTGCGACTCAAATATGCTCTTGAAGGCAGTTCGAATTATGTTGCATGGAAGGATCGCATGGAAGCAGTATTAGAAGATAATGGTCTGAAGGAGTTCATAGATACGGATTTCCAAAAGCCCACTGATGCAGCTGAAGTCGATGCATGGCAAAAGAAGATGGCGAAGTGTCGAAGGATCCTGTTGGAGGGCGTCAAGGATCATATTGTATCCAACCTGCATGGAAAGGCTTCTCCATTTCTAATGTGGAAAGCTTTGATGGATCTATTCCAGAGTAAGAGCGACCAAAGGAAGCTGGCGCTCAAAGATAAGCTCAGGAACATCAAGATGGAGAAAGGCGACAGTATCGCCAAATACCTCACGAAGTTCACTCAGTGCAGAGATGAGTTGGGAAGTGTGGGGGTGACTGTCTTAGACGAGGACATGGTCGACCTGGCTCTCCTTAGTCTTCCGAAGGCTTGGCACTCATATCAAGATAGTTTCAATGGTTGGGAGAAGCTGCCGGGATGGGAGCGCCTTTGGGCGGATCTCATGCAGGAGGAGATAAGGAGGACTACTCGAGATGGATCTTCATCAAAGGGAGCTGATGAAGAAAACTGCGCTTTGGTGGCCAAAGCAAAGAAGGGGGAGGGTAAGAAAACCTCTCATTCTTGTGCAAAGGGAAAGAAGCAGGATATAGTGAAAGTGAAGTGTTTTCACTGCCATGATCACGGACATTATGCTACCAATTGTCCAAAGAAGAAGAAGAACAAGCAAGCGAGAAGATCTGCAAATGGAGAAGCTTTGGCTTCACAGTTCGAGCTTGACTTTTCACTGATCGCATGCTTGGTTTCAAGTGTGTTGGGATCGGTATGGTTCTTGGACAGCGGTGCGTCATTTCATATGACGAGAGATCGGGATTTGTTCTCAGATCTGGAGGACAAAGATTTGGGTGTGCACATCGAGATGGGTGATGATGGTAGATACAGTGCGACTGGTATCGGTACCATATCCTTTCAGAGGGAGTCTGGTAAACCCTTTGTATTGAAGGATGTCATGCATGTACCTGGATTGAAGAAGAACTTGATCTCCGTGGCGATGTTGGAGGATAAGGGGTATGATGTGGTCTTCAGCGAAGGAAAAGCCTTCTTGCGCAGTAAGACTACTGGAGAGACCCGGAAGATAGGGGTTCGGACCAAGAACCTTTATCAGTTGCAGGTAGATGGCTGCGCAGCTATGGCATGCAAGGCGGGAGAAGTGGTGAGCCGGGATGATGAGGGCAAACTGTGGCACAGGAGATTGGGCCACCTTCACCATGGAGCTTTGAAGATTCTGCAGCAAATTTCTATTGGGCTTCCTAAGGGCACCCTTGCGCAGTCAGATCAGTGCAAGGGGTGTACTTTAGGGAAGTATGTGAAAGCCACCTTTCACGAGAAGGATAGTCGCGCCACGACGATTCTTGAGAGAGTTCACACAGACGTGTGTGGTCCTTTCTCAGTTGCTTCGACAGCAAAGCACAAGTATTATGTGATCTTTGTTGATGATTTCTCTCGAAAGTGCTGGATCTTCTTCATGCAGATGAAGAGCGATACATTCGCGAAGTTCTGTGAGTTTAAAGCACTGGTCGAGAAGGAGTCGGGGAAGAAGGTGATTGCTCTAAGGAGTGATAACGGTGGTGAATTCATCTCGGCTGAATTCAAGGAGTTCTGCAGCGCAGAAGGGATTCGAAGAGAGCTCATCACACCCCATAACCCACAGCAGAACGGGGTGGCTGAGCGGAAGAACAGAACGATCATGGGTGCTGCACGGGCGATGTTGCATGATCAGGGCCTACCCCTTCACTTGTGGGCTGAGGCATGCAATACAGCAGTGTATGTGCAGAACCGTTGTCCTCACAAGGTTCTTGGCATGAGTACACCGGAGGAGGCTTATTCTGGCAAGAGGCCTGATATTTCCCATTTGCGGATTTTTGGTTCTCCTGTCTACATGCATGTGACGAAGGATGCGAGAAGGAAGCTGGATCCAACTGCTGAGGTTGGAATATTTGTGGGTACACTGACACACCTCACAACTACCGGGTGTATTTGTCAGACAGTCGCAAGACTGTTGTGCGACGGGATATAAAATTTCAGGAGGAGAAAGCCATGCAGTGTTCGCTTGAGAGGGAGCTACACTTGCATGCAGATGAGGAGCTGTTAGTTCCTAAGGAGGAGCTTCCGGATGTGGATCAGCCACAAGAGGAAGTCCAGGAGGTGGAAGAAACCACCCATGCAGCGCCAACCATCAGAGGGCACATGCGCACTACAGAAGCTGAGCGACTGGCTCGGGATGCAGAGAAGGTTGTAGGACCACCTACAGCACAGCGCAGACAGAGGCGGTCACCGGATCGATACACTGGATACATGGCTCTTGTGAGTCAATGTGTCCTGATGGAGCCATCCTCTTTTGAGGAAGCTTTGGAGGAACCCGCATGGGTTGATGCCATGATCGAAGAATATGATTCGATCATCAGGAATAGTGCATGGGAGATTGTCCCAAGACCGGTGGGGAAATCAGTGGTGGGTTCGCGATGGATCTACAAAGTGAAGCAGGTGGCTGACAGGAGTGTGGAGAAGTACAAGGCGAGATTTTTCGCCCGTGTCTTTTCACAGATCGATGGGATTGACTATGAGGAGACCTTTGCACCTGTCGCAAGGTACTCTTCCATACGGACGATCCTTGCTCTCTCAGCGCAGATGGGGTGGCACATACATCAGATGGATGTGAAGACTGAGTTCCTCAACGGAGTCATTGAGGAGGAGGTGTACATAGAGCAACCTGAAGGTTTTGAGATCTTCAGCAGTGAGTCGCATGTGTGCCAACTCAAGAGAGCACTGTATGGGCTGAAGCAAGCACCTCGTGCTTGGTACACTCGGATAGACAGCTACTTCACCGGGCTTGGATTCTCCAAGAGTGAGGCGGATCCAAACCTGTACCAGATTGTGGTGGAGGGGAAGTTTTTGATCATCGTACTGTATGTAGATGATCTGATTTTGACTGGCGATGAGCAGTTGATACTTTCATGCAAGGAGGATCTTGCACGAGAGTTTGAGATGAAGGACTGGGGCATCCTTCATTATTTCCTGGGATTGGAGATTTGGCAGCGCAGCGGAGGACTGTTTGTTTCTCAGGGCAAGTATGCCCGGGAGATTCTGGAGAGGTTCAACATGCAAGGCTGCAAGCCTGTTGACACTCCTCTTCCTGTTGGTTGGAGGAAGGAGGATGCTACTTCAGCGGAGGTAGTGGATGCCACTGTCTATCGACAGTTGGTGGGGTCGCTTATGTATCTGGTCAATACACGACCCGATATATGCTATGCAGTTAACCAGCTTTCGCAAACTATGGTTAAGCCTACCAAGCTCTTTTGGAAGGCAGGCAAGCATGTATTGCGCTATGTTAGAGGCACATCGGGATATGGTCTATGGTACAGACAGGAGGATGGAGCGAAGCTTTCTGGCTTCACTGATGCAGATTGGGCAGGGAGTCCAACGGACCGGAAGAGCACTTCGGGAGGAGTTTTCAGCATTGGGTCGACAGCAGTTTCCTGGTACAGCAGGAAGCAGAGATCCGTGGCACTCAGTTCAGCAGAGGCCGAGTACATGGCAGCTAGCTTGGCTGCATGCGAGGCTATTTGGATGAGGAAGATCCTCGCAGGATTGTTCAGGTTGAATTTGGAGCCTACAGTGATCTACTATGATAACCAGAGTTGCATTAAACTCTCGGCCAATCCAGTATTTCATGATAGGTCCAAACACATCGACATCAGGTACCATCATATCAGAGATTGTGTTCAGCGGAGAATCATGATGCTTTCATATGTTCCCACGGAGGATCAGGATGCCGACATCTTGACGAAGGTGCTCACCAGGAGCAAGTTCGAATTCCACAGAGGCAGGATAGGGGTTGCAGATAATCCATATCTTGCTGAGAGGGAGTGTTGAAAATGCAACAAGATGATGGAGCTTAGTGAAATGAAGTCGCCTTCACTAAGTGGGCCCGCAGGCAAATTCTGGCGCAAAGTCTATTTTTAGACATATGGAGCATGGTCCAGGGGTTACAGTATGTTATTCTTGGAGTATTGGTCATGTTGGTAAAAATAGATGGGACTTTATTTTTGTGACCTATAGGTCGATAGGTCGATGTCTATTTTTAGACTGCCTATCCTAAAAATAGGGAAGTCAAATATTATTTACCCTTAATAATATTTGGACTCTAAACAACAATTTACTCTCTTGGAGCACTTCAGTTCGAGCCTTGGAAGTGGCTCATGCATCTGACAGAGGAATTACGCTATTCCTAAGGGTTTGGTGAGCCCATGCATGGTTGACTTCAGTTAGGACTTCAGTGGCAGAAGTTTGGTGGAGTTAATGAGACAGCTAGTGGAGTTGTGTTCGGTTTAACTTAGTTGAACTAGTTGAGATTAGTTTAACTAGCTAATCAACTAGTAATGAGTGGAGTGAATTAAATATTATTTAATTCATTAATTAGTAACTCATTATTCAACTCAAGAACACATCAGTTCACTACAATGCATGAACAGTTCAGTGGAGACCAGTGAAAGAGGTAGATGAAAGGGTGGAGTTAGCTATCAGTGGCGACATCAGTTGTGCATGAGATTTTCACCACACTTGGAGGAATTGCCCATGATGATTGCGCTGTCAAGCCAAGGAGATTCGAACCTTGGATCTCTATATAGACAGGCCTGGATTGCGCAATAGAGGCAAGGAAATTGGCGATGAGTTTTGAACCAGTAACCTGTTCAAAACTGAGCTAGTTTGTGTGTAACTTTATGAGAAAGTACTGAGTACTTGTGAGGAGTATTGTACTGATTTGTTACATGATTTCTCCATTATAATATACACAATAGCTGCGGGGTTTTCAGCTATAAGCTTTCCCCATACATATTGTGTTAATGTGTATGATGAATTGATGTGTTATCGCTTGATTTTATTTCCGCATGTTTGATGATCTGAGTAGAAGAGAATATGTGTTGCATATAAATTCGAATTGTATGTGATCAGGATAGTCTCGGTGGATAATTAATCATTATTCAGAAAATTTCTACAACATGTGTAAAAAATTAAGGACTTTTTTCTTCCTTGGAATATTATGAACAAAAACCTCTCTTTCTTTTGTCAAATTCATCTTTTTTTGATGAGAAACACAGTTTGAAGAAAAACTAGCCCTATGTGTGGCAAATGATTTGTCCCTTGGAATGACTTCTTGAAAAATGATGGATACATGATTTTTATGAGTTGGAATGGCCTCATAATTTTTTAAATTACCTCCCTTATGCCTCCTCTACTCATATGGCTCTAATTCCATAACAAACCCTAGCTTAGTGGGAGAGAAAATTAGGGTTTGGTGTAGGAAAAATAGGGGATTTAGGACTACCTTGTAGAGGGAGGGGAATGAAGGGGTCAAGGGCTGTATAAATTATTGGAGAACTTTTGGGGGATATGGATAGATGTTAGAGAGTAGGGGAAAGTGGAATTTCAAGGATTGAGTGAGGGGAAGGGGTCCAAAAGGGAAAAACATAGGCGTAGTCTAGAAAAGTGTCAAATTGTAGCAATATGCCACAGCTTGTGGAAAAATGATGATTTTGAGGGATAGGAGTGATGAGAATTGATTAGGAAGGTATATTAAGGATATGAAAAGGTGTTAGAGCATCAGGGTACAAGTCTTGTTGATGATTTAACCATGGAAGGCATGAAACCAAGAAAAATGTCCTCAAAACCCTAGGAGAGGGAAATGAGCTTTCCAAGCACAACTGAGAGATAAATATGGTAAACACAAAACCACTTACTTGGAAATGATATTTTGGAGCCTAAAATTTTTGAATACCTTTGACTATTACTACTCCTTCAAAAGATGAATTTGATGGTGAAATGACTAATTTTCATGATTTTGACCCTATGACCTAATAATAACACAACATGGAAGAATGAGTTGAATGATGACCATGATGACTATGGGACTATTTCAACAATGAATGACCTGACCATGATGATCTCCATTGACCATGGAGGTGAAAGGAGTATTAATTATCTAAATACCCTAATCAGTGACCAAATATTTTCATGACCTAGTGGAATGACAAAAATTTCTGAATGGGACTCCTAAAATGATATGAAAAGAGGATTTTGATCACTGATGGTAGGATGAAAATACTGACACTAACACCCCAAAAATAATAGAATCACTCTACATGCCTCATATTAGACCCTCAACTCAAAATTCTCGAGCTAACTCAGTCTTCATTTCTTAGTTAACTGATACAAGTTGTTATGAGATGAAATTACAACTTATTGTCCAATTTATTTAAGGGAAAAATAAATCAGACACACACATTTTGCACTAATGTGCAACTGAAGTTCTCACCAATGTGTGACTAGAATCCCACACTAGTATGTGGTCAATTTTTGTCCTTTCTGGTTGTGAATTTCAACAAAGACTTTATCACATAGAGATTCCAAGTTCAATTCTAGGTTTTGGAAGGAGTTGTTTGTAGTTTTAGGGACAGAGTTAGAGTTTAATACAACTTATCATCCACAAAAAGATAAAAAGACAAAGAGGGCGAACATGATTCTTGAGCACATGTTGAGAATGTATGGCATGCATCAACAAAGGAATTGGGAAGAGTATCTTCCAGTGGTAGAGTCTGAATATAATAAGGGGTATCGGTTGCCCTTGAAGATGATTCCATTTGAGGCTCTTAATGGATGAAATTTTAATACTCCTATCACCTGGAGTGATCTAGTGAACATGGTGTTGACTGGATCAGATATGCTAGCTGAGATGGAGAAGGAGATGCAAGTTATTAAAAGGAATTAGAAGGAAACACATGATAAGCATAAGAGTTATGCAGATCAAAATAGATCATTTAAGGAATTTCAAATTGGGTAGCATGTGTACTTGCATATCAAGCACAAGAATAACTCCTTGAGGATTGGGTCATGTGCCAAGATGACACCTCGGTATTGTTGGCCTTTCTAGAAGCTTGGGAGGATTGGACCAGTGACCTATATACTTGCACTACCGCCAATAATGAAAGTCCATGATGTTTTCCATGTTTCATTGCTTAAGATATATGTATATTATGTTGATCACGTGATTGATTGGTTTGTATTCCGGGTGGAACCATAGGATAATTCCAGTTAGAACCACAATGCATATTGCAGCAGAAATGACTCATGTTCTGAAACAGAGCAATTGAGCACACAAAGTGCAGTGGAAACTCTTTGGGCTTGATGAAGCTACACGGGAGATGGATGATTAGATGTGGGCTTTGTATCCTTATTCTATAGTTGAGAAAATGTGAAGGAAAATAGGGAAATAGGAGAAAAGGAAGGTGAAGGGACACAAATTTTCATGCAAGGGAATTTAGAGGAAAAATGAAGGAAAACGGAGAAAAAATGAGACATCAATAACAAAAAGGCATCATAGAAACAATTTCTAGATTTTTAACATTTTTTTGGTGGAGCTCTAGTTCATTTTCTCACACTCTCATTATCTCATACTCTTTCACACTTAGATTATTCTCAAATCATGCTTCGAGCACTCTAGTATTCACTTGGATTGGAGAAAGAAAAAAAAAGTAAAGAAAGGGAGTGTAAGAGAAAAGTTGGATCAACAATTATAGCAAGGATACTTTGTAGGGGATAGGTTGCATATTCGATTTCCTTGCTGATTTTTGGATGCATGGTATATGCATATGATTCCTTGTTTATGTGTTATCATTGGCATGGAGATGTTCCTGGATTGAAAATGGTTTCAACCTTGCCTTTCCATTTCTTGGATAACCATGGTGTTGTGTGTTTACCACTTGTTTTTTTATTGGTGCTCAAATTCCCTATGGTTGTGGGTTGGAAAAAATTCTCTAGAAGCCATGGAACAACTTGGGTTGAGTTACTAGGTCCTAGAACCTGCAAGTTGGGACAAACACTCTAGAGCCTTGGTGGTTGAGTTACTAGTCCCTAGATCCATAGGTGAAACAAACACGTTGGCGCCCTGATTTAGCTGTGGATTGGGTTACTAGTTCCTGGAGCCCTAGAAAACTTGGCTAAAGACCAATATGGTTGATGTTAGTGATTTATGGACCGTATAGGTTAAATCTCTGTGGTGTAGGGTTGAGGTGGTTTGGCCTCTAGAAGCCCTTGTTGGTTGTCTTTATTTATCCCATGATTTCCCACATTTATGCTTGGAATATGGCACGAGGGTGATTGGATGAATGAGAGATTTGGTTTAGCCCAATCTATAGTCAGGTGGTACGTGGAAGTCCCTGACTTGGTTGACACTTTCATATGTTAATAATGTATATTTTTCTATTGTGATCTATGAGAACTTATATTAGTTATCATGTTGACATTATGGATGATTTTCCATGATTTCTATTTTGGTTATTGTTGGTTATATGCTAATCATATGATGTATTCTATTTATGGCTCTTGACGTGTTTTGATAAGTTATTGAATGTTTGATGAATGCATGTGATAACAAGTGTTATTGCAACTGACTAGGGAGGGCATATGACCTTCTTGGTGATTCTTAGATGAAGACTATCAATTTATGATCAGATACACATTCATGACCTGTAGCTTTCATGTTTACTATATGTTTGACGAAATGTATATCATGGAATAGACATGTATAGGTCAATTTCTTGATTGAGTTTTGATTGATTAACATTTTCATCAACTTTGATAGTATTCTGGAAAGTTGTAGGAATTTTTGGATAGTGATCTGGAGGCTAGCTTGAAAAAGTGGCTTAGATCTTGGAAACAATGACACTAAACTAGGGATTTTAGGTCATTACTGCATAGAATTAAGTTTGTGAGTGTGGTTATATGGTTCCAACCGCATGGTGGCAGTGTCAAGGGTGCGGTTATGGAGTTGGTTAGTGAAAAAGGCTCTAGTTCAGGGATTGATCACCTGGAGTAGTTTGTAGCCTCCTGAGTGGTCCATGGTCCATGAGGGATGTCAGTTTGTTGTTGATTTGTAATCCCCACTTCCATAAGTATAACTTGGAGGTTGGGTCATATCATAGTTACACTCATCTCATGTTTACCTTGGCTACATTGTAAAAGTGGGTGAATGTGGGAGGAGGTGATTATAGATTGGTGTCTAAGCTTCCAAGTTCAAACACTTGGAATGGATGGGCTAAATGAACATAGTTATGCATGCATGTTAGTTGTTTATTTTTTCATCATGCATGCATGTAGGTTACTTATTGTTATGTTATTGATGTTTATGTATGAGTTTATATGCTTGTCAAGGTTATATCATGCTAATCTGAAATGAGTTGTGCATATGAGATAACCAACCCTGAACTTCACAAGGGTATTTTTGGTGTCTGAGTGTGAATGAACTATTCCACCATTTTCCACATCAATTTATCAATACAGGTGTGTACATTATTTGAAGGTAACACGCAAGGTATATGTAGAAGCAATGGCACAATATGATATAGATCACAGATTCAACGATTAAAACAACCAAAACTACTGTAACAACAATTAAATATAAATTGTAGAATTATAAAAGCATTCACAGCAATTGAAGAAACATACTGGAATAACAATTAGAATAATCAAACATAAGTGCAAAAGAAACAAAAGGAAATAACGCAGTACTTGATCAGAAGAGTGGGCCCAACTCTCTGACTAGGGCTGTGGTGAACTCACAACTTAAAGATGGAACAAAAAAATAACTTGCATTCAATTAATTAAAAGTTCTTCTATTACAAAAGTGGTCTCTTGCACGCTAACCCTGATTCACATACCTGAGACCCTTCTTATACAAATGTTAAGGAAACCCTCATCTTCCCAATTTGAAAACTAATATCTATAAATATACAATTGTTACAATGACCAAACTAGTTGCCAAGAGAAAACCAAGAAAGGTCTGAAATAGATCTAGGGTAGGTTTGGATCTGTTGTGCTGTTACAGCATATCGAAATAGCAATGAGAATTTGGAGTTTCTCCTGTAACTTTGCAGATGCGACCTTTTAAATTCTGGATCTTCGGAAATAACAGAATTAATACTTGCGTAGGTAAAATCTCCATGAATATTACTTCATTAATTAAAAATTCCATATAATATAGTGAAAAGTAATTTACCTCGTGTGTTTAGAACAATTAATGATACAAAGAGATAGAAGAGTGGGTGAAAATAGAAGAGAAAAGTATGCAGATTTGGTACCCAAAATCTCCACCCAACTAGTCTATCTGCATGTCCTCATGCAGCTCATTGTCTTCTCAAATCTGGTTTGGACTGACTGTGGCTGGCATGAAGTTGAGCAAAGTCATACTCTCCAGCCATCTCTGTTCCAAGGGGTTTATATCCCGCTGTCAGAACAACATCCTTCCACCAATCTTTGCTGACATTGTATGCGGGAGTATACTGATCTACTGAAAACCAAATGAGGGGGAACTGAAACCTCAGTCCCATCCACCGGACCCCACAAGTCTGAATACATGCTACAAAATGCGACACTCTTTCTAATGCTCATGCAAAATTGGGTGCTCCAAAAGGTTCTTGATTTCTGACAACTGAAGAAGATAACATCCACCTCCTTTGACAATTGTCAAGAGCTTCATCCCGAAAAGTTACTAAATATCTAATACAAATATCAACACACCATTTATGGGTTTCCAGCATATGTTCCTTATGTCCCTCAATCTATAAAAAGGTAAAGTGCTTATTATAAATATTTTTTTCCTGGCCATGCTCTCTCCTTATCATCAGTGGCCTTGTAACTTGATTTTATTCAAACGTATCATAGGCCTTCTTCCATTTAACCTAGTTGATAGTGTAGGAGGTGAAGTCTCTCAAGTGAATATCCCCCACAAATGGAACGGGATTGAAGGCCTGATCATGCTTCAGTAAAGTTTTGACTCACAATATCATGAATTTTCAAAATACGGAGGAACTGTATCGATCCTTAATCTCATGGCTAATTTCCTTATATATACTTTCCAGAAAAAAGAAAAGGAACTGCTCATGAAGTAATAAAGCATAACTATGGGCAAGAGGTCTACAGGCCATTACCTGTTGTGCCAAGGTAAACATATTCTCCTTATCATCTTTCAGCATTTTCACTTGTTCTTATAAATCTTCCATCTTACCCTGATGTTTCTCCTATCTCTGCCATGCTCTATCTAATTGGTCTATATACCCATTAATAATCTCAACGGCCTGCTCTCGAACTTGCCATTTCTGAATTTCAGCAGCTAGGAAGAATTCCCAGGGCTTCAAATAGATGTTCAATTGGACCGGTTTGTGTAGAAATAGAGGAAACCTCAAGATTAGCTTTTATTTCCTTCCATTTATATACTTTTACCTTTTTCGTCAACCGAGATACTTGCTTCCTCAGCTTCCAAACTTCCTTCTTCAACCGCATGGTCTCGTTAAACTGAAGCTGATAATTTTTATTGAGAGGTATTCTCCTACTTTCACATTGTTCTATCCATTCTTGCTTAACAATGAATTCATCTCCTGTCCCTGCATCAAGTTCACAAGGTGGTGGAACATTGTTAATGGAATCAATAGGCTTTTCTGTTAGGTCTTCCTTACTTGGTTCCCTTTCTTCAGGAGCATTCTCATTTTATTTCTTCCTTACCTCAGGAAATTCTGTCACCTGGTTAGTGATTTCATCGGCCATTCTCTACTCCAGTGTTTCCACAGAATCCCCTTTTCTCTTTTCAGCTTCTGGATGCCTTTATTGAGAATCCACAACCAATGGACCAATATCAGTCACATTTTTCCCTGAATCAACAAACTTCAATACTGGCGGGATAACTATTTCCTTTATCAATTGTTGGGGAGAACAAAACCCCCTTGATCCTCTGGGAATCATGGATTGAAAAGGAGAATGGAGAGTATATTTTAACTGATTTGTGTCTACCATATCAGATTTATTTTCTTTATCGCCCTCATTTATCACTTGGGCCGAGCCTCCTTCATGCATTTATTCTTCGTTTGTAGTCAAGACTGGTTCTTGGGGAGCAGTGTCGACCTCAAGGGTCGTTCTTTCTATGTCTTCCTATCCTTCGTGCATTTCTTGTTCTTTTGTGGTCGACACTGGTTCTTGTGGAGTAGTGTTGACCTCAAGGGTCATTCCTTCTCTGTCTTCCTGTCCTAACTGAATCGGGGGTGGTTCTTGTGTGACACCCCTACCTATTTCAATATCCATATCCATTTGGGCAGGTGATGTTGTTTCTTGCGTAACAACATCACTTGCCAACCATCTAGCTGGTGTTCCTTCTCCCTCTACTTCATTAATGAAAGTTGATGACTGTAGGAAAATCTCAACTTCATCCCCTATATCCATGATTCCTTTGTCAATAGGTTCTACAGGTGAGGATGGTTCTTGTGTGGCAGCCTCAACTGTATCGCCAGTTGTTTCCTCCATTTCCATTTCTTCCAGTTCTTCTTGCTCTATCTCCATTTCCTCCGGCTCTTCCTCTTCTGCTGAATCAACTGGAGGTATTGGTTCTTCCTCCATTCCCTTTGATTCTTCCTCTTCTGCTAAGTCAGCTAGAGGTGCTGGTTATTCCTTCCTAGTAGTGATAATAGCTACTACCTCTTCTTCCATTAATTCACAGAGTTCTGCCCAGGAAACTTGAAATCAAGCTATTTCATGCATAACCAATAAATGACCTAGTCCGTGATTGGATAGGACTTCCAGTGCTTGGCACAAACGTCGAGCGGACTGTGCCATGTGCTGAAGTTGTTTCAATAAAAAGAAAATTATGTTTAAAGAATGAACCTATGCCTACATGAATCGAAGGTGAGCCAGAATTTTGAAATGGTACTTGAACATAGTTGTAGACCATCCTTCACAGGTTATGTATTTCATCACGAAGCCTGCTACCTCATTCCATGGATATGGTACATATTTACGGTCATACCCTCTCCCATGTTGAACAACACTTTCTCCTGCCTGTAGAAATAGTTCAAGAAATTTCGGCAAGGGATTTCTTCGAGAAAACCACTGTTGACCTTGCTGTCTTAGCCCACTAACTTTTGTGATGGCTTCTTCTGTGATGGGAAATTCTATTCCTTTGACCCGAGAGAAATTCCCATTCAAATTTAGCGCAAAATCCATCGTGATTCCCTTGTCAAATCCCTGCAATATATTAAAATATATATCCCATCCTGCATTAACGAAAACTTGCCACACATATGCATTACTACGGACCAAGATTGTATCTTCAGGTTCATGCTGCACAACCAGTCCTCCCATCGTGTGGAGACTGTAACAGCACTTTGGACGCAGCGTACTGTTGGAAAGGGTGACGACTACGAAATTCGGCAAAAAGAGCATGGTGAAAAATGAGGTGAAATAACGGTAAATATGGTAGGTGATTTCTCGAGAAACGAAGAAAATCATGGCAAATTATGGTAAGTGCGATGAATTAGATAGTAATTATTTTGCATGAGTTGGAAATGACTAATCAGTTGGCAACATGTGCATGTTGCTAATCCCAATACATATTAGTGATTATCTAGAATATGGTAGGATCGTGGAGCATACCAACAACACGAGGTTTTGATAATGACTTTGGAATAATCATTGGTATGGTTTAATTGCATCGTATTTTAGTTATGACGGCACCACCCCCCCCCCCCCCCCACCCGCCCTCCCACCACCCCCACCCACCCTCCCTCCCCCAAATTAAAAATGGTTGTCCACGGCATCAATGTCTTATCAATGGAATATTTAATTAAATCCATAAGAGTCAAATGGAGATGTACTTGGTGACCTACCTGAGGGAAGTGATAGTTGGCAGAATAACAATGCAGTAATGATGTATACAGAATAACAACATCAAAGAGTAGAAGCATCAAGGAGTAGCAGCATCGCAGAGTAACATCATCGCGGAGTAGCATCATCCAAGGAGAAACATTATCACAAGTAGCAACATTCAAAGTACTAGCATCACGGAGTAGCAGCATCCAAGAGTAATAGCATCACGAGTAGTAGCATCCGGAGTAGCAGCATCCAAGGAGTAACAACATAACGAGTAGCAACATCTTGAGTAGCATCATCATGGAGTAACAACATCCAAGGAGTAACAACATCACGAGTAGCAGCATCCAAGGAGTAACAACATCACAAGTAGCAGCATCCAAGGAGTAACAATATCACGAGTAGCAACATCTAAGGAGTAATAGAAACCAAGGAGTAGTAGCAACTAAGGAGTAGCAACATCCAATACTTAGGAAATTTCCAACTCCACAACATTGCTCCTCAATCGTAACTCCCTAAAAAAGACAACAAATAAATAGTGACAGTGTTTATTTATTTTAATTTATATTTTTTTTCTCTCTCTTTTTCTTTAAACAAAGATGCAGAGGAAGAATTCTGTGCACTGATAACCTTCAGACCAGATTTCTCGGAGAGATATTTAATGAAAGCATCCTTAGAGGCTAGATGATGGTACAGTCTTAGGCGATGTCAATTTTATATGAAATAAGCATGTATATCGTCAATTGTGATTAGTCTAACTATTTCATTATCAAATACAACATCCACCTTGTAAGGTCCCATCCAGTGAGTGCAAGCTTTCCTTTAAAATCCTTAAAGCAGAAGTCATAAAGTAATGCCCAATCTCCTCTATGAAACACCTTTTTTTTTATAAACTTATCGTGCCATTTCATCCTCTACCATTGAATAGCAGTATTCCTCTAGATAGCCATTGAACATATTTCATCTAGTTCATTAAGCTAAGCCAACCGGTGTTTTTGGGCATCTAACAGGTCAAAACCTACTTCAAGAGTTGTTTTGAGCGTATTTATTTCAAATTATATTGGGAACAACAGAGATTTACCATAAACCAACTCAAATGGTGAAAACCCAGTTGTGTTCTGCCATGTTGTTCTGTATGCCAAGAGAGCTTCAGGAAGCTTTTGAGCCCAATCATAGTGATGGTATGCCATGATTTTTGTCAAGATATTTTCCAATACCTTGTTTGTGAGTTCCACTTGTCCATTCGCCTGGTGGTGGTATGGATATGTCACCCTTTGCTTAACCCAATATTTCTGCATAAGCCTTGCTATCATGTGTGATGTGAATTTTTCTCCTCCATCTGAAACAATCTCCCTTGGAGTACCATAAAGAGAAAAAATATCTTCAAATAGAAAATCTAAAATCACCCATCCTGTTGCTTTGACAACAGCCTTGGATTCTACCCACTTAGTCACATAGTCACTATAGACCAAAATGTGAACCTTTTGCTAGGAAGGTGTGTTAAAGGGTCCAACAAAATCAATAGTGCACTTCTTAAAAGGTTCGAGGACTACCTGGGGCTGCAAAGGAATTTCATCGGATCGAATGGGCTGCCCCATGCACCAGAAACTATCACACCTTTGGACATAATTTTTTGCATCCTAAAAGATATAAGGCCAGTAATATCCCATTTGTAACACGTTATGTCCTGTTCTTTTGTCTACAAAATTCCCTTCACAAGGGCCATCATAGGCAGCCTTCAAAACTTCATATATATCATCTGCAGATACATAGCGCTGAACCTACTTATCGGCTCCTGTATGAAAAAGGTATCTTGCCATACAGGAATATTGGGCACTATGATGAATAATTTTCTAATGTTCCTTGTATGACAAATGTCGAGGCACCTTCCCTATAGCAAGATAGTTAGCAATATCTGCATACCACAGAGGATTAGTAGAAATTGCGAAAAGATGCTCATCCAGAAAACTATCTTCTATGGGCGTGCCTTCATCATTATTATCCATTCTAGACAGAAAATCGGCAACTAAGTTATATTTCCCTGGTTTATCTACTATTGTGATATCAAATTCTTGAAGCAATAGTAGCCATCTTGTAATGCAACCAGGAGTGATAGGTTTATTCATCAAATACATTATTGCTACATGATCAATATGTACGAAATTATGATACCCAGTGATATAGTGTCGGAACTTGTTGATAGCATAGATGACAACCAGGAATTCTTTTTCAGTAACCATGTAATTTAACTCAGCAGGAGTTAAATTCTTGCTGACGTAGTAAACTGCATACAGTGTCTTGTCTACTTATTGTCCTAAGACTTCTCCTACTGCTGTTCGAGAGGCATCATCATGTATATGAAATGGTAATGCCCAATCAGGGCCTTGAAGGATTGGATCTTCACAAACCAGTCCCTTAATCTTCACAAAATCTGCTTCATAGTCCTTGTCCACAAAAATTTTGCATCTTTTGTTAGCAATTAAAAAAGTGGATGTGCTATTTTAGCAAAATTTTCTATGAAATGTCTATAATAACCAGCGCAACAAATAAAACTATGTACCTATGTGGGTGTCTTAAGTATGGGAAAGTGCAATATTACCTCTAATTTGGCCAAATCAACTCAAATTCCAACAGCCGGGAGCAAATTTCCCAATACTATTCCTTCTTCCCTCATCATGTGACATTTAACTGTACTTAGAGAAACATGGGTATGTTTACATCTTTTGAGTAATTTTTCCAAATTCACCAATCCTTCTTCAATTGAATTCCCATATGGAGTAAAATCATCCATATAAATTTCAACACTTTCATCAACTAAATCAGAGAAAATTCCCAAGATTTCCCTCTAGAATGTTGTAGGCGCATTACACAGACCAAATGGGAGAAATCTGTATGCAAAGGTACCCCATGGGCATGTAAAGGTTGTTTTATCTTGGTCTTTCGGGGCTATTTGGATTTGATTATACCTTCTAAACCCATCTAGGAAGGAGAAAAACTTCTTCCCAGCTAGGGTGTCCAGGACTTGGTCAATGAATGGAAAGGGGAAATGGTACATTTGAGTTGCTTTGTTTAGTTCCCTATATTCTACACATATCCACCACTTACCATTATTTTCAGGAACGATAAGCAATAGAGACACCCATTGGTTGTACAAGATGGGGTAAATAAAACCCACATCCAACAATTTCTAAAGTTTGTCCTTGACAATGTTCTTTAGAGTGGGATTCATTCTTCGTTGGGGCTTCCTCACAGGACGACAATCTTCCTTAATGTAAATATGATGAGTACATAAACTAGCAGGAATCCCCTTCATGTCAGTATAATCCCAGGTGAAAGCTTCCTGATGGTTTTGAAGGACTTTTAGAAGCTTCTTTGTTTGGGATTCTGACAAATTCGAGTTGATGTTGAGTGTCTTTCCTAGTTCAATTTCAATTGGAATACTATCATGGGATGAATTTGTAGGCATGTCTTCAATTTCATCTTCTGGTTCAATATTTTTCTACGTTTCACAGCTCATGGAAGACTCTAAAATTTGACGCATTGAATCAAAGACAAAACATGGATCATTAATAAAAGTGTTAATGGTATCGTCCTCAGTTTATATTTTGAATTGAAGGGCCTGCATAATGGTAAGGATCGGCCTAATTTATTCATTTTCAGGTTCAGATTCTTTCATTGGTATAGGTTTCCCCTTGGCTAATAATTTCTCTGATGGGCTTGATTCTACAGAGAGTGAGGTTCTTTGTAACCATCCCATTTGATATAGGCATCCGCGGTTGCGAGCCAAGGTCTTCCTCAAATCAAGGGATGACCACCGGCTGGGGATCGTGTCTGTAATACAAGGATTTCCACGGGATAGTGCCATGAGTCCACCGAAATAGTAACATCTTCCAACTTCCCTACTGGTTTAATTATAGATCTATCTGCCAATTCCAAGGTAGTAGGGGTTGGATTAATGTTTCTAAGACCTAATGCATTCATTATTTCAGAGGTAATGATATTTATGGAAACACCCAAATCTACCAGTACATTTGAGATTTCAACCCCATTAATTTTTACCATTAGAATTGGGTTCCCTGGGTCCCCATATTTTACAGGCATGGTTTTTCCCAGCATGATGTCAGACAGTCTGCTCATCATGTGGATGGTTAATGGATCCCTTGATTTCTTCCCAGGTTTATTAGAACAATATTCTTTGAGAGTTTTTCCATATATAGGTACATCCCTCATAGGTTGGAGTAGGGGTATTTTAACAAAAAAAAATTGTAATTCTCCTAGAAAGTCGAACTCTTCTTGAGGGCTCTTTTTACTTAGGGTCAATCTTTCAGGATATGGTAGATTAATTGGATGACCCTGGTTAGTAGAAGATTGGGGAGGTGTTTGATTTATAATGTTTTGGTTTGGTTTATCCCCAACTATTTTTGGTTATGGTTCTATAACTTCATTGTCAATATGTTCTATGATAATAGGTGAAGTTGGAGCATTCACTACCTGCCTAGATCATAAGTTTATCTCATTGATTCCTGCGGTAGAAATTCTATATGATGGAAGGTTAAGAGTGTCAGCTTGTTGGACCAATTTATTATTAGGATTTGGGTTCGGTTGGATAAGAAGTTGAGGTTGAAGGGATGGATTACCTAGAGGTACATTGGAAGGCAATTGAAGTTGTTGTTGAGGCATGGATTGGGGAAACTTTCCAGTAGGAGAGGGTTCATGCCAGTTCTGAGTCCATGAAGGGTTCAAACTAGTCTGAGGAACCCATTGTTTCCAAGGTGGATATTGATATTGAGACCGCATTGGTGAAAAAGTTACATGCTGGGGACCCATATTGAAATTATTAAAATACTGAGACGGGTCCCGAGGCATACCCGAATTCATAATTGGTGGTCAAGGGTGCCATGGCTTCCTCGGTCCCATGAAGTACAAGTGATCTACCGCACTTTCTTCACTTGCTCCTTGAAAAACTGCCTTCAATCCTGGCAATTAAGGGCACAAGATGGTAGCATGGGTATGTTCGCAAATTGCACAGGCTTCAACTCTATTCAATGGGCATTCTTTCATTGGATGCTTCTTTCTGCATTGTGGGAATAATATAGCCATAGTATTTTCCAACTCCATTTGTTTCTATTTCACTTGCAAAGTGTACATCTGGGAAAATAATGTACTTAGGATATCAGTCCTCAATTTATCCAATAGATTTATGATTTCTTCCTTTGTGACCCCTCCACCAGAATTTTTTGATGACCAGATCCCTTGCCCATTTCTTGCATCTCCTCATGAACACTGAATGCACAACCCATAGATAGTATCAAAGTCTTCCTTCGAGATGTCCACTTTTCCTACTATGTTCAAAATTTGCAGAGAATATTCCCTAAGTGCTCGGAGAAGGATAATATTTAGAATATCTTTGTCAGGTCACTATGGCCTTACCTCTGCAGTATGTATTTAAACCTTTCCACACAATCTTCCATATCCTCATCTTCTTTCTGCGCAAACTTAAAAATCTCCTCCTTGATGTCATGGGATTTACAGTAATCCTGGTATCTCTCCAAAAAGGTTTCCTTCATCACATCCCATGAGGAGATAGTCTTCCCCCTAAACCCATGAACCATCCTAGGACTATTCCATTTAAAGTAGCAGGAAATATCTTTAATTTTTTAGCATCAATGATATATTTGTACCTCGTGATATAGTAATACCCCCGACAGAAAATATCAAATTCAAAAAGGAATGCATCGGGGTCCTCAGAGGAAAGCCCGTCAAAATTAGGCAGAGTTGTTAAAGGGATGTGCTTCATTGGTGCATCACCTATAATGTTTCCAATTGGGAAATCAATGGATGAAATTGTAGGTGCCATAAATATCTTCCAATACTCACCCAGGATTTCGACTAGTTCTACAACTGATAATTGGGGTGATTCAATTGTAGGAGGTTTCATAGCACTCCCTCGATCTTGTGGTTACGCAAGCTCCTTCACGATTTCTTCTTCCCAATTGGAATTTATCAATTCCTCTGACCCTATGCTCGCAGTTTCTTCTTCGTTTGCAGGCAACAGGGGTATTTCTTCTACTGATGCTTTATTTACTTCTTCTTCTACTGTTGAAATGATTTCCTCTGGTACCGTGGATGGCGTTGGCTGCTCAACCGACTGCCCCTTAGAATTTTTCTGAACCCTTACTCTGACAGCAGCTCGAGGAGATGCTTCTATTTCAACCTTTGCAATGATCTACTGGATATATGTATTCCTTCCCAGATCCCTTCCTTTATTTAGGGGTCTTCCTTTGCCCCTCTTATTCAAATATTTTTTCATGCAATTGGTAGGAATAAATCATTAAAATAACAAAATTGCTCATGACCTGGAGCAGGACAAATATTTTCCTCCTCGGGATGAGAGATTGGATTCAAGTAGAAAACCAAACAAAATAATAAATTCAAAGTTTAGGACCTGAAGTAGGGCAATCAAATACCCTCTCCAGGAAAGGAAATTGGCCCCTAGGAAAATAATAAAAAATCGAGAAAGCAAAATACTATGCTCAGGACTTAAAGTATGGAAACAACTTCCCTCCCTAAGACGATAGATTGATTCTATAAAAAAAATCGAAAAGCAGAAAATCAGAACACTACACTCAGGACTTAGATCAGGGTAAAAAATTCCCTCCCTAAGACGAGGTATTGATCCTTGGATCAATTACAGACTGTGTTCTTGCACCTTGTTAGCCTTCCCCGGCAACGATGCCAAAATGTTGGTGTCTGAGTGTGAATGAACTATTCCACCCTTTTCCACATTAATCTATCAATCTAGGTGCATACATTATTTCAAGGTAACGCACAAGGTATATGCAGGAGAAATGGTACAATCCAATATTTATCACAGATTCAGCAATTAAAACAATCAAAACTACTGTAACAACAATTAAAGATAAATTTCAGAATTATCAAAGAATTCACAACAATTGAAGAAACATATCAGAACAATAGTGAGAATAATCAAACAGAAGTGTGAAAGCAACAAAAGG
The DNA here is from genome assembly GCA_034641835.2 of Pinus albicaulis. Taxonomy (NCBI): domain Eukaryota; kingdom Viridiplantae; phylum Streptophyta; class Pinopsida; order Pinales; family Pinaceae; genus Pinus; species Pinus albicaulis. The sequence continues at coordinate 205,900,172 of CM076584.1, read as the reverse complement.
AAATAACGTAACACCTGATCAGAAGAGTGGGTCCAACTCTCTGACTAGGGTTTCGGTAAACTTACAATTTAAATATGGAACAACAAAATAACTTGCATTCAATTAATTAAAAGTTATTTTGTTACAAAATTTGTCTCTTGCACGCTAACCCCGATTCATATACCTGAGACCCTTCTTATACAAATGTTTAGGAAACCCCCGTCTTCCCAATCTGACAACTAATATCTACAAATATACAATTGTTACAACGACCGAACTAGTTGCCAAGAGAAAACCAAGAAAGGACTGAAATAGATTTGGGGTAGGTTTGGATCTGTTGTGCTGTTACAACACATCGAAATAACGCTGAGAATTCGGAGTTGCTCCCGTAACTTTGCAAAATTAATACTTGCGTAGGTAAAATCTCTATGAATATTACTTCTTTAATCAAACATTCCATATAAGATAGTGAAAATGGATTTACCTCGTGTGTTTAGAACAATTAATGATACAAAGAGATAGAAGAGTGGGTGAGAATAGAAGAGAAAATTATGTAGATTTGGTACCCAACAGGTATGATTTTGATTATTTATATACTTGATTTATCTAACATGATATGTTGCAGGACAATAAAATATCAGAGATGACGAGCATAATGGTAGATTACATTTCATGTGTCTCTCCTTATATATCATTTGAGCTTCATGGAGATGAGAATTCTCCTAATATAGAAGATACACTGAGAATTTTGAGGGCATAAAATCAGAAGTTGTAAGACAGATAATAACATGTTGATTGAGACACGCCACACAGGAAAGTCCTGCCAAAGCCCAGGAAAAGCAAGTAGAAGTTAATGCAGTAATTCTTCAAAGTCTTTCAGATCTGCAAAAGCAAGTATAAACAAGGATCAGTCATGGGCAAGAGGAAAATAATAATGGGGCATATGGAAACAGGTTCCAACCAAGTTACAAGTTGGAGAGGGATGATACAGTCATAGGTGGCATATATTTTGATACCCTTGATAGGTGGGCTAGCACTCATGGATTCTATTCTAATTCTGGTTTAGAAAGTCATCATCATCATTACCGCCAACATCCTTATAGGAGAAGTGAGAAGCAATATTTTTCCAAAAGAGTTGAAAAAATCCATGCCTCCTACTTTTGATGGGGATGTGAAGAAACCGGAAGATTCAAGAGCATGGATGCTTGGGATGAAAAGTCTTTCAGATTGCATGATTATTCAAATAATATGAAATCCAAGATCATTATCTTCAGTCTTAAGGGAAGAGCATATATCTAGCGGGAAGGTGCGAAGTGTGTTAGAGGCATCAAGAAAAAGGAGTTGAATTGACATGAGTATAAAAGACTCTTTAGGAATAAGTACTTGTCAGAGAGATATTATGACGAAAAGGCCGAGGAATTATATGAGTTGAAGATGATTTCTATGACAGATGAAGAGTACATGACCAAGTTCCTGAAACTGTTGAGGTATGTGCCCTACCTTAAGGATGAGAAGAAAATGGTTCAAAGATTCATTAATGGGTTTCCTTTAGAATTTAAATATAAAATTGAGTATGATGAGCCTCAGCCATTATAGCAAGTCATTAGAAAGTTGAAACATTGTTAGGAGCATTCTAAGTGCAAGTCTGAGCCTAAGTAGGATTAGAAAAGTAATGAAAATACTAAGGGAAAGTGGGCTAAGAAGCGAGGAAGACCTCAGGATGTAGGTGATCAAGAGAATGTAGCATCATAGAAAAATTTCAGTGCAGTTGACAGAGGACATGGATTTCTGCCTAAGGAGAAAAATAAGGGAGATGACAAGAAGCCTTTGAAATGTTGGACTTGTGGTGAAGAGCATCGTAGGAGATATTTCCCACAACATTAGGGTGGCAGGCCTTAAATTTATAGTGCTCAAGAGGCATAGACATTTGGATATGTTGGGCAGAGTATTCCTCGAATTTATGCAATGGTGGATAACTAGATGGTAAGCTCTGTGATCGAGTTGTTTCTATTTTAATTGATCCTAGATCTAATTATAGTTATGTTAGTCCTAACTTGGTGGATAAGTGTGGCTGGAATAAATAAGTGCATGCAAAGTCTTTGTTGGTGCAGTTGACTACAGGGACCAATAAAAGAGTTCATCATTGGGTGAGAGTTTGCCCATTTGAGTTGAATGGTATGCCTACATCAACACATAAAAATGTGCTTCCTTTGGGTTCATATAGTATTATTTTGGGCATGGATTGGTTATTCATTCACAAAACCAACATAGACTACGATGAGAAGGCTATTGAATGATTACAATTATGCAAGCTAAGCACAATTGCAGAAAAATATGGGTATTGTTTGCAGTTCATATTTCCAGTGATAAAGGGAAGGATGTTGAGCATGATGAATTTCTGAAGAGGTGTCCCGTTTTGAAAAAATTTCAAGATTTGTTTCTAGAAAATATTTCAAATTTACCACCTCATAGGTAAGCAGATTTCTCTATTAAGTTGGTACCAAGAGCAACACTAGCATCAAAGACACCTTACATTGTGAGTACACCATAGTTCATGGAATTGAAGTTGCAGCTTAAGGAAATTCTTGATAAGGGATACATAAAGTCAAGTGTGTCGCCTTGGGGTGCACCAATATTGTTTGTGAATAAGAAGGAAAATACTATTAGATTGTGCATTGATTACATGCAACTAAACAAGGTGACCATCAAGAACATGTATCCATTGCCACAAATTGATGACTTGTTTAATCAATTGAAGGGAGGAACAATGTTCTCGAAGGTTCATATGAGATTAGGATATCATCAGGTGTGCATCAAAGAAGAATATATCTACAAGACCATATTTCGTATCGGGTATAAGAATTATGAGTTTGTGTGTGGTTCCATTTGGGCTTTCTAATTCTCTAGATACTTTCATGTGCTTGATGAACAATGTGATGCATCCTTATCTGGACAAGTTTGAGATTACGTATTGATGATATATTGATATATTCTAAGAATGAGGAAGAACATAAAGAACTCCTAGCAACAATGTTGATATTGTTGAGAGAGCATCAGTTGAAAGGCAAGCTCGCTTAGTGCAGTTTCCTTTATACTGAAGTTCATTACTTGGGACATTTTTCCAAGGAAGGTATAGGAGTGGACCCAGAACAAATTAAAACTATCATGGAGTATCCCACTCCTCGGAATGTGGATGAGGTCAGATCATTCATGGGAATAAAAATTTACTACAAGAGGTCTATTTGGAACTTCTCACAGATTGACTATCTTATCGCATCTTTGTAGAGAAAAGGAAATGAGTTTGAATGGATTGAAATTAGTTTTGAGAAGTTGAAGAATTTGCTTACAAATGATCTAATTTTGAAGATTGCAAATCTTAACAAGGATTTTTTTTTTTTTTACAAATGCTTGCAAGGAAATACTTAGTGGAGTCCTGGTGCAAGAAGGACAGGTGGTTTGCTATGAGTTAAGGAAGCTGAATGAGCACGAGCAGAGCTAAGTGACTCATGATATTGAGTTATCAACTATTATTCATACATTGAATATGTGGAGACATTATCTTCTTTTCTACCCCCAATGAGTTTGACTTTGAGATCAGATACATCAAGGGAAAGGAGAAAAGGGTTGCAAATGCTCTCAATAGGAGATTGCAGGTGTATCACATTTCAACTATGAGCTCTTATGAGACAAATATACAGGAGCAAATCTTGCATGCAGGGTAACAAGATGATGGGTATTAGAAACTGAAGCAGAGCTTCTAGCAACAGGGTGAAGGTGATAGGGATGAATGATCTGAGTCTTTTACTTCATGGATGCATACAAAATTCAATTTAAACATGTATAATAAAGTAACTTAAAAACATGAAAATAAGTGGAAATCATGAGAAAACATGAGATTAAATACACAAGATGATTTGACTATGGAGTTTATTCGAGACTTGCTCAAAGTGGGGAGGCCTCTTTCATAAAATTGGCAACAAAAATAAATTACAAGAAAATTATAAATTTGACACCTTATACCTCCACTTCTGGCGATGTCTTGAAAATTGATACCTCGACTAGAGAAATAGGTTGCAAAATTGGATTTTGAGTGAAAACTTGTGTAAAAATTAATATAAACTTGTCTTGTTATTACACTTGCACTTCTAGACCCTAAAGGAATCTTTTCAACATCCATAAATATTCCCTCTTTAGGGTTTTTCCCCCCTGGCCGCTCAAGGGTCCGTTGGTTAGACTCGCTTCACTCTCCATTGGTGGGTCGAATGGCAGCTGAGAAAGGTTTAAATAAAAAAATTCGAACAAAGTTTACCAAATGAGCCATTAGGCTCATTGGCTAGTGGTTCTGAGTTAAGAATTTTGGTTAGGGGAGGCCCCAAGATCAAACCTGCGGGCCTCCCCATTTGGTGCATCTGCATTGTATTTTTGGTGGCTTTTGGTTGGGGCCACCCAGGAGGGTTCAAGCCCCGTCAACCCCGGTTGTACTCACAAGTGGCATTGGAAATATGGCGGGCCCGCTTATAGCATCCTGCCCACATTTCATATATATATATATATATATATATATATATATTTGTGATGCCATTGCGGGGTGGCAGTCCGCCACCCTAATTTCTTAATTTTACTTTTATATAATAATGGAAAAAATTTCGTTGTTGGTTTTTAAGGGTTATTAGGAAAATTAAGGAGGTGAAAATTTTTCCCTTTTCAACCGTCTTTTTCTGTGTGTCGTCCCTTCACCAAATTGTTGCCTCATTGGTTACTGCCACTTGGCCAAGTTTGTCTAGAACTTTGACTGGCTATAACTTGAGCATATGAATCATGATGCCAAGAACTACAATATGGTCCTGGTTTCACTTTAATCAGAGGACTTTTAATTTTGATCCATTTCAAAGCTACTTCTTCTTTTGGAGCCACCCAGATCATTCCTCCCACTAATGATATTTTGGACCGCCAAAAGATTTATCAGTAAATCAACAAGTGAGGGAATTGCTTCCTGAATTTCTCCTTTTCCATTCATCGAGCCTTACTTGGATGCATTCCATTGAAACCAATACGAAGGCACTCCATGTATCACCGTCATAAAGTCCTAGTCTTCCTGTCAAGAATGATATCCTCCGGTAGCTTGTCCAAGTATTTAGGTTCAACGTCATCCACTGTAGGAACCTGTCCAACCTCTTTGGTGTCCATGATCAAAGGAGGCTCATAAAGCTTCAAGTTTTCAACGTTCACCACTGAATACATTTGAATGTGTGCTGGAAAATCAAGATGAAACACATTGTCTCCAATCTTCTTTAATATGGTGAATGGGCCATATCGGATTGATATCAACTTCTTTCCTTCCCCTTTCATCCTGTCTTTGCTGATGTGGAGCCACACCTTGTCTCCAACCTGGAATTGGTGATCAACCTGATGCTTGTCATGTTGAGATTTGTATCAAGCTTGAATTTTCTCCAACTTCTCTTGCACTACATTGTGAATCATCCTAATCAGCTGAATGAACTTACATTCCTTATCCTTTTCATCTTTCCCAATAGAATCTTCATCTCTCCCAAACACCATGTCTAAGGGATCCTTTGGAAAATATCCAAAGCATGTCTAAAATGGTGATATTTGAGTGGATGAATGCATTGCTCAGTTATACGCATGTTGTACATATGGAAGCTACTCATCCCACAAATTGGGATGCTTGCCACAATATCATCGGAGGAAGTATATTACTATGCAGTTGAGAACCTCTATTTGTTCGTTGATCTACGGATGAAATTTTGTGCTCCTCTTCAGTTTTGTGTCCATCATTCTCCACAAACTCGTCCAAAACTCTCCAAGAAACCGAGAGTCTCAATAAAACATAATGGATGTGGGAAACCCAAAATGAACCCATACAAATTGGAAGAATAGATGAGCAGTCTGCTCTGTAGTGATTTGCTTCTTACAAGGCAGTAAGACACATTTTTCGTAATCAATCCACAACGACATACAAATATTCATGACCTCTCCTAGACAAAGGTAAACCGCCTATAAAATCCATTGACACACTTTCTCATGGACGACTCGGAACAGGGAGTGGTGTGTAGAGCCCTAATTTTCTATTAGAGGGATTTCAAATTGAACACAACACACATCCCTTTACATATCAAGCCACAATATTTTTCATGTAAGGCTAATAGAAAAACCTCTGTAAATGACACAATTTTTTTTATACACCAAAATGACCGGACACAAGAGAGTTATGCGCCTATATAATTACATGTATCCTTTCATTGGTGGGAATACAAAGTTTTCCAAGATGGTACAACAATTTTCCCTTCAAGTGATAATTATCTACCTGCGATCCATGCGTTAGTTTTGCATAAATATCCTTAAAATCATCATCATCAACATATTGTTCAACATAAATTTCAAAAGATAAAGAATAATTTTTCAAAACTATAGATGCAGAAAAAGGAGGGCAAGAAATTATATATGCCACTTTGTTGATGGTGCCCTTCTTGTATTTTATTACCAAGTGACAATGTTGGAGGAATCCCATCCATTTGAAATGACGTGCTTGTTGAAGCTTAGTTTGTGACTGGAGGTACTACAAGGGTTGGTGATCTGTGTGAATGATGGTCTCCTTTCCAATAAAATAGTGCTTCCACTTCTTCACGCTTTGAACCAAGGAATATAACTCCTTGTCATATGTGGGATAGTTAAAACAACTTGGGAGAATGGCTCAGAGTGGTAAAATACAGGTTTCCTTTGCTGCATCAGAACTACTCCCATGGCGTAACCACTAGCATTTGTCTCAATCTCAAAAGGCTGCTAGAGGTCAGGTAAGGCCAAAACTATTGCGATACTTATCTTCTCTTTCAGTGTATCAAGGGATTTCTTTTGCTTTCCTCCCCATTGAAAGTTTTTCTTCGCACTTTTCAATGCATGTAATGGGGATGCAATGACAAAGAAGTTGGCAATAAACCTTCTCTAGTATTTAACTGCACCCAGAAAGCTACAAACCTCTATAACATTAGTGGGTTTAGGCCACTTTACAATCACATCAATTTTAGAAGGATCTATTTTTATTTTTCCACCTCCAACAATGTGACCTAAGTAAACCAAATAGGTCTTACCAAATTCACACTTAGACATTTTGACATACAAATTTTCCTTTTGCAAAACATCAAGCACCTTTTTAACATGACTCACATGGGCTTCCCAAGTACTATTGTAAACAATAATTTTGTCAAGATACACAAGTACAAAATCATTAAGAAAATTCCTGAAAATATCATTCATCACCCTCATGAATTTGGTTGGAGAATTGCATAGTCCAGATGACATCACCGACCATTCAAACAACCCATGTTTCATCTTGAATGTTGTCTTCCATACATCCTATTCCACAATCTTGACTTGATGATAACCACTCCGCAAGTCCAATTTTTTGAAATAGAAAACATTTTTCAATTGATCTAATAAATCATTAATGTGAGGGAGAGGGCACCGTTATTTTGTTGAGTGCATTGTAGTCCATGCACATCCTCCATGTGCCATCCTTATTTGGCACCACCACAATAGGTGAGCTGCATGGAGAATAACTTGATCTTATGACTCCTTGGTTCAAAAATTCTACATATATTTCTTTATCTCCTCCATCTCAATGGCTGACAACCTATACATACCAATGTTGGATAAAGGAGCATCCTACTGCAAGTGAATTTCATGTTGGATTTCACACTTTAAAGACAACCCACTTGGTTCTTTAAAAAACCCATCATAGTTAGAAAAAATTTCATACAATTCCTTTTTATGAGTGGGATAGCTCATGAAATTCGAGCTGAGGGTAGTTGGTGAGGCATGTGGAGTGATTCTATTTGCTCTAGAGTCCAAGTTGCAGTTAGTGTATTATTTTAATGCATGAGAAATCAATTAACTCAATTAAGTGAGTTAAAGTCAGTCTAACTAGTTATAACAGATTGTTGCACTAGTGAGAGATCAAGTGAATTAAATCAGATTTAATTCACATGCAATGATCTGTCAAGTGAATGATGATTTACTATTAATAGTTGCATGCATGTCAGTTCTGATGAAGACCCAGTTGAGCAGAGGTTAAAGGGATGTTATCTATCAGTTGTATTTGTAGCAAATTTCTCGGGCGCAATTATATGCACCATAGGATTTACATGATGTATTGCACAGTCAAGGAAGGCTAATTATCCTAAATAAAAGGGATTAATTTCCTAGGGATTGCGTGAGCAAGGCAGGCTGAGAAGAAGCTGAGAATAGGCTAAGTACTAGCCCAATTCTGTTCATATCAGTGTGAGACAGTCAGGATAGTGAAATAGACTATTATGAGAAGAGTGCATTGTATTGTTTCAAGATTCCTTGGTTCATTATATAATAGAGATAGAGGGGTTTTGAGTAACAAGATTTCCCCAGGAAAAATATCTGTGTTGTAGATTGATTTTCTTCTTTCTTTTACTTGGTGTGATTGTGTGATCATGTTTATTTTCTGCAGTTAATTTGTAGAAGGATTCAATATATTTCTTTAGCATATCACATTATCGAATTGAATCCATTGGTATACATATTGTTTGTATAATTTATACATTTAATCCCTTTTTGCAACTTTCTCTCCCATCAAATGAGAGAAGTTCCACTCAGTTGAGAGGATGCTAATTGGATCTTGGCCTCATCCTCCTTGATCTATTAAATCCAATAATAAACCTTGATTTGTCTTATCCAATTGTTTAGTTTATCTGCATTACATTCTCCATTATATGTGGGAAAATCAAATTTTACATCAAGCTTAAAAAATGGCTTCTTAGATGGATTTTTATGGTGCCTGTTAGAATGATGAGAGCAGGAAGAAGAAGAATTGTCACTGGTGTATGGAGAGGGAGGATACTCTTCTCCTCCACCTGCAAGGTGTATTGATGCATTATCATCGAACTTTTTCTTCTCATTCTTGATTGTCATCTCATATTCTGCAAACAACTTGTCAACTTTCTCTTCCATGATGAAGAATATATTGCGATAATTTCACTCTTCTTTCGCTCATGCATCCTCATCTGCCATGTTTCCTCTTTGTGGTGCACCCCCCACTATGGGATCAAAGGATTTGAGTTTTCCTTCACCTCTTTGGAGCTTGTTCCTAGTTAGCATTCAATCACGTAACTTGCATTAACAAGACTTGCTCCAATACCAAACTTGATCTAGATATTTTACTTCATGGATGCATATAAAATTGCATATCAAAGAGTGTATAATCAAGTAACTTAAACACATGAAAAAAATAAAAAATCATAAGCAAACATGATATCAAAGACAGAAGATGAATTGATTACAGAGTTCAATTAGTGTAGGCTACATCTATGGGCCTTGCTTAATGTGGGGAGGCCTATTTCATTAAATTGGCAGCAAAAATAAATTACAAAAAATTACAAATTTGACATCTTATACCTCCACTTCTGGTGATGGCCTGAAAATGGAGGCCTCGACTGGAGAAACAGGCTACATGGTTGGATTATTGGTGAAAATAGTGTAAAAATTATTATAAACTTTTCCCATTTTGACATTGGCACTTCTAGACCCCAAAGGAATGTTTTCAGCATCCACATTGATTCCTTATTCAGGATTCCTCCCTCCTTGTCGCTCAAGGTTCTGCTAGTTAGACTCGCTCCGCTCTCCACCGGAGGGTTGATTGTCCACCAAGTAAGGTTTAAAAAAAATACTTCAGGCAGAGTTTTCCAAGTGATTCGTTGGGTGCATTGGCTAATGGTTATGAGTTATGAATTTCGATTGGGGGAAGTCCCGAGGTCAAACTCGCGGGCCTCCCCGTTTGGTGCATCCATGTTCTATTTTTGGTGGCTTTTGGTTGGGGCCGCCTAGGAGGCAGGTTGGCTAGCTGGCCAGATGGGTTCTAACCCTGCCGGCCTCGGTGCTACTCACAAGTGGTGTCGGAAGGGTGGCGGTTCTGCATATGGTGGCCCACGCGGGTCTGCCTATGGTGGCCCACCCACATGTCATATTTTATATATATTTGTGATGTCATTGGGGGGTGGTGGCCCGCCACCCCAATTATATTATTTATTATTTATTATTTTTATATAATAATGGACAAAATTTCGTTTTCAGTTTTTAAGGGTTATTAAGAAAATTAAGGAGGCGACAAATTCAGCCTTTTCAATCGTCATTTTCCGTGCATCGTCCCTTCACCAAATTTTTTCCTTGTTAGTTACTACTACTTGACAAAGTTTGTCCATAACTTTGATCGCCTATAACTTGAGCATACAAACTTAGATTTGAGTATTATTTGTGTTGTTGGAATCAGGATGATGAACACTACAGTCTAGTAATAGTTTCACTTAATTTGAGGAATTTGGTTTTTGAGCTATTTCAAGGCCACTTCTATTTTTGGATCCACCTGGATTAATGAATAATATCACCTCACAGCAGATGTCTTGGTCAGATTCAGGAATAAGATCTATGTGTTGGATAACAGTGAGTTTAAGAATCTTATCTTGAGGGAGTTTCATGTCAAGCCATATTAAGGCCACTTGAGATACCAGAAGACATTGACAACTTTCAAGAAGTTCTATGATTGGCTGAACTTGAAGAAAGAAGTGGTTGAGTTTGTTGTGAAATGTTTGGAATGTTGACAGGTGAAAGAAGAAATCATCCAACTAGTTTATTACAACCTATTCCGATTACAAAATGGAAATGGGAGTTCATTTCCATGGAGTTCATTACAGGTTTGCCAAGAACATCGAAGCAACAAGATTTCATCATGTTTGTGGTGGACAGGTTGAGAAAGGTAGCTCACTTCATTGCAATGAAATCTACTAATTTATCTAGTGATGTATCTCAAATATTCATCAAGGAGATAGTGAGGTTATATGTGTTGAAATATGTAATTAGGTTCGGTCTTCATAATGCGACATGTAATTGTGGTGGTGTTTTTCATACACGGATGTACCAAAATGCACCTCTTTAGCAGTTGGTTTCTATCTGCATAAGATCAAATACAAAATGATGTTACTACTAGTGAACATATTTAAACAATGTAAACAAAACTCAAAGGGTAAGATAAGCATACAACCCTATGAACTAAAACAAAAAATACACAAGATACAAATTCTCAAATGGAGAAACAACCCAATAAGATAAATGGATAAATATCCCTTTATTAGGTGATGGTGGTATGAAGAATACAATGTTAAACTCTCTTGAAGTGAGTCCTTTGAGCTATGGAGCTCAAATAGTTAGAACAACGGGGGCTCCTTTGTAATATTCCTAAATTAGCTTGCAGCTAATGGGAATATTAAAGTTTTGTTTTGTCACTTAGATAGGTGAATAAGTGGGTAGGGAGACCCATAAATATCTTTATGAAGAATAAAACCACTTCTCATGTGAAAGTGGACCATATTTTCAGCTTAATAAAGCACCCTAAGGTGTGAACAGGGGCTAAAACATGTGGATTGGGTCAACTTTGACCAAATCAACAGGAGTGGACATTAATGGAGAGACAACACAGTTTTAGATGGAGAAACATTGCAAGGAAGTAGTGTCATTAATGGATGGGGCTTAAGGTTTGGAAGCTCATATCTTATAAAAGGAAGAGGATGGCATCCATATTATGCATCTTGGTATATTTGATAATTTGATATATGGCCTATTTAGACATATAACTTTCTTCAGCTGTTTAGCTAAGATTGCATGTGTTGTTTAGCACAGCGTGTTCCTGATCGAGAATCCCACCTCTTCCATTGAGAAGCTCTTGGAGGATTTTTCACTATACTTCCACAATCAGGCATTTGGCCAAGCTTCAGTCTCATGTAAAACGTAGTTCTTTTTAGAGTTGGGTTGTGTTGCAAGGGTGTAGCAGTGGGGGAGAGAAATCTCCATTTTCTGAGTTAGTTTTCCACTGGAGGGATCATCTTTTCATCCAGAGGCGTGTGAGGAATATTTAGGGCTTCATTACATATTTTGGCACTAGGCCAAGTACCATTCATCAGCTACAGCGCAGTTTCCTGCAAGGACTGCGTTATTTTGGAGAGAAGTTGCAGCAGTGGGTTTATTGTCCTATTTGGAGTGTTTGGGTTTCTTGTGTGGGGATCAACCATTCATTTAGGAGATCTGTTGGAGGAGGATCAACCATATTTTATATCAGATCAGCCATCTCCCATCAATGATTTATTTGTAGATTTTATTCAGCCCTAGGGCCAAATCTGCTATACTTTGTATAGTGTGTATTTCCAGAAACCTTTTCTAGGTTTTCCTGGAATTCTGTTTTGGAGCATGGATATCTAGCCTTAGCATTTTTGGAGCATTATATCAGCAGAAATATATTTTTGTATCTTTCAACTGCTATTCTCTCTTACACAGCGCAGTTTCTGCATTCCTGTGTTTCATGTGTTAACATCAGTTTAGATCTAGGTGTATACTTTCATGGGAGGCTTGTTTGTCCAACTTGAGTGATCTTTTCCTCAATATCTTGTACCTGTTTTGTTGTTTATTCATATTGGAATGGATCTACTATTGTCTCATGCTTTGATCTATTATATTTCTGCATATTTCTAGTTTTATGCACTCTATTCCTACTTTACCCATTTGGGAATATTACAGTGGGATCATAACATAATCTTGGGTCAGCTTGTGTACTTCAGCCATTATGTCATATAAGGAGCCTTCTCATAGGAAGGAGAAGATCTATAGAAGAGATGAAGGAAAAAATTCATTATCAGGAGGGAAGGGGTTCTCAAAACTTCTTCTTCAAACTATGTAGTGCATTAGCAGAGACATTAAAGAGATGAGAATGGAGAGATGTAGGGATTCTCCAAAAAGGCTTGTACATGAAGGAATCTCCAGATTTTCACATTATGGGTGTGAGAATTCAGCTACACCATCATATCTACAACGTGGTACCATGCATACACTCTTGGCAAGAGGAGAAGAAGAAGAAGACACATCTAAGGAGGAGACCCTTGGTGACTATCTTCAAGAGCATGAATCCCAATATCGGAGATTTAGAGATCATCTAAACTTCCAAGGGTTTTGCAAGATCAAGGAGGATAGAAGACCTAGCAACCATGATATAAGCACAAGGTGCAAGTAGCATGATGTGGGTAGATTCTTTCTATCTACTTTTGATGGGTCACCTAAATGTTTAGCTAGGGCTTGGGTGGAGGATCTAGACACCTATCTGCAGCAACACCAAGTTTCAGAAGATTAAGCCATTAGAGTAGCAGCGTTGCACCTTGAAGTTAAGGCTTATGCCTAGTGGTTTTATGAATCTTCTTCATTAAAATATGCATATATGTCTACTTATGCAAGGTTCACTAGGAGGTTAGTAAATATATTTAATGGAAAACCTTCTGAAACTTCCTTGGTAAAGCTAGCCAAGCAAAAACCAAACAAAACCTTTACATGAGTTGGAAGGATCTATAAATCCAAATCCATTTTAGAAAACTATTGAGGGGATTAAAAAATCGCATAATACATTGCTAGAGGTAAGATCCCCATTTCAGAAAGAGCTCTCTTCTCAAAGGGAAGACATGGAGATCTCTTTTCCAAAAGAGGAACTAAACAAAGAACCACTTAATGATGATGAGAAAGCCTCCATTCATGATGAAGGGGAAGAGAAGATAAGGGGTAACATCGTTGTCACAACAATAGTAGATCTAGTACCTCATGAAGAGGAAGATGGAGCATTTGCTCCAAAGAGAGAAATTCCTGCACCCTTGCAAGGAGTTCCAAAGAATCTCACATGAGGAGATCAGGGCACAGTCCATGTGCCATCATTGACAGATTGTGAGATCTTGAAGATAGAAGAAGATAAGGGGGAGGAAAAGCATCATATGATTAGGAGCACACACCCCTCTCTATTTCAAAGGGTTGATGCACAGAAGAGGCGGGAGGAATTGCGCAATGAGGATAGGGAAAAATTAGTCCAATCACATACACAGCCTGCTCTAGGCCTTGATGTTTCATTACATGGAGGCATTCCACCAGGGAGACCCCCTGATTGGAAGATGAAAAAAGAGTTCTCTCAACATGGTGCAACATTGATATATTTGGCTAAGGAAGGAGCCTTGGGAGAAGCTAGCACAACGCATAGAACCTTTGATGGGTTCAAAGGAGGAGTTAGAAATTTTCTGATATGGACATTGCTATCTCCCACTCAACTCTTTGCGCTAAAAAATGATGACTGAAAAATCTATGATGGCATGAGCATGGTTTCAAAGGGATACTCCATATCCTTGGAGTAGAAAATGATGCTTCCAGACATAAGGAAGATTTCTTAATGTGACAAGAGTTTATTGACACTCTTGTATGCATTGGCCAGACTATGGAAGTTTTGGAGGGAAGATACCTTTCAAGAGGAGGTTGACCTCCATGTACTCCAATATTATCTTGGGAAAGATCAGTTGCAAGGGAGGCAGCAAAAATGGGGTAGCAGTACTCCAACATGTGGCTTTTGCATTGAGCATGTCAAAGAGGAGAGTCGTGATGTGATAAGTGCTTCAATTCAGATTTCTATAGCGCTACCATTTTTGGGAAGCCTAGATCCATATTGGGAGTCCCAACTATTGGTGGAATATTCCAAGTACCTCTTCACATGAAATGTTATTGATGGGCAAGTGGTAGATGGGAGGTATAGAGTGGTTGATGGATTCATTTATCACCATGATTAGGTCTACTTGACTAGAGACTCGAAGCTCAAGGAGGGGATTCTACATGCAACATATGAGGCACTCTCTTCAGGACATGTAGACTTCATTGAGTCTTATCACACCATCATGGAGGGATTCTATTGGGACGATATCAAAGAAGATGTGCACCAACATATCAAGAGATATGTAGCTTTTTTTATGTATGAGGAGGAGAGCAACCACATTGCAGGGTTGTAACAATAATTTTCCCTTTTGATGAAAAAATGGTTAGGTTCATTTATGGACCTCTTCACCAACTTGTCTACAATATATGGTAAAGATTGTGTTTTGATGGTTATTTATCAACTAACAATGTATATGCACTCCTTTACCATGCATTTACAGCACATTTCTCCACAAGAGAGCAAACCTCTTTGTGGATTTCATGGTCCTTTTGGGACTACATTTAGTGATGAGGATGGCCACTTTATGGAGGACTTTGGGAAATTTATGTTTTTCTTGGATCATATTCAACCAACACCTAATGTACTCTACTATTTTAAAGCTTTTGAGAAGCTTATGACAACAAGAAGGTGGTTGGATGGCCACTTATCATATCATGTTTTGATACAACAACAAGAAGAACAACGTTGGTCCCAATTGAAGGACTATTATCACCATCCAAGATGTCATATGACACTTATTCCATGTTTCTTTTGGAGCCCATATGGTGATGACACTCTATTTGCGATATGCACGAAGGATTGGGAAAGATGGCTTCCTAGAAACAATGAGTGGGATCGTGAGATTCCAACTATCTTTTGGCTTCATGAGGACTATATTATTGCAGCACAAGATCAATAGCTCCAAATTTATCATAAATGGATAGAGAGACAACGTAAGTTGAACAATCTTATCTCTCACTTTCAGCCATGCAGCCCCTACACATTGCATAAGCAGGGGATTGGTGATTGCTTCTATGAGCTACCAAGGATGGCTCACTTTGTTTGGATAATAGCATGGAGACTGGAATTTCTCATTGGGACTGAGGCACCCAACTTTTATCATCTCCCATGCCTTGAGGAGGCCAATGGACAACATATAACTCTTTCCACATATCTCCCACTTTTTCATGATGAGAGCTATTTGGTTTCTCCACCAAAATCAAACTTGTATTCTTGGGAGGAGACATATCCATTGGAGATTTTGTAGTATCCTTGTATTTGCTTGAGGACAAGCAACTTCTTGGAGGGGAGGACTGTAATATTCCTAAATTAGCTTGCAGCTATTTGGAATATTAATTTTTTTTTTGTCACTTAGATAGGCGAATAAGTGGGTAGGGAGACCCATAAATCTCTTTATAAATAATAAAACCACTTCTCATGTGAAATTGGACCATATTTTCAACTTAATAAAGCACCCTAAGGTGTGAACAGGGGCTAAAACATGTGGACTGGGTCAACTTTGACCAAATCAACAGCGTTGTCATGGAGGAGTGGACATTAATGCAGGGACATCGCTGTTTTGGATGGAGACACATTCCAAGGAAGTAGTGTCATTAATGGATGGGACTTAGGGTTTGGAAGCTCATATCTTATAAAAGGAAGAGGATGGCAGCCATATTATGCATCTTGGTATATTTGATATTTTGATATATGATCTGTTTAGACATATAGCTTTCTTCAACTATTTAGCTAAGATTGCATGTGTTGTTTAGCACAGGGTGTTCCTGATCGGGAATCTGACCTCTTCCATTGAGAAGCTCTTGGAGGATTTTGCACTATACTTCCAAAATCAAGCATTTGGCCGAGATTCAGTCTCATGTACAACATAGTTCTGTTTAGAGTTGGGTTTTGTTGCAGGGGTGTAGCAGTGGAGGAGAGAAATCTCCATTTTCTGAGTTAGTTTTCCACTGGAGGGATCATCCTTTCATCCGAAGGCTTGTGAGGAAGACTTCAGGTCTTCATTACATATTTTGGCACTAGGCCAAGTAGCATTCATCAGCTACAATGTAGTTTTCTGCAAGGACTGCGTTATTTTGGAGAGCAGCTACAACAGTGGGTTTATTGCCCTATTTGGAGTGTTTGGGTTTCCTGTGTGGGGATCAAACCTTAATTTAGGAGATCTGTTGGAGGAGGATCATCCATATTGTATATCAGATCATCCATCTCCCATTAGTGATTTATTTGTTGAGATTATTCAGCCCTAGGGCCAAATCTTCTATATTTTGTATAGTGTGTATTTCCGAAAACCTTTTCTGGGTTGTCCTGGAATTCTGTTTTGGAGCATGGAACTCTAGCCTTAGCATTTTTGGAGCATTATATCAGAAACAATATATTTTTATATCTTTTAGCTGCTATTCTCTCTTAGAAATCTCAATTTCTACATTCCTATGTTTCATGTGTTAACAACAGTTTAGATCTAGGTGTATACTTTCATGGGAGGCTTGTTTGCCCAACTTGAGTGATATTTTCCTCAAGATATTGTACCTATTTTGTTGTTTTATTCATAATGGAATGGATCTATTGTTGTCTCATGCTTTGATCTATTATATTTCTGCATATTTCCAGTTTTATGCACTCTATTCCCGCTTTACCCATTTGGGAATATTACATCCTTTCCTCAAGTTCCCTGCAAGTATCTCCTCCTCTCTCAAATGGATGTTGATCACTATCATATGGTGAAGCTCTCTCTTAGACTGAGATGTTGGATGGCCAACATGTGAGTCATTCCAATCCTTCTGCTGCTACACTTAAAAACTGGTTTGTGATAGATAAATTTGTCCAGCATAATAATGTGTCTCTTTTTGCTCTTCCCATGGCCAATTTTTAAAGATATTTTTGAACTTCTCTTCCCTCTCTTGGCCCAAGATTGATAGTGACCCAAGAGTGGGGAGGAGATTCCTTTTTGGGCTACATACCTCCTCAAGGTGGCTTGATTTTGGATGTCCTTGACCATACTAGATAGAGAATCATCCTTGTCAAGTGTGTCAAGTGGTCTTGAATGGTGAATTTTCACCATCTTCGGGACTGCGCAACTATCTAAGGGATAGGTGTGTCGTGCGTAAAAACCCTTTGTCCCTGGTGCACTTCCGTCAATTTCCTGATTTGACCTTAGGATTTTTAAATTTTTCCTTTCCTAATATATTTATTCTCTGAAAATCTTTAATTGTTTCTTCTGCTTGAAATTTTTCTAATGTCTTGTGCTTGTATGATTTTTTGGTGTTAACAGTTTCCCCATGATGTATGAGGTCTAGGAAGAACTGCATACTGCATAGCCGAAACACATTACGTCTTCTTTTCTCTGTGACAATTTTGAGAGAGAGAGAAAGAGTAACTTGCTGTAGAACTAAGTAGGAAGACCCCTTGCCTAAATTAAAAAAAGACTCCATGCTATGTGGAAAACCTTCACGAGAAAAAAAAGAGAAGCATTTCTACAAGGCAGGCATGTCCCATGCTCATGATAATGACTAGTTAACAAAATCTGACTCATATTGGTTTTTTCAAGTTACATTGTGGTAGCTAACCTGGTAATAGTTGATGACGATGGTTACTAATGCCCTCAAGGGAATTTTTTCTATGCATAGAAAAGTTGAATGTGGCAAACCCATGCATTGGTTAGGTAAGGGATATCTCAAGGAAATTATTAATGCTAGCATGGGTATTCTACTATTGGGGACCTTCTTGTGTGAGCATTTCTGAAAGAGATACTCAATGTGTTATCACTCAGAATGAACCTCGGGCTGAGAGAGGCAATTTCGAGGTAACCTCAAACCACGCTTAGCCAAGTAGCTAGCCCTACTAGGTCAGGATAAGGCTCTCTCCGTATGAATCACAGCCAAAATGACTTAGGAAAGAAGATATTAGGCTAGGTATAGTAGCTCAGAGTTTTTATTTTGATTGTTAGGTTTTTGCTGGATCATAAGGAGAAAAAAAGTTAGGGCAAGGGAAATTAGGTCAAAATTTGCAGGGTGTTCTATGGGGCAAGGTAGGTATAATGTTTAGCACTTTAGGGTTCCGATGGGTGGGATGATAAAGACAAGTGAGGAGCTAGAAAGAGCATGGTGAACTCACGATTTATTTCTAAACTGAAGAAATTACAAACAATGAATATTAACCCAAAACATAGAATAACAATTATGGATTTTGTTCATCTAACTTGAAAACATTCACTTATTAGCAATGAAATGATGGATGAAGTAAAAAAACATTCAAACATATGAGCACAAAAGAAAAAATTGAAACTAAACACAATACCACATGGATCCCATAAAAATAGCTGCAAATTTGATTAATGTCCAAGCCAGAACTAAACAAAATGTGTCTCTTGAGATGCCAAAGCTCCAAGTGAATCCCACCTCTACAAATGACTGAGGAAATACATCATATAGACTTCAAAACCACTCTCCCTAGCCTCAGGGAGTCAAATCCAAGAGATATGGATTAGTTTCACCTACTCCTAAACAAGAATATGAAGACTAGGAAGACCCAACAATTTGCCTCTAAAAGAGAGAAAACTGATTCATTTGACCTCTAAAGGACTTATCTAATGTATCTACCCTAGATAACAATAAAAAAATGAAATTTACATTTGTCTTGACCTTTTACATCAGTAATTTCTCATTTCCCAAGATAAAAATTCAAAAAGTCAAAATTTGCTGAAGATTGTGAAAATTACATTTTCCTGGCAAAAGCGCAGCGCCATGACCAGAAAAATTAGCCTCTCTTGCAGGCAACGTTTGGAGGCCTTCCTGGTGTCCAAATCAGCTCTATGATAGCTCATTGGAAAGCTATTTGAGTCTAGTCTCCAAATATGTCTCCAATTTCCAAAATGGTGCCCATTTTCTCTATCAAAAATTGAATCTCCCAAGAATACCTCTATGCGCAGTGCCATCCTAAAAAAGAGGTAGAAACATGATTTTTTGGGTGTTTTGGCCCTTTTACCTGACCAATTTTGTTCCAAATGCTTAGAAAACGTAAAAGGGGAATCTACTCTTCATTATGAACACACTGATGGTTTCCTTTTTTCCATTATATGATCCAAGAAGAAGCGCAGTGCCAAGGCATTGTGCATAGGGCATATTTTCATGTGTTTTTTCAAAATTGCTCTATGCGCGGCGCACTGCTCCTTTGCACAATGCCATTTTACCCGCAACTTGCAATATTTTTTTGACTGCCTTATCAATGTCCAAATTGGGCCCAGGATAGCGTGTTGGGAATCCCTTCAAGTCTAATTTCCAAATCTACATTTGGTTTTCTGATTAGAGTTGATTTTCCTTGTCAAAAGTTGATTTTCCCAAGACTGGTCAAAAAGTGTTGAATGAGGGTGAAAAAATGCAAAGTGCTGGTGCAAGAAACTTTTGGAGGCCTTCCTCAACTCCCAATTGAGCTCATTATAACTCATTGGAAATATATTTTAGTGTAGTTTTTATTTGACTCATCAAGAAAGTCATTTGGACACTCCACCTATGAGAAAATTTTATTTTCCCAAGGTCACTCCAGAAGTGCAACAACTCTCCTGTAGCACCTGTATTGTTGACATTTCTCCAAAACCATGATACCTGTGTAAAAAAAGGAGGAGGTTTTTCTTCTTGGACCTATTATGGACAAAAAAATCTCTCACGTTTTTCAAATTCATCTCTGTTTGGTCAGAAACATAGTTTGAGGTAAAATTGGCCCCGTGAGTGGAAAATGAGTTGTCCCTTAGAATTTTTTCTTTGAAAATGATGGAGGCATGATGTTTATGAGTTGGTATGGCTTCATACTTGCTAAAATGACCTCCCTTATTCCTCCTCTACTCATATATCTTTGATTCCATAGAAAACCCTAGCTCAATAGGAGAGGAAATTAGGGTTTGGTGTAAGCAAAACAGGGGATTTTAGGACTGCCTTGTAGAGGGAGGGGTATGAAGGGTTAGAGGTTGTCTAAATTCTTGGGGAAATTTTGGGGGATAGTTATATATGTAAGAGAGTAGGTGAAAGTGGAATTTCAAGGATTGAGTGAGGGGAAGGGGTCCAAAAGGGAAAAATACATGCCTAGTCTCGAAAAGTGTCAAATTGTAGCAATAGGCTAGAATTGTGGAAAAATGAATATTTTGAGGGATAGGACTGATGGGAAGTGTTTAGGAAGGTATATTAATGATAGGGGAAAGTGTAAGAGCATCATGATACATGTCTTGTTTTATTTTAACCATGGAAGTCATGAGACCAAGAAAAATGCCCTCAAAAGCCTAGGAGAGGGAAATGAGCTTTCCAAGCACAACTGAGAGAAAAATATGTTAAACACAAAGCCACTTACTTGGAAATGATAGTTTAGAACCTAAAATTTTTGAATAAATTTTACTATTACTACTCCTTCAAAAGATGAATTTGATGGTGAAATGACCAATTTTCATGATTTTGACCCTATGACCTAATGAGACTGCTTTTTGACCTAACTTTTGAATGAGACTTTGAATTTAAAGACTTCCAAGTGAACATAACATTTCCATAGGTGTTATTATGCTCAAGGAGAAATGAGAATGAGTCAGCCAATATGATCTTTTGAGGGAGAAAGAAGCTTATTTGACCAAGACAACCACCAGTGGAACAATTTTTTATCATGACCCAATGGAATGATGAAAAATTTATTCAGAATGGGACGCCTAAGATGCATATGCAAATGTGTTTTGATCCTTGGTGGAAGTATGAAAATAATGACACTAATACAATGATTATGGGTCTTCTACTAATTATAACATAGTGCAATAGTTATTAAGTACGATATCATATTTACATGAAAACTTTGCTGATTGCGAATGTCAAGAGGATTGATGACATGAGTGGGCGATGTTAATTCCTACTGTGCCACCCATGCCCCTTTTCATGGTAGGGGCTCATACAAGGTACTACCTCCTTCTTGGATAATGGTTGTTGGAGTCGAAGGAAGGAAGCATAAACTCATCGAAAAATAAGTACAGGTGTAAGGGACCAGTGTTTTTGATGAAAACAGGGCTTGATGTGAATGGTTAACAAGACATGATGGCGAGAGATGGTTGAAACTGGTGATGATGGTTAACTAGCCCGAGGTTGGAGCTGTAAATGCCAGTAGGTTGGAGCTGTAAATGGTAGTGGTAGCATTCATACCAACTTCTGATGGGGGGGTCCCTGGGGTCGGCATGATATCTAAGAGTAGGTGTATGCTTAATATGATTGACATGTTTGGGTGTGGTAAAGAGTATGTAACTCTGACCAAGGGTGTTTAGGTACTTCTTCCAGCTAATAAATGTAAATGGATGGGGGTGGGAGAATTTTTCTCCTAAAATACTCTTTGTACAATTGCCAAAATAATATGAAAGTGGTTTGGATGTACAAGCATGGAGACAAGGGCCCCGTTAACATGAATGATCTTGCACAGTGATGTGAGGAGGGTATTTTGCGAAGGGTAGGTGCCCCATTGGTTGGTTTCGATGCGAGGGTGATGAGGCAGATGAAATGTCACAGATGGGCTATGCTTATGAGAATGTGATAGGCCAAATGTGAAACGCAGTGATGGGATTTGGATGATACGCTTGTAGAGAATGGTGGCCCGAGAATATGGTTTTGACATGCGATGAATAAAACTGACAAATGTTTGATCATGGATGTACGAACATGAAATGGTTCTCGGGCTAGATTTTGTGGCCATGGATCCAGATATTGACGTATGGTATACATGAATGATGGATGACATGAAAGGTGTAGCTCTACCGACCGACAAGGGTGTTTATCATGTGCAAGGTGGGGTGATGATAAACATGGTCGAGTGAATGAAACCTATGGATTTATTCTTCAGAGAAATGATGTCAGGATATACAATGATTTTTAGGGAAGTTGATCATGTTGAGGATAGAATGATACTTTCTCTTGTACTTTTGGTGTCTAGGACGTATAGTGATTTTTCATGTCTGCAACATCTGCAGCCAATACCCCAAGAAAAACCATATTTTTCATCCAGCTATTTTGAAATAACTTGGATTTGAAGCAATAAGAGGGGCGTATTTGAATTGTAGTATGGAGGGGGTGAGCGTTGGTCCCAAAAATGACTTTATGAAACCTAGATTTATGAGGTCCAAATCAAACATGATGAAGTGTTGATCATTGTGTTTCTCAGTGTTTTATGATTGGATACCCTGAGCTCCAGTTATGGGCTTTCGAAAATGGTAAAAAGGAAAATATATAAGCTAATATGGCCCATTTTAAAGTCACTTGTGCTTTCTGAGAGTTTGAGGTTAGAGCCATTTTCCAAAACTTTTCTTGTCATTGCAGTCAACCAAAGTACCTGGGATTCACACGGACAGTGTCAAGTAGAAGCTAAAACCTCTTGTTACTCACTTTCATCATTTTCATGTCTAGGTGGGTTGTACAAATGTGATTTTGTACAGATTTTATGTCTTTTTTTGGGTAGGACCTATTGAAGTTTGCAACAAGAAACAGTGAAATTGGCATCCAGAAACAAGCAGCAGCACCTACACTAAGTATGGGACCAGGAGGTCCAAGAAGCACCTACACTAGTGTGGGATCACAGGTCTTAGCAGCACCTACACTGCTGTGGGATAAATTTGGTGCATGTCTATTTTAGTTATCCCTTAATTAAGATGGACAATCAATGTAATCTAATCTCAAAATGAATTATAATAGTTAACTGAGTGTGATAAACTCAGTTAACTCATCAATTTCGAGTTGAGGGTAGTTGGTGAGGCATGTAGAGTAATTCCAGTTTTAACAAAGTTCGAAGTGTAGTGGTGCATTAGTTAATGCAGGTTGTAATCAGTTTAACTCAGTTAAGTGAGTTAAACTCAATAGCGCTAGTTGTAACTGTTAGATACACTAGTGAGAGATCAAGTGAATTAAATATTATTTAATTCACAATCAGTGATCTCACATGCAACTGAGGATTTACTATTATTAGTTGCATGCATGCAAATTCCAGTGGAGACCCAATTGAGATCTAGGTGAAAGGGAAGTGTAACTATTAGTTGGGATATTATCAGGCTACCTAGGTGTAGTTAAAACACCACAATATGCCCATGATACTCAACGCACTATAGGAAGGTTGGAATTCCTTGTGAATAGGGATTGTATTCCTCATGAATTTCTTGAGCAAGGCAGGCTAAAGACAAGCTGAGAATTGGCTGAGTATTGGCCCAATTTTTTCTAGGTCAGTGTGAGAAAATTAGTTGAATAAAGGAGGGCTCTTGTGAGAAGAGTTTTATGTAATTATTTCATGATTCCTTGTGGAATATACAATATATGATAGAGGGGTTTTGAGTAGCAAGCTTTCCTCGAGATATTATTTGTGTTGTGGTTTGATTGATTCTTCTTTGCTTCATGTGATTGGCGATTGTGTTTTTAATTCTGCAATTGATTTGTAGAAGAAATTTAGTATTTAACTCTAGTACATTGTTAGATCAGATTGAATCCATGATATACATGTTTTTTGTATAATTTATACATGGTATCAGAGCACAGGATATCACAATTATGAAGGAGGAGTTGAGTTTGTGACTAGATATAATTCGAATTTGCAGAAAGACTTCCTTGGTGCTATAGTTGATTCATGATTGAATTGGATTTCAAGGGCTTGAGGTTGGAGTATGCACTTGAGGGAAACTCAAACTATATTTCTTGGAAGGACAGGATGGAGGCAGTACTTGAAGATGATGGCTTGAATGAGTTCATTGACAATGATGTTCCTAAAATCGATGTGACAGATGATGCAAATCTTGATGCATGGAAAAAGAAAGTGGCAAAGGCGAGGATGATCCTATTGGAGGGAGTACGAGACCACATTTTCTCAAGCCTCCATGGGAAAGCCACACCATATGAAATGTGGAAGGCTTTAACGGATCTATTTTAGAGCAGCAGTGACCATAGGAAATTGGCGCTCAAATATAAACTCAGGAAGATCAAGATGGAGAAGAATGACACTATTCCGGTATACTTAACAAAGTTTGTCCAATGTCAGGATGAGCTTGGGAGTGTAGGAATAATTTTCCTTGATGATGATTTGGTGAGACTAACTCTCCTAGGACTTCCCAAGAGTTGGCATAGTTATCAAGACTCTGTCAATGGAAGGGAAAAGTTGCCAGATTGGGAACGAATGTGGTCATATTTGGTGCAGGAGGAGTTTAGACAAAATACCAGAGATGGATCTTCATCTAAGAATGAAGATGAAGAATATTGTACTTTGGATGCCAAGGTGAATAAAGGGAAGGAGAAGAAATTCCATTCCAAATCTGAGGCTAGTGAAGAAGGCAAGGAGCTTTACATGTCTACGGTGAAGTGTTTTCACTATCATGAGCATGGACATTATGCCAGAAATTATCCAAAAAATAAGAATAACAAGAAGGCTGGAGGATTTGCAGCTGGTGAGGATTTGGTCTCAAAATTTGAGCTTGAATTCTCATTGATCACATGCATGGTTTCAAGTGCATTGGGATCAGGGTGGTACTTAGATAGTGGTGCATCTTTCCACATGACAGGAAACAAAGAAATTTTCAGTAGCTTGGAGGAGAAGGATCTCCAGATGCAGATCGAAATGGGTGATGACGGAAGGTACATCGCTACCAGGATTGGTAAAGTTACTTTCCAAGGATATTCAGGTAAACCATTGTTATTAAAATATGTAATGCATGTACCAGGCTTAAGGAAAATTTTATTTTTAGTTTCAATGTTGGAAGATAGAGGCTATGATGTTGTTTTCAGTGAAGGAAAATTTTTCCTGCAGCACAAAGCAATAGGATAAGCCAAGAAGATTGGGATTCATGTGAAGAATCTCTATAGACTTGATGTAGATTTGATTTCTACAGAGCTTCCAACCATTTGGAAGTGTGAGAAATCCATGAAATTGACCCTTGAGAGGGAGCTGGATTTGTATGCAGGTAAGAATGAAACTCAAGATGTGGAACAGCCACATGCAGAGGATCATGAAGTGGGAGAAACCACTCAATCAGATAAATTTTGAGCCAGATGGGTAGAGGGATTGCATGCAGCTATACCTCCATGTGTGAGGTGGGGCGATGTGCAAGAGTAATCCCAAGAAGAAATTTGGGCAGGGTCCTAGAGATGGTGCATCTCATGGATCGAACCTGGCTATGAAGAGTCCATATTACAAAAATAGTAGGATCAGTTATATTGATGCAATCAGATGTCAGGAGGACATAAATTAGAGTGACAGGTGTCGGATATTAGAGCACAGATCAGAGTTGGCAGCAGTGCAAAGTGCATGGATGCAGATGTCAACAACGCATAGAATCTAGTAGACATGTGCAGTGGCTAGCAACGGTCAAAAAACTTTGATGACAAATGCATTATACTGATTCAGTTGTTTGGAGGCTATTCAATTTCGAAAGTGTTGCATACAAAGGTTGCATGTGTGAGAAACACTAGAGAAGTGTTGCAAGCAAAGGTTTCATGTGCGAGAAACACTAGAGAAGTATTGCATGCAAGAGTTGCATGTCGCATGCAAGGGTTGCATGTCGCATGCATGAGGTGCATGTCTCATGCAAGGACATTCCTTTCTTGTTAAGATGGAGTGTTGAATTTTTCAAATCAACAAGAAACAGTGAAATTGGCATCCAGAAACAACAAGTAGCACCTACACTAAGTATGGGACCAAGAGGTCCAAGTAGCACCTACAGTAGTGTGGGACCACAGGTCTTAGAAGCACCTACATTGGTGTGGGATAAATTTGGTGCATGTATATTTTAGTTATCCATTCATTAAGATAGACAATAAAATGTAATATAATCTCAAAATAACTTGTAATCGTTAACTGAGTGTGATAAACTCAATTAACTCATCAATTTTGAGTTGAGGGTAGTTGGTGAGGCATGCAGAGTAATTCTAGTTGTAACAGAGTTCAAATTGCAGTGGTGCATTAGTTAATGCAGGTTGTAATCAGTTTAACTCAGTTAAGTGAGTTAAACTCAGTTGTGCTAGTTGTAACTCTTAGATACACTAGTGAGAGATCAAGTGAATTAAATATTATTTAATTAACAATCACTGATCTCACATGCAACTAAGGATTTACAATTATTAGTTGCATGCATTTCAGTTCCAGTGGAGACCCAGTTGAGATCTAGGTGAAATGGAAGTGTAACTATCATTTGTGATATTAGCAGGCTACCCAGGTGTAGTTAAAACACCACAGGATTCCCATCATACTCAGCACAGTGTAGGAAGGATGGAATTCCTTGTGAATAGGGATTGCATTCCTCATGAATTCCATGAGCAAGTTAGGCTAAAGACAGGTTGAGTATTGGCCTGATTTTGCCTGGATCAGTGTGAGACAATTAGCTGAATACATGAGGGCTCTTGTGAGAAGAGTTGTATGTAATTGTTTCATGATTCCTTGTGGAATATACAATATATGATAGATGGGTTTTGAGAAGCAAGATTTCCCCAAGAAATTATCTGTGTTGTGGTTTGATTGATTCTTCTTTGCTTCATGTGATTGGCGATTGTGTTTTTAATTCCGCCAATTGATTTGTAGAAGCAATTCAGTATTTAAATTTAGTACATTTTTAGATTAGTTTGAATCCATGATATACATGCTTGTTGTATAATTTCTACAAGACCATGCGGGCGATCCAAGATAGTGCGCGCGATCTCCGCACAAAGGATTTCCCTTTGTGCGGAGACCCCACGGTTATCAAATTTTTAGCGTGTTGTGCCACATGATTGTGCTTGGCACATGCAGGGTTAGCACGTAGAGAGGGATGTAAGGCGTGGGGATGCCAGTTTTTAGTGAATTTGATGGTCTTTGTGCAAAAACTGACATTTTTTTGGTGTTTCCTTGGTGGTAGGATGTTGTGGAGAGAGCGCAAATGGCCTGTTCTATGCACGACGATAGCCCAAAACCCATGTGCTCAAGAGACATTAGCTCAATATGGATTTCTCAAGTTCTTGGAGATCCACATATTGATATCTCATGATGCATTTCTATGCTACTTGGTCAGATGCTGCGACAGGTAGCGACGTGTTATTGTCTTGCATTGGAGAGATGTGAGGACGCGGTCTGACACTGATATATACTTTGTGATGAGCCTCTTGCCTTAGGGGAGGCTCTCCCATATCCCCTCCCTCTTAGGGGAGTGAACATTCATTATTGGGCCCAGGAGGCAGGGCACTGCGAGCGTAACTCTATTATGTGAAGTTGTGTTTGAGTGCGCTCCATTACTTATTTGGATGAGTGCAATACTCTGGCTATGACAGTTCTCTTACTTGGGTCGACATCGACCCACCTAGTATGGGCCCATATTGTGGTGCTGCGTCTACTAGAGGCTGGTAATTTATTTGATTGGGCTTGTTATTTTTATCATGGCATGGCCAGGCAGCTGGCCAAAGTACAGAGAGGTTCAACGAATACTTTTGTGTATGCAAGAATTATTTGCAGCATTATGTATGACTGAGTCGTGATGTTACGACCCTTTGTGGTGGTGCCTTTAAGCCCTTCGAGAGATCCTCAGATGCTCTGATGGGAACCTGTGATGTGCTGCACTAATGGGGGTAAGGTAGGTAGATATTGGGATGTGACGGTCGAGGCGTGGTTTGAGTCGAACCCACAACTATTCCTCGACTTTCCGTATGCAGGGATGGATTTCCGGGGGGATCCCAACATGGGTCTCCTTCCTGGTTATGCATAGGGATTGGCATGTACGATTTTTTATGTTTGAAGCATTTTGAGAGTTCTATTTTTGCATATATATATATATATTTGTCTTTGATGGTGACACTGATATTATTTTTGGTTTCCTTTGCAACTATGGGGTTGACAAGGCATCCCATTGCCTGCTTGGTAGGCCATGAGCCTAGGAGGAGTGGTACACCTGGGATGGGTCAGGCCCAACTCAGGGGTTAGATTGGTGTTGGAGGTCCCTCAGGGGAGGGAAGCAACATTGCAGTTGATAGTGGAGAAGTTTCCCTCTTAGCACGCGCAGAGGTGTGGATGGCCATGGTTGAGGAGCTACTAGTGGCTATCGATATTCGAGTATTGGCGACAGAGGCCCGAGTGATAGATGTCGAGGGTTAGTTGGCGATCGCTGAGGCTCGGGTGACAAATGTTGCAGCACAGGCTGAGGTAGTAGATGCTTGAGCTCTAGATTTGAAGGATTCATGGAGTCAGCTATAGAGGTTGAATCAAGGTTTTCCGACCAAGGGTTTTGATAACCTGGCCGATATATTGTTGGAGACAATGATGGCCTGGGAGAGGGCGCATCACCCAACTTTGCGTCGAGCAGCACTTGATGCCGCAACTGCTACTCCGATACTGGCACTGAGTGCTCATGTGGGTTCAAAGGACCCACCAAGCGGGGCTCAGCCTTAGATACAATGTATGATCAGGGAAAATAACCATTATGATGATGCTTCATTGTATTGGTGATATGTATTTTTTGACTAAATTGATAGTCAGCGGACTTGTTTTTGTATACTGAGACATATTATTTGATGTATATATGCGAGATGTATTTTGGCGGATCTTATGATGTGTCTATGGTTGTTTTTATATGTTTATGATGGATGTTATGTACTTATGATGGATTTTATGCTTATATGGGATTTTGATTTATGGCTGATGGTTTATACGAAATGAATTATAATCTAGGATATGGTTAGCTATGCGATCAACTACCTGATTTTGATCTCTTGTTATATGTGTAAATTTAGTGTGATCTAAGTGGTGGACCAAATGTTATGTATGTAGTTACTTCCTAAATAGACGTGAATACTATAATTTAAAGGTTTTGTTTAACTATTATACCACTAACTCATAATCAGGAAAGACATGTAAATGGTTGATGCATTGGTTGGATGCATCGATCAAAAACTCAACGACTGCATCATATTCTTCTTGATTGTTTGTGGATGACCCGATACATACTTCGTTGGCGAGGAATGGTGATCATTCATGAGATTATATGGCCTAGGCGGCGACGGCTAAATTTTGTGACCATCGAGACACTCCATCAATGATTCCAAAATAGTAGATGGGAAAACGATCCATCTGTGACACAAGAGTTTGTTTTTTAGAACAATTCCATGATGATTGTGATCATCATAAAAAAATTATGTGACATTCATTTTTTCTCTAAGCTATTGAAGCTTTCCGCCTTATGGGTGAAATTTCTTGAGGTAGAGCCCATTGACGGGATTGGTTAGGCATGTACTATCGAGCTCTAAAAAAAATTACGCTCCTTTTAGGAGAAATTTTTTGATGATGTAAGGATCCTTCCATAATGTTTCCAACTTCCCGGGTCCTTAGGCTTATTTTGCAACATCATAGCGAAGGACTAGCCCCCCCTCAAAAAGTGAGCGAGGGGTGATGTTGCGATCGAATGATGATTTAGCTCTTTTCTTGTGAGCCTCGTTTTGGTGGATAGACTCTCGTCATATTTTATCTATGATTTCTGATTGTGCCAACCATTGCTCTAAAGGCTGAGTATCAATGAGAAGCTCGATGGGTGCGTATAATTTGATGATTTCTTGCTCAATGGGAAGCACGACCTCCACTTTTTATACCAACTGGAAGTGTGTAAACCTTGTTGAGGGCTTGACCGCTTTGGAGTATGTCCATAAGGCTGAAAACACCATATGGTGCCAGTTGGTTTTATGGTTTCTTACCATGTACTGTAACATCATTTTGAGTACTTTGTTAAAAACTTCTACCTGGCCATTGGACTGGGGGTAGTATGGTGGTGAAAAATCATACGTGAAACCAAGGTGATGAGATAGCTCCTAGAATATTTCATTCTCTAAATGCTTTTCATGGTCGGAGACTAACTCCTTGGGTACACTGAATCGTGCGATGACACGATTGAAAAAAAACCATGTTGCAGTTTCTGCAGTGTTATTGTATGTGGGCATGGATTCTTCCCATTTGGTAAAATAGTCGACGACTACTATGATTTATTTGTGGTTTCTAGATGACATGGGGTTGTAATTAATGAATTCAATGCCCCATTTGCAAAATGGGTCTGCTATAATGATTGGGTACATGGGAGCTGGAGGGGCTCTTGCCTTGTGAGCACAGTGTTGGCATCACTCACACCTTTTGACTACTTGTATGCAATCGTGGTATAGGGTGGGTCATAAATAACTAGCACGTAATAATTTTTGGTTGGTGGCCATCTCAGAGAGATGGCTACCACAAGCCCCACTATGGTAGTCATTTAGGGCCTGCTCAGCTTGGCCGTGAGGGAGGCATCGACGTAAAATGGTGTCAATGCCCCTTCAATAAAGGATGTCCCTTGTTAGAATTTATCAAGGGGCTTGATGGCATATGCACCTTTGGTCTTCAAGGGTAAGTTGGGGTTTGAACTTTTGGGCTCCTAGAAAAAGAAGGATGTCATCGTACAAGGGGTTCTCTATCGTTACTATGAACAAATTTTCATCAGGTAGTGATTAATTAGCATGGGATCCTTGGGTTTCATTTAGGAGATCAGTGATGTACTCAACACTCATCCTAGCTAAACTATAGGTCAAATTCCTACAGTATAACTATCCAATGGGTGTACTTATGGTTCATCATACGATGGATTAGAAAATATCACATGGGTTTGATAGTTTCTATGACTGTTGTAGTCCTTAGGATGATGTAATGCGGAAGATTTTGTACTTTGTGTACTAGGGATAGGGTTGTTTTTTCATCTACCTCATACCTCAAGGCAAGCCCGACTAGGTTCTTTATGACGTAATAAATTACGTGCTTTTTTTTTTGGGTCTGTCTTGGACTAACACCCCAACTATGGTTGTATCTGATGTAGATAGGTATAAGGTGTAGTCTTTCTCGTAATTGGGTGGGATGATCAAGGGGGCTGAGGCATGGTGTCTTTCAGTGCCTCAAATGACTTTTGAGCCTGATCATCCCATTTTAATAGAATGTGCTGACGGAGAAGACACAGGAAGCCCTGGGCGCAAGTGGCATAGTCGGGGACAAAGTGCCACAAGAAGTTGGCTTTTCCCTGTAGACTTTGAAGTTGCTTTAGTGTTTTGGGTGGTGGTACCTCTTTTATTTCCTAGACCTTGAGGGGGTCGACTCTGATTCCTTTTTTGGATACTATGAATCCTAACAGTCTGCATGTGTTAACGCAAAAGACACACTTGAGAGGGTTCAAGTGTAGGTTGTATTGCCAAAATCGTTGAAATAACAAACGAAAATATTCCAAATGGTTATCTTGCTTCTTATATCGTATTATGAGGTTGTCCAAGTAATCCAGGATAAGATGAGTTAGGTCGTGGAAGATATAGTTCATGGCCTGCTGAAAGGTGGCTCTAGCATTTTTAAGACCGAATGACATAACCTGGTATGGAAATGTGCCCCAAGGGGTAGTGAATGTAGTATTGTACTGATCTATATGTTGGATCTAAATTTGATTATACCCCAAGAATCCATCCATGAAGGATAAGGCCTCATGACTTGCACAAGCATCAATGACTTGGTCAATGAAAGGATTGGGGTAGTTTTCTTTGGGACAAGCTTTGTTTAGGTTTTAAAAATTGGTAAAGACTCAAATGGTGCCATTTTTCTTCATGATAGGTATAGGGTTAGAAACCCAAGACATGTAAGTGATTAGATATATGAATCCAACTTTTTGAAGCTTGTCTATCTCTTGTTTTATTGCTTCCGCTTTAGATGGGTGTAATTGATGTTGTTTTTGGCGGACGGGTGATACGTCAGGTCATGTGTCAATGTGATGCTCCACGATGGTGGGGCTTAAACCTGGAATTCCCAATAATCCCACACGAAGATATCCCTATAATCTTGTATTAGGTTCATGTATGCAGTTACTTCTTCTAGGGAGAATGTTGCCCCTAGCGATATTTCTTTGGTTTTTCCTGGTTTTTCGTGATATTTACCTTAATGGTTGATGAAATATTTGACATATTTTCTTCCTCAAACATGTCGGGCACTGGGATATGGTTATTGAACCAATCTACCTTCCCTGTTGGTAAGAAGTATTTTGATTCAATAGCGTAAATATCCTGGTTTTTTTTGTTGCTAGGAACGAATGCTTTTTCTAGAAGAAAAAATGAGTAGTGATGCATAGTGTCCCATGGAAAATCGGGTTCTTTCATGACCTCTAATATATCCTCATTGGAGTGATACAAGACATTTAAAGGGGAGTTTTTTTGTGCGAGGCCGTGAGTAATGGGTTTAGGCCTAACAGTGTTGGTCAACAGATATGACTATGATTCTGTGGTTGATGCCCTAGAACCAAATGAGGTTGATAGGGTGCAGACGAGGTGGGCTTGCACCGTCGAAGATACTACTACTATTGTGGTATATGCAATGGTCTCAACATCAAGAAATGATGAGAACACAACATGAGTCATGGTTCCCATGGATGATGAGATGAATCGTATATGGCATTGTGTGTCATCAACATTAAATGGCAGAAGAATCTCTGCGATCTTTGTTTTGATTTTAGGCAGAGGAGATTCATGCTCACTTAGCAGCGTACGATGGGTACATGTATCTTCCTTTATTTGATGATTTTTTTTGATGCAGAGGTGCCGAAATTTTTGTAACATAGGGCATTCCTTTGTATCATGGTCATGGCTCGTGCAAATGTTTCATGAAGTAAAAGTACTCAACGAGTATATGGTATGAGATATAGTACTACTCATTGTTGAGCAGGTAAATCCCCTCTGTGGACAAAGGCGATCTCTCTAACCCTAAAGTGGGTCTAGCAACAAGGGAACAAGTTGGACTTTCGAACTCCTAGCTTATAAATGAAAACGAGTTAGGATAGATGACCTACCTTGGTCCAACACTTTTGTTTCATTTTGCAGCAGCGATCCTCTGATATTTGTCTTCACACATCGCGGTCCTTCAGTGATAATTTCCATGTACTTGCACAAGGATCAAGTGAACGGTGACAACATATGAAAAATATTTTCATTTGCCACTATTCAATTGGTCAAGGAGAATCAAAACATTTTTCATATGGTCGAACACAAAATTGGAACCAAAAAACTATTCATGTATTAATGATAGAGAAAAGAAGTTTACAACCTTAATGCTTTGACGTTGAAGCCTCCTTCGACGGGTTCAGTCAAGCATGTCTCAAGCATTCATTGGGGATCAGACTTGGTGAGGCAATGGGCCTAAACTCTCTCTCGACAATGGATTCCTCTCTGCCTTATTCTTCACACCATCTATATTAAGGATTATTCAGCTAGCTAAAACCATGTGAGAAGGAAGTATTTATAGGAGAGGAAGAGGTGGTTTGCAATCCCTTATAAGGTGGAAGAGAGGTCCTATCCCTTTGGGGAGTTGCACAATTTTAGAAAACAAGAAGCCAAAGGGAGGAATTCGACATTATTCAGTCGAACAAACCATGATGACTCCACTCACGAAGTGGTTAGGCATGGAAAATTCATTTCCATTTTAAAAAACTTTCTAAAAACATCTCGGCGCAGGTGCCCCACTAAGATAGAGCGCCAATGAGCGTGGGGCCTAGTGTTAATTTGTATATGGGCACAAGGACATAACTTCCTACCAGTGCCAACACAAAATCATATGTTTTTTAGATTCTTCTTGAGGAATGATCAACAGAGGAAATGTTCTTGACATGCCAAGGGATGCAATGACACTTTTAGCAAGGTATGACAATACACAGAAGTCGTTGAAATGGACCTCCAATGTTCGGGACATGGATTGTAGGGATGGTGACAAAATACTGTGTAACATATGCCCCCTAAAGCATGAGGTCCGAGAGAGAGGGAGGGGTGAAATTATTTATGAGAATGTACCCAAACCAAACATCGTCATCAGAAGACCTGCAAGTACAACTGATATCTCTGATACATGAATATGTGGCATGGGCACAACCATCCATAATAGAGTACATATAAAAATAAGATCTGAGGTATGGACGCAACCATCCAGCAAGAAGGACCAATAAATAGACTTAGGTATGGTCACAACCATCCAATCAGAAGAGTCATGCATATAGTCATGATAAACTAAATCATCTCGCAGCCTGGATTTTATCAGACAATTCCCAGGGTCTTACGCTCCATCTCGACCCGAGGAAGTACAAATTAAAGAATGCAAATGAGTGAACTAAAGTGGAACATGTGAGAAAGTTTCCTGATTACCAGCAAATGATGAAAGCTGTTAATAGACGTGAGAGAAACCACCAATAATGACAATGGCTCTCAAGGTACAATTAGTACAAGTCATGGAATGTGAACAGTGAGCTCGAGTTGAACACCCGTGAAATCACTCGATCGAAGGCCAGTAATGAAGACCTATCGTCGAATGCGAAGAACTTTCCATTGAGGCATGCTAGCACCAAGGTACCGAAAGGGAGTCTCTGGATCAACTTCCTGGATAATGAGATGAAGTCGATAGGAAGAGACTTGGTTGAAGGAGGGCCATAATGTTTCCCACATAATCGACACGAGACAGAGGAATAAATAGACTCAAGTATGGTCACAACCATTCAATCAGAAGAGTCATGCATATAGTCATGATAAACTAAATCGTCTCGCAACCTGGATTTTATCATAAAATTCCCAGGGTATTACGCTCCATCTCGACCCGAGGAAGTACAAATTAAAGCATGCGAATGAGTGAGCTAAAGTCGAACATGTGAGAAAGTTTCCTGATTACCAGCCAATGATGAAAGTTGTTAATAGAAGTGAGAGAAACCACCAATAATGACAATGGATCTCAAGGTACAATTAGTACAAGTCATGGAATGTGAACAGTGAGCTCGAGTTGAACACCCGCGAAATCACTCGATCGAAGGCCAGTAATGAGGACATATCATCGAATGCGAAGAACTTGCCATTGAGGCATGCTAGCACCAAGGTACCGAAAGGGAGTCTCTGGATCAACTTCCTGGATAATGAGATGAAGTCGACAGGAAGAGACTTGGTTGAAGGAGGGCCATAATGTTTCCCACATAATCGACATGAGACAAAGGAATAACATGATAGTGAATCAGGACTAATCAGAGGCTTAGAGGTTGAAAACTGCGGAAGGAAAATTCTCTTGAACATATTGGCGACACGATTCTAGAATTTGGCAGTATTTGACATCAGGGGATCTGAGATCATGATGATGTGGCAAAGAGCAGATGAGATGTCAAAACAAATAACCCAAACCCATGGAGGAATAAATGGTGAAATGGGATGTCCCCAACCCGCCACGAATTGCAAACAAGTGTCATGTTTAAGAGCGACATATTGCCGACATGATTGAGAACTTGTTCCATTTTCCCCCACCATTGCTGGCAAATACCCCAATTATTTTTGGAAACAACATTGAAGGGGATAGCATATGCTTGTTATATAAGTTTTTCCTTCATACAAATCCATACTAGTACATTTTACGAGCCCTAGGAAGGAGGAAGGAGGTTACATCATGGTGACAATTTTCGATGTTATGTAAGTTTTAAAAAGTCATACAAAGGAAGAACTCAGTGTCTTTTCATGTTTAGAGAGTTTGAAAAGGAGAAGAAAACAAAACTCCAGCAAGTCCCTTTTCATAGGTAGTCTCATAGATCCGAAAAGGTAGAAAACCATATCTTAGAGAGCCTCTTAGTCGCGATAAGCTAAGGTATTCAATTTTCGTAAATAATCTGTCCCAACCTGAAAAAGGGGTAAATGTATACTGGGTAGATTTTGTTTCACAACCTTTAACGAGTTCAAAACAACAAGAGTCTCGGCAATCTTTTCAATTTTTGAGAGTAAGAAAAGAGCTAAAAGATGACTCCAGGGGGTGACTTTTTCGTGTTTTTACCGAGTCCGAAAAAGTAATAAATACACCTTGTCACTTCATCATCGTCACATTGAGGACCTGTTGCTGCACAAGAAACACACATAAAACCCATTTTTCGAGATAAAAAATTAAAATAATCAAAAAATATGCCCAAAAACATAATTAGGGTTTCAAAAAGTTAATAAAATGACAAAATTGGTAAAAATAAATTACTTTTCACTTTTTACCTCTTGTGAGCGTTTTTACCCTGTTTCATTGTGATCTTATGGAGCTGAAAGCAGACAATCCAGGAGACCAATCGCGAATGCGTCTTCTTCAGGTGAGAGCTCGTATCCTTTCCTGCATTTTGAATTAATTTTTATTTCCTGCATTTCAATTTTTTACATTCGTGGGGCAATTTTGTTCAAACTAGGGCACAGCGGTCGGCGCGGGTTTCGAGCACAGACTCGCACCAACCTGCCTCACAATTCAACAGGGGCGCGTCAACTACGACAATGAACTTTTCTTGTAAATTCTACTAACTAGCCCATTTCAAACCATTCAGAAGTGAATAATTTGAATAATGAAAGCCCTTGTGATGATTTTGCAGGTGTGTGAAAGAAAAAATGGTGATCAAATGGAAGGAAAGAGAACACGGGGAAGAAGATGAGCAAGACTTGAGCAATGTAAGATGAATGGATGTTCTAAGGGACTGCGAGCTTCTAAAATTCTTCATGGCACCATGTCTCCGAGCTTAGCCAAAGATATTACAATATCTGATCAGTGTATGGGACATTGATCGGGAAAGATTTGTGATTCACAATCAGGAGTTAGAGATTGAAGTCTCTAACATATACTTTATTACTGGATTATCACAGAGGGGGGCAGTACAAATCCTGACAGGTACCCGGCCTACGATGGAAAACATGAACATGGTCATATACAGGGTTTTCCGAGGGGCAAAGAAAGGATAAAAGAGCAGGAAAGCGGATATTCAAACTATTCTTGATTTGGCACTAAAAGTAGTGTTGCACACCATCACTCGAGCTGCTGGATCTCAAGCTCCACATGAAGCCACAAAAACACAGCTGCTACTTTTCGTAGATTATATGGTCCCAACCCTTTACAACTGGGTAGAGGTCGTAACAATCAATCTAAAATGCCAATTGAAAAAATGCAAGAATGGGAAGCTGAAACAATTCGCTATGGGTCCATCTTGGTACCGTTTATCCTGGAAAAATTACCAATATTTCAATGTTAGGATGTAATAGTCCCTGCAGCACCAGCATGAGAGCCACAAATGGTCTGTTGGGTGGCTTTTATGCCTAGAGCAGGAGGCGGTCAACAGATGTTGTGGAGACCGGAATTATTTAACTGGATCTATCGACAACTTATTGTCATGGAGGACTGGCCCAACACTGGCATGAACTTCATGGGTGATGTAGATCTCCCACTTCCGAAAGGAGAGGATTGGGATGAAGCATTGGGTAAGACTCATTTTTTATTTTGATGAGTATTATGTTTTTTTTTTACTATATATGTTCTGATGTTAATCCATGTATTTGCAGATGTTGGCCCAGAAAGACCTACAGGAATGTCTCCAATAGCATAGAGGCTTCTGCGCAATTTCGAGGTGGCCCCTCATGGTGAGGGAAGTGAGGAGGAGGAAATAATACGCAACCTGGAGGGAATCACCCGTAGAATCCCATATTATGAGGTCTCATTCTACAAAGGAATAAGGAGAAACCAACTGATCAAAATGAGCTTTGACTCGCTTTTTCTGTGCTTCTATGAAAAAAGCAGCAAAGCAGCGAGTTTCATCAAGCCTCTCTAAATATAGAAGATGCTCTTCTTCTAGTGAAGTATTAGGCAACAATTCAATATCTATCTTGAGAGAAGTGATTTCACATTCAATCGGAAGGGTAACTTCCATACCATAAACAAGCGGGAATGGAGTGAATCCGGTCGCATCCTTCACCAGTGTTCGATAAGCCCATACATGAGATGCCAGTTGGACTTGCCAATCCCAATCGTACGTTGAAGAATAGTGACTAGAACCTTGTTCATGGCTTCAACCTAGCCATTGGCCTAAGGGTAGTATGGCATTGAGCTTTCGTGACATAGACCCAACTTGGAAGTCAACTCAGCCATCATGTAATGATCAAAATGAGAATCATGATCAATGACAATGGCTTGAGGGACACCAAACCTGGAAATGACATGATTGAACACAAATTGTGCAGTTGTCTTACCATCAGCTATAAGTGTAGACATTGCTTCGGCCCATTTAGTGAAGTAGTCAATGACTACAATAATATAAGCATGTTCCCTGGTTGAGTGAGGGTTACACGTCATAAAATCGATGCCCCCTTCGCAAAGGGAGCAACGGTAATGACAAGATGGAGGTGTCTGGGTGGCACGCGCATCTTGCGCTCGTAAATCTAGCAATTGTGACACTTGCAGACAGAAACAATGCAGTTTTTAAAGATGGTAGGCCAGAAATACCCAGCATAAAGAATATTCTGTGCAATAGCATATCCAAACATGTGACCACCACAGGCTCCAGAGTGGCAATAATTGAGGACCTTTTCAGCCTCCTCGAGAGTTAAACACCGACAGAGAAAAGAATCAGCTTTGATGCGGTAGAGAGTATCTATGAATATGTGATAGGGTTTCAAATTATGGGAGATGTGTCGACGAGCATCCTTCATCAAATCAGATCAGAAGGTAGAAATCTAAAGATATACGATGATATCATCGTACCAAGGATCGAGGGTGATAATCAGAAAAAGGGTGTCATCCAAAATGTGTTCCTCGGAACCAAATGGAGCAGAATTAGAAGGGAGAGAGCAAATAAATTGGCAAAAACCAATTATTTCCTCGATTTGGCGGTAGTATACTCCAAATCGAACTCTTGGAGGATAAAAATCCACTTGGAGTATTTCCCCCCCAGCAATTGACGAGTCAATATGTAGGTCATGGGGTTGCAAACATAAATCACGGTTACTGTGTGCAGTAGAATATAATGGTGAAAATGTTGGATGGCTTGAACAACATCCAACGCCAATTTCTCGACATGTGTGTAACGTGTTTCAGTATCGTGAATATCGCGGCTCAAATAATAAATGACACGCTCATCACCATCATCGTCGCCTTGCACCAAAACCATGGCAATAGTGCTAAATGTGGTAGCCAAATAGAGGGAGTAGTCGCAATGATAATTAGGAGGATGCAAGGGAGGAGCATTGATATGTAATGTCTTCAATGCATCGAAGGATTTTTTGGTGATCTCATCCCAGAGGAATGGGATTCCTTGCTTAAGTAATCGCGTGAAGCCTTTAGCTACTTCAGCATAGTTCGGTATAAAACAGTGCAAGAAATTAGCTTTCCCTTGAAAACTCTACAGCTGATGTAAAGAGGAAGGGGAGGGGAGATTGACAATAGCTTCGACCTTGAGGGGATCGAGATGAATTTCATCTTTAGAGACAATAAACCCTAAGATTATACCATAATCAACGCATAAAGCACACTTTTGAAGATTGATACAAATGTTATAGCATCTACGTGGAGAAATATTTGACGGAGATGATATGGGTGGTTTGTACATTTAGTAGAATGAGCCACGAGGTCATCCAGATAATGCTGAACAATGCGCTTTAGATCATGGAAAGCATACGACATTTCTCTTTGAAATGTAGCTCCAACATTTTTAAGACCAAAAGGGAGCTTCTTATAGGCAAAGGTACCCTAAGGACGGATAAAGGCGGTCTTGTGGTGACCTGCCAGAAGAATATTGATCTGGTTATAGCTAGAAAACCCATCCATAAGGGAAAATATCTCACTCCCAGCACATTCGTCAATGATCTTCTCAATAAAGGGATTGGGATAGTGATCCTTAGGGCATGCATGGTTGATATCCCAGTAATCTGCACAGACATGAATAGTACCCTACTTTTTATCCACAGGGACAATATTAGAAACCCATTATGTGAAGGGAATTGGATAAATGAAGCCATCTTTAAGGAGTTTTCCAACTTCTCCCTTAATAGCGACTGCCTTTCTAAGGTGCACGAGACAAAGACGTTGGCAAATAGGCTTCGCGCTAGGATAAGTAGGAATCTCGTGCACAACTATACCTGGATCGATGTCGGGCATTTCTTCGTAAGACCAAGAAAAAATGTCTCGAAACTTGCGAAAGAGACTAGTATAGACCTCGATCTCATGAGGAGAATAGGTCACCCCAATGTGGATGTTCTCAACAACCCCCAATTTGACGAAGATGTCGATAGGCCTTGTTTTCGTAATGTTTCCCAGGTTACCTTCCGTAAATACTTCATGTGTCAGGATGGGCATTTGAAGTATATGGGAAGGATATTGGGAAGCGAAATTCTCAAGATAAGTATACATAGCCCCAAGGCCAGGCATGAAAGAGGAACGATGATGACTATCATCCGAAGGAGGATCCTCAAGAGACATAGTTTCCACGATGACCTCATCAGTGGGAAATATCTCGTTTAAGGGATCGGGTGAATCAGAAGTGCCGAGCCAAGGGGATTGAGAATACGTGTTAAGAGACATAATCAGAGGATTATGATCAGAGGGAGGAGGAGATGAAGTCGAAATATGTTCAAAATAAAACATTTCTATCGGGCTTAACGACATCGTGTCACCAAACGAATTAATATTTTTGGGCGAAGGGATGATCCAAAGATCAGAATACCTGGAGATAATGCTAACCTGGGCAGTGTTGGGTGGAGGAAGAGAAAAAATACCCAAAAGGGCAGGATATTTGAAAAGACCCGGCCCTATGCTCTCGTAAGGCGTAGGAATACAATCTACATATGGAATGTTGCTCTCGGAATACATGGAAGTGAAAAAGGACAACTGATCGACAGTGATGATCTTTCCTTCGTGAGGAAATCGAAGAACACGAAAGAGAGTGGACAGGATGCACAACATGGCGTGAGTCCAACTAGGATCGAGGAGAAGATTGTAATTGAGCTTGGCATCAACGACTTCAACCTCAGAGTTAACCGTTTTCCCTTCTAACGTAATAGGTAAACTAGCGAGAACACCAAGAGGGTGATATTCCCTTGCGTCAAAAGCTTCTAAAGCATTTGGAGATTGATTGAGGGTTGGAGAAATGATGGCTTTCCAACAAGCAGAAGACATGATGCACGTAGATGCACCCTCATCCACGACTGCTCGGTGGATATTCTTTTCATTAATCCCATCTCGAATGATTAGTGAAAGATGGTGAGGGAGACGTGGGACGAAATTTTCTGAATCAATAGTGATAAGGCTAGAATCGGTGGGGTCAACCCCTTTGATGGCAGATAAGAAAGCCTTATGTTGTGACGGACAAATCTGAAGTACTTCCAATGTAGACATAGCAGATGGTGCCTGAGCCAAATCCTCAACAATACTGTAATTCTGAGCGGCACGGGCATTTGGGTTGTAGGAAAACTTTCGGAGTACACCTTTAGAAGGCAGTCGTACAACGGGATCAGTACTGGGCCTTTCTATATGAAGAGGGCTAGAAGTAGGCGCGGGAGGAGGACCATCAAATATTTCATTCCTTGCTGCCTGAAGCGGTTCAGTATAATCTTTCGATTGGGTGGCAATAGAGAAGGGTGCAAGACCATTCATCATGAAAACCTAAGAGCCAAATGGGGCAGAGGACTGAGGTTGCCCCACCATATGAGTTTGTTGTGATGGGAATGGTTCTTTAAGAATATTTGGAGTGCCTTGAGTGCCCTTGATCAGTCGACTCACCTCGGCCCATCGTGGACAGTCCTTGGTGTAATTATCTTCATCACAAATCAGACAAGGGTACTTTGGTTTTCGTTTTGAACCATCATCAGCACTGGGTTTTTGAGAATCCTATTTCGGGATATCATATTTGGCCTTACCTTTACCCTTCTTCTTACCTTTGGAAGGATTATCCACCGAATTGGACTGGACGACATTTACTTCCGTGGTTTTACCAAAATTTGGAGGTGGATGAGAAGCAGTATTAGTGGAAGGAGTAGATTTTTTCTTCGCAGAATTTGGAGAAGACTTCTGAGAGGTATAATACACAGAACCTATGATATTGTCGACAGATGGCGTCATCGGTGCTTTGGTAGTTCCAGGTCATGGGGCGTCGAGCAAGAGTTCATACAAAGTGTCGGACTAAGAGTACACTAGATCAAGGTATTGGGCATGAGCGATGACTTGTTCCTCAGTAATACATTCCCCCACAGCAATGTCCTTAGAAATCAGAACAAAAAAATAGGTAGTGAAAGAATCAGTGAGAAGTTGATCAAGAATCTCAAACTTGATCAAACGACGACATCGCCTCCATTCACGAATATGATCAAAGATATTGGTAGCTCAATCTTATTTCAAGGATGTGAGGATGTGTGTCCTAGTTTCATACCGAACTGGTAACTAAAAGTGCGTGAGAAATTTCATGGCAAGAGAGTTGAAATCTTGGAAGATTCCACAAGAGAGTTCAATGTACCACTTGGCAGCGGCACCAGTGAGAGTCCTTTGGAAAATATGTAGTCAAATGGAATCGTCAACCCAAGAGTTAGAGGAGCACCAAAGATGGTGCGTCATAACATGCACTTGGGGATCTTCTCCGGACTTGCCCCCAAATTTGAGACAATTGCTAGGGATTTTAGTCGGAACTGGAGGCAAATATGGATTATGAAGGATATGATCATTTGTCAACTTTGACACATCGGACAGTTCCAGCGTAGCAAGGAAGGGAAATTGCGGATTGAAAGGCATTGCAGACTGTTGACAAGGACCAACATTGGGATTCCAACCAGGTTGGGAGAAATTTCCCCCCCATATGATTTTTCCCAGAGGATTTTTCCCATAGGGGTTATAAGCCTGATAATTCAGCCCATACACCTATTGAGGACCAGGATATTAATTCTAAGCGAACCACTAAGGTCCTGTCTGAGCAACATATGGATTTTGTTGGGGAATGTAAGTAGTGCCTTGAGGTGCATTATACAACACTTGAGTTTAAACTTGAGGAATGTAAGCAGTGCCTTGAGGCGCATTGTATCCTATCTTAGATTGACCTTGAGGAGTGTAAGCAATGCCTTGGGGTGCACTATATACCACCTGAGATTGACCTTGAGGAATGTAAGTGGCGCCCTAAGGAATGATGGGTTTCCCCCAAGGTTGGATGGGTTGCCCCTAGGGTGCAAGTTGACTCGGATGCTGTGGTTTAACAGGTTGTCCCTGCAGGATAGGTTGGCCTGGATTTTGGGGTTGAAAAAGTTGTCCATGTGGTATAGGTTGGCCTAGATGTTGAGAGCCACCAGTTTTCCCTTGTGGAAGAGGTTGGCCTGGTGGTTGGGATGAGCCATGTTGGACCGACTGAGTAGTAGAGGGATGACCTTGTTGTACAAAATTTGGGCCTTGCTGAATGTAAGGTTGGTTCTGTTGCACAAAATGGTGTCCCTGTGATGGATAGATTTTCCCCTGGGAACATAAGATGCTCCCTATTGAACATAAGGTTGACCAACAGGACTGTAGGGTTGTCCTGGTTGGAACGAAGTTTGTCCCTAAAAGGGTTGTCCTTGTGGACCATAAGTTTGTCCCTGTGGACCATAGGGTTCTCCCTATTGGATCGAAGGTTGTCCCTGAAAGGGTTGTCCTTGTGGACCATAGGGTTGTCCTGGTAGGTACGTGAACTGGTTGGGGTTAATCGGAGGCAAATAGATGGGATTTATGTGCTCATCATAATGATGCGGAGGATTAATAGGAGCTTGTAGCTACTGAGAACCCTGAGGGGTGAAATTCTACTGCTGAATGGATAACATGTACTGATCATACGTCAAACCTTCAGGAATTGGATTAGAAGAGATAGGTGCACTACCAGTAGATTGGATTCCTGAAACGCGAGGTTGTGATCCACCCATGACGGG
Organism: Pinus albicaulis; assembly: GCA_034641835.2. Taxonomy (NCBI): domain Eukaryota; kingdom Viridiplantae; phylum Streptophyta; class Pinopsida; order Pinales; family Pinaceae; genus Pinus; species Pinus albicaulis. The sequence continues at coordinate 205,855,901 of CM076584.1, read as the reverse complement.
CCCAATGGATATCATGGAAGTAATAGGTATCATCGGGCGATCAACAAAAGATGGCGGCAAGGACTGAACCACACTAACATATGGTGTGGATGAAGCCACACAGATAGTAGGTTGGGTTGGGATAGATGTAATGACCGTTGACGTCATGGGAGTTGAGGGTGATGCACCTGATACAGTTACAAACGACCCTTTCGAGGGAGTTGATGTACCTGCCCAGATTGGGTTTTGATACAATGATGTAGCACTAGAAATAATCTAACTCAATGAAAAATAACCGGGTGGGAGAGAGGAAGGTTGACCTGAGACATAAGGAAAATTCTCTGGAGAGAGATGATATTCTCCTGTAGAAACATAAAGCTCTTCACTAATGATGGGACTCGAAGCATCCATGTCGGACAAAGCCATGTTATCGGTGAAAATGCGATGAGTAGTGGCAATTAAAGCAGTGGCAAGTAAAGCAGGTGGTCTTGAAGTAAGAGGAGGATAGTATTCTTCGTTTCCAAAACCATCCCAAACATTCTGAGGTTGCCAATTGATATCAAATGGCTCCTCAAGAGGAGATCAGGTAGCAAGAGGTAAGATACTCGGAACAATAGAATGCCAGTAACCGACAGGCCTAGTAGGCTGAGGTGATCTTGAAGAAACTTCAGGAGAAGGATCTCCACTAGGAGGTAATGAAGGGGACGATGAAATTGGTGGTTCTACCACCATGAATTTTTCTAAAAAACAGGAGAGAACCGAGATGACAAATTTGAGGCTTCAAGACCAAACACTAAGGAATTACTTAAGAATAAGCCAAGAAAATATCTTTAAAGGGCGTATGATCGTAGGAAATTTATTTTATGACATTGAAACAAAACTATGCCTTTTCATATTTTAATATTCAAGAAAAATGCAAAAGGTGACTCTAGTCACTTTCAAGTTGAACAAGCGCGAAAGGAAAAGTGCTTAATGATATTTTCAATATTAGAGAGTCACGAAAAGACCAAAATGACTACTCAAGAAATCTAAGAAAGAGGGTGTACCAAGCTTCCATGGACTGCAATATACACCTTGGTGATCAAATGAACTAGAAATGACTAAGGACTTAATGTACGTGCAGGCGGTCTCCCCGAATACTATGTTCGGTGTATCACGGTTATAAGGCGACAGAATCGGCTTCCTATGGATAAAGGATTGCAACCTATGAGGGTCTCCCTTTATATAATCGACAGTATGGGGAGCACAAGTCTGTGCTAGTGTTTTCTACTGTCAAATGGCAAACGACAGCTACTAGGTTTAACGACGCCGGACACGTCACTAGCCTAGACCTCTAAATGTGAGTGTTTAGGTTTCAATGCTTCCTTTGGTTGATTGAATTCATTTTAAATTTGACCTTGACTTAATGTTGCAGTTTCAATGCCTTACCAAATGTAATATTGAATCCTTAATGCACAAATGTATGTGAAATAAAATCATTCCAATTCGATGAAAAACTAGCTAAGAGAGGGATAGTAGTTCATAACAAACAAGCAATCAATCGAATACAAGAAGAAATTTTCCTAATGCATCTAAGAAAACCAAAGAAGAAATGAAAATATCTTTCCTTGTTCACTAAAAGTTACTAATGCAAAAGAATGTTTTTCATTTTCAAACTAAGAGAAAGAATGCAAATTTTTTCCTTTTAGATGAATGAAAAGAAAAATGCACTACTACACTAAAAGACAAAATAGACACTAGTTTTGAGCAATTCGAAGGAAACGACCTAAAACAAAGAGATCAATCCAACATGAACATCAAACATACTCAAAACTTAGACGCATTCCTTCAAGCAAAAAGAGGGCTTTAAAACCGATTCAGTGAGCAACGTAATCTATGCTCAGGGTGATAGATGGAGAACTAAACGAATAGCAAGATGACCATTCAATGACTCAATGACATGTAGAAACAAAATAAAAGCTAAGAAAATCAGTCAACAAGCTGAAAAGATAAAGACCAAACTAATTCAAACTCAACTCAAAAGGTTCAGTGAGGAGGTATCCGAATAAGCATCAGAAGACACCTAGAACCCTAGGATGACAAACTTCACTAATCAAATTGGGGGAAAACAACTGAGAAGAATGAGACAAGAGAGTCAAAGCAACTCCAGTGGACCAATTGAAAGAGGAAAATCCAAACCAGAGGCAAGAAACACTGACAAAACTCAGGGAAAAGGAAAAAATCCTAACCTTCAAGATTCGTCGTGTCTTTCAAGTTGTAACCCGTGCTAAACAAAGGATGGCGCGCATGTGAAAAAAGAAACAAGCGCCAATCAGCACGACTGTTCAGGAAACAACAGCGCCGAGCCAGAATACTATGGAAAATACAAAAATCCACTGAGCATAGGTCAGACTTGACACTCTAAGACTAAATATGATGGCAGAAAATAGTTAGACAAGAAAAACAAAGCAAAAATGTGGTAAGATGACCTAAGTCGAACAGACAAGCAACACACTAGACGAACAACGAGAGACGAAAAACACACTGATCCCCAGTATGGTCACCAACTTGTTGAGCAGGTAAATCCCCTTTGCAGACAGAGGCAATCCCTCTAGCCCTAGAGTGGTTCTAGCAACAAGGGAACAAGCTGGACTTTCGGACACCATATGAAGAAGCTATCGCGATTTGAAAAGTCTAGTAAACTACAATTTTTGGCCTTTGACCAAGTTTGATTGGGCCTTTGAATATTAAAAAAAGAGAGAATATTCTAGGGAATATTCTTGGAATATTCCCTAGAATATTCCTTCTGGGAGAATGGTATATGGACAAGTGTCCAAACCGTATTGGTTAGTGGGTTGACTGTTTTGATTTTAGGCCAATGGGAGGCTGCCACATGGCCCAGGAGTGGAGTTGTAAAATTTGGGTTGGAATCTGCTGGGTTCGAACACGTGACCACCGCTCTGGCATGCCTACGCTATACCACCTGCCCTATGGGTATTTCTTAACCATATCATGTTGCAATTAATTTTAGGGTTTAACGGTTTGCTGTTTGGGGTTTGGAGAGGGGCCAAACCCTCCCCCATATGGTCGTTGCGCCATGAGCCATGAGCTAAGCCACTAACTAATGAAATATCCACTAGCCTTTTAGAGAATGAAATCACATATCACAGTTTTTTGAAACCTTTATCCACACGGTTAGTCCGCCCTAAACTCTGGTTCAACCACAACTGACCACAACTATCTGCCTTAGTTTCTGCCAGAAGTTTGTTAACCAACGGTTTGCAGTGCTCACATGACTGACGATTCTGCTCGAAAATTAAATTCTATGGTTAGAAGTGTCAGAATATTTGGCATGAGCCCCAAAGTTAGGCGGATTTCCAAACTTAACTGCAGTTAAGTCTAGTTACTCCACAATTAGTGGAGGATTTTTAGGGGTCACTGGACAAAATGAGTTTAGGCTCTATCTTGAGCTAGATTCAACCAATTTTGGATTGCCAATAGTCAATTTAAACTATCTCAGACATTCAGACTCATTGGTGAGGGTTGCAGAGCCATCAGAGCACTTTTGAGCAGGCTTTTGCTTCAGAGAAGTTCAAGGGGCCACCGAGGCCACCAAGGGCCAGCAACAATTTGAGGCCTAGCTAGTGCAGCTAGAGGCCTTATTCAGAAATCCAATAGTTAATTTTGGATGTTTCATGCATTCTAGAACTAATGGTGTGGTTTTCAGAGCCTGTAGAGGACTTTTGAAGGATGAGATGCTTCAGTGAAGTTCCATGGGCCACCAGGGCCAGCAAGTGCCAACAGCAGTTTGAGGCCTAGCCAGGGCAGTTAGAGGCCTTATTCAACAAACCAATAGTCATTTCTAACTGCTTTGATACTTTTGAATCCAATGGAGAATTATTCAGAAGCTTTTGAGGACTTCTATAGGTCGATAACCTATAGAGAAGGTTTCTTTGACCCTAGAGCCAGGGTGTGCCACCAAGTGTTGGACGCAAAACCGGAGCAACCGAAGGTCAATTTCATAAAACCAATAGTCTATTCTCACTATTTTTGACATTTAGAATCCATTGAAGGGATTTTTAGAGTCATTTGAAGACTTCTAAATGTCGAGAAACTACAGGGAAGTTTTTGGCAGCACAGGGTCATCAATGGATGGAGGCCTAGATTGGGAAGCTAGTGCTCATTTTGAGAAAATGATCAGTCCATTTTGGAATTTTGATATGTGCTGGAGATAGTAGGTGAGGTTTCAAGGACAGAAAAATAATTTTGAAGGAGTTAGTGCCATAGAGAAGCTCATTGTAGCTCAAGAGCACCGACAGAAGGAATCAATCTAAGGAAGCCTAGATCTGTTTTTAGAGTGATGACAACCATGACAAGGATATAAATGGTATTCTAAACCCATTGGTTCAGGTTAGTTAACCATTGGAGTTGATTTTGTAACTTGTAAGAGAAATTTTTCCATAATCCCAAAGAGCCAAGTCAAGATGACAAGAGCTCAAGAAGATTTAGCCCATGATATTCGGGTGAACTCCTAGATTAAATTTATTGTTATGTGTTGATGTTTATTAGTTGCATTATATTGTTGTTATACATGTTTAAAATCAACAAAAACAAATGGATTTAAAGAACTTAAATAGTAAAAAAATATACATCTATTTCAAGTATAAAAATATGCAAAAGTCAAGTATAAGCTAGATCTTTTATTTTTTTAACTGCGTGGGAGGTTCTTGAAAAGCATAACAAGTTATCTAGCCCATTTTCTTATCAGGTTGGTATCAGAGCACAAGGTTTCTTGATTGACAGAGCAATAGCTTTCTTATTTGACTTGAAAGGTGTTTTAACTATTAAAGAATTTGACTGTTTGCAAACTAACTGTTTCTTGAGTTTTCTAGAGGTGAAGGGAGAGTTATTGATAGCTAAGTCTAGAAGAGGATAAGAAGGAAGAAGGGCTTAATGCATCTTCCTTACCCAAAGGACCTCAAGGCAACCCTTGAAGCACAAGAGGGTTTGTTTGCAAAAGGCTGCTTGAAGAATGCTTGAAGAAGAGCTTGACTCTACAACCATTTTGTTCAGAAGCTTTATCAATTGTTTTTGAAAGCTTTGTGAATTTTTTTTGAAGTTCTTTAGTTCATTTTCGTAATGAAAACTTCTTCAAGTGAGGTTTCAAAATCCTCCTCCTTCACAAGATTCTTCTATGAAGACATGAAGCGTGACTTCTACATCTTGAAGGATATGGTGCAAATTCTATTTGAATATAGAAGAGAAAGAAATAGACTTCATGAGAAATTGGTTGTTATGAAGCAAGAGAAAGAATAAATTCTTCAAAGAATGCATGAGATGGAGATGCAGCTCCATCAAGTCCAAGAAGCCTTAACCAAGAACATGCGTGAAAAATACGTAATTCACTCTAAATTCTCTTCAGTTTCCTCTTCAGATAGATGTGTTGGTTCATTTGAAAATCACACTATAGGTATAGGGTCCAAGTTAATGTTTAAAATGGGCTATGAAGGCAAGGTTTTATGCAAACATGTGCAAGGCATGACTGATCCTATTTTGGTTGAGGAAATACCTAAGAATTTTGGTCTTGGTTATGTTCAATCTAATGGCGAAGACTTTAAAGCCATGAAGGCAAGTGAGAACTTCAAAGAGAACTTTTGTCGCAAGTTCTAAACCACAAACATGTCAAGTTTGTTTTCAAGTTGATTTTCTAAACCACAAACATGTCAAGTTTGTTTTCAAGTTGATTTTCATTGTTTGAAGCCTATGTTGCAGCGATATGTTGGTAGACATGCAGCTTATGGCGAGCATGAGAGTTCGGACATTTTTCAAGACATGAACATTAATATTAGTCTTCAAAGGAAAGCTAGAACCTCTACAAGTTCGTCTCCTCATGAAGGTATAAAATATGGACATGCAAAGCATCATTTGAGGTATAATTCTTCCCATAGTCAAGTTGATTATGTTTCTAATAAGCATGACAAATTTGCATGCTTGAATGGAAGAAAGAGTTGTTGTGCATATTGTGGTATGTGTAACCATGTTGTTTCAAAATTCTAGAAGAGGATGAAGGCATACAAGAAACAATTGAGGCAAAGGATACTTGCAAATAAGGTGCAAAAGATTTGCACACATTGCCAGAAGAAGGGACATGTTGTTTCCCAATGTTGGATATTATATCCAATTAATCGTCACAAGCACATGCAGCAAGAGGATAAAAAGACTGGCGAAAATGGAACCAAGGATTCCATCATTGTTGTGAGAATAGATGTTTCACATGAAGAATATTTTCAGCAGCAAAAGTCGTCGTGGAAGTGGCTTGGTAAGAAGTGGTTTGACTTCTTGACACAGTAAGACATACATTCATTTGTACATATGAAAATTTCAGTTTTGTATGCATGTTTTCTTTTGTAATCTCACGTTTGTTTGAGCCACCTTGGATCGATGATCAAGGACATGATTTTCAGCTACCTTCTATAAATTTCTCGCTAGAAATTTCTGAGTGAGTTCAAGGAAGACAATTATTGACAAGAGGACAAGAGCATTTAGGAAGGGAAGTGTTGACTACCTTCGAGTTGTGTTCCAAGGCACTAAGACATGCAAGGAAATTGTATGGAGGCTGAAAAAGTGAGGGTGTTGTACTCTCATCTACTGAACAGATTAGGTAATTAGTCTTTTGGGGTCCAAAAGATTCCCAAAGGGGAGGTGTGATCAGATTTGGATCAACGACCTAAGTGATAGCTCAAATTTCAAAGTGTTAGGAAGTGTGCCTAACCTAAGCGATAAGATAGATCTTGTCCTACTGATTCTGGTGCTGTGAACAGTTCGAAAAACCGACACCATATGAAGAAGTTATCGCGATTCGAAAAATCTAGTAAATTGCAATTTTTGGCCTTTGACCAAGTTTGATTGGGCCTTTGAATATTAAAAAAAGAGAGAATATTCCAAGGAATATTCCTAGAATATTCCTCAAAATATTCCCCAAAATATTCCTTCTGGGCAAATGGAATATGGACAAGTGTCCAAACCGTATTGGTTAGTGGGTTGACTGTTTTGATTTCAAGCCAATGGGAGGTTGCCACGTGGCAAGCCCAGAGGCCGCCACGTGGCCCAGGAGTGGAGTGATAAAAATTGGGTTGGACTCCGCCAGGTTCGAACACGTGGTCATCACTCTGGCATGTCTGCGCCTTATTGCCTCCCCTATGGGTGTTTCTTAACCATATTATGTTGCAGTTAATTTTAAGGTTTAACAGTTTGTTGTTTGGGGCTTGGAGAGGGGCCAACCCTGAGGGCCAACCCCTCCCCCATATGGCTGTTGCATCATGAAACATGGGCTAAGACCCTAACTAATGGCATATCCACCAGCTTTTCAGAGAATTTGATCACATATCGCAGTTTTTTGAAACCTTTATCCACACGATTAGTCCGCCCTAAACTCTGGTTCAATCATAGCTGACCACAGTTATCTGCCTTAGTTTCCGCCGGAAGTTTGTTAACCAATGGTTTGAAGCGTTCACATGACTGACAGTTCCACTCGAAATTGAATGCTATGTTTAGAAGTGGCGAAATATTTTGTGTGAGTCCCAAAGTTAGGTGGATTGCCAGACTTAAGTGCAGTTAAGTGCAGTTACTCCACAATTAGTGGAGGATTTTTAGGGGTCACTGGAAAAAATGAGTTTAGGCTCTCTCTTGAGCTATATTCAACCAATTTTGGAGTGCCAATATTCAATTTCGACTATCTCAAAAATTCCAGACTCATTGGTGAGGTGGCAGAGCCATTAGAGGACTTTTGAGCAGGTTTTTGCTTCAAAGAAGTTCAAGGGGCCACTAGGGGCCAACAATAGTTTAAGGCCTAGCCAGTGCAGCTAGAGGCCTTATTCAGAAATACAATAGTTGATTTTGGATGTTTCAGACATTATAGAACTAATGGTGTGGTTTTAAGAGCTTGTAGAGTACTTTTGAAGGCCGATATGCTTTAGTGAAGTTCCAAGGGCCACCAAGGCCAGCAAGTGCCAACAATAGTTTGAGGCCTAGCCAGGGCAGCGAGAGGCCTTATTCAACAAACCAATAGTCATTTCTGACTGTTTTGATACTTTTTAATCCAATGGAGGAGTTTTTAGAAGCTTTTGAGGACTTATAGAGGTTGAGAACCTACATAAAATTTTTCTTTGACCCAAGAGCCCGGGGGTGCCACCAGGTGTTGGAGGCGAAACTGGAGCAACCGGAGGTCAATTTCAGTGAACCAATAATCTATCTGGCTATTTTTGACATTATGAATCCACTGAAGTGATTTTCAAAGTCATTTTAAGACTTTCGAAGGTCAAGAACCTACAGGTTAATTTTGGGCAGCCTAGGGTCATGAGTGGTTGGATGACGCAGGCATAAACCTGCATAACCCAGAATCTTTATCTCTTGTGCATATCAACATTCATCTCAGCTTTTCTCAAATAAAAACCTCTAATAGCTGGCCATTTTACTCTTACAAACAGAAGTATGTAAACATATAGTTCATACACCAATCAACCTCTAATCCCAAATAAAATTCAGACTCCAATGGCATGAGCCATCACCACAAACATATATATCTTTCATCAAAAAGTATTTGCAGCCCAATGTTTAAACGTCATATCTGTCCACAATAATCACCCACACACATACCTTGAATTCATGCTCATGGAATTCATTACTGCCAGGATTCCTCAACGTAGCCAAACATTTGAATGTTTCCACAAATAAAAGTTGTAACTCTCATTTATATATGATAGGACTCACTTAAAGATTGCGCCCTTACTTTTATATTCAACCTATCCATTTAAACATCAACATTCAAATAACATTTGGACTATACAAGATTTCCCTTTTTCATTCAGCTTACCAAGCTTCTCGACACCTTCATTGAGAATTCAACCCCTTTTAATCGAGTTTTTATGATCAAAACTCACTAACTGAATGCGCCCATGCTTACCATTTGTCCATGCATTTGTTTCAACACTGCACAATGTGCGCTCTGCAAATGTACGTTGGTCAGACCAATACTCATCGATTTCATCTATGACTGATCTGCATTCAGTTCAAAGTTCAATCTGATCCTTTGTTTCTAAATCTGGGTTTCCACTCTGTCATTATTTTCTTTCCAAAGTGCCATATGCCATCATTTTGACATTTGTCCATTCACCGATTACACAATCCCAATCTGTCTTTCATCACATCCACATTTCTGCTGTCACAAAACTCCCACACTGGTCAGTTAAAAACCCAACAATTGAAATCGTTTTTAATTAAATTCAAATAACCAGTGTTTAAGAACAATAGCCTATGCCTTTCCTCTCGTCTATCATAGACACAATTTGACATTGAATTTAGTTCACGGAGTTAAATTCATATCGACTGCTATGGATTTAAATTCATAATCGACTGCGCCTTCCACCTTTCCATTGTTTACACGATAGAATTGCTTTGTTCTCCATCCAACCAATTAATCTCGACGACTTTACCAGAATTCTGCAATGCAATTTCTTCAACATAATTTACCACAAGGTTTTCTACTACTCAGCTTTTACAGATAGCTCGATTATAATGGTTTTGTTCAGGTGTAAAGCAGATAGAACTTACGCATCACATTTTCCCGCATTATCGTTCCTATTTCCTACTTTTACCAAATTACACGCTCGCGTAGTTCTCTTACCTCAAGCCACAAATTGCTACTACTATTCGGGGATTATTTCCCTGTGATTGAAACAGAACAATTTAAAATTGTGTTTAATTGAACTCCAAACAGAGTTTTGAAACACCATCCTGCGCCCTCTTGCCAGATCTTCTTTTGCGCCTGAGATTTATTATAAAACTATACAGATCAACATAATAATTCAACTTGGATTTTATTTTTGTTGCGCTTTCAACCCAAAATACAATCCTGAAAACTATGTTCATTCTGAAAATTAAGTTCTTATACTGGACTGCGCCCTTCATACAATCACACCATAATCCATTCAGATCTAAATCCAGCTAATCGATTGTAACATTCTAGCAAACAGATATTTGACCTTTATTAATCAAATCTGCGATCTATCACTCAATTCATAATATTCTATGGGTGTATAACTGTGATACCAGATGTCTAATATCTGAAATCGACTTCAGTGTTGCCTTTTTTAAAGTTCATCAACTAATATTGGTAACTTTTTCTTACAATGTTCCCATATTACCATGCACTCACCATTATCATTCCATAAGGATTAATGCACTAATTAACCAGCAATACCAGCAAATTCACCCTTAACAAAGTAATTGACCCATATAGGAATTGTCTAGATTAAGGCTCATAACTCAAAATCACACTTTCATAAAAATGAACATACTTACAAACTTATCTTCTTGGCCAAATATTCAATGTTCTCGGCCCTTACAAATTGCCGAGGCTTACAGCCTTGGCTGTTCAATTCTGCTATCAATCACTCTTACCCTCACTCATTCACAATCTCACTGTATTTTCCTCTCAAAACCCCTTCCTATTCATATAATTTAAAAAATGATCTAATTAAATGCTCAATCCCCTTAATATCTCATCAAATCCCTAAATCTCTCAACATCCCTAAAAGATAGATCCTCATCCCTAAAACTTAGAAACTAATCCCAAATTAGGCTCCTTCATTAATTCTAAATAATTTAGAAACTAATTTCTCTCACATTTACAATTTCTCACAAATAATTAATTAATCACTCAAAAAAACATGAAACCCCCTAGCTTAGGTAAAATACAATGTGTTTTTCGAAGATGATGCTCCTGCATCAGACTCCCCATGTAAGAAAATTCATGACCACCTGGTCATAAGTCTGGATATTTCCTCCTGGATCCCAAATTTTATTTTGTAATCTTTATGTGCTTGTCGATTGCTTTACTACTATTGTTATTTGTTGTTGTCTTCCAGGTTTCCATATTTTGTGCTGTAATGCTCCACTTGCTCTGCTCTTGAAATCTTTCACTGTCATTCTCTTGTTGTCGCTCCTTTTCTTTCTTTCGGCTGTCTTTCTCTGGGATGTTTTTATCATTAACCTCCTTATCAACTCAATTTCTCTGTCCAGTATGTCCTCTGTCTGCTGATTGTTTCCATCTCGAGATTGTTGAATTCTCATTCTTGCTTTTTCTTCACTTGTTTTGATTACTTCCTTTTCACCCTTACTGCTGTTTTGCACCTTTTCTGCTGCTGCTACTATAAATGTTGCGGCCTCCAAACTTCCTGTCCCTCTGCAACATTCCTTTTCTCATCATCTGCAATTTCTTCTTGATTATTATTTATGACAACTGCTTTGTCATCATTCTTCAGCAATCTATCCTTAACATCCTTCAGTAGATGTTCTTCCTCTCCTTCTTCCATTTGGCTATCCACCTGTGCCAAATATGTTCCAGCGTCTGCAACAACATCTTCAATCACAAGAAAATCATTATAAAAAAAATAAGGCCTCTGTACCTCTTTTCCCTTTAGCAACACTTCAGTATGTTGCGTTGATTTCTCTTCTTCTGTCACCATATCAGTATGCTGATCCAAACTCAAAGAACTCTTGAGACTGTCAGCTAGTCTCCCCTTCTCATCAACTATTTCAATGATGTCTTTTAGCATTTGTCCACTGTAGTGAACTGATTCTTTCCCAGCCTCTGCTTCAAAACTTTCATCTTCTGGAAGGTACTCTTTCACATCTTTGACAACTTCAAAACACTGCCTATCTTCTTCCAAACCTGCAATCACACACAAATCATTAGTTTTAAAATCACAAGACCTTACGGTCTTATTTGATGCTTCAGTCATCAAATCTTCCGGCTGCTTTGAATCATTCATATGATTCAACTCCTCTAGCTCTTCATCACTTTCAAAAAGTAATGGTCCACTCTCTGGGTAACATATCGAAACTTCAACATCTTCTTCAGCATCTTCATTTTGTTGTAGCTCAACTCTTTCGAGCTTCTCTATCCTCTGTCTGGCATCTATAACCTGTTCAAGTTCCCTTAGTTCCTTTATCAACTGCATATTTACCTGATGATTCCACTTCTCTTGTAGCCTCTGCCACTTCAACTTCTTTCTCATGACATAACCATGCTTCTGGTCTTCCTCATTTCTTTGCAACATCTCCATTAACACCTCAAGCTGAACTTCTATCTCCGCCTTTTCCCTCTCATATTCCTCTTTGCTTAACTGTCTCTGTATGCCAATTGCCTTGGCATCCTTCTTCTTTTTTCCTCTGCTGTGGTTTATTTCAGAACCTCTGTTACGAATGTCACTAGTCATCATCCTTTCCATCTCTATGAGTTTCTTACTCACTTTACTATGAGTTGCACTAAAGCCTCTTCAGCAGCAAGTCCTGTCTTGCCACCACTTACCTCACCAAGCTCTCCTCACTCAGTCTTTTGGCAAGCAATTGGTTCTCTATCCCTCGAACCTCCTTTGAGCACTTCTCTTTGCTCTTCCTGGCTTCAACTCATCTGCTTGTTCACAACTGTCTTCCTTATCCAATCTCTATTGGAATTCCTCAAGGTTCTGCCACATCTATGTTTTCACTTGGAAACTTTCACCAGTTTCCTTTATCTGTTAGCAATTGCCTTTTTGGAGTTGCAATAATACTTCAATGCAAAGACTACAATATTCTATTCAAATAAAACCATATCATCTTACCTCCAAGATCTCGTCTGATCTTGTCCTTCCATTCACCTGCACTTCAATTACCTTCAGAATCTCACCACTCCTGCAAATTTGTTTCAGCAAATCTTTAGGCCTCCTCTGCACAATTTCTCGATATTCAACCACTGCCAATCAGATTTTAGAATCTGATCCTTTCTTCCAACCTTCTGGCTTTATCTGGCAAACTTCAGCTGTCAGCAATAATTCCTTTTTTGCTGAGTTTCTTCATTGCTGCAACCATCAATCCTCATTCCATTTCTTTGTCAGTAAAACTCAAATCAAAATTAACCAAACTCAATACCTGCACGATTCTTCATTCCTTCAGCTGTACTCTGGTTTGCTTAGAATCTGACATCCTTTCAGTCACACATTCAAACACACTTTAGTTTTTAACAAAACCTTCTGTCTTCATTCAGAAAACAAACATTCTCATTTTAACCGAGCCAAGCTCTGATACCAAAATTGACGCAGGCATAAACCTGCATAACCCAGAATCTTTATCTCTTGTGCATATCAACATTCATCTCAGCTTTTCTCAAATAAAAACCTCTAATAGCTGGCCATTTTACTCTTACAAACAGAAGTATGTAAACATATAGTTCATACACCAATCAACCTCTAATCCCAAATAAAATTCAGACTCCAATGGCATGAGCCATCACCACAAACATATATATCTTTCATCAAAAAGTATTTGCAGCCCAATGTTTAAACTTCATATCTGTCCACAATAATCACCCACACACATACCTTGAATTCATGCTCATGGAATTCATTACTGCCAGGATTCCTCAACGTAGCCAAACATTTGAATGTTTCCACAAATAAAAGTTGTAACTCTCATTTATATATGATAGGACTCACTTAAAGATTGCGCCCTTACTTTTATATTCAACCTATCCATTTAAACATCAACATTCAAATAACATTTGGACTATACAAGATTTCCCTTTTTCATTCAGCTTACCAAGCTTCTCGACACCTTCATTGAGAATTCAACCCCTTTTAATCGAGTTTTTACGATCAAAACTCACTAACTGAATGCGCCCATGCTTACTATTTGTCCATGCATTCGTTTCAGCACTGCACAATGTGCGCTCTGCAAATGTACGTTGGTCAGACCAATACTCATCGATTTCATCTATGACTGATCTGCATTCAGTTCAAAGTTCAATCTGATCCTTTGTTTCTAAATCTGGGTTTCCACTCTGTCATTATTTTCTTTCCAAAGTGCCATATGCCATCATTTTGACATTTGTCCATTCACCGATTACACAATCCCAATCTGTCTTTCATCACATCCACATTTCTGTTGTCACAAAACTCCCACACTGTTCAGTTAAAAACCCAACAATTGAAATCGTTTTTAATTAAATTCAAATAACCAGTGTTTAAGAACAATAGCCTATGCCTTTCCTCTCGTCTATCATGGACACAATTTGACATTGAATTTAGTTCACGGAGTTAAATTCATATCGACTACTATGGATTTAAATTCATAATCGACTGCGCCTTCCACCTTTCCATTGTTTACACGATAGAATTGCTTTGTTCTCCATCCAACCAATTAATCTCGACGACTTTACCAGAATTCTGCAATGCAATTTCTTCAACATAATTTACCGCAAGGTTTTCTACTACTCAGCTTTTATAGATAGCTCGATTATAATGGTTTTGTTCAGGTGTAAAGCAGATAGAACTTACGCATCACATTTTCCCGCATTATCGTTCCTATTTCTGCACTTTTACCAAATTACACGTTTCTGCAGTAGTTCTTCTTTGCAATTCCCTTCAGCGTTCACAAATTGTCACGCTATTCAGACTATTTCCCTCTGATTGAAATAGAACAATTTAAAATTGTGTTTAATTGAACTCCAAACAGAGTTTTGAAACACCATCCTGCGCCCTCTTGCCAGATCTTCTTCTGCGCCTGAGATTTATTATAAAACTATACAGATCAACATAAGAATTCAACTTGGATTTTATTTCTGTTGCGCTTTCAACCCAAAATACAATCCTGAAAACTATGTTCATTCTGAAAATTAAGTTCTTATACTGGACTGCGCCCTTCATACAATCACACCATAATCCATTCAGATCTAAATCCAGCTAATCGATTGTAACATTCTAGCAAACAGATATTTGACCTTTATTAATCAAATCTGCGATCTATCACTCAATTCATAATATTCTATGGGTGTATAACTGTGATACCAGATGTCTAATATCTGAAATTGACTTCAGTGTTGCCTTTTTTAAAGTTCATCAACTAATATTGGTAACTTTTTCTTACAATGTTCCCATATTACCATGCACCCACCATTATCATTCCACAAGGATTAATGCACTAATTAACCAGCAATACCATCAAATTCACCCTTAACAAAGTAATTGACCCATATAGGAATTGTCCAGATTAAGGCGCATAACTCAAAATCACACTTTCATAAAAATGAACATACTTACAAACTTATCTTCTTGGCCAAATATTCAATGTTCTCGGCCCTTACAAATTGCTGAGGCTTACAGCCTTGGCTGTTCAAGCCTGCTATCAATCACTGTTACCCTCACTCACTCACAATCTCAATGTATTTTCCTCTCAAAACCCCTTCCTATTTATACAATTTAAAAAATGATCTAATTAAATGCTCAATCCCCTTAATATCTCATCAAATCCCTAAATCTCTCAACATCCCTAAAAGATAGATCCTCATCCCTAAAACTTAGAAACTAATCCCAAATTAGGCTCCTTCATTAATTCTAAATAATTTAGAAACTAATTTCTCTCACATTTACAATTTCTCACAAATAATTAATTAATCACTCAAAAAAACATGAAACCCCCTAGCTTAGGTAAAATACAATGTGTTTTTCGGAGATGATGCTCCTGCATCATTGGAGGCCTAGATTGGGGAGCCAGTGCTCATTTTGAGAAAATGATCAGTCCAGTTTGGAAGTTTGATATGTGATGGAGACAGTAGGTGAGGTTTTAGGGACATAAAAAGAATTTTGAAGGAGTTAATGCCATAGAGAAGCTCAGTGTAGCTCAAGAGCACCGACAGAAGGAATCAAGTCTAAGGAAGCCTAGATCTGTTTTCAGAGGGATGACAGCCATGACAAGGATATAAATGGTATTCTAAACCCATTGGTTCAGTTCAGTTAACTATTGGAGTTGATTTTGTAACTTGTAAAATAATTTTTTCCATAATCCCAAAGAGCCAAGTCAAGATGACAAGAGCTCAAGGAGACGTAGCCCACGATATTCGGGTGAACTTCTAGATTAAATTTTTTGTTATGTGTTGATGTTTATTTGATGCATTATATTATTGTTATACATGTTTAAAATCAGCAAAAACAAATGGATTTAAAGTACTTAAAGAGTAAAAAAAACATACACCAATTTCAAGTATAAAATTCTGCAAAAGTCAAGTATAAGCTAGATCTTTTATTTGTTTAACTAAGTGGGAGGTTATTGAAAAGCATACCAAGTCATTCAGCCCATTTTCAGATCACTTATAAATGAAAACAAGTTAGGATAGATGACCTACCTTGGTCCAACGTTTTTTTGTAGTTTGCAGCAACATCCTATGATCTTTGTCTTCACATGTCACGGTCCTTCAGTGATAATATCTTTGTACTTGCACAAGGATCAAGTGAACGGTGACAGCATACAAAAAAATATTTTCATTTCCTGCTATTCAATTGGTCAAGGAGAATCAAAGCATTTTGCATATGGTCGAACAAAAAATTGGAACCAAAAAACCAGTCATGTATTAATGATAGAGAAAATAAGTTTCCAACCTTAATTCCTTAACGTTGCAGCCTCCTTCGACGGGTTCAGTCAAGCGCGTCTCAAGAATTTGTCGGGGATTAGACTTGGTGAGGAAATGGGCCTAAACTCTCTCTTGACAATCGATTCCTCTCTGCCTTATTCTTCACACCAGCTATAGTAAGGACTGTTCATCTAGCTGAAACCATGTGAGAAGGAAGTATTTATAGGAGAGGAGGAGGTGGTTTGGGATCCCTCATAAGGTGGAAGAGAGGTCCTATCCCTTCGGGGAGTTGCACAATTGTAGGAAACAAGAAGCCAAATGGAGGACTTCGATGTTATTCAGTCAAAAAAATCATGATGACTCCGCTCACTTAGTGGTTAGGCATGGAAACTTCGTTTCTATTTTTAAAAAAATTCCAAAAAAAGCTCGGCGTGGGTGCCCCACTGAGACAGAGCGCCAATGGGTGCGAGGCCTAGTGTTAATTTCTATATGGGCGCGAGGCCATAACTGCCTACCAGCGCTAACCCAAAATCATATGTTTTTGAGAGTCTGCTTGAGGAATTATCAACAGAGGAAATTTTCTTGACATGCCAATAGATGCAATGACACTTTTAGCAAGGTATGACAATACACAGAAGTCACTGAAATGGACCTCCAATGTTTGGGACGGGGATTGTAGGGACGGTGAAAAAATACTATGTAACACTCATCATGTTAGATGATGATGGTGGGGGATGGTTATGAGAATGTGCATTTATGTGCTTTTTCCATCTCATAGTCTTAGATTTTGTGTGATTTTTCTCTTGGGATTTTTTGTTCTAACGCTACTCTAGCTTCTTTTAACCTTGAAAGGTATTGGAAATCAATTGTATGGTGAAATTGTGAGAAAATCTGGTAATAATAATGCGTGATATTATCTTGATTAGATATATGAATGTAAGGTATGGGTGTGACCATGCAAAGACTATCTGTGAAATTATTAATCTCCCGACATTGATTGAACATGTGGTTGTTTTTATCACATAGGGCACATGAGATGTTAGATTGGCTTCTTACCTTGCTCGGACGAGGGGTATCCTTTGTATTCTTAGGTGGCTAGTCACAATGGGGGGTAGGCCTCATTGTTACTGACTGCCTATGTTGTGGTAACTCGAAACTGACTACGTGCAGATTATTGGTGATGAATGAGCGCATGATGTCTAAAAATAGTCGAAATCGGAGGACATAAGGAAAATGTCGAGTGTGGTGGTTATCTTGGAAAATTAGACAAGACAGACGCTATTTATTTTCCCAATCCCTTTGGACCACCTGGGTGATTGGGTACCATTTTCAGAACGATATTAAATATGGGTACTAAGTGATTAAATGGTCATGCTCGTCACACAATATGCAAACTGAGACCGAGTGTGGAGGGGGGTTGGGGATGGGAAGCTGCCCTTTTGGTGGATTCCTCTCTTCAGATAAACAGAGGATGGACCTAGTCGCTTCATTCTCCTAGGTTGTGGAAATTTCTACGGATTTTGAATATGATCTGTCCAAGTTGGCTAGATTGGCTATGACCAGGCGTAGCAAATATTACACTAAACAAAATCAGGAACATAGGGACAATGACAAAGATGGTGGTTATCCTAATATATCTGATAAGAATATTGATCGGATCATAAACCTATTAAGTACAACAGATTGACTGGGTACCATCTTTGAAACAACTCTAAAGCCACACATTGCGCGATCAAATGATCACGTTCGTCACATAATGCACAAAGTTGGACTTGAGGCTGAGGATGGTTATGGGGGAGAGCTAGTTGTTATAGTGAACATATCTCTTATGATATATATAATATGGTCCTTTTTGACCATTCCTTTGAGTTGTAGTGTTGTCCGTGGATTCCGTGTCCGAGTTTGCTAAGTCAGGATTTTCAGCGATGAAACGTCGCATGAAATAAAACATTGATCGAAGGCAATGGATGTGGGGACAAAAACACACGTGATGGTTGCTTAGAAAGATGTGAAATGTGTGTATTCTATGCCAAGATAAGTTTCTTTGGGAAACATATGGTATTGGGTACTAATGGTTGAAAGTCCTTAATTCAAGGCGCTGCAAGATCAAGTGATCGGGTTCATCACACAATGCGCAAACTGGGACATGCGGTGTGGCCTCTATTTTCCTTATTTGAGTTGTTGGGTTGGATGAGTACGAGCATGATGCAGACTCTTCTCATATGTAAAATATGGTTTTGGACCATCCCCCTCCATTTACATGGAAGCTGTAGAGGGTTCCCCTTGATTGGATTGTTATAGGGCTTGTAATGCATCCCTATATCGAGGCATCTCCAGGAAATGATGGGTGTAATGATCGAATTCATGACATATGGCACACACATGGTTGGTATGCAATGCTTTCCCTTGATCATTTGTGACCTTTTCCTTTTTATGGGTGTCTGACGTCGTGACATTTCTTTTCTTATGTAGAAAAGGCTTTAACTCATCTAATTCCGGGCAAATGTTAGTAGGATGGCCTACGATATCACAAAATGCACAAGGTTGTAATGACCTATCAATCCTAGGGGTGTTGACCTTGTTCACTTTCTTATAATCCCTTACGGTAGTACTAGCCGGTGTTACTATAGGGGATTCTTTGGCTATAATGGCCTCTTGGGGGGTAATAGGAGTTATGCTTGCAGAGGTAATACCTGGGCTTCCTAACGCGATTGGGGGAGACAAATACTAGACTGGTATTTTGAAAGCCATATTTGGCAATGTAAGAGTTTCCATGACTTGTCTCGAAACAAAACCTGGTGGGAGATACAAAAATGGGGTTTGGGAGATAGCATAAGGTAGGAATTATGAACCCGTAGCGTCGGTATTCGTGCTACTGGTTTGTGGTTCTAGGCTGGTTTCGGTGTTTGATGAGGTCCTCATGCACACCGCTGCCTCCGTGCTTTCTGTGGCTTCCCCTGGTATGATAGGGGGTTCTCCTGGGTATGATACCAGGATAGAAGATAGTTTGAATTGTGCTGGGCCAAATTCTGTATACATTGTGAGTGGTTCCATGGTTGTATCTACATATGGTAGTACAACATCTAGAGCGGTCATGGGTTTCTTTTTTTAGTATGCGATTTGGTCGATGGTGACGATTCTATACTCATGAGGGAACATCATCACCCTAAAAACAGAGTATGAAACCGCAGTCATAGCATACATGTAACTCCGCCCAAGGAGGATATTGTAGTCTAATTGCACATTTAATACCTCAATTTCTATGAGGACTATTTTTCCAACCAAGTTCACTGGTACATTTTGATAAAGACCTATGGGGGATGATGTGTGCCCATCATACGCTCTAAGAATGATGTTATATGGTTTAAATTCAGGTGATCCTAACTTTTCCAAATTTTTTTGGACATGATGCACGTGGATTCTCCTTCATCCACAATGCACCAGTTTATGGTGATATTCTGAACTGAAACTGGTATCTCTAAAGTGACTAGTGAAAGAAGCCTAGAGCATGCCTTGTCTAGATTAAAAACCATTAGGTGAGAATCCAAAGGGTCGATTGCGCCTAAAGCAGAAAGTAAGGCCTTCCGCTATGTTGGGCATGATTTTAGGACTTCCAATGCTGACATGGTTGCTAGATATTGAGCCAATTCATCCACTATACTATAGATGTGAGCAGCTTTGGAATGATGTCCTGCGTGTTTGGTTGGTCTTTTGACCATTATTGGAAGGGGCTCAATAGGTACTTTGGATATGGTTAACAACACGTCACGTGTGCTCGTACTTGTACCTAATGGGTTGAACAATTCCCATTTTTGGGAGAACAATTCTTCTCCAGGGAGTGTCGTAGTTCCTATTCCATTTTTGGGAGAACAATTCTTCTCCAACCATATATATTTCGTGGTTGTTTCCTCTAGTATCATCTTTGGGTGGTGGTTTTTATTGGGTGTTAACCACTCCCTGATGGGGCAAAGGTTCTTGCATCAATATAGGATGTTGATTATGTCCACCTTGTCCTAGGTTACCATGGATTTTCTTCAACTCAAAGAGTTCAGGACAGTGGTGGGTGTAATGTCCGTACTCCCCACATATAGCACAAGAATGATTTTTCTTTTGATAGGGTCTCCTATTTTTCTCTTGGGAGTTATTACTTGGCTCGTGGCTTGGATTTCAGTTCAAGTTGCCCCCAGCCTGAGATCGTGGGGGGTGTTGTTGACTATTGCCCCCTGTCCAGAATCTCCCTTTTGATTTTTTTTTGGCTTCTTATTTTCAGCGTTTGGAGGATTATTTTTATTCTCCTGATCATAAGATTTTCGTTGCTAGCCTAGGAAGGTTGCACTAGATTCATCCATGAATTGTTTTGTGTCGATGGTATATTTTGTGCAGGGAAACGGGAATATTGGTTCCCCTGTCCCTGATTGGTATATGAATGTTTGGGCGACCCTCTTGTATCAACATTTCTATTTGAAACCTGGTTCCCCTGTGAGGGAGGATATCGGAATCCATGTTGTTGATGGTATGGCATTTCCCTATTCGTCATGTTCTACAAAGGTGAAAGCTGATTTTGATGGTACTCGGGCTGTGATACGTTCTCTGTATAATCGTAAGAGTATCTTGGGTACTGATAACTAATGTTTGTTGGCCATGGGATAAGGACCCTATTAAGCCATCAACAATATTCATCGTTCCTAGTAATTCCCTATAAGTTTGCAAGCACGGGGAATTTGGCATGACAATATAGATATATCCCGATTGGGTGTAAATGAGTTCAAGTTGCTGCGATTTTCTAATGGAATCTTCCTCTGAGGCAGGTCTTTGCGTTGCCACATCTTTTGAAATATTTGCAGTGATGGTTTTCAAAAATAATTCCAACAAAACTATGTCATCGAGTTTGGCTTTGAACAAACTATTACGTCTTCACCATTCGTGGAGATGGTCCGATATATGAACGACTAGTGTTTGTTTGAAATGTGTAAGAAGCTCTATTCTTGAGTCATGGTGAATTAGGAGCTGGAAATAGGTAATGAATGCAATAGTGAGGGTGCTAAAGGTTTCTTGCGATGCAGATGGCTACTTGACATACCATTTCGTTGTAGGCCCTGTCACAGTGCGCTGAAACAGTCTAATTTGAATGGTATCATCAATGAAGTCATTATATAGTTTTCGGGGTCTTCTGCTTGCTTCCCTTCAACTTTTGGTATATTAGAAGGGAGATTCGTGGGCATGGGGGGGAATTTAAGGCCATGTGCAATGGGGTCATTTGTCAAGTTCGTTAGATCTAGAATATTTAGTGATGCTAACAAGGGTAAATGTGTATTGAGTGCCATCGTACATTGTTGAGAAACATGTATTTGAATGTGATGGTTTAGGGGAGGTTCTTGGGGAATGTTACATGTGGCGTACCCCGATGGATATTTTTCTGAATCCTTGAGGGGTAGCTATCCTTTGACCTCAAGGGGTCATAGGAGGAGTTGAGTATGGTGACCCTGTGGGGGTTTCCACTGGTGTGGTATTTGGTGACCCTTGGGGGTTTCCAATTAAAGATGCCCCAATAAAGGATGATCCTATAACAGTGGCAGCATGACATCCTCTACGCCTGAAAGGCAGGAGGCCTGCTACTCCTCCCTTCAATGGGGGGAGGTTTAAGAAACACCTATATCGACGGGGTCTCATTGGGTCCCTTATGGTGTCAATTAGTGTAATCTTGTTCGTATTTTTTATTTGGGAGGAAGGATGATTTATATCAAAGCAATAATATAATCACATGCATAAAACAAAGCAAAAAATGAAAATTTAATTTTTCACTTTAACTTTAAACTATGTGATCAATCAAGAAAAAAATTAGGTTTTTGTTTGTTTTGCATATCATACCAAATGCCTATATGACCTAGTCTTCCTTACACTCTCATTTTAACTAGGCATTGCGAAGATATCTTCAGATGGGTATTGGGCCCGACGTCTTGAAAGAACTGGCGACGCCTTCCAACAAGGAAAGAAGTGACCAAGGTAATGGTATGAGGATTGAGTGCTGCCTACACCATCACCCATAGGGAAGGATGCCCTAGTTTTGGCCACTAAAGTACCGTCGTCCCACATGAGCATTCGAGTCTTGATTTTCTTGGTAATCGGTTACTAGTATAGAGCACTAGATGGGTCAGGTAGCCCCAAAGAGTACCGCATGCACTGGGCCTAAGCTTAACCCCCTCTGAAATGGGTCTTTGTAATGATCTTCACTGCTTTGGTGAATAGATAGATTTGAATCTCCCTAAAATGTCAACATCTATGTTTCAAAATGTATTATGACCATGATGTCTTATTGGATGCCTACCCCCGATGGTCCTAACCTGAACTATAATTTCTTTTGTGGCCCTTGTGGGGAGAACTTAGTGAGTTCAAATTATGATTTTTTTTAAAGAGTCCCAATTTTCTTTAGGGTGTGATTTTATGAAGCAAACATAAGATAAGAACAAAGGTCCCAAAACACTGGGTTCCTTTTGGTTCAAAGCTACTGATGCTTTGCGTGTTTTTTTTTTTATCCCGGTGGATATTGGTGGCCATCCACCTATTCCACTTGGGGCCCCACCATTGTCTTTTTCAGTTTTTTCACAACTTACTATTTTTAGCAGTTTTTCGGGTCCTGAACTTCCAGAGCCGTTTTGAAGCCCCAAACGGAGATAGTATGCCGAAGTTACGTCCCTGGGAAGTTGAAACACCAATTTACCCAAACGGGGCCCATAGTTTTGGCGCTTCATCTCCTAAGGTTAGTTTTTTGGACGTTTAGAGTTCTCCATTGTTTCTCCATAATAAATAGGCCCTCGAGCCTCGTTGTAACACAGTTCAGAGGTCTGTAGCCACCACATCTCTTCTCAAAGATTCGCTACCAATACCCTAGCTATTTTATTTCCATCATGTTTGTAAGAATATTTCTGTGATTTGATATTAATGAAATGAAGCCTCATTTCCATTGTATTTCTATGTTTATGGTTATTTCTGTATTCTGTTGCGTTCCTGCATAAATTTGGATAAGTGGTATCAGAGCAGTCTACTTTTTCCTGATCCTTCTTTGCATGTCCCCAACGAGGTCAGGGTATAAGGAGTTAGGGCTCGATCTGGTGGAACCTTTGCAAGATCAGCCTCGCAAACCCCGACAGACGCCCATGGGGAACGAAACGAAAGATGAGGGAGCAAGAGATCATATCAAAATATTGCTCGAGGAGGCCCTTGAAAAAAAAAGGAACGTGATGATGGATAACGTTTCCCAGATCCTTCAACGACTACCCACTGGCGACGTTTCTGCATCCAACAGCCACTCTAGATGCGCGACTCCCTTTAAGGTACAAGTAAACTTTGACATTCCCATATTTGAGGGTCAAATAGATGCAGATGCTATAGATAGATGGTTGAATCTATTAGAAGGAAATTTCTCGATTCATGACTTTTCCGACCGGGAGAATATTTTTGCACTCCTCAAAGCTCCCCCCCATGTCAAGGACTGGTGGGAAACCTACTATGAGAAAAAGGATGAGACAGAACCCTCTCTGTTCTCAGTCGTACTCACTTGGAATTCCTTCCGAGATGCCATCAAGGAACAATACTATCCCGTGGAGAGCTATGAGGACAAGTACGTCCAATGAACCACGCTGCGGCAACAAAGGGATCAAGATGTGCATGAGCTAATGAATCTGTTCCGTACCCTGCGCACAAAGTTGGGTATCAAAGATTCAGAGAAACATTTGGTGCTAAAGTATCGCAGTTGTCTGCACAAATAAATTCAAGAGGAAATGGAGTTCCTCGACATCTCCTCTCTTGGTACGACATACCGGTATGTTGCCAAGATTGAGCAGAAATTCAAACAAAAGAAGCGAGACTTTGGATCTGCGAATCAAAAGCAAGGGAAAGGTGCCCCCAAACTGCAGAACAAAGGACAAATCCAAGGTATGGCGGCCCAAGACAACGTGCCAAAGACACAAGCAAAGAACAACATCGCAAAGCCAAAGAAGGACACGAGAAAGTGGTGTGAGTTCCATAAGAGCTCCACTCACAACACAAGTGAGTGTTGGGCCAAGTAGTCGCTAGTGGCTGAGATGAGGGCTTCTGAATCAGATGCATGCTCCGACTCTGAATCAGAACCTGACAAGGTGAATGACAAAGGGAAGAAAATTATTGATGTGGATCCCAACGTCATTGTTTCCACTACAAAGATCCAGAAGGAGGAACCAGAAGATCCAGAGGAGGCAGAGCATCTCTTCCACTCCCAGATGTGGGTAAAGGGTTCCCTACTACAGTTCATTGTCAACAATAGGAGCCAAAAAAACCTCATTTCAGCAGATTCTGTGAAGCAGTTGGGCTTACAGACCACAGCGCACCCACCACCATACACCATCAGGTGGCTTCACTAAGGACGGGATCTCCGCGTTAGCCAGCAGTGCCACCTTCCCTATAGCATCAAGCCCTTCACGGATGAGGTATTGTGTGACATTGATCCTATTGATGTTTTTGATGTATTATTAGGCCAACCATACTTGTGGAAGCGACATGTTGTGTATGAGTCCTGGCCTCGCGCTGTTATTGTTACTTTGGGAAATAGATTGTACAAGATACCAGAGGTACCACCGCCTCCCACCATCTCTTTGGTTACTGCAAAACAATGCAGTAAGCTCATTTCCCAAACCAGGAAATTTATTTTCGTAATGATCCGCCCCCAGGGCAAGAAAAAGACTGTGGCCACGACCTCCAGACATGGATCCTCTGCACGACAACAACAAATGGACAAGGTTGTGGTGGAGTACGGGGACATCTTCACTTCATCCACAGGGGTGCCTCTACACTATCAAGTCAAGCACCCCATTGACCTGACCCCAGGTGCGCCACTACCTAATGGACCGATCTATAGGCGCTCTGTTCTGGAGAATGATGAAATCAAGAGGCAGATTCAGGACCTGCTGCAGAAAGGTCACATCCGGCCAAGTTCATCACCTTGTGGGAGCCCGATCGTGTTGGTACAGAAGAAGGATGGGACTTGGAGACTCTATATTGATTATCGGGCGCTGAACAAGATCACTGTCCAGAATAGGTACCAAATCCCAAAGATTGATGACCTTCTGGACCAACTCAAAGCGGAAAAATATTTCAGCAAGATTGACTTGAATTTTGGGTATCACCAGGTACCAATTGAACCCTCTAATGTGTGGAAGTTTTCCTTCAAAGCCAAGGAGAGCCTTTTTGAATGGCTCATCATGCCTTTTGGATTGACAAATGCTCCCGCAACCTTCATGAGGTTGATGGATGACATCTTGTGTCCATTCACCAACTCATTTATAGTGGTATATTTGGATGACATTCTGACCTTCAGCCAGACTTGGGAAGAGCACCTCCACCACATCCGAGAAGTCCTCCAAATGATGCGACAACACAAATTGTGTGCCAATTTGGAGAAGTGCACTTTTGGCATGACCCAGGTTCAATATATGGGATACATTATTGATGAAAGGGGGGTGCATGTGGATCCAGCCAAGATCCAAGACATTCGGGATTGGCCAGCCCCAACCACCCTAACAGAGCGTCGTAGCTTTTTGGGTTTTGCTAATTTCTACCATAGGTTCGTGTTGGGATTCTCTCATATCACTTGGCCCTTGAGTCAAGTCACCAAGGGAGGAGCAAAAGAAAAATTCTGTTGGTCGGAATCTCAACAGAAGGCGTTCACAGAATTGAAACATCACCTCTATTCTGCCCCAATGCTCACATTACCAAACTTGAAACAACCATTTGAGATCGAGACATATTCCTCTGACTATGCTATTGGGAAAATTCTTACTCAACAGGGGCATCTAGTGGCATATCACAGAGAGACATTGTCTGACACAGTTCGAAAGTACCCCACTTATGACAAAGAAATGTATTCCATTGTGCAGGCTTGTCGACAATGGAAGCATTACATTTTAGGGAAGGAGACAATCATCCACACAGACCACCGACCCCTGCAGTTCATACAAACACTAGGGAAGTTGGAAAACGATCGCCATCAGAAGTGGTCCATATATCTGCAACAATTTCATTTGAACATCAAGTACAAGAAGGGTAGCACCAATAATGTTGCAGACTGCCTCAGCCGACCACCGATCGTGGCCATAACGACCATTCTCAACTATTGTGGGCATGAGACTTCTGATTGGTCGCTTCTCTACAAGAGTGATCTAGAATTTAGATACACATACAAGGCACTCTTGGGGGGTATGCAAGTTCCAAATTTGCACCTCCAAGATGCACTATTATGTCACCTAGGACACCTTTGTTTTCCTTCAAGTGAGTGTGCAAAGATGATATGGGAAGCGCACTATAGTTGAGTCCCTGAGCATTTTGGGGTCGAGAAAACAGTGGCAGTACTGCAAAAGTATTTATATTGGCCGAACCTTTGACAGGATGTCAAGAAGTACATAAGATCCTGCACTGCTTGCGCCATTGCCAAATCGACCATCAAGAAACAAGGGCTCTATACTCCACTACCTACCCCTAGTTGACCTTGGGAATCCATCTCCATGGATTACATGTCAGGCCTTCCTTCTACTAAGCATGGAAATGACTGTGTTTTCGTGGTCATCGACAGATTCTCTAAGATGGCCATTATGGCGACCTGCAAGAAGAATATCACAGCAGAAGCCACTGCTAAAATCTTCTTTGAACGAGTGTGGGTGCACTTTGGGACCCCACAGTCTATCATATCTTTTTGCGACGCAGGTTCCTCAACACATTTTGGTCCAGCCTCTGGTCAATGTTGGACACCAAGCTCACCAAGTCCACAGCTTTCCATCCCCAAACTGATGACCAAACAGAGGTCGTCAACAAGATGATTGTACACATTTTGCGCATGTGCAATTCAAAGCATCGACGCACATGGGATGAGAGCCTTCCCTATGTACAACACAGTTATAACTGGGTTCTCCACATCTCAACCGGCCACAGCCCCTTTCAGGTGGGCTTGGGATTCCAGTCACTATGTCCCATTGACGTAGCCATACCATTTGAAGCTACTCAGGCTGATTCGGCTCATGTCTAGTCTGAAGCTGAAAAAGAAAACAACTTCATCGAGTGCATTCAGCACATATGCCAATAGGTTCATGACATATTGGACAGAGCCAATGCTAAGTACAAGAAACGACATGATCAGCATTGGATGCCACACAACTTCCAGGTGGGTGAAAAAGTGTGGCTACATTTGCAGAAGGAGCGCCTCACTGGACCCCACTGCAAGATTCACCTGCTCCGATATGGGCCATACACCATCACCAAGGCTGTAGGGAACAATGCCTTTGAGATCAGTATTCCACCATTCCTTCGTTTGCACCCAGTAATCAATGTAGACCACCTTCGTCCCTACTTCCCACCTCTATTGGACACCTCTAACATTGCAGAAGAACTCACACCAAAAGAGTTAAATCCAAACTGCATGGAACAGGCTACCACAGACTGTATCATGGACATGCAAATCAAGAACACTCGTCGACAGAAGATCCAACTGTATCGGGTTGTCAAAGCTGGCCAACTCCTGCACCAAGGAAAATGGTTCACCAAGGACCAAGTTCAACAGAATTTTCCTCATATCATGGAGGAACTCAACGCAATGGGGACCATCGCTTCCTAAGGGGGGAGGAATGATCCAAGTGGATATTGGTGGCCACCAGCCTATTCCACTTGGGGCCCCACCATTGTCTCTTTCAGTTTCTTCACAACTTACTATTTTTAGTAGTTTTTCAGGTCTTGAACTTCCGAACCCATTTTGAAGCCCCAAACGAAGATAGTATGCTGAAGTTACGTCCCCGAGAAGTTGAAACACCAATTTACCCAAACGAGGCCCATAGTTTTGGCACTTCATCTCCTGAGGTTAGGTTTTTGGATGTTTAGAGTTCTCCATTGTTTCTTCATAATAAATAGGCCCTCGAGCCTCATTGTAACACAGTTCAGAGGTCTGTAGCCGCCACATCTCTTCTCAGAGATTTTCTACCAGCACCCTAGCTATTTTATTTCCATCATGTTTGTAAGCATATTTATGTGATTTGATATTAATGAAATGAAGCCTTATGTTTATTCTGTTGCGTTCCTGCATAAATTTGGATCATTTTTAGTGAAAAATCAAGAATTTGATGAGATTTGGATATGCGGTGATCCTTTACAATCCTCTTCTAATTACATTACGTGTGATTGTTCCTTGAAAAAACTTGAAATGATTTGCGGATTAGGGGCCGATTACACTTTGTTTATTTAAAATATGTTGCACCATAGGGAGATGATAGTTCAAACTATATTAGGAATGTTTTCATATGCTTGCTTAGTCTCACCAAGAGTTGCAAGGGTAGCAAAGATTACTCACTTTCATTATTGTTGTGAAAATTTATGAATCCTCTAAACATAAATCCTACTATAGTAAATTTGATTTACTTTTCCTAGTTTATTTAACTTAACAATTTATTTTCTGAATGATTCATGAAAACATCGAAGTAAATACACTACATCCTACACAATTACACAGATCAAGTACTAAATGATAAGAAATCATGAAAACAAAGGACACATAAATGTCCCCAGAAAAACCCAATGCAGGAAAATCGGTGCAAAAACTCTTGAGGTTTTTATTATTAAGAATATTTATGAATACAAACTAGGGCGCCAATGTGGCTCACCCAACAGAGAAAATCCTCGATAGAAGTACCTCTATCCAGAGACATCTGTTATGGTGGATCCAACAACTAGATGAAGAAACCCCACAGGTGACTGCACAATCTCCAGTGTTGTTGAGCGATGGCTACAACAAGCTAGGCTATGTCACCTTCTTCAGGAGCTGCATCACCCTCGCCGTGAGCCTTCCTAACTCAGAAATGAAAACGATGGATGGTTTCCCGATCTGCCCCATAGAAAACCCAGTGCAGTTCTCTGAGTGATT
Organism: Pinus albicaulis; assembly: GCA_034641835.2. NCBI lineage: Eukaryota > Viridiplantae > Streptophyta > Pinopsida > Pinales > Pinaceae > Pinus > Pinus albicaulis. Next base: position 205,826,571 of record CM076584.1, on the reverse strand, counting down.
GTGTCACCCTATCTAGCTTTGCGTCCCTCTGCATGAGCTCTGCTGGCTCTACGTCACCCCTCCTGGGCCTGTGCTGCCTCTCTAATGTTGATCTGCCTCTCTGCTATTGTATTCTCAGCCTTGGATAAAAATCCAACTATCAAACTTCCCCTCACTGCACTTCAAGATCACTTCAAAAATCTCAACAAACTGTGCCCTAGAATTTCGACTTAGCTCAAGTGTTGCTACTCTGTGTGTATTCTCCAACTGACCCCAAGCCTTCCTTTAATACTTTTCCAGTTGATGAATCAAAGACCGTGATCTAATTTATAATCGATGGCTAAGATTAGAAAATACATGATCCTTATCACTTAGAACATTCTCACACACATGTTTAAATTAATTCACTTTAATTATTTAATTTACCTAAGTTAGACTTAGGGTCCCCATTCAAATAATTAATTATTTGAATAACTTAAGCTCCTGGTAGAATTTCTCCAAACGATTTCTAGGTCATGGAGATCTCGTGTTCTAGCCCCTCCATAAATTTTGGGAGCTAGAGCACATTTGATGCTACCCAAAAATCAACACTCCATCTTAGCGAGGAATGTGCTATAACAACACCTCTCACCATAAGCATTACTCTAATCCTTGGCACCGGTCCTATGTGCAGCTGATGCTCGACTGTTGCCCCTCATCCACTATGTTGCTACTTTTTGTACTGCTTCCCATGTCACTGCCACTGAAACTAGCACATTTGTACTACAACTCCCTCTCAATGCTGCATCATGCTACCTATAACACTTCCAGTACTAACTACTGCATTGCAACTCAACTGCTGAGAATTAAGCAACTAAAAACATCACCCAAAATCCTGACATACAAGTCTATCTGGATGCATGTCGATATTGAAGCACCCTCTACTAATAATCTGCGTTGTCCCTCTGGTGCCTCTGCACTGCTGATGCTCTACACTTTGTAAGAATTGCCTCTACGTTGTTGAAGTCCATCAAACTCTGTTTTGTTGCTGCCTTTGCTCTGTGCTACTCTAGTCTTCACCGTTCTAGCTTTGCCAATGTTGCTCCATCATCCCTCGCACCAATTAACTCCAGTCATCCTACTACTGTCATTAAGGGCTCATGTAGCTCGTATGTGATCCAAGAGTTTGGGCACCTCAAAGATCCTCCCCCTCACTATAGTTTGAAAAACTATAAATCAATGCTTCCCCACCTCTTCTCTCGACGTACATGAGCACTCATGGCCACATCATCATCATCTCCAGTATTGTCCTTAGCTGCGGCAACCTTCAAATCAGACTCTTCTTTACCCTTCTTTTTCATAGGGCATGTTGTGGCGAAATTTCCTAATTCACCACACCTGAAGCATCTGACCTTTGAAAGGTAATTCTTCTTCTTCCTCTATTGCCCATGTTGTCCCTTAGATGCAAGAGCTACATCTTCCTCCTCCTTCTTGATCTTGATCCCTTTGCTGCTCATGCCCGCCTTGGTCATCCTCCTGATCTCTTCTTGTCGAAGAGATACCTACATGTTTTCCCAACTTGGAAGCATTGCTCTGCCCAAGATGCCTTGGACAAAGTTCTCCCACTCATTGTAAACTGCATTCAAAGAAGTCCTTACCATAAGGCCTTCATCAGGTGTGCCCCCCATGACAACCAGCTGATCATGGATCGCCTTAAATCTAATGAGGAAGGGGTCGATCTCTTCTCCCTTCAACATCTGGAATAGTCGAAGGTGATTCTCCAGAATCATTCTCCTCTGAATAGAAGAACCCTAATACAATCTGGTCAAGGAAGTCCACATCTCATGTGTTTTTTTCCTCTTAGAAATGTGTGGGATCACATGATCCTTGACTCCTTCCATGTCAAGCACTTAGCCTTCACTTGAGCTTACTCATACCTCTTCAATGGATCAACGTCAACAGGAAAATCAACCACGCGCTCGATGAGATGCTTGATATGATGCTCATCTAGAACCGATAGAATTTTGGCCTTCCAGATGACAAAGTTGGATACTCCATCCAAACTATCCTGATCCCTTAGTCCATGTGTGGCCATCTCTACTCAATTGAAATATTTCGATATGGTTCACTTATACCTCTTTTTCTTCTACCCCAACATAACTCAGATATGAGTTTCTTGGCATTAGAAACCCTCTAAGGAACCCGCTCCCTCTAAAAAAAGATTTCCCTCACGAAAATCCTCCACCAAATGATGTTAAATCAGTCCTTTCCGATCACTCTTTGCTGCTAATCAACACTACATCTATAATTCTTGGCAAGAAGTATACTAAGGAACTGCTTCCCTCTACTTTTCCACACCCTTCTAGACAATATTTTGCGCCAACAAAATCAATGCCCCACTAGAAACTATTGAAGAAAAACGATATGCACTTCCAGCCACAACAACTGGAAAGATGGAGGCTCGAAACCCCTACGTTGGCCTAGAAATCACTGCATTGCCACTTCTATAGCTACGCTGTTACTCCTCCTGGCTGACACAAGATCTGAATGAGCCCCACAAGTGACTGCATCACCCTTCCCTTCCTCTCTTTGGATCTACGTTGTCTCTTGGGAAAACTACCTTCCTGCAAAAAAATTTCTTCGATCTTCTGCTGATGGCTTCAACTCTTCCCGATCTGCAAACACTCTGATACCATGCGAAAATTTCTGAATCCTCTAAAAATAAATCCTACTGTAGTAAATATGATTTACTTCTCCTACTTTTTTATTTAACTTGACAAGTTCTTTTCTGAATAATTCATGAAACATCGAAGTAAATACACTGCAACTTACACAATTATACATATCAAGTACTGAAGAATAAGAAATCATGTAGATAAAGGGCACACAAATTTTTCGAACAAATGCCCCCAGAAAAACCCAATGCAGGAAAAATGGTGCAACAACTCTTGATTAAGAATATTTCTGAATACAAGCTAGGGTGCCAATATGGCTCACCCAACAGAGAAAATCCTTGGCAGAAGTACCTCTATCCAGAGACAGATTTAATGGTGGATCCATCAACTGGATGAAGAAACCCCATAAGTGACTACCCAATCCCAAGTTCTCTTCAGCGGTGGCTACAATAAGCTAGATTGTGTCACCTTCTCTAGAAGCTGCATCACCCTCTCCATGAACCTTCCCGACTCAGAAATCAAAATGTTGGATGGCTACCCAATCTGGCCTACAGAAACCCCAACGCAGCTCTTTGAGTGACTACATTACCCTCTATGGCTTTGCGTCCCACTACGTGAGCCCTACTGGCTTTGCATCACCCCTCCTGGTCCCGTGTTGCCTCTTTGGTGCTGATATGCCTCTCTGCTATTGTATTCTCAACCTTGGATAAAACTACCACTATCGAACTACCCCTCACTCCACTATAATCTCACTCCGAAATAATCAGTAAACCTCGCCCCAGAATTTTGACTTAGCTCAAGTGTTGTTATTTTGTGTGTATTCTCCAACTGACCCCAAGCCTTCCTTTAATACTTTTCCAGTTGAAGAATCAATGATTGTGATCTAATATCTAATCAATGGATAATATTAGAAAATACTTGATACTCGTCACTTAGAACATTCTCACCCACATGTTTAAATTAATTCACTTTCATTATTTAATTTCCCTATGTTAGGCTTAGGGTCCCCATTAAAATAATTAATTATTTTAATAACTTAATCTCCATTTGGAATTTCTCCAAACGATTTCTGTGTCTTTGAGATATCATGTGTTCTAGCCCCTCCACAAATTTTTGGAGCTAGAGAACATCTGATGCTACCCAAATATCAACAATCGACACTTTGATCCTAGTCATGAATCTATTGCAAAAAATTGAAGTAACTTAGCTAGTAAAAGATGTGTGGATTGGGCCACTTACTTTTTTGACTAATTAAGTTATGCGTTCTATATTTCTATAATCAAATAACTTGTTTAGAAAGCATGCGTGGATTAGGGCCACTTTATTTTCTTATACTTAAGTTATGTGTAATTAGCAAATATGAACTAAAATTAAAAAACACCTAATTTCTATGCTAATTGAGATTTAGTGCAACAACTAACTGTCCTAACAGTAGTAAGATGCAGAACATAGTGATGGAAAGTTATTAAGGATTTCCAATCATCTTACAAATGGAAAAAATATTCCAAATTTTGGCTTGCTAGTTTTCCACACGGGTTTTCTTCCCACAGGCACGGAGTGCACATCTATAAGAGGATAATGCGCGTTGTCATGCAAAAATAAAAAATTTGCACTCTCTGTTGTTTGGAACAGTTACTAAATGTGATGAGAAGCTCACATAGAATGAAAGGATGGTTTATAGAAGACTTGAGTAGGGAGAATGACCTGCAAAAAACAACCATTAACTTAAGACGAGGAATTCAGTGGAGTCTCCATTCCCGTGGTGGGGTTTCTGCTACACGGATGTACCAAAATGCACCTCTTTAGCAGCTAGTTTCTATCTGCATATATCACATAGAAAATGATGTTACTATTAGTGAACATATTTAAAAAATGTAAACATAAATCAAAGAGTAATCTAAGCATACAAAACCATGAACTAAAATTATAAAATACATAAGATACAATTGCTCAAATGGAGCAACAACCCAATAAGACAAATGGAGAAATCTCCCTTTATTAGCTGTTGGTGGTATGAAGAATACAATGCTAAACTCTCTTGAAGTGAGTCCTTTGAGTTATGGAGCTCAAATACTTAGAACAAGGGGGGTTCCTTTCCTCACACTCCCTGCAAGTATCTCTTCCCTCTCCCAAAAGCATGTCAATCACTGTCATATGGTGAAGCTCTCTCTTAGAAGAAGATGTTGGATGGCCATGTGAGTCATTCCAATCCTTTTGTTGCTACACTTGCAAACTGGTTTGCTATGGAGAAATTTGGCCAACATAACAATGTGTCTCCTTTTTCTCTTCCCATGTCTAAGTTTTATAGATATTTTTTAACTTCTCTTCCCTCTCTTAGCCCAAGATTGATAGTGACCCAAGAGTGGGGAGGAGATTCATTTGTGTGCTACATACCTCCTCAAGGTGGATTTATTTCAGCTATCCTTGACTGTACTTGATAGAGAATCATCATTGTCAAGTGTGTCAAGTGGTCCCAAATGGTGACTTTTCACCATCTTCAAGACCACGCGAATATCGAAGGGATAGGTGCGATGTGGGAAAAAACCATTTGTTGCTAGCGCGTTGTCCGCCAATTTCATGACCGTACCTTAGGAATTTTTAGATTTTCCTTCCCTGTTGTATTTCTTCTCTAAAAATCTTTAATTATACCTTTTGCTTGACATTTTTCTAATGTCTTGTGCCTGTACGATTTTATGGTGTTAACAGTAATCATGATTTTATGTATGTGATGTAAAGAGAAAATAAATTTATTACTTTTGTTCTTGAGACAAGGGTTTCATGCCCAAGGGGAATTTATTTTTAGGTCAAGCACCCATTGAATGCTTCTAGGGCTTTCCATTTAATCTACAAGTCATGTGAGTCATTTTCATATATTGAAGACCCATTTGGGCATGTTACATTTTGTAAAGAAATTTTATTTGTGTCAAAGTAGAGTCAAAATATTCTCCAAGACCTCGTCATAATGCAAAGAACAAGTCGGACTAAAAGAAGAAATTTGACCTAGTAAGAGACCTATATATAAAGGAGACTTCAACCTCACTTGGAGGAATGACTCACCACACACAAGTTCGATCAAGGAAGAGAAAATGTAATATTCCAAAAATTTAGACTTCATCTAAATGGAATATTATAGTTTGTTTTATCACTAGGTAGGTGAAAAAGTGGGTGGAGAGACTCATAAAGCCCCTTTTGAAGGAATAATAACACTCCTAATGTGAAAGGAGGAAGAATAAGTAGCTGGATTAAGCACCTTTGGGTGTGAACAGGGATTGAATCATGTTGATTCAGTCAACTTTGACCAAATCAACAACGTTGTCATCGATGAGTAGTCTTTATGATAAGACAACGCAGTTTTGGTGGAGGACAACTTGCATGAGCTACAAGTATGGATGGGACCCAATGTGAGGAGGATCTCATGCTATATATGGAGGGGATAGAAACCATTTTTATTCATGTTTTATATTATCATTTTGATATTGGTCTGCTTAGACATTGTATTCCTTTGTTGTTTAGCAGGGTTGCTATGCTGTTTAGTACAAGGTTGTTCCCGATCGGGAATCCTTACCTCATCCTTAGGGAAGGAGAGGTTCTTTGAGCTGAAATTCCTCATTCCAGCATTTTGGCCAAGCTACCTCCTTCAACTACAGCGCAGTTTCTGTTTAGAGCTAGGTTGTGTTCCAGGGTGCAACAAAGGAGGATCACATAGAGTTGTTTCTGGGCTTGTTTTTCAGTGGAGAGGTAGCCTATTCATTGGAGGATCAGCAAGGAGTTCTCCTAGTCATATTTTCTCATTTTTGGCATCAGGCCAACCATCTACCATCCCTCACAGTGCAGTTCATGTCCATGGCTGCGTTATTTTAGTGAGCTGTTGTAGTGGGTAACCCAAAAATGGCAAAAAATCTAAAGTTAAGATTTTTCCAAACCATTTATGGTTTTTTCTGGGTTTTTTGAGTAGAATCCGTGGTTAAAATATGGGATCATTTTTAGCACGCTAACAACCTTCCGCACATGGTTCTTTTCCTCAAAAGTAACAGTTTCCAGTAGCAACAGCAGTAGCATTACACATTTCCAGTGCTTGGTTCTTTGGTGTATTTCAGCCATCTTGTGGCTTGAGTGCTTGGAGCACTTTATTTTATTCTTTGTTGGGCATTTCTTTTGTTTCTATCAGCCATATATCATTTATGTATGTACACAACAGCAGCTACACTGATATAGACAGCATTGTCACTGCTCTCCGACATTCTATACAGTTGCAGCAACTCATATGCTGATTGTTTGATCATTGGAGACTTGTTCCTATTGCTTGAGTGGCTTGTCCCTCATTATATTTTTGTATTTTTCTGCTGATATATTAATAAAATGATCGCTGCACATTGATCCCTCTCATGTCATACTCAGATTTTCTATGTTTTACATAATTATGTTTTATATTGTTGATATTTCCAATTTGGAATATTACAGTGGTATCAGAGCACAATCTTGGCTCAGCCTGTGGAATCTTAGCCAATATGTTATCAAGAAGACAAGAAGAAGAAAAGATGAGAAGAAAAGACAAAAAGAAGACTTCATTCTTTGGAGGAAGAAAAGAGGAGAGACTTCCAAAGTTTCTTTCTCAAACTTTGCAGAGCATTCATGAAGATCTCAAGAAGATGAGAAGGGAGATGTGTATAGAATCTCCAAGAGAGTTTGGATCTGATTCAAACTCTAGATTTTCATATAATGAGTGTGATCATGTAGCCACACATTATGATGCACAGCACAGTTCTATGCCTAGATTTTCTATGTGAGAAAGGGAAGAAGAAGGAATGACTAGGAGGGAAACTCTTAGTGATTTTCTGCAAGAGTATGAATCTCAAACTCAAAATTTTAGAGATCATATTACTTTTCCAGAGTTTTGCAAGATCAAGGTGAAGAGAAGCAAGAAGCATGATAGAGGTAGATTCCTCCTATCTAATTTTGATGGCTCACCTACATGTTCAGCTAGAGCTTGGGTGGAGGAGTTGGACTCCTATTTGCAGCAACATCACATTTCTGAAGATGAGGCCATCAAAGTTGCAGTGCTACATTTTAGAGGTAAGGCCTATGCATGGTGTATATTTGAGTCTTCTTCTTTGAAAAAGGCAAATACTTTTTCTTATGCAAGGTTCACTAAGATATTAGTGGAAAGATTTGATGGAAAAATTTCTGCAACATGTGGTGAAGTTAAACAAACAAAAACAAACAAGAACCTTGCATGTGATGGAGGAGACTATAAACTCAACTCCACTTCAGAAAACCATTGAGGAGGATTATATCTTGCATCCTACCTTGCTAGAGGAAAGACCTCTATCTCATATTCTTGAGCAAGAAGGTATGGAGATCCCTTTTTCAAAAGAGGGTAAAATCATTGGGAGGTTGCCCATACATATTGATGAGGAAGGGGGCAACAACATTGTCATGTTTAGAGTTCATCTAGCACCCCATGTAGAGGAAGAGGGAGCTCTTGCTCCAACAAGAGGGATTATTGCAGCATTGCAAGGAATTCTCTAGGATCTCATATGTGGAGATCAAGGCACAACTCATGATCTACATGTGCCATTGATGATAGGGTGTGAAACTATGGAGATAAAAGGAGGAGATAGGGAGCATGACCAACATCAAGGGATGATGAACATTCACCCTTATCTATTTCAGGAGGTTTCAACACAAAAGAAGGAGATCATATTACGTAGTGAAGAGAGGGACAAATCAGTCAACTCATATATATAGTCCACTTAAAATTTTGAAGTCTCACTACATGGGGGCATTCCACCTAGAAGGCCACCAGATCTAGAGTTGGAGAGAGAAATCTTGTCATTTGGTTCACCACTCTTAGATTCCAGAGGGGTAAATACCTTGGAAGAGTCTAGTACATCGCAGAGAGTTTGGGATAGACTCAAGGAGGAGGGAGACATTCTTCCATTTTCAACATTACCCACTCTCACTACATATTTTGCACTAACAAAAGTTGCTGCAGTGTTGGAGGATGGCACCACCATGGTGCAAGGGAGCTGCTCCATGGATTTGGAGAAACAGAGGGTACTTCCTTTGAGGAAGGAATCCTCCATACATTGGAGTAGATGGAGGCCACTCATACTTACATTGGCCAAGATCAGGAGGTTCTTTTTGGATGGTAGCTTCTCATGGGAGGCCAAACTCCAAAGGTTACCACTACTATTTGAGCATGAGAAGCTGCATGATGGGAATGGAAGCAATTTGGAGGATGAATTTGGCATGAGGGATGTCAAAGGAGAAGACAGCAGCATGTGGGGAGCTTCACATTTCAGATCTTCAGCGTTGTCTCTTAGGAGGATTGATCCATATTGGAGGTCTCAACTCTTGGTAGAGTACTCCAAGGATCTTGGTGCTTGCATTATTCTTGATGACCCGGATGGAGACGATAGATATATGATGGATGATGTGGTCATATATTCTTATAGCAGAGTCTTCTTGGCTAGAGATTTTGAGCTCAAGGAAAAGCCGCTACATGCATTACATGAGGACTTCCTTTCTATGCACTTTGATGCATATCATTCTTTGACGGAGAAGTTCACTTGGGAGGGCATCCAGCATGATATATTTCAGCATATGGAGAGATGCATAGCCTGGATGCTGATGGAGAGGTTGGAACAACCACTTCCCTACTCATTGAGAGTAAGGGAGAATTTCCAGTTAAGCCATTTCAGCTCAAGGACCAAAGTACATGGTGAAGAAGGTACAATTTTTCGTTATGATTTGTACTTATTTACTTTACATGAGCAACATGTTGTACCAAGGAGGATTATCCCTTCTTGCATATTATACTATGATGTACTTGAGGCCAATTGCAACATTGAGGTTGGCTATTCTATTGGTGGTTTTTGGGGGAAGCCACATGATTCTTGGTGTGCACCACTGACACCACACTGTACTTTCATGATTCCATCTTATGGGATGATTGTGGCAATAGACAAGTGGCTGGAAGGGCACTTGTTATTCTTTGTTTTGAGGCAGACAAGGGATGCACTCCACTGGTTCCATGTGTGGAACTATGATCCACTTTCCGGTTCTCATATGGCAGCTTGTTTTCATTGGTTTTTGCTTCCATATATTGCTGATATTCTTATGTTCATGGGGAGCTTTGTTTGGAGAGTGGGACAAAGGTTGGAGGTGCCCATTGGGAGTATGATTCTCTCTACTTTACATGTTGTATGTTTAAAGAGAAACAATGGGAAAACCATGATTGCCATACTACATCTCTTTTCTTCATGTGGGAGGAGCCATTTGGAGAACTTGAGTTCTTGGAGGAGGCACTTCATGGCTGATTTGTTTGGTGGGGTAACTTGGGCCATTCTTGGAGGCCATGTCACTTCAGCCCAAGATCAAAAACATACTTACCATAAATGGAGAGAGAAACAACTTGGATGGAAAAATGTAAACTCTCCATGCAGCCCCAACACATTACATAGAGCAGGGGTGAAGATTCTTTTGATGAGCTTCCTCGAATGGCTCATTTCATTTGGATGATAGGATGGGTATGGGAGACTCTCATTGGGAATGAGATTCCCTATTTTTATCATCACTCCTATCTTGAGGAGACCATTGGACAACAAGAAGGTTTCCACTTACACCTTCCACTTTCTCATGATGTACACCATTTGGTTTTGCATACTTGGGAGGAACCATTGGAGGGAAAATTGATTGCAGATTATGTTGAGTTGTGGTGGGAACTATTGATGAGGAGGCCACAAGAAGAGGAAGGGAGGAAATTTTCTCCACCTTTACAGTTGCTTGAGTACAAGCAACATTTTGGAGGGGAGGACTGTAATATTCTAAAAATTTAGATTTCATCTAAATGGAATATTATAGTTTTTTTTATCACTAGGTAGGTGAATAAGTGGGTGGGAAGACTCATAAAACCCCTTTTGAAGGAATAATAACACTCCTAATGTGAAAGGGGGAAGAATAAGTAGCTGGATTAAGCACATTTGGGTGTGAAGAGGGATTGAATCATGTTGATTCAGTCAACTTTGACCAAATCAACAACGTTGTCATGGAGGAGTAGTCTTTATGATAAGACAACATAGTTTTGGTGGAGGACAACTTGCATGAGCTTGGTGGCAAGTATGGATGGGACCCAATGTGAGGAGGCTCTCATGCTATATATGGAGGGGATAACAACCATTTTTATTCATGTTTTAGATTATCATTTTGATATTGGTCTGCTTAGACTTTGTATTCCTTTGTTGTTTAACAGGGTTACTGTAGACTTTGTATTCCTTTGTTGTTTAATAGGGTTACTGTGCTGTTTAACACAAGGGTGTTCCTGATCGGGAATCCCTACCTCATCCTCAAGGAAGGAGAGGTTCTTTGGACTGAAATTCCTCATTCTATCATTTTGGACAAGCTACCTCCTTCAGCTACAACGCAGTTTCTGTTTAGAGTTGGGTTGTGTTCCAGGGTGCAGCAAAGGAGGATCACATAGAGCTGTTTTTGGGCTTGTTTTTCAGTGAAGAGATAGCCTATCCATTGGAGGATCAGCAAGGAGGGCTCCTGGTCATATTTTATCATTTTTGGCATTAGGCCAACCATCTACCATCCCTCACAGCATAGTTCCAGTCCATGACTGCGTTATTTTAGTGAGTTGTTGCAGTGGGTAACCCAAAAATGGCCAAAAATCCAAAGTTAAGATCTGGCCAAGCCATTTCTGGGTTTTTCTGGGTTTTTTGAGTAGAATCTGTGGTTAAAATACTAGACCATTCTGAGCACGCTAACAACCTTTCACACATGGTTATTTGCCTCAAAAGTAGTAGTTTCCAATAGCAGCAGCAGTAGCAGTACACATTACCAGTGCTTAGTTCTTTGGTGTATTTTAGCCATCTTGTGGCTTGAGTGCATTCCTTTTGGAGAACTGTATATTCTTCTTTGCTGGGCATTTCTTTTGTTTCTATCAGCCATATATCATTTATGTATGTACACAGCAGCAGCTACACTGATATAGACAACGTTGTCACTGCTCTCCGGCATTCTATACAGTTGCAACGACTCATATGCTGATTGTTTGATCATTAGAGACTTGTTCCTATTTCTTGAGTGGCTTGTCCCTCATGATATTTTTATATTTTTCTGCTGATATATTAATAAAATGATGGCTGCACATTGATCCCTCTCATGTCATACTCAGATTTGATGTGTTTTCCATAATTATGTTTTATATTACTGTTATTTCCAATTTGGAATATTACAGAAAAGGGTGCAAAGAAGAGAAGTACAATAAAAGAAGAGCCAAGATTTTGGATTGTTTTTGGGCTACTACTCTTCACACGTGCAATGAAACTAGGTCATCTATTACTGCAACTAAATTCGATTTGTGGAAGTAAAGTTAGGGTATAAAATTGTTATGCTGAAAATTGAGTTTTCAAGAAGAAAGGAACAATCCAAGTGAAGGTGAAAAAGGAAGGAAATCATCATCCCTTCCACACGTGTAGGGGATAGGGTTTATGCAGAAGAAACTGTTTGAGGACAAAGTTACAAAAGAATCTGCTAGGGGGTTGAAGTTGCAGAAGAATCTGCTGGGAGGTTGAAGTTGCAGAAGAATCTGTCGGGGATCGAAATTGCAGAAGTTGTTGAGGTCAAATTTGTTGGAAGGAAATATTGTTAAGGAGGAAATATTTGACATGGTCTTGTAGGGGTCTTGGTCAAGGGTCATAGGTCTTCAAATTCATCAATTGAAGTTCTATAAGAAGAGAAGAATTCTAGTGGGTTTTCCTCTCAAGAGGAGATGTTTTGACCCTGGTTGATCACCTACATATTGTGTCCTATTGTCTCATTATCCCTTATGATTTGGTAGTTGTTTGATGATATGAACAATAAATATAATTAAGAGAAATAAAAATATAATTTAGTTAAGTAAAAAGGCATCACAATTAGTTATCAAAGTAAGAGAAATCACCTAATCTTGCTTCCCCTAGATTTCACAACATGGTATCAGAGCTAAGGTGACAAGACGAGGAAATGAAACTTAAAGAAGGATACTCAAGAGCTGAAGCACAGGAAGATCAACTGTGAAACATTAAGAGAATCGATCATTAAGAAGGACTAAACCTCTCATATTATTGCAGAAAGTAATAAAGGAACAACAAAGAAGACCTCTAAAACCTAGCTAATTGAAAGAAGGGTTGTTCAATTGAAGCATTCTTGGGAATATTACACATTGAAAAATATTCATCACAAAGAAAAGAACACCTCAAGGACCCGAAATCCACTCAATCAAAGAAAGTCCCTACAATTGAAGCACCTTGGGAAATCCACCACATTCTACACTATCATCCGAGGAAGCAACAAAAGGCGTTATCATCATCATCAAGGAATCAAGGTGATCTATCTCTTCTTGAGTCAAGGATCACTATCAAAGAATACCTGAAGGAAGACATCTTCATCAAGAAGACATCTTATATTATCAACACCAACAAGAAAAGAATCAAGTTGAAGATTTCATCATATAAAAGTATCTTCAATTGAGAAGTAAGTATCTTTATATATATGTATGAGTCTATCAAAATAACCTCATTTTTCAAGGAGAGCAACAAATTGGTTGGGTCATCAAACTTTCTTACATGGAAAAAAAGGACATATTTTATCGTCATAGAAATTGAAGTCGTTGGAAATGTTATGGGTTCAATCACTAAACCTCCATAGGAAGAAGCTCAAGCTCTAGCTAAGTATATGAAAAGGGAAATAAGGGCTCAAATGGTCCTTATAGAATCCATAAAGGATCCCCTCATACCTTATGTATCAAAGTGGGATACATCAAAAGAATATACAAGTAGTTAATAGAATTATTCTCTGTAAGCACCACTGGAGAAGTCATATCTTTGAGAACCGAGCTATATAAGATTAAGGTATCAAAGGAAGAAAGGATAGCCTCATATCTTATGAGGGTGTCATAAATAAGATATCAGCTACAAGAGTTGGAGGGAAATAATGTCTGATAAAGAAATGACCGCCATGGTGCTCAATGCACTACCTAATGAATGGGGAAACTTCATATCAACCATCTATGGAAAGAAGGAAGCCACTCCATTTAGTGAAATCAAGCATTTTTTTCCATGGATAAGAGAAAAGGAAAGTTTTGGAAAAAGAAGAAGATCGATATGTTAAAGATCCAATTCTATGGCTGTCAGAAATATGGGCACTATAAGAGAAATTGTCCTAAACTCAAGAAGGACAACAAGAAAAGAAAATACAAAATTGAAGCCCATATCATCAAAGAAGTGGAAGAACCTGGAAAGAGGAAATCAAAGAAAGAGGAAGTGAAAGATCTCTACTACGACTGACATAATCTCCTTCACTTAGTTCTTTTTAGTTTTGTAAACAATAACTATCATGGTAGGAAGCATTGTAAGTATGATAGGACGCATCATATTAGGAGATGGAATCATATTGGAAGCATACAATTGAAGTAAGATCTCATGAAAAAAGTATAAATCTACATGAATGTAGTAGTCATCATAGAAAGGAAGTAGCTCTTGGTAACAACACTAAAAATCATAAGTAACATACATGGTTGGGAGAAATTCATCTAGAATGGTAAACAAAAATCATCATACATCATCACCATTAGGAAGGAGCATTTGCAAAATGAGGATAATTAAGATCCTCCACTGTAATATTCATTATAAGGTTCACATATTTTGTAATAAACAAGTGTCTCGTTGATCATTCCACCTTGTGTGAGATCCATTGTTTAGAACGATGATGGTATGCTGAAAAAGGAGTGCAACATGTCAAGATGGTTGAAATACTTTCAATAAAGGAATGGAAGCTACGGAACGAAGTCTTAAAGACCTAAAAGAGAGGTATTTATATATTTGATATATTAAGTGATGTCATCATATAGTTACAGAAAACATGGGTAAATTCTCTACCTCATGGGCATAATCAAAGAAATGTAATCTCTTTCTTTGGAAAGATGCATGAAGGGATGATTCACATATTGACAAGATGAAATCAACATAATAGGTCCTCATATGGAATATGAGGTAGTTTAAAAAGATGAAGGAACAAGTTCTTGGGGAGAAATATGTGAAGAAAGAAAGAAGATATTGTGAAACATGCAACTATGGTCACTTAAGAAAAAGGAAATCAACATCAGATGACTACAAGAATTGACCATGACATCTCCATAGATAAGGTATGAATACCTTGATAAGGTTTGTAAAGAAAGGAGACCCTTGAAATTTGCAGTCTTGGAGATATGTTTATAAGTGTACATGATGTTGATGTTGCAAGCAAGCAGATGTCATGATGAAAGGCCATCACAAAAGTTAACTTTGATTTGATGCTCATTTTTTATTTTTGAACAACATCTCGATGGGTTGATACAAGGCTACCAAAATAGAGTTGTAAATGTCACCTACAACTATCACTCATGTGGTTGGATGGAATATCCTAAAATAAACATGACTTGGAAGAGGTAGCGGTATGAAGAAAATCCAGATGTGGACTAAAAGATTACTTTCTGATGAAGAAAAGGATGACATGACTGATATGGTTCGTGAAGGAAAGTGATGAATGGTCGATGTCCTACAAAAGATTAAGGCTACATAATGAAGAGGATGTACTTCATGAAATTGAATGGAGAAGCCCTACAAGCAATTAACAATACCACGATCTCCACCAAAGAACTGAGAGTTGTTGTTGGTAACATGTCCATGGTTAAGAGGGAGCTTGGACAAGTCCCTGGATAAGAGGGAGTTTGGGTACATTCTTTTTATAGGAATATGTATATCTTCCCTAGTTGAGAGGGAGATATAGACACATCATTATTGTCTTCATATTGTGAAGAAAGAATGGAGGATTAGGTAAGCATCTGAGACTGGTTCCAATACTCTTTGAGGATGACTAGGGCATCTAGGATAAAATTAGTTGAAGAGGAAATTCCTTGAGGATGTGTCATTCCAAGGCAGGAAGAGTACTAAAAGGACATACTCTATGAAAACCCAGGTGGGGTATGTGCCTTGAGAGACAATATATGTATTATGAATACCTCCCTAATTAAGAGGAAGCGTTGAAATATGTAACTAGGGTCGGTCTTCATAATGACACATGTAATCATGATTTTATGTATCTGATGTGAAGACAAAATAATTTTATTATTTTTTTTCTTGAGACATGGGTTTCATGCTCAAGGGGAATTTATTTTTAGGTCAAGCAGCCATTGAGTGCTTCTAGGGCATGTCATTTAATCTACAAGTCAATTGAGTCATTGTCGTATATTGAAGACCCATTTGGGCATGTTACATATATTAAAGAAAATTTATTTGAGTCAAATTAGAGTCAAAAGACCCTCCAAGACCTCTTCGTGATGCAAAGATCAAGTCAGCCTTCACAAGTAGACAAATCGGCCTAAAAGAAGAAATTTGACTTAGTAGGAGACCTATATATAAAGGAGACTTCGACCTCACTTGGAGGACTGAATCACCACACACAAGTTTGATCAAGGAAGAGAAAAGGGTGCAAATAAGAGAAGGACAAGAACAATAAAAAAAAATCTATAATTTTGGATTGTTTTTGGGTTACTACTCTTCACATGTGCGAAGAAACTAAGTCATCTATTGCAACAACTAAAGATGAACTGCAGAAGTAAAGTTAGGGTATAAAATTGTTATTCTTTTCAAGCCGAGTTTTCAAGAAGAAAGAACCAATCAAAGTGAAGGTGAAAAAATAAGGAAATCATCATCCCGTCCACACATGCAAGGGATATGGTTTCTACATAAGAAAATTCTAGAAGACGAATTTACAAAATAATCTGTTGGGGGGTCAAAGTTGTAGAAGAATCTGCTGGGAGGTTGAAGTTGTAGAAGAATCTGTTGGGGATTGAAATTACAGAAGTTGTTGAGGTTAAAATTTTCAAAAGGAAAGATTTTCAAGGAGGAAATAATTGAATTGGTCTTGGAGAGGTCTTGGTCAAGGTTCACAGGTCTTGGAATTATTCAATTAAAGTTCTATTAAAAGAGAATAATTCTAGTGGGTTTTCCTCTCAAGAGGAGATGTTTTGGCCCTAGCTAATCGCCTACATCTTGTGTCCTATTGTGTCATTGTTCTTTATGATTTGGTAGTTGTTTGATGATATGAAAACTAGATATAATAAAGAGAGAGAAGAAGCTAATTAACTTAAGTAAAAAGACAACACAAGTAGTTATCAAAGTAAGATAAATCACCTAATCTTGCTGCCCCTAGATTTCTCAACATTATGGTGTTCCCAAGAAGGTTGTATCAGATAGAGATGCCAAGTTCACTTTAAGGTTTTGGAAGGATTTTTTTGCAGGTTTGGGGACAAAATTAGTTTTCAATAAAATTTATCATCTATAGACATATGGACAAATGGAGAGGGCCAACAAGATTCTTGAGGACATGTTGAGAATGTATGTCATGCACAACAGAGGAAGTGGGAAGAGTATCTTCCACTGGTAGAGTTTTCATATAATAATGGGTATCGGGAGTCCTTGAAGTTGAGTCCATTAGAGGCTCTTTATGTGTGGAGTTGTAATACTCCTATCAGATTAATTGATCTAGTGAATAGGGTGTTGATTGGACCACATAAGTTGGCTGAGATGGAGCAGGAGATGCAGGTTATTAAAATGATTTTGAAGGCAACATATGATAGGAAAAAAAGTTATGCATATCAACATAGATAATTCAAGGAGTTTTAGATTGGGAAGCATGTGTACTTGCACATCAAGCCCAAGAAGAGCTCCTTGAGGATTGGGTCATGTTCCAAGCTGCCTTCTTGATATTATGGGCCTTTTGAGATCCTTGAGAGGATTGGACTAGTGGCCTACAAACTTGCACTGTCGTCGATAGTGAAAGTCCATAATGTTTTCCATGTTTCATTGATTACGAGGTATGTCCAAGATGTTGATCATGTGATTGATTAGTTTGTATTGCAGGTGGAACAAGAGGGAGAATTCCAACTAAAACCACAAATCATATTGCAGTAGAAACAACTCATGCTCCAAAACAGAGAAATCGATCAATTTAAAGTGTGGTGGAAGTACTTTAGGCCTGATGAAGCTACATGGTGTTTATTTGTGGTAGCACTAGATGTGCTCTAAGTATCAAACCTTGTGGAGAGGCTTAGATAGATGCATTATAGATAACCCATAAATTGTTTTGGCAAATTCCACCCAAAAATAGTTTTATTTGATAAATTAATTATTTTTAATGAGGATCCTAAGTCTAACTTAGGAAATTAAAATAATTAATGGGTATTAATTTAAGCTGTGGGTGAAAATTCTAGAAAAATAAAATCAAGTCTAAATGTAATCTTAGTAGTTGATTGGATATCTAATATCGGCCATTGAAGTCTCAATGAGAAGACTATAAAGGAAGACTTGAGGGTCATTTGTAAAATACACCGACAAGATCAAGTGATCGAATTTTATGAAGTGAGCAATGCTTAAGACAAAAACTAGATCTAAGTGATTCTTCATTTTAGTGAGGGTAGAGACATTATTTGGAGAGAAATCTATCTCAATCGAAGAATCATCAGTAAAGAAGGGTAGAGAGAGATCCAATACTTGTTTCGCAAGGCCAAAGATGCTAACATAGAGCCACGTAGGGCTATGCAGAGGTTGCATAGAGGGTCGGAGGAAATCCGAGGGTTTGTTGAAAGATCGATTTCAGAAGCCGAAAGTCGGGGTATGAGACCAGGAGGTAGAGATCAAAATTTATGTGGAGCAGATCGATTCACCATCTGAATGACACAGTGATTAGAAGGGTTGGCACTGGGACTGCACAGAGCCTGCTAGAGGCACATCATTCAGTGGTCAGATGAGCTGGGATTTCCAGTGATAGAGTGAGGTAACCTCACTAATATTAATGTCAGTCATATTCTCTGTAATTGATTTGTCCAGCGAGACAATCAAATATGTATTTAGACATTACCGCTGCTTAATAATAAAACCCTCATATTTGATGCACCAGTTTTCCCACATTGGGTTTTTCTGGGGGCGTTTTTCCAAAAATATCGGTGTCCTGTGTGTGTTATTTCTCTTGCTCAATTTACTGTTTTCACATATAATTTAAGTAGGTGAAGACTGATTTAGTAACTGCTTCAATATTTTCAAAAGTAATCTGCAAAATAACTTGTTAAATTTAATTTACAAGTAGGATAAGTAGTTCAGTTTGTTGCAGTAGGATTCTAGATCTAGGACTTGGAATTTTCACATGGTATCAGAGCGTTGATTTTAAAGAAGTAAGAGTAGATCCATCACTGAGATAGAGGCCAAAGAGATGCAGAAAGCAACAAATCGAATCCACAAATGGGTTGCGTAGTCCAGGCCAAAAGGGCTGAAATTTCCAGGACAATTTCTCTCTGAGTGAGTCGACAGAGAGGAAGGGCTTCCAGATCGGAATTTTGTCTAGCCAAAGGGAGAAATGCAGAGCTGATGGGTCATAGTTTTTGCAAGTAGAATTTATTTTGCTGGGTAGGAAGTCGTCATAAGAGAAAGTGATAGTATAATGAGGGAATTTTCTTCCTCAGGAAGTTCCTAGTCGGGGAATTTCATTTTTTCAAAAAGTTGAGCAGCAGGTTCGGGCATCAGATCTACAAACTCCAGAAGGAGTATGCAAGCATATCTAGTGTTGCGCAAAGGGGGGAGAAGAGGATCACATTTGACATTCTTGACGGGCATGGCAACTTACAGGCTTAGAGATCAGGACTAGTTGAAGGGAGCCTCCAACTATGTGATTTGGAAGGTAATAATCACTTGCCTTCTAAATGAGTACGATCTCAAGATTTTCGTGACGAATATGGTAGCTATCCTTGCAAATCTAGATCAGCTAAACAAGTATATGACTAACATGGAAAATTCCAAAAGGCTTCTCCTTGACGGAGTCAAGGATCACATAGTGTCCCATATAGCTCGCAAGGACACACCTAGGCAGATGTGGGAAGCTTTGGTAGTAATGTATGAAGGCTCTTCCCAACAACGGAAGATGTACTTAGAGAAGAAATTGAGGATGATGCAGATGCAGAAAGGGGAACATATTGTTTCGTTCCTGTCAAAACTTCAAGAAATCCATGAACAACTAGCATGCGTGGGGGCCACCCCTTCTACTACAACAATGGTGAGACTATATCTTAACTCAGACTCTGAAGAATGGCAGGTGTTTATACAGAGCATCTTGGGCAAAGCCACCTTGCCAGGCTGAGAAGAGATGTGGGACACTCTTCAGCAAGAAGATCTAAGGAGGGGCCTGGTAAAGTGTAAACTTGACGACAACAATGGCAGTGGATCAAATTTGAAGTAGGAGGAGGAAGAAAATTCATCCCTCGCATCCAAGGGGTAGCAGGAGCAGCAGAGACGTAAGAAAGACGTCTCAAAGATTAAGTGCTTCAGTTGTGGTGAACTTGGTCACTACGCTACCTAGTGTCCTTTGAAGAAAAATGACAAGGATGAGAAGCACGATACGAAGGCTGCGACCACGAAGATCGATGGGGATAAGTACGCCATAAGTGCCCACACATCTCTAGGATGTTGATGGGGCGATATTGAGCTGTAAGTACACAAGAACTTCAGTTGGGTAGGATCCTTGAGGAGTCCACCTCTCAGATCATAACCTTGCTATGGGTGCCCAAGATCAATAGTAGCAGGTTGGAGGAGTTTTCATTCGATGCATAGGAGTGCATAAATGAGAGATGCAGTGGTTAGCAACGCTAAATCTGAGCAGCGCAGAGCAAGGTTGCAACAACGTAGAGGGACGCAGTGCAGAGTAGCATCAACACAGTGCTTCAGAGGGACAACATGGGTATAATAGTAGTCAAAGTTTAAACATCGAGATGCATCCTGAACACTTGTTCATATTCATGGATGTTTTTCAGTTGCTTCTCTCAACAGCTAAGTTGTAGTGCATTGTTAGCAGTGGCGGTGCTAGCAACATATGCAACAACTGAGAGGGAGGTGCAGTACAAATGTAGCGTTGATCCTGGCAGGGTCAACAAAAACACACTTGTAACAACAGTGCAATGATTTATGGGCAACATGTAAGACATAAAAAACACAGAGGGAGATGCTTCAGAGTTAGAGAAGTATGCAACAAGGCATATTTCTTAGAGCACATTCCACGCTAAGAGGGAGCGTTGATTTGTGGTAGCATCAGATGTGCTCTAAGTCTCAAAACTTGTGGAGAGGCTTAGACACATGCATTACAGATAACCCAGAATTTTTTTGGGAAATTCCACTTAGAAATATTTTTATTTGATAAATTAATTATTTTTAATGTGGACCCTAAGTCTAACTTAGGAAATTAAAATAATTAATGGGTATTAATTTAAATTGTGGGTGAAACTTCTAGAAAAAGCAGATCAAGTCTAAATGTAATCTTAGCCATTGATTAGAGATCCAATTTCGGTCGTTGAAGTCTCACTAAGAATACTATAAAGGAAGGCTTGAGGTACATTTGTAAAATACACCGAGAGGATCAAGAGATCGAATTTTTTGAAGTGAGCAGTGCTCAAGACGAAAACCAAATCTAAGTGATTATTCATTGTAGTGAGGGGCAAAGACATTATATGGAGATAAATAATTTTCAGCAGGAGAATCATCTGTAGAGATGGGCAGAGAAAGAGACAACAACTGAAACGCAGAGCCAAAGAGGCTAACGCAGAGCCACGCAAGGCTATGCAGAGGGCCAAAGGAAATCTGAGGGTTTGCTGAAAGATCGATTTCAGAAGCCGAAAGCTAGGGTGTGAGACCGGGAAGCAAAGATCAAAATTTATATGGAGCATATTGATTCACTAGATGAGTGACATAGTGCCCATACGATTTGATGTTGGGATTGCGCAGAGGCAACGTAGAGCCTGCCAGAGGTACATCATTCAGTGGCCAGATCAGCCAGGATTTCTAGTGATAAAGTGAGGTAACCTCACTGATATTTTTTTCAGTCATATTCTCTATAACTGATATGTTCGGTGAGACAATCATAGATGTATTCAAACATTATTGTTTCTTAATAATAAAACACTCAAATCTGTTGCACTAGTTTTCCCGCATTGGGCTTTCCGAGGACGTTTTTCTAAAAATAACGGTGTCCTGTGTGTGTTATTTATCTTTCTCAGTTTACTATTTTCACATATAATTTAAGTAATTGAAGGTTGCTTTAGTAACTGCTTCAATATTTTTAGAAGTAATCTGCAAAGTAACTTATTAAATTTAATTTACAAGTAGGAAGTAGTTCAATTTGTTGTAGTAGGATCCCCGATCTAGGACTTGCAATTTTCACACATGGGAGATGGCTGATCAAATGTGGGCTTTGTATCCTTCCTTATTTTTTTGTTGAGCATATGTGTTTGGTTTATGTGTTTTGTTATATTTATATATGCATATGTGTATTGTAAACACTGCAATGAGTTGTGCTATAAAACTCCAATAAGTAGTATGTTGTAAATACTGCATTGAGTTGTGTTATAAAGCTCCAATAAGCAATATGGTGTTCATGGTTTTAGCAGTTTGGTATGATCTAAATGCTGCATCGAGCTATGTTATATAACTCTATGGACAACATGTTTTGCTGGTTATAAGTGTCATTGAACACCAAGGACGGTGTTCCCCCAAGGGGGAGCGGTTTGTAACAACCCTTGGTTGATTTTCCATGTAAATAAAATAAGATCAAGGTCATGTGACACATATTCCAAGTTGAATGTTGGGAAAAAAAATATAACAGGCATAAATCATGGATTAATAATGGATATGGAAATTGATAAAGGCAAGATGCAATAAATGGCATTTAATTAAGGAATTAAAGGAAAATAGGAGAAAACGAAGGTGAAGAGACACAAATTTGTTTGGAAGGAAAATTAGAGGAAAAACAAAGGAAAATGAAGAAAAAATGAGACATCAATAATAAAAAGGCAACAGAGAACATTAGGGGAACTTTGAGGTCTAAAATGGGCCTCCTAAGAAAAATGTACAACCAAAATAAACTTTATAAGAACCAATAGGATTCAAGATGATGATGTCAACCATGGGGGATGATTCTCTATTTTTGGAGTAAAAAAGTAAAAGATTAAAAAATAATAAAATAGTAAAACTAATTTTTCAACTCGTATTTTTCACTTATCTCCCTAATGTTTTACTCAAATTTCAATTGGGAGTACTTGTTGGATGCAAAATTTAATTCCTCATCTAAGGAGTACACATGTTGCATACTTTCGATCGACTCTACTACATGAAAAAATGAGAAATACATGAAAAAACATGATTGCAATAACATTTTTCATGTATTTCTAATTTTTCGTGTACCAGGGTCGATCAAAAGTATGGAACATGGGTACTCCTTGAATGAGGAATCAAATTATGCATCCAACGACTGTTGCCGCTCGAAATTTGAGCAAACCCATAGGGGGATAAGTTGAAAATACGAGTTGAAAAAATAGTTTGTACTTTTTTCCTTCTAAAATTTGATGATGTAATCTAATATTATTTTATTATTTCCACTATTTTTTTATTATTTCTTTAGGAGGCCCATTTTAGACCTCAAAATCCCTTAATGAACATTTGCTAGCTTTTTGACAATTTTGTGGTGGAGCTCTAGTTCATTCTCTCATACTCTTTCATACTTAGATCATTCTTGGAATATGATTGGAGAACTCTATAATTCACTTGGATTGGAGAAATAAAGAAAAGGAAAGCAAGAGATCGCAAGGGAAAATTCGGATCAACAACGACATCAGGGATACTTTGTAGGGAACAAGTTGCATATGTGATTTCCTTGCTAATTTTTGGACGCATGGTATATGCATGTGATTCCTTGGTTATATGCTATCATTGGCATGGAGATTTGCATAGATTGAAAATTGTTTTAGCCTTGCCTTGCCATTTCCTGGATAGTAATGGTGTTGTGGGTTTCCCACTTGTTTTCTGATTGGTGCTTAGATTCCCTATGACTATGGGTTGGAGAAAACAATTTTGAAGGCTTGGAACAACTTGGGTTGAGTTACTAGTTCCTGGAACCTGCAGGTTGAGACAAATGCTCTCGAGCCTTGGTGGTTGAGTTACTAGTCCCTGGAGCCGCGGGTGGAAAAAACACTCTGGAGCACTAGTTAAGTCGTGGGTTGAGTTACAACTTCCTAGAGCCCTATACAACTTCGGTAGAGACAAATCTAGTTGATGTTAGTATTTCTGGACCGTATAGGCCAAATCATTGTGGTTGAGGGTTGAGGTGGTTTGGCCTCTAGAAGTCGTTGTTGGTTTTGTCTTGGTTTATCCCATGATATCGCACATTCATGCTTGGAATATGGTGCAAGGGTGATTGGTTGAAAGAGAGATTTAGTTCAACCCCATCTATGGTTGGGTAGTACGTGGAATTCCCTGACTTGGTTGGCACTTTCATATGTTAATAAGAGATATTTACCAATTGTGATCTATGAGCACTTGTACTGGTTATCATGTTGACATTATGGATGATTTTCCATGGTTTCTATTTTGGTTATTGTTGGTTATATGATGTATTCTATTTATTTCTCTTAACATGTTTTGATATGTTATTGAATGGTTGATGAATGCATGGGCTAACAAGTGTCATTATAGCTGGCTAGAGAGGGCATAAGGTCTTCTTAGTGATTCTCAGATGAAGACTATTAGTTTATGATTAGATATGAATTCATGACCTATAGATTTTGTGTTAACCATATGTTTGATGTAATGTATATCATGGAATAAACATGTCTAGGTCAAGTTATTGCTTGATTTTTGATTGATTAGCATTGTCATCACCTTTGATAACATTTTGGAAAGTTACATGCAATTTTGGGAAGTGGTCTGAAGGCTAATCTGAAAAAATGGCCCAGTTCTTGGAAGCCCTAGCACTAAACTAGGGATTTTAGGTCATAACGACATGGAAATAAGCCTGAGAGTGTGGTTATATGGTTTCAACTGCATGGAGGCAACGTCAAGGGTGCAGTTATGGAGCTAGGTCAATGAAAAAGGCTCCAAATCGAGGATTGATCACCTGGAGTGGTTTGCAGCCTCTTAAGTGGTCTATGGTCCCAGAGGGATGTCAGATTGTTGTTGATTTTTCGACCCCACTTCCATAACTGGAACTTAGAGGTCAAGTCATATCATAGTGACACTCATCTCATGTTTACCTTGACAAGCTTGTAAAAGTGGGTGAATGTGGGAGGAGGTGGTTACACCAACTTCAAAGTGGAGAGATCTCTTCATTCAGCTCAACGAAAAGCAGGCAAGTACATGGAAAAATACATCATTATACCTCACTTTTGGGAGTGACCTGAAAACGGGTTGCTGAAATCCCAAATTTGATTGCACTAGTGAAATCGTCACAGAATTCCTGGTAAAATGAGTATAAACTTAGTTAGATTCCAACACTATCAACTCTAGACCCCCTAGAGAATCTCTAAGATTCCATAATAGAATCTTTCAGAATATTCTTAAGAATATTCCAAGGAATATTCCCTAGGAATATACCTCTTGAAATATATTCCCATGTAAGGTTCCGCACCTCTTAGTTCTTGTGCTTCAGGTTCCGTGCGCCTAGTTCAACCTCCTCCCGTTGGCCCTCCTTCGTTGTTCGGTTGAATGAAAAGGTATGAGTTTAAATGGAATTGGCTTGGTGGATAAAATAAACCCATCGAGTTGGCAGGTTGGTTGTCACATCGTGTGTTAACATTGTTGGTTGGTTGGATGGATTGCAAGTTCAAACTCCGCGAACCCATTTTTAATATAAAATAGATCTTTGTTGTTGTAAACGTTGGTACTAACCATATATGGTTTTAATAAATAACAAATGTGTTATAATCGTTGACCAATCTTGTCGCTAATAATAACAATTTGAAACTTATCACTTCCATGGGTCAATTGAGACCAATTTGGCCACCTGTTGGGTGCCACGTGGCACCATTTGATTGGGCCATGTGGCCCCATGCTATTGGGCCAACACACTAACTCCAATTTTAGCGGGTTGCCACCATATTTGGAAATTTTTCCAAATTTAACAAACTACAGCCGAATTTAGCTATTGCTTTGGCTAGACCTCCAATTTGATGATGCCCCAAATTTATGTGGCACCAACTAAATTTGTCCTTTTTCCAAGTTTGATTATAACTTTGACTAGGCATAACTTTAGCATACGAATTGAGATTGAGGCATTGTTTGTACCATTGGATTCCTTGCGATGAGATATTTGATTTGATGTTGGTTTCGCTGAGAATTGAGGACTTTTATTTTTAGGCCTTTTAGGGATCCTCCTAGATCACTAGCTATTGTAGGTATAAGGAAACAATGAGATCAATCACCAGTGTCACTTTAGTGGTTTTTCTCTTGTCGTCTCTGGTTGGATGTCATCTCGACAAGGGAGGCTTCGTTGATAGGCCTCATAGATTAAGTAACCCAAGAAATCCCAAGATTATGGTTTTAGAAGAAGACAATTTAGCATCATGCAAATTTATGACAACATTATAAAAACAACATATAAATTATGATATGCAATAATTTATCAAAGGTTATTTAAAGAGTAAATAAGGGATGAGGTTTTAACAACTTTCAATGACTAAAAATGCCAAAACAACTAGTAAAAGCCTAGACATCAACCCTAAAATTATGGCTGAAAGATGCATACAAATGATATTTTTCCTTTTCCAATTTATGATATGCAAACCCTAACCCTAGGACAATAATGTATAGGTAAAATTTAGTTAACAAGTGCAATTTTTTCCAAACACTAGCCTTATTTTACTATGCAAAAGGTGATTTTTTTTAAAGGATTGGCACACAAAGGCTAGTGCTTTATCCACCTTGGGTATATGAAATTCAGAAGGTTGAGGTCAAAGGAGGACCTTGGTTTGAGTGAGTTAGGGGGAGTATACTCTCAATCAAACCCTAGTTATTTTTAAATTCAATGGTGATTTAAAATCAAGGAATTCAATTCCAACTTCCTTAATGGATACCATGTGAAAACAATTATAAAGGAGATTTTAGAGCCATAAAATATTCAACAAAACACGAAAAATTGATTGACACCCTAATTATACAACTATGAAAAAATGGAAGAAGGTACTCACAATATACTTGCACAATTCACCATAGCATCACTTCCTCAATGTAGGAAAATCATTCTAAGCCAATTTTTTCTTCCCCAAGACAAGTCACTATCCTTAGTGATCCATTGCATCCAAGAAGAAAAGACTACTGCTACGCACTCTTTCACAAGAGGTAATGAAAGTGTGTATGGAAATTATCCTTTGCAAATTGACTCCCCTATATTTATATGAGGTAACTAAGTCAATTTGGGATAAATTTAGACTATAAAACCCTAAAATAATATTTTAAGTATCTACACGTGAAGTAGGTTACAAGATGACCAAAAATATCGCTCTCATAATGATAAAACGTAAGAAATAACATCTCTTTACCCTACACGTGTGTAAAAGGCTCTCTAAGCATGACATCATCCAAGAAATCCAAAGATGTCCCTCGATCAAGGTGTTGGAAATGGTCAAAGAGTGCTCCTCATTCTACGCCATCTCCTCAACATCAAAGGCGCATCCTCAAGCCATACATCTCACCAACCATACATCATCACCAATAAGCCTAAGGCATCATGTCATCATGAAGTGTACCATCCCTCTAAAGGGATCACAATCAACATCATCATCAATAGGGTCTAGGAAGAAGGAAACATCATCAAGAAGGTGCAAGCCTAACTTTGGGGCATCTTGTGGTCACTGAGGTACATCATCATTACTAGTAATGTCTTGGATTCATTGTGCAGTGTTCCAGCTTCTAGAGATGGAAAATGTGACAAGCATCGATATTGAATCCATCCCAAAGTCAACACTCATCTCAAGGTGATCAATGTTGTGGCTTCAAGGTCTCGAAGTGCCATCATGTTGGGCTAGATGTCCTCATCAAGGTATTGGAGGAGTGTCAAGCCATCCCTCAAGGGACATCAAATGTACCTAGGAAAAAACATCTGAAACATACCCTCAAAATCAAATGAAATCATCATCATAGGTACAATAACCATAAAGATATCATAATGGGTCATATCTAATACAAAAGGCATCATTGCACTTCACACAAGCATTGTCATCAAATGTCTTTTTAGTTGATTTGTAAACAAGTTACCATACTTAGATATAGGAGGTGTTGACCTTTCCACCTACACCTACCTACAATTAGTGAGAAAATCCTTTAAATCCACGAGGTGTGGTTGGTGGAAATGAACCTAGATAAGGGCTTGTCATCTATTTCCAACCCTCTTCGTTTAAGCTATATCCTAGGTTAGCTATGTGAGGTGGTCCCGAAAGGAAAACTAAGTTAAAGATGTGATGTTTCTAGGAGAATGTCAAAGTGAGATTAATTACCTTTTTAAAGATTATAAGAAAATGTGATATGAACAATCATCAATACATAGGATAAGCATAATCATATGAAAAACTAGTGCCTTCAAAGTATTGCATCTAAAATGAAATCATATTTTCTTAAATTAAATGAATTGCTTTGAAATGGAAAGCAAAAATAATCCTGAAAATGAAACAAGAAATTGTTAACACGAGATATAAGGATGTATTTAAGATATATGAAAAATTTATCAATCAAAGGATACAAATATATCTTTCCAAAATGAAAACAATTAGTAATCTACTTGAAGAATGTAAGTGAGATGATCCTTGTCAATGTCTATCAAAACTAACTTTCCTTCAAACATTAAACAAGCATATGAGCAAAATTGAAATAGAGATTCAAAATGTAGACTAGTGCCTTCAAGTAAACAATAGCTTGCCCAAAATGTGTTAGGCCCCTATATTACTAGTTTAATCCCTTCTTGTTATTAGTGTAGCCCCCTTATTGTTATTGTTGTACCCCTATAACCCCAATATTGTTATTATTGTGCCCTTACATTGTTATTGTTAGGTCGACTAGGATTATATTGTGGGCCCATGGACTCCTATATATAGAAGGAGGTTTTGGTCATTTGTATCATCCAAGAATTGTTCATTTATGTAATGTATTGGAGGTTTCCCCCTCAAAGTGGCTGATTTATAAGGCGTTGATCTCTCTTTTCTTCTATTTTTGGCGCTGGTTTCATGACATTTGGTATCAGAGCTTTGGATTCTAGGGTTTCGTTACTCCAAACAGGTCATCATGACATTTTCGCTATAACATTTTTTCTATGAAGGTTCAGAAGCTAAAATTTGTCGAGTACGAAGCCGAAATCCTGAGGAACATCGTCGCAAAATTTCAGAGCTTGGTTCACAATATTTTCAAAGATATGATCTGTGGAAGTTAGGGCTTTGTGCAGGCTCCTGAATTTAACCTAAATAGGACATCGCATAATTTTCGCTATAAATATCTTTCTACGAGGTTTCAGAAGCTGAAATGTTCACAGAGTGAAGCAGAAATCCTGAAGAACCTCCCCTAAAAATTTCAGACCTTGGTTCGCAATATTTCTAAACATATGATGTGTGGAAGTTAGGCTTTTTTCAAGCTCTCGAATTTCATCTCAAAGAGGCGACCGTGGGAAAAATGTCATAAATCTCTCTCTGAGCGTCAGATTGAGATTATGTAAAAAGTGGTTGAAATTACACGGACTATAGTTTTCAGTATATCAATTTCATAGCCGAAGGAGGAAACAGTGACACGTGGAAATTCGTACTAGTTCGCTCTACTGAACCAATCCATAATTAAGTCATCATGGGAGATTGGGCATAACTTTGCCTTGAAGAATCCAAATCAGGTCAGACTTGTGGCATTCGAAAGATGATTTAGAGGGCTACTTCAGGGCCGAATTTCAGATATTGAAGATCTGAAATCACAGATATAATTCAGTTTCAATACCGATCTCCTCAAAAGCAAGAAAAAGGAGTGTATTTTTTCGAATTACATAAGTTTCGTTTGAAAAAAAAAATTAGTTTGAATTTATTCCAAGGGATATCAAAGAATAGATATCAGTATTGGGTTCTAAAATGCCCCCCTAAAAAGAATTCAACACCCATTAAGCCTTCAGAAAGCTCTACTATGACTCATGAAGACGAAGAAACACAAGAGTAAGTGCACCAAATTTCGCTATCGCAAAGAGCAACAAAAAATGAAATGGAAGTTTTGAAGAAAGGTGTGGAAACTAAGATGGATGGTTTGAAGAAAGGTGTGGAAACTAAGATGGATGGTTTGAAGAAAGGTGTGGAAGCTAAGATGGAAGGCATGGAAGTGGGCATGGAAGCTAAGATGGATGACATGGAAGCTGAGATCGATGAAAAAATGGAAAACATGAAGAATGAAATAAAAGTAGACATCGAAGGTTTGGAAAATTTGATACAAGAAATGTTTCCTAATAGCGAAAAGATATTAGAGGAAACTGATGATGAGAACAAAATAAATGTTAATCGTGATTTCATACAATCTGATGTTGGATGGAAGAACCACCATATTCCAAAGATGGATATGAGGAAGTTTGATGGCAAGGATCCCATAACATGGATACTACAAATGGAGCAATATTTTGATCTCAATAATGTGCAAAACACACAAAAGAAATGCATTGCAACTTTACATTTAGAACAAAATACATTTGTAAGGTATCGATGGCTTTGCTCCCGTAAAAAAATTGTCACTTGATCAATTTTTACAGAAGAAATGATAGCACATTATGAGGATACAAAAAGCAACACCTTCTTTAGCCAAGTGATAAATATCAAACAAAAGGGTTTAGTGGTGGAGCACATTGAGGACTTCCAAAAATTGAATATAAGGGTAGCTGATATGCTAGAAGAACACAGGATTGATGTCTTCATAGGGACTTTAAAGGATAACATCCAACATGAAGTTCATGTTTAGGAACCTAATTCATTGGAAAATGCATTCAGGTTGGCAAAGAAAAATTGAATGTAAAATTATGGCAACAAGGAAGCCTACCACTCACATATATAAAGATGGAAGTGTTTCTACTTGTAGACTTCCACAACCTACAAGGTTG
Source organism: Pinus albicaulis (assembly GCA_034641835.2). Classification (NCBI taxonomy): domain Eukaryota; kingdom Viridiplantae; phylum Streptophyta; class Pinopsida; order Pinales; family Pinaceae; genus Pinus; species Pinus albicaulis. The sequence goes on along the minus strand of CM076584.1, from coordinate 205,795,945 downwards.
ACACCACAACAATTGGAAGAAAAAAGAGAAAAAGGGCTTTGCTACAGTTGTGATAGCAGATACACTAAAGGTCATAAGTGTGCTGAGAAGAAATTATTTTACATAGATTGTGAAGAGGAAGAAGAAAATGAACAAGAATCTTCAAAAGAAGAGGATATACACCAGGAGCCAACCCTAGAAGAGGAAGAAATGAGTTCGACCATATCGTGTAATACATTGGTATGAATTACCACTCCTCAAACTCTCAAGATAGAAGGATGTATCAAGAAGAAAAAGGTAATAGTGTTGATTGATTCGGGTAGTACCCATAATTTTATTCATTATAAGGTACCCAAGGAATTGAATTGTTTCCTATACCCAACACCAGAATGTCAAGTGATGGTTGCAAATGGAGGAACTATAAATTGCTCTGGAAAATGCCATAGTATCAAGCTAACCATGGGGGAATATGTATTGAATAGTCCAATGCTTTCCATTCCTATGGGAGGTGTTGATGTTGTACTAGGAGTACAATGGTTACAATATTTGGGGACTATAGGGGTTTTAATTTTCAAGTAACCTTTTGAATTTTTTTCAGAAGGAAAGGAAGTCGAATTACGGGGTATCGCAGGGAAGCTGGGAAAGATAATAAGCTCTAATGTCATGACAAAGCTTCTGAAGAAAGAACAACGAGGCGCAATTGCACAATTATGCTCACTAGAAGTTCCAACATCAAAATCATCTATTTCTTTAGATATCCAAAAAGTCTTGGACAATCATTCCAAGGTGTTTGAAACTCCCAAAGGCTTCCCACCTATTCATGATCATGATCATACTATTCATTTGATTCCAGGAAGTGTTCCTCCAAACATCGTGCCTTACATATATCCTTATGTCCAAAAGAGCGAAATTGAACGTATGATCGCAGAAATGTTAGAGGCTAGTATAATTCAACCTAGTCAAAGTTCTTTCTCCGCTCCAGTAGTATTGGTGCACAAGAAGGATGGATCATGGCGCATGTGTCCAGATTATAGGGAGCTCAATAAGCTCACTATTAAAGATAAATTTCCCATTCCCATGATTGATGAATTATTGGATGAATTACATGGAGCAATTTATTCTACCATGTTGGATCTTCATTTAGGATATCATCAAATTAGAATGAAGGCCGAAGGTATTCTAGAAAACAACATTTCTAACTCATGAGGGTCATTATGAATTTCTGGTTATGCCTTTTGGCCTTACCAATGCACTTTCTACATTTCAAGGGTTGATGAATTCATTTTCAAACCCTTCCTTAGAAAATTTGTGCTAGTATTTTTTGATGACATACTAATCTACAACAGGTGTTGGAAGGATCATGTTCAACATGTTGATAGAGTGCTCAAACTATTAGAGGAGAAACAATTATATGCAAAATCACCCAAATGTTTCTTTGGAGTACAAGAGGTGGAATATCTGGGTCATATTGTATCTCACGAGGGTGTTAAGGTAGACCCTAACAAAATTAAAGCCATTAAGGAATGGAAAGTCCACACAACCATAAAGCAGTTGCGAGGATTTCTCGGGTTAACAGGGTATTATCGCAAGTTTGTTAAGAATTATGGGAGAATAGCAGCACCTCTAACAACATTATTGAAGAAAGATGCATTTTCATGGACTCCCGAAGCAACTAAGGCCTTTGAACATCTTAAAGAGGCAATGTGCCTAGCACTAGTCTTAGCTACGCCAGACTTCACAAAAACCTTTATTGTGGAATGTGATGCCTCAGGAAATGGAATTGGTGTTGTTTTAATGCAAGAAGGAAGACCCATTGCTTTTGAAAGTCGTCCAATCAAAAGAAAGTATTTACAGAAACCTATTTATGAGAAGGAAATGTTAGCAATACTGCATGCACTAAAGAAATGGAGAACTTACCTAATGGGAAGACATTTCAAGGTAAAAACTGATCATGATAGTCTTAAACACTTTTTGGAACAAAGACTATCTTCAGAAGAGTAGCAAAAATGGGTCACAAAGATGTTGGGTTATGACTTTGAAATAATCTACAAAAAAGGGAAGCTAAATGTTGTTGCAGATGCACTCTCAAGAAAGAATGAACAGGTGGAAGCATTTCTTTGTGTCATTTCTATTATCCAACCAGATTGGTTAACCGAAGCAAGGGATGAATGAAAGAGGGATGAAGAAGTGTGGACACTCAATCAAAAGTTGCAGCAATATCCTAGCACATCTGATACATTTATTTGGAAAAATGATTCCTTATGGTACAAAGATCACTTACATCTTTGTAAAAATTCCCAACTAAAACAAAATATTCTTTTGGAATTACACACTTCTTCTTTAGGAGGACACTCCAGATTTTTAAAAACTTACAACAGGGTGAAGAAAGAATTATTTTTGGGGTGGCCTTAAATCTGATATTCAAAAGTTTGTGGCGGAATGTTTGGTTTTCCAGCAAAATAAAGTTGAGACAATTAAGACCCCGGGTCTTCTACAACCTTTATCCATTCCAAGTCAACATTGGAAGGATATTTCAATGGATTTTATCACAGATTTATGGGTTTTGTCATAGATTTACCTAAGTCCAAAGGAAAGAGTGTCATCATGGTGGTAGTTGATAGACTTACCAAGTATGCACACTTTCGCGCATTATCTCACCCATTTAAAGCAAGTAAAGTTGCTACTACATTTATGGACACAATTCAAAAGCTACATGGAAACCCAAAGGTTATTGTGAGCGATAGAGATCCCATTTTACTGGAATTTTTGGACGAAGTTATTTTCTTGTTTGGGTACTCAATTAACTCATAGCTCATCTTATCATCCTAAACCCAATGGTCAAACTGAGATAGTGAATAAATGTTTGGAAGGATATCTTCATTGTTTTGTATTTGATAAACAAACACAATGGGTCAAGTGTTTACCTCTTGCTGAATGGTGGTATAACACTTCCTTCCATATTGCAGCAAAAATGACCCCATTTATGGCACTTTATGGATATGATCCACCGTCCATCACATTATATTTGAGAGAAAATTATAAGGTTCAAGCAGTGGAAGATCACATTGAGCATCAACAAGAAGTTCTCCAACTCTTAAAAGATAACCTAAATTTGGCACAAAATCGAATGAAACAACAGGCAAATCAACATCGCAGCGAGAGAAGTTTTGATGTAGGAGACTGAGTATTTTTACGGCTACAACCATACAAACAAATGTCCCTCAAGCAAGCTAAGAAGGATAATAAATTATCACCAAAGTACTATGGTCCTTACAAGGCATTGCAAAATATTGGTACTATGGCATACAAATTGGAGCTTCCTGCTTCTTTGCGAGTGCATCCAGTTTTCCATGTTTCATGCTTAAAGAAGGTTATAGGTGAAAATATTCCAGTTCAAACAATATTGCCATAACTTGATGAGGAAGGAAAAATCATATTGGAACTTGAAGCGGTAACGGAAACAAGAACTCGACAACTACGAAATCGATCAATTTTAGAGTATCTCATCAAGTGGAAGAACTTACCCACTGAAGATTCTACATGGGAGGATGAGAATTTTATACAGAAACACCTAGAGCTACTGAAGCGTTGAGGACAACACTTTCTTGAAGGAGATGGGCATGTTAGGTCCCTATATTACTAGTTTAGTCCCTTATTGTTATTAGTGTAGCCCCCTTATTGTTATTGTTGTACCCCTGTAACCCCAATATTGTTATTATTGTGCCCTTACATTGTTATTGTTAGGTTGGCTAGGATTATATTGTGGGCCCATGGATTCCTATATATAGAAGGAGGTTTTGGTCATTTGTATCATCCAAGAATTGTTCATTTATATAATGTATTGGAGGTTTCCCCCTCGAAGTGGTTGATTTCTAAGGCGTTGATCTCTCTTTTCTTCTATTTTTGGAGCTAGTTTCATAACAAAATGAGATTAAAACACAAATGATAGAGAATTTAGATGTTAGGCTAAGATAATAATATCAAATTAAATTTGCAACATAAAATAAATAGTACTTGAAAATGAAATGCTCTAATAACAAGATACATCAATCATCCATAAGCTTAATGACCATGAAATAAACCATATTCCAAATACAAGTGAAATTAAATTGTTGCAAAATTTAAAGGGATCACAATACTTGCATAAAAGGTGTTTCTTGAAAAGGAAAAGGTTATTTGCATGTGAAACTTTAAACCATGAAGATAACAGAAAACTTGAGAACTTGCAAGTAAAGTAAAATGTGATGTAAAAACGCTCTTGATTTGTTTTATTAGTTAAACTTTAAAAGCAATATTTCAATTAAACTCTAATCCTCAGACCCCACCCTCACCCAAAGATTTGGATCTCACAATGATGAATCAATAGCAGTAGATGGTCCCTAAAATTCTATTCAACCAACATAAGTTGTTGGTAAGTTTTAGTGATGCTTGGGGCATGTAAGATCTCTAAAAGTAGATTAACAAAAGAAAGAGAGAAAATTCAACTTGAGATATTTGCTTGACATGAAATTAATGTTGCTTTGTAAAGTAGAATTTTCCCAAATACTTATGCATTCAAACTGAAGATTGTAAAGTGTGCTCAATGGTGAAGCCTAAGCAGACTTTGAACAATCTATCCTGAAGATGGATCCCCATTGGGATTCGAAACGTTGACCAAGTTTTGTTCATACTGTGGATAATCTGAATTGCGTTTCTTCAATTAACAACCATAGAAGTATGAAAAACAACAAATATTCAAGCTAAATAAGATCAAGTTAAAGATGTTTGCATGAAAAAATCTAAATTTTCTATGAAAGTAGATGAACTTAAAATTTGTAGCAAATCAAACTAAATAGCAAGAAAAATGAGTGTGATGCATGGTTATGTGACTTAGCCAAATAGAAGAGATGCATGCAAGTGAAAATAGATCATCAAATCAAACCACAAGTCCTCTCCCAAAGATGGAGAGATAGGGATTCCAATGGGTAAAACCCACGCTCCAAAAATTAGAAATTTTATTAATTTTACAAGAGGAAAAATACCATGAAGTATCCTCCAACCCAAGGAAATTATTCACAATGACACTTTAGGCCACATACTTTTCCTTGCTGAAATATTTCTGCAATTGAGGCCAAAGATTGGCTCAAGGACTTACAAGAGGAGCAGAGAGGCTAAGCCTCTTCAATGCCCACGACCAAGAGAGAGAGAGAAGGCACCCCAAGTAGAACTTGGCCTTGCCAAAGGAGGCCCTCTAATGCCCATAACCAAGAGGGAAATGATCTTGAAACTAGATCCCAAAGGTCCTGCAACCAAACTTGTTAGTAGTTTTGAAGATGAATCCCACAAGTTGCTACAAGAAAACAAGTTAGTGATGGGTTGCAAAAAACACACCAAGTATTAGCTCTATAAATTACAAAATATGTTACAATATAATTTACAAAAGACTAAGCCAAAGAGTATGAGTAAACTCTCATCTTTGACTAGTCATAGTTTAGCTTTTTGAAATAGCAAGATATTAATAAATGAAGCACAATACTTAATAAATAAATATTGAATTGATTTAATGCAAAAGATAAGAGCCTAAAACTCAAATGAACCCCTACAAGACACTTCTGAATGATTAGACTTTGGAAATTAACACATGTGGGTTCTCCTTGAATATTTCAAGTGTGGGTTGGTTTCTCCGAGAACTTTCCCTCGCACTTGAAGGTATATGAAAGAAATATTTTCTACACAACTTCACCAAAACCAATTAGATCCATATGGCATTAATCAAATGCAATGGAGAGACAAATCTAGAGATATATTTGACATCAACTAAAACATTTCTCTACCTAGAGAAATTAAACATTCCTTATGCTAATATGTGATTCCTTCACATTACCATAACTTGAAAAACATGATGGAAATAATAGAAATGAGGAAGAAAATAGAAATATAAGAACAAATACATCAATAATTTACCATACAAAAGGATAAGAACACCTCACAAGTAACCCCAAAGTCTGGCGTATTATATTGCAAATGAGTGTACAATCCAGTAGCATATCCTTAAGCCCAATAACTCGTATTATTTTTTCAATATGAGATCCCAAGGCTCTATTATATAAAGATTTAAGAGAAAATCCCAATGAAGAGTGCACATGAAAAATGGCTATGGAGAAAATCCCAAGGAATAGCAAGTCAAGTTCCAAGTGGAGATGAGAGAGACACCAAGGCAAACCGAATTTCATATGTGGAATCCAAGGAAAATCAAATTCTCGATGTGGCACAATAATCAAATCCATGTGTGCACCAAAATAAGGAGATAACTCTAGTCAAACTCCAAACTCAAACCATGTGTTGCCACCTCAAATAACGATCCCAATGAAGCTCAACGTAGATCACAAGGAACTGCGTGGTCCCTCCAAGAGCAACTTGTATTTCGCAAGTGGAGTGTTAAGCATAGAATAACTGGAGCTAAGGTGAGACAATATCCCATGAAATCCTCCATCAAATATTCCATCGAATATTCCTTTAGTGCATCAACCCCTCTAATAAGTTCGATTTTCCACGTAAGCAACTATTGCATTAACTCTAGGAAATTCGATTTTCATGAGATATTGGTGCACTTATGATGTACGATACTAAGTCATCCTCCACGTCCCTTGACTCAACTCTTTGAATTTGGATAATTTCTAAGTCATTTCCATGTCATTCTGTCACATGGAATAATTTATTTCTCTTTATTTAATTTATTTCTAATTGAATTTATTGCCACTTTTTCCACTAAGCTTAGGAAAAGTGGGTTTTGGATGTCCTAAATACATTTTTGACCCCTCAAAGTGTGTCATGGTAGAAAATTGAGGGTGAGAGGCACAAATTTTATTACTCATAACCCATACAAGTTCTTTAGACATCGCTTATTACATTACAAATATAATTTTTATTGCAATTTCTGCCTTGCGGGAAATCTAAAAAATTAAAAAAATGACTACCTACACCTAACCAAATTCCACGAATTTTTGTTTGTGATCTAGTATGGTAATATACATTGACCTTAGACACTGGGACTCACTTAAGGTCTCACCATCAAGCCATACTCAGACTTTGGGGTATATTTGGAGGAAAAAACTCAATTAATTATTAAGTCTTGGTAGGGAGATGATAATTAACCAAGTGAAAAAAACCTCCGAGAGTAATATGTGAAAATTCCTGGATTTGGAATCCTATGTGAAAATTCCTAGATCTGAAATCCTATTGCAGCAACTCGAAAATATTCACCTAATTGTTAATTTTAACTTAACAATTTATCTGCAGTTTTCTATGACAAACACTGAATACATCACAATGCAACCCTCACTTAAATAAACCACGAAAATAAAATTCAGAAAAAAATATCTTAAAGAAAAGAAATAACGCACATGGCACCGTTATTTTTGGACTAAGTCCTGAGAAAAACCCAATGCAGGAATATCGATGCAACAACTAAGGGTTTGATATTATTAAACAATAAGATTTTAATACAATTCTTCGGATGCCCTGACTTGCAATTCTATAAAGAGATCTAATTGAACAAAAAGCTAGTGTGATGATCTCACCCCATCACTAGAAGATCCAACACTGATCTGCACTAGAGATGAGCCCTTGAATTGTCTCTGCGCAGTACTACATCACACCTACGCAGTCACTACGTCACTGTTGTTGGGACTGCGGTGCACCTCCTTTGATTTCTCTGCTAGTTGGAAACTTCAGCCCTCTGGTCTCCCGGTCTCACACCCTGGCTCCGACATTGGATCTTGACTGTTCCCCAACACAAATATAGACTCCCTCTGAAGCTCTGTGCTGCCTCTGTGTGGCTTTACGTTGCCTCTCCGAACTACTTTCTACCTTGCACTCTCCATATTAGGATAATCTCCAACCATAAAATTATCTCTACCCCTCTCTGCAAGAATCAGCTTGATCAATCTTCTCCATTGCTGAGCACTGTTCACTTGAGAATTTTGAACTCTAGAATCTTCAGTGTATTTTCCAAATGCCCATCAAGTCCTTATAATCTTCTCGTTGAGACTTCAACGACTAAGATTAAATCGCTAATCAACGAATAAGATTAAATTGATTTGATCTCCGTTTTTTTCTAGAACATTCACACCTTGTTTTATTAATTCCCTTTAATCATTTTAATTTCCTAATTTTAGACTTACGCTAGAATAATCAATTATTTTAATAAAACACAATCTGGGTAGAATTTCCAAAAACACTTTTTGGGTACTTTGGAATACATGTGTCTAAGCCTTCCTACAAATTTTAAGACTTAGAGCACATTTGATGCTATCAGAAATCAACACTCCCTCTTAGCGAGGAATGTGCTCTAGCAATACAACCAACTGAAGTACTGCCTTGAATTTGCCACCATCCTTTCTGCGTTACTGATGTCTGACACCGCTGTCCACCAACAATTGCATTTTTGTTGACCTTGCACACTACTATCAACTGCTACTGCACTGTAACTCTACTCCCTGATGCAACAGAAGCACATCCAAGTTCTGAAGTAAGTGTTCAACATGATGCATGTGATACTAAAGATCTGACTGCTGCTAGTCTCTAGCCGATCCTCTGAAGCTGTTGCTGACTCTGCGTTGTGCCTTTTTTCACTGCTGCCAACTCTGCTATGCGTTGGTCAGACTCTGGCACTCTCTGGCCACTACACTGTCACTCTGACACCCTTCTGCACCAACACTGGTCCATCCTGCTACTTCTAATATAGGCTCTCATACCAAGGTATTGATCCATGAGGTGGACTCCTTAAGGATTTTGCCCAACTGCAGCTTTTTCAAACAACAGTTCTAGGTCACCCCAATTCTCCCCTAGATATATGTGGGCAATCATCGCAAATTCTTCCTCCTCGATCCTCGCAGTTACAGCTTGCGGATCATGCTTCTCATCCTTGACCTTCTTCTTGATAGGACAATGTGTAGCGTAATGTCCCATCTCGCCACACCGGAAGCATTTGAACTTTGAGACGTCCCTTTTTTGCCTTCGCTGCTCCTACTGCCCCTTATATGCAAGGGATGCATTCTCATCCTCCTCCTTGGGCTTCGTCCCATTGCTGCTGCTACCATAAAGCTTGCACTTGATTAAGTCTCTCCTCATATCTTCTTGTTGAAGAGTTGCCCACATTCCTTCCCAGTCTAGCAACTTCTCTCTACTTACGATACTCTAGACAAAGACTTGCCATTCTTCAGAAATGGAATTCAGAGCCAATCTGATCATCTCCGTGGTTTGAGGTGCTAATCGTACAACTTCCAGTCGATCTTGAATCTCCTGAAGCTTTGCAAGGAACGAGTCTATGTGTTCTCCCTTCTACATCCTAGTAGACTGCATATTTTCCTCCAAGAACGTCTTCCGCTGCTCGTAAGACCCCTGGTATAGCGTGGCCAATGCATCCCACATCTCCTTTGCAGTCTCTTTGCTAGAAATATGTGAGACAATGTGGTCCCTAACTCCGTCGAGGATCAACCATTTGGCTTTTGCCATGTTGTTCTTGAAGTCTTTCAACAGATCTGCATCTACAGGTTCAGTTACTACACTGCCGATGAAGGCCTTGAGCTCATGCTCATCTAGAAGGAAGGAGATCCTTGCCTTCCAAATTACATAGTTGGAGGCACCCTCCAACCAATCCTGATCACACAACCTAGTGGCTGCCATCTCACCCAACCAAATGTCAAACTCCTGCCTCTAACCCTTTGTGCAGCTAGCTCTACACACTCCCTGCTGGAGTCAGCCAAATAAATCAAGATATCGCCGCGTATACTTGGGAAATCAAAATTTCTTGGGCAAGAAATTCCCTGGGGTCATAATTCCATCAATATGATTCTTCTTCCTTCTGGTGCTTTTCTGCCCAGTAAATGCTGCAGAAAAACTACGTCCCATAGATATTTTCTCTGCATTGAAGCTGTTGTTGCACTACTCCCTCTGCCACTGGAAAACCACGAATCTGGAAATCTTACCTCTCTGTCAACTCACTCAAAGAGAGATTTTATTTGCGAATCTAGCCCTCCTGGCCTGGACTGTGCAATCCCTTGGGGATTCGATTTGTTGCCTACACAACTATTTGACCTCCCACTTATTCAACATTGAGTTCTCCCAATTTGCTTTCTTACTTCACCTGCACTATTATACATGCTCTGAAACCATGTGAAAATTCCTAAATTTGGAATCCTATTACAACAACTTGAAAATATTCACCCAATTGTTAATTTTAACTTAACAATTTATCTGTAGTTTTCTACAGAACACTGAATACATCACACTGCAACCCTTAAATAAACCACGAAAATAAAATTCAGAAACAAGATCTGAGCAAGAAAATAAATAACACACACGACACCGTTATTTTTGGACTAAGTCCCTGAAAAAACCCAATGCAGGAAAACTGATGCAGTAGCTGAGGGTTTGATATTATTAAGCAGTAATTTATGAGTACAATTCTTCGTATGCCCTCACAAGCAATCCTATACATAGATCTAACTGAACAAAAAGCTAGTGAGATGATCTCACCCTGTCACTGGAAGATCTGGCACTGATCTGCATTGGAGATGATTCCCTGAGTTGTCTTCGTGTAGTCTCTGCGTAGTACTGCATCACACCTACGCAATCACTGTGTCACTATTGTTGGGACTGCATTGCACCTCCTCTAATCTCTCTGCTAGCTAAAAACTTCAACCCTTTGTCCTCCTGGTCTCACACCCCAACTCTGGCACTGGATCCTGACTGTTCCCCAGTAGAAATACAGACTCCCTTTGAAGCTCTTCATTACCACTGCATCGCCTTTGTGTGGCTCTAAATTGCCTCTCCAGACTACTCTCTGCCCTCTCTACCTTGCACTCTCTGGATCAAGAAAATCTCCAAACGGAAAATTATCTCTGCCCTTCTCTGCAAGAATCAACTCAATCGATTTTCTCCGCTGCTAAGCATTACTCAATTGAGAATTTCGATCTCTAGACTCTCTCGATGTATTTTCCAAATGCCCATCAAGTCCTTCTTATAATATTCTCGTTGAGACTTCAACAACCGATATTAAATCACTAATCAACAATTAAGATTAACTTGACTTGATCTCCCTCTTTTATAGAACATTCACACCCTGTTTTATTAATTCCCTTTAATTATTTTAATTTCCTAAGTTTAGAATTAGGCTTCTATTAAAAATAATTAATTACTTTAATAAAAAACAATCCAGGTGGAATTTTCCAAACTGCTTTCTAGGTTCTTTAGAATACATGTGTCTAAGCCTCCCTGCAAATTTTGAGACTAAGAGCACATCTGATGCTACTAGAAATCAACATAATACTCACTTGTTGGAAAGGTCCCAAGTTACCTAGGTTTGTTACATGACTCAAAGCTCATCATACTAGCATCACTTATTACAATTCTTCGCAAGGTGTGGAATATGGGTACAAGAGAAAATGATGAGAAGAAGTAGAGTTTAAAAACTTTGGTAACTTGATGGTATAAGTGTCCTTTGGTACATCCTTAGCATGGAGTCTTCAGATAGTCATCATGTGCCACTCCAGTGGTCAACATCTGGCTCCATATGGGGATGCATTGATCCAGGTGGATATTGGCGGCCACCCGCCTATTCCACTTGGATCCCCCGCCATTGTTTCTTTCAACTTTTCAGTTTCCTTAATTGTAGCATAATTTACTATTTTTGGCAGTTTTTCGAGTCCTGAACTTTTGGAACTGTTTTGAGGCCCTAAACGACGTTTTTTGGGAAAACCAGGACCAACATCGGTCTGACGAGGTATTGTGTGCGTCAAATGAATATTGTATGCGAAAGTTACATCCCCAAGAAGTTGATGTACCAATTTACCCAAACGGGACTTAGTTTTGGCGCTTCATCTCCCAGGGTTAGGTTTTTGGATGTTTAGGGTTTTCCATTGTTTCTCAATAATAAATAGGCTTTTGAGTCTCATTCTAACACAGTTCAGAGGCATGTAGCCGCCGCATCTCTTCTCAGAGATAAGCTACCATCATCAGAGCTAGTTTATTTTCCATTCTGTCTGTAAGCATTTTTCAGTATTTGATATTAATGAAATGAAGTGTTATTCTTATTGCATCTTTGTGTTTATGTTTATTTCTGTATTTTAATGCGTTCCTGCATAAGTCTAGATCATGCATGCTAGATATGAAGTGATAGTGTTCAAGAACCTAGAATTTTCATGCACTAACAAAAGACATATATCAACAATATCCATTCAAAATATCATCAAATGAAATCAAGTACAAAAATGAAGAAACGGAAATTTATTCTAATAGCATAAATGACAATTTACTCGTGAAATAAAAATACTTAAACAAAAATGATAATGGATAAGGTTAGAAATATGATACAAAAAGATGCCCCATGGCATCAGATTTCTTTGGTGAAATCCATCTTGAGAACTTGCCTACTCACAGGAAATTCCACAGGTTCTTTCTTTGATGTGCCCTGTCCAATTATGACTGTCTTAGGACTTTGACTCGCCCCAATATTAATCCTTTTGTGGCTATCAAATAAACCAAGCCTCTTCCTTTTCCCTTTTCAACTATTGATTTGTTGAGGCTTGATCCTGCTCAAAACTGTTGATTCATTTTTTGTCTTTTTTCGCTTTTTTCTTTTCTTCTTGGTTAGATGGGGTGGTGATGATGATGCAATCACTATTAATCCTATTGCCTTGTCTTGGAAATGTTCTGATGGAAGATTCGAAGTACCCAAGATTTTTGAGCTATGCCTAATATCTTCATTTTGAATCTGTTCTGTTAGAGGGAATAAAATTTTTCAACATTGCATCACTTCCTGGCTTGTAAGACCAATAGATAATCTCATTATTGGGTTTCCTTGCATCCTCAGTATGATATATTTTATCTAATTCTCGATCAAGTCTGACAAAGGTATTATCTGACATGGGGATGGTGGAATGTGACAGGGCCATCTGAAGGTTACCACCTAAATCTGATGCCCATTTTTTTGATAGGAGCATTCCCCATGAATCAAGAATATTTATCACAGCAATATCCATAGTTATTATTTTGTCTGGTTATGTAGCTAGGAAAACCTTTAAATCTTTAATTATCCCACACACTTAAATTCTTTTAGAATCCATTTAACATATGTTGTGATAGGGCCTAGATACCCTTAAATTCGGTTGCTTCATGACTTTCTTGGTCATGAAATTTGATGAAGCCCCTGAATCAAGCATGCAGTTGTGTAAAAGACAACCATACACTATCAAAGAAACATAAAATGGTAGATGATCTTCGTTCCCCACATAAAAATTCATACTTTTCAATATAATTTCTTCATCTTCTTATTCATTACTAGGTTTTTCTTCCATTTGAGTAACTTCAATGGAACTTAGTAACTTTTCTCTTTGATACAGTATCTTTAAAAGCTCTGTCACTGGGATAGAAACCTTTGCATTATTCACCCAATTTCATAAGTTAAAATTTAGATCTGACGTAGGAGGAAATTTTTTTGTGATTATTCTAGTTTTGAATATCCTTTCTGTGATAAGTCATCCCTTTGTGTTTTTCCATAACAAGAATTTGTCCAGATGTAGGCTTTTCCCAAAAATCTTAGTGACTTAGTCAAAATTTGAAATCCTAATGCCCCAAGATTATTAGGCCTATGGTCAATCTTTTGATTTCTCTCAATGGTGGATACCTAATATTCCATGGAGAACATATTGATTTGACCACTTGTCCCTACCTGTTCTTCTCCTAACATGCCACTTTCCATGATTCTCTTCACATATGGGCATGTGGCTTCCTCATGAAACTCATCACAAGGCCTACAAAAGGGGGGGAATTTGATCTATCATGTTTGTGGATTCCAATGGATTAAGAGGCCTATAATCACATGGAGGGCCTTTATTATTTTTTCATATATCATTTGGCCTAGGTTGGAATCTTTGCACTTGTGATCTTTTCATGGCTACCAACCTATTTTGCATGGCTTGCATTTCTTTACTATGATTTTCTTCCATGATCTTGATGAGTTGAGTTAATTATTTAATAGGGTAAGTGTGTAGACTCCTCCTTGGCATTGCCTTTGGAATCATTAGATGTTGATGTTAGTCTATTGAATCCAAGAATTTCGGATCTTCGTGATTTCTTTCCAGCACTTTCCATCTTCAAGGCTTTAGTTTGGGCTACACCCAAATTTGAAGGCTCTTTCCTCCTCAACTCATACGCAATGTCATCACAAAAAACATCCAAATATGAGCACAAAAGATATTCATCGGGAGGCTTAAAGTAGTGGGCATGTTTTTTACCAATTAATTGAATCTCTTATTAAAATCCTCCATGGTTTCATTCTCATTTTTCTTCATGTTGCTAATGGCATTAATCAAGTGACTAGTTTCTCCTCTCTCCAAACTTTCCCATGAAAACATTAATGTTTTCTTGTAAAGAGTCATAATAGTTAGCATGTTTCTCAGTGAACCAATCAAGAGCATCCTCTTCTAAAGAGAGAACAAAAAGTCTCATCTTCACATCCTCATAGTTCGCAATATTACACCACTTAAAAAATGCAAACATTAAAGTTCTTTACATGTGATATAGCATTAATGGCATTGTTACCTTGAAAAGAAGGCAACCTTTCAATAGCCTTGTCAGGGATATTGTGAGGATAACCATTTATGTTAGTAAAATTACAAGGAGAAAAAAGATCATTCATGATGCTAGGATCTACTTGTTCTTGAAAAAACAAATGAATATCATAAATAGCTTCTTGCCCAAGACTAGAAAGGGTTATACTATGAGAAAGTCTATTTAACCTCTCTCTAAAAAACTTTTCAAGATCAGGAGAGGGGATAATTAGACCCCTTGAATTTCTCCTAGTAGAAACTCTTGCAAACTTTGAATTTAGTGGAGCCACCACTTGAGAAAGAATCTAAATCTAAATTTCAATATGCTAAAACCAAAAGTTAGTCGATCTCTTAGGTACAAGAAATCTTGTCCCTGACAACGACGCCGAAATATGTTGACCTTGTCGTCTACACATACCTACAATTAGTGAGACAAGTCTGTAACCCCACAAGGTGTGGTTGGTGGCAAAGAACCTAGAGAAGGGGTTGTCACCTATTCCCAATTCCCTCCGTTTAAGCTATCTCCTAGGTTAGCTATGGGGGGTGGTCCTTAAAGGAAAATTAAGTTAAAGATGTGAGGTTTCGAGAAGAATGTCAAAGTGAGATGGATTTCCTTTTTAAAGATTATACATAAATATGATATGAGAAATAACTATTAACAATTATCAATAATAAGATAAGCATAAGTATATGAACAACTAGTGCCTTGAAAGTATTGCATCTAAAATGAAATCATATTTGCTTAAATTAAATGAAATAATTTCAAATGGAAAACAAAAGTAATCTTGAAAATTAAACAAGAAACTATTAGCACAAGATATAAAGATTCATTTAAGATATATAAACAATTGATAAATCAAATCATGCAAAAATTTCTTGCCAAAATGAAAACAATTAGGAATCTATTTAAAGAATGTAAGTGAGATGATCTTTGTCAATGTCTATCAAAACTAACTTGCCTTCAAGCATTAAACAAACATATAACCAAACTTGAAATAAAGATTCAAAATGTAGATTAGTGCCTTCAAATAAACAATAGCTTGCCCAAAATGAGATTAAGGCACAAATGACATAGAATTTAGATGTTAGACCAAGATAATAATATGTACTTAAATTTGCAACATAAAATTAATACTACTTGAAAATGAAATGCCCAAATAACAAGATACATCAATCATCCATAAGCATAATGACCATGAAATGAACCATATTCCAAGTACAAGAGAAATTAAATTGTTGCAAAATTTAAAGAGATCACAATATTTGCATTATAGGGGCTTTTTGAAATGGAAAATGTTATTTGCATGTGAAACTTTAAATCATCAAGATAGCAAAAAACTTGAGAACTTGCAAGTAAAGTAAAATGTGATGTAAAAATTCTCTTGGTTTGTTTTATTAGTTAAACGGATTATGGGCAACGAGGAAAAATGTACTCGACCTAGTTTGGATAGATTCAATTTCACATGCATTAGTTCATAACTTAGCTATATATATCAAGGAAGGAATAGAGTAATAAGAAGACTGTTATGGCATCTAAAAAGGAGGACTATACCACAAGGAAAAGAAGATTGTTTCTATTACAATTACAGAACTGAAATCTCTCTACAGGATCAAAGACATCTATTATTGCAGAACCAAAATTTGTGTACAAGTGCAGGACCGAAACTTTCATGATTGCAGGAGTTGAAATTTTATGATTGAAGAAGATCGGTTTTGGAAGAAGGCTATGTCATCTAAAAGGTTGACTTGATGGAGGGAGAGAAATTTAGGTTAAGGTCTTGGTTGTCTCACTGTCATATGAATCTACTGAAGGAAGAGTTCTTAACTTGGTTTTCACCTGCCTAGGGTTTTTTCCTTGGCTGTGTGCCTAAATTTTGTGTCCTCTTTTGTTCAATGTTTGACATTTATCTTGATGAAAGAAAAATATGAATAAGAACTAATAAGCACATAAGAATTTTTCACAAGTAAATGTCAAAGATCCAAGAGAAATGTAATGCCTTTAATTTCTCAATATGGTATCAGACCTTGCTTCTTGCAAGGGCAGGAAAGAGGTCACCAATGTCTTCAAATCAAGAAAAGAAGGGCATCCACCTAGGGCTGAATTTCTTAGGATAAAGAGAATGAAATTCTGGGCACATACACTAACTATCTCCAAAGTAACTATGCTCAGATCTGAGCATAAATAGCAAAGATATTATTTTCTATTATAAAGGGCCAGAGGACCAATCTAGTAGCCTAAAGCATGCCGAGTGTCCAAGTAAAAAGATCGAGGGTCTCACAGTCTGAAATCTCCATTAAAAGGATCCGAATTAATGATGTCATCTCAGAGAGTGTGTGCACCTATGGAAAACCAAATTCATGCTTTGTATATCACAAATATCAGTGTGAGGTTGATAGAAGAATGTATCTCAGTCATGCTAGAAAGAAGTCGATCCACCTTCAAAAGTTCTGAGCATGAGTATACAATATAAGACTTAAATGTAAAGACAACATTACCTTCAAGAGGAAATTTAAGATCTGATCACAGAATGGACACAAGGCCAAACCTTTTTAATTGGCTCATTATTCATCTACAAGTCATCATATTTAAAAGATATATCTGCAGTCCTGAACAATGATATAAAAATTCATGACATTGAAAGGATGTTGAGAACCTGATCAGTAAGAAAGAGAGACAATATTGATAGTATTCTTAATGATGGACATCTAAGGCGTATAACAGTGTCTTATAGAAAAATCCCTAACCAAAAGTAAGTCGACCTGAGGAAAATAATCTCAGTCTTGAAGGAAGAACCGAAATTAAGCAATAAACACTTCATCAGTGAGTGTGACTTGCACCAACTCATGAGAGAACCCTTGAAGAATCAGGTAAGCTTTGTTTTTATTCTTTTGTTTCATATATCTAACATCATGTCTACAATTTACGGGAGGAGCAATGAGCTTAATGAATTATCGAACAAAGGTATGCAAGTCCTAAGGCATGTATAACTTGATTATCTATTAAGAATCTGATTATATGATTCTATAATTGCTAGTATCTAGGACTTTGACAATATATATGAAAGTCCCACTCCCTGTCTCATAATAGGAATTGTAATTAGTACAAAATTTATGACATTTCATTGCAATAATAGAACTAATCAATAATTTCCTAAGGCCTGCAATAAAATCTTTAGTTGTTCATACTCTAATGGAAAATATAAACTCTAGATAATCATCACAATATTCTACTTGTATACTTTTGGATATACTTAATATTACAGGTACGGTGACTTGATGGTTACAAGTTAACTCTTAAGAAAATGAATCTTGGAGATGTTATCATTTCAAAGGGAACTCTACAAGGTTTGCAAAAATATCCAAAGATATGTATAAGATTTCATAGCTAAACCTTTACATTAAAGAAGTACAGTCCTTTTAAAATTTGCCTTGTATTACTTTCTTGTATTTAGGACTTTGAATCACAACTATTCTTGTTAGGGTGATTAATTATTAGATTAAATCTACCCTCATTAAAATCATTCATCATTTTTTGTGGAACCCTAAAAATTTTCTTTGTAAAACCCTTGACTAAGGGTGTGTCAATATTCATTATGAAACCCTAGTCTACTTGGTGTTATTGATGAAATATAGAAAATATTATTCTTTTGATGTTTGAGGTTTTGGTATTGTTATGGAAACCCTAGTCCTTTAGGGTTGGATGGTAATGTATATGTATTGAATTCCTAGACCTTTAGGGTTTTGGTAAATTAGGGTTTATGAGAAATATCTTATATTATCTATATTAAGTTCCTAAGAATGAAACCCTGGGTGTATCTTTGTTTGTCTAATGAAAACCCTAACTTGATCAAGATTGTTATATGTCTCACTTTAAATTTATTGATATTTGTGTTTACCTAATGGATACTAATATGCTTGTACATGATTATGAAATCCTAGATATGTATATGTGCTAACCTAATTGATAGTTTTGGGGTTTGTAACTAATTCCTAATAGAAGTTTGATATTCTAGGATATGATGATATTGTTTACAATGTAATGATAAAAACTAAGGCTTACTGCAAACTCTAGTAAGAGATGGTCATATTGTTGAAACCTTAGATTGTGCTATGATTAGTTTTGATTGTTGACATCTAAGGCTTAGTATCTCGAAGATGGAATCTAGGGTTTGTATTAAATCCTAGTAGAATCTAAAATTGTTAGATGCATTGTAGAATTGTACTTGTTTGAATTGCTTCTAGGGTTTGCAATATCGAAAGAGTATTTCACATCTCGGAAGGTAATATTGAGGCCCTAGATGTAATGAGATCGATATCTTGAGTGAGTTACTTTAATTTTTAATGAAGTGATCTAGCAAGAAGTTGAAGAATAGAAGTATGTGTCTCTTGCTGATTATGAACCTAATTAAGTTTAGGTATTTGATTATTCTGATATAGTTAACTTTGTAATATTCCCAAATGGGAAACGCAGCAATATAGCTCGTAAAATGAAAGCAACAGCAATTATTTAACACATGAAACCATGAGACCAATATAGAGCCATATTATTGATCATATATGCAGCAAATAGGTACAAAAAAATGAGGCACAAACCATAGAATGGGATCACACAAGCCTCCAATACATAGACACTCTCAAAAGTGAGATAATGCTGCAACACAAAATGCAAGAGAGTTGCTACAACGCAGTCATACTATGCATATCTATAGCTGGATATGATACAATGATATAAAAATACTAATATATGCCTCAATAGAATCTAAACATACGGATCCGGGCACTAGATTAGAGTTCCAAGACAACCCAAGAGGGTTTCCGGAAAATGCACACAATGTGCCAATGTAAGTTGCATCACTAGGGCTGAAGATATGTTGCAACAACTAAAATGAGAAGATATGGCTGAAGCTGATGTAGAGAACTACAGATCTACTCCAATAGATCCTCTGGATGAAAGAATGGCTCCTCCACTAAAGAAATCACCTCTCAAAACAACCATTGTAACTACCCCTGCAACTCCTCCCTAAAATAACGCAGATATGGGCTGAAACTGCGCTGTAGGGGCTAAATGCTCCTTAGCCTGCTGCTAAAGGTGTCAATAAAGCTCAAGGGGCTTCTTTACAAGCATTCCAATGGATGGAAACCTTCCTCCACTGCAAAACTAGCTCTAAAGACACTCGATCTTATTCTCCATTGCCGCACCTTGCAACACAGCACAATAACTTGCAGAAACTGCATTGATGAAGAAAGTTGTAGCTTGGTCTGAAACCTGAATGTGGAAATGAAATGCAATGCTCTTCCAAGAGGCCTCTCAAAGAAAGAGGTGGGATTCCTGCTCGAAAACACCCGGTGCTAAACAACACAGCAATCTCAACTAAACAGCTAAAGAATGCAAGAAGTCTAAACAGACCACATTCAAAATAATAATCCAAAACATAACCTCATATGGCTGCTATACTGTTCCTTATATAGATTATGAACTTCCTTGCCTTTGGCCCCACTCAATTAGGTCATTTCCTCCATGTAATCCATCTTCCTCCAAAACTGCGTTATTCCTCATTTAATGTCCACTCCTCCATAACAGCATTGTTGACTTGGTCAAAGTTGACCTGTTCAACATGATCCAACCCCTGTTCATACTCAAAGGTGCTTTATTTAGCTTCTTAGAAGGTCTCCTTTCAGACTTGAAGTGTTTTTATTACTGCTAAGGAAATATATGGACCTTCCCACCCATTTATTCACCTACCTAGTGACAAAATGATTTATAATATTCCATTTAGCTAAAAGCTAAATTTTAGGAATATTACAATCTTCCCCTCCAAAATGTTGCTTGCTCTCAAGCAACTGTTAAGGTGGAGAAAAATCCTCCCCTCCTCCTCTTGTGGCCTCCTCATCAATAGTCCCCACCACTGCTCAAAATAATCTGCAATAAATCTGCCCCCCAATGGTTCCTCCCAAGTATGCAAAACCAAATGGCTCACATCATGAGAAAGTGGAAGGTGTAAGTGGAAACCTTCTTGCTATCCAATGACATCCTCAAGGTAGGAGTGATGACAAACATAGGGGATCTCATTCCCAATGAGAAACTCCCATACCCATGCTATCATCCAAATGAAATGAGTCATTCTAGGTAGCTCATCAAAGGAATCCTCAATCCCCGGTTTATGCAATGTATTGAGGCTGTATGGAGAGATTAGATTTTTCCACCTATGTTGTTTCTCTCTCCATTTATGAAATGTATGAGGTTGTTGATGATCTTGGGCTGAAATATAATGGCCTCCAAGAATGACCCAAGTTACCCCACCAACCAAAACATCCATGAAGTGCCTCACCCAAGAACTCAAGTTCTCCAAATGGCTCCTCCCACATGAAGACAAGAGATGTAGTGTGGCAATCATTGTTTACCCATTGTTTCTCCTGAAACATGCAACATATGAAGTATGGAGAATCATACTCCCAATGGGCACCTCCAACTCTTGTGCCATCCTCCCAACAAAGCTCCCCATAAGAACAAGAACATCATCAATGTATGGAAGCAAAAACAAATAAAAACAAGTTGTCATATGACAACCGGAAGGTGGATCATAGTCCCACTTGTGGAGCCAGCGCAGTGCATCCCCTGCCTGCCTCAAGACAAAGTATAACAAGTGTCCTTTCAACCAATTGTTTGTTGCCACAATCATCCTACAAGATGGGATCATAAAAGTAAAATTTGGTGCCAATGGTGCACACCAAGAATCATGTGGCATCTCCCTCAAACCACCAATAGAATGGCTAACATCAATGTTGCAAATGGCCTCAAGTACATCACAATACAATATACAAGAAGGAATGATCATCCTTGGTAAAATATGCTACTCACAAAAAGTAATAGAGTACAAATCATAATGCATAAATGTATATCCTCTACTATGTACCTTGGTCATTGAGCTGAATTGACTCAAGTGAAAGTTCTCCCTCACTCTCAACGAGTAGGGAAGTGGTTGTGACAACCTCTCCATCATCATCTAAGCTATGCATCTCTCCATATGCTGATATACATCTTGTTGGATGCCCTCCCAAGTGAACTCCTCCATCAAGGAATGATATGCATCAAGGTGCATGGAAAGAAAGTCCACAAGTGTTGCATGTAACAGCTTCTCCTTGAGCTTAGAAGCTCTAGTCAAGAAGACTCTGCCATAAGAATAGATGACCCCATCATACACCATGTATCTATCATCTCCCTCCGGGTCATCAAGAATCATGCAAGCACCAAGATCCTTGGAGTACTCTACCAAAATTTGAGATCTCCAATATGGATCAATCCTCCTAAGAGATAGCGCTAAAGATCTGAAATGTGAAGCTCCCCACATGCTGTTGTCTTTTCCTTTAACATCCCTCATGCCAAAGTCATCCTCCAAAGTGTTGCCATGCCCATCATGCAGCTGCCCATGCTCAAGTAGAAGTGGTGACCTTTGGAAGTTGGCCTCCCATGAGAAGCTACCATCCAAAAAGAACCTCCTGATCTTGGCCAATGTAAGCATGAGTGGCCTCCATCTGCTCCAATATGTGGAGGATTCCTTCCTCAAGGGAAGTACCCTCTGTTTCTCAAAATCCATGTGTTGGGGTTCCTGTGATTTGGCAAATTGGCATGCCAAATGACAAGGCAACATGTAAACCAAGCTTTAGAGCTCTAGGATCTATCCCTCCTAGTCTCAGAGAGGGATCTCTCAATTTGTTTATAAGGATGTGTCTTGAATCTTGAATGGTTTAGAAGTTGATTTTAGGCTAGTTATGAAGTGCAAGGTTGTTTGTTTTGTTTGGTTGGACAAATGTGTTTCATGCAGTGTGGATAGAGCATGGGAATCTACAAGCCATTGGGCAATGGAGTCATGTGAAAGTCCAAATAGTTATGATTGAGAAGGAAGGGAAACCAAAGGACAAATCTAACTTGGTCAAGGATCTGTTGAATAATATAGGTGAAATGGGATGAACATTAAGGACTAAGAGTGAAAGCAAACTAAACCCTCTCACAATGACTTAAAGGATTAGGGGAACGCTCTATTTCCCCCAGTAAGCTCATTATTTTGGACTTAATCAACATAAATGCTCAAAGAAAAAGGAGAAATGGAGACTAAAACCCTCTTAATGAATTATAGGATTCGGGGAACACCCTATTTCCTCTTATAAGTTCACCGTTGAGAGCTTAATCAACAAAGACATACAACTGCATTCAAAGAAGAGGGAACACCTTAGACAGCTGGGACTGCGATTATAGAGACCTTTAACACAATAATTACAATAATGAACAGAGGGTATGATTGAAACAAGCTTCTCTGTCAAACTGCAAGCATTAATAATTAAAGGGAGATTTCAGATACAAAATTCAGTGGCAAGAAAGAGGGAACACCTAAACAGTCTTTAGCACAACTGAATTAACCATTTCTGAAATAAAACAAATTGAATATTCAAGAGAGCGATTGGACTACCCTGTCATGTTCAGTAGCAGAAAACATATAAACAGTGAAGAATAAACAGGTCAGAGGTGCTTCTAAGATACATTTCTCTGCCTAAACTTTTTATCCTACTGTAAGTCAAAGCATAATGGAAAAAAGTGATAGACGGGAAACAACATTAACAATAAGAGATTACTTCACCAAAACCAGGCTCAGGGATCCAATGGTCCAGCCTCCTTCATCAACAGAAAAAACAGAGACTTCCACACTCCTTCAGAACACCAATGCTTCTTCAAAGTAGCAATATATATTACTTTAGAAATCACCAAATGCCAACATTTTACAATGAGACTTCAAAGAGTTTTTATAGAGAAAATGGGAAAAGTAGGTGAAGAAGGTTTTAATGATCATCAGAGATAGGAGAGGGCATTCGAATGCTCCATTCTGTGTCATAAACATAACATTTAAATTCTAGACAGATTTAGTAACTTTGTTGCTTGTTGAGACTATTTGATATGACAAAAATCAACCACAGGGTGTCCTTGGAAGGAAAAACCGTCTGGAGTGGTACTGTTATCTTCTTAGGAGTGAGTTAAGTAAAAGAACGGGCCTTGAGGACTCCCATACTTCTAAATAACTGCTTCTGACAGTTTGTATTAGTTTCCTTGGTGTAATAACTGCTTGGCAGGCTTTTGAGCATGGAGATGGGCGATGTCTGTGTCAGTCAATTTCTGCACCAATAACTGCTCTGTTCCTTTGTACTTCAACCTCTTTTAGCTCTGTTTATGCTTTCACTTTGCTGATTGCTTGAACTGCTTCTGTATTGATGCCCTCAAAGGTTTTATTAATCTTCTATGCCTTGTCCTCTGCCACTGAATATGTGATCCTCATCTTTTGGAGTGTTCTGTGTACAGGTGGAGGGTTCGCTGAGCTGGAGGGTCACTGAGGGTTCATGGATCTGATCCATCGATTGATGCGATCTTGCCCTTTGCTTTGTTTCCATTTGACGTTGATTCTTGGCCCTGAGATAATTATTGGAGCCTCTATGTCACCTCTAGTGACTGTGGAGAAAATTCATGCTTCACGGCCGTGAAAACCTGCAAACATACGATAAAATTGTTAATAAAACCTGTGGGCTGGGTTTAGATTGCTTGCAGAGGTTCTGGGGTGGAGGAGCAGTGAGGCGAAACATGATTGCAGCGGAAAATCGGGAAAAAACCTTAGCAGAGCAGCTAACCAGGTGCAATGAGGGTTTGGGTGCGATGAAGAACATGGACCTTTAGATCAGGACGATCTACGGTGGAGATCTCACGATGAGCGTTTCGGGAGAGAGATGGGAGGCAAATGAATTGAGATGGCGATATAACATGGACCGTGCGATCTCAAAGATCGACGGCTAGGATTAATCGAGAGCGACGTTGCGGAGGGTAGCAGTATGGCGGAAAACCGGGAATGGTTTTCGCAAAACAAATTGGGGGGAGCTGGTTTTGAGCGAATGGAATGTGATTCCATACATTGCCTGACACGTGGATCTTCGAAACCGCCTATTTCGCAAAGTTTTGAAACGCTAATCCTCGGGCATAAAAATTTTGCGATATGGAGTGTCAGTCGTCTGATCATGAGGTGTTGATCGGACGGTGTGGGTTGCGTGCGATAGGCACAGAGATGCGGGTGGAGGAACAGGTGGGCCAGGTAAGTGACGTGTTCTTTTGTCGTGAAGCAAACAGTGGGGTGGGGGTCAGGTTATGCGCGAGTCGTTAGATCCGCACGAACGGATGGCTGAGATTGAAATGGACTCATCGCATTGGCGGGAGCGAGTGTCCAGGTAAAAATTTCATGGTGCGATGCGATGGGTTGCTGGTCGTTGGATCAGAAGAGAGATCAACGGTCAGGATTAATCGGCGGGCGCGATGGTGAAGGGCTTATTAGTAGAGCGTGATTGAATCTCGGCCGTCGGTTCTTGTGGATTCGACAGTCGAGATTAGATCGGAGGATCAGAGGAGAAAGGGGAAAAGAACAAAGGGAATCAACGTTTTGCGATTGCGATGGCGGGGGCCAATCATAAGGCAAAGACGTGGTTCTGTGGAAAGTGGAAGGACCGAAAGTGGAAGAAAAGGCACTTATTGCATCAGAAGTTTAGAAAATTAAAGGAACAGCTAGGGAAAGAAACTCCGATTGCGATGAGCGATGGGGCTTAGCGACTGGTCCTGGGCGCTAAGTCATATGCGGAGAAAGGGGCTAAAGGCTAATCCGAAAGGGGCTTAAGGCCTAAATGGAAAATGAAGATTTTCAAGGATTTTAAAGGGTTTTTTGAGGAATTCGAAGGTTTCGATAAGGGTAAATATGGGGTTTTAAACCTCATAAAAGGATTTCAAAAGGCTTGAAGGGGTTTTGAGGCCTTTGGGGCCAAATGGGGGCAATGGATAGATGGAAATTTAGGCCTTGGAAGCAGTTTTTCTGTGTAGATAGCAGAGTTTAAGATGGAAACAATAGTGAAAATGAACCTCCAGGACAGGAAAAACATAAGACTTCAAGGATGATAGATTTTCAAAAGAAACATATCTCTTGAAGGCGTCAAAACAAATTTAGCCACCATTTGGTTACTGGTATAACGGAATTTATAGGTGGCTAACAATGGCTCCAATTGGGGAGGACAGCTTGCTCTTTAGGTGTCCAGAACCTCAGTAATCTCTGGCTTTCAGCAGTCCAGTGCCTCATCCATTGGGCATAATTCTTCATTTGACAACTTTTCACTGTCCTGCAGCAAGAAATCCATTTGAACAACACTTCTACCTACCCCCAACTATTTGTCCTAGCATTGTTTTCTTCTTTGAGTGCACTTGGACTGGCAAACTCTTTTTCCAACATTTTATTTTGCAAACAGAAAAATAAACCTATCTAATGCTACCCTTATTTCTCCATGAGTTCAGATTAAGCAGTTGAACTCATAGGTTTCTCTACCTAACTACTATCTGTCAGGATTAGACTGTCTGACAGATTTTCATTCTCTACATTCTAAGACATAAATTGAAAACACAGCCAAACCAAGATTAGACTGTCTGGTTTGTTGTAGGTCCATGGCATAAAGACAAGCTACACATGAACTGAAACTTTGCAGAAAATTGAAACAAAATTGTGAGGGCTTGAGATTCTGGAAATTTAAAGCATCCCTCATTCCTTTTGTGACTCAGATTTTGAGCTTTTTAGAGTCGCCTTTCTTTCATCATTTCAGCGCTCTGATTTTGACCGTGTTAGAGTTGTTTTCTTCTTCTTTGCTGGTTCAAGTTTTGAGCATATTAGAACCAGTCCTTTTTGTACCTTTGGCTCGGATTTTGATCTTATTAGAGCCATTTTCCTTTAATGCTTCATAGGTTCTGGATTTGAGCATGTTTGAACCTTTCTTTTCTAATGTTTTTGTATTTTTTGAATTTTTCTTCAAAGTAAAATCAACAACTAACTAAATGCTCACAGGCTGAGCTTTATTGAGATTCCTACCTACCCTACTCTAACTTGAGATATTTACATGTCTAGCTGACAAACTCTCTTTTCCAATACATCCAGTCAATCAGATGATCCCATGACTGGTTTCTGCTCATCTCTTTGAGCATGCTGGACAAGCAGGGCCACTCCCATTCTCTTCGTTTTTCAGCAGCAGCTTCTAAAATGTTTCTTGTTGTCTGCAACAAGCTGCGCTTGATGGCCTTTGATCCTTCTCTAAATGTTTGCAGGAAATGAGCATAAGGATCTTGGAATAATACCTAGTTGTGAGTATTTGACAAGTAGGTTTCAACCAGGATTACTTCCTCTTCCACTGGATCAAGGAAAAGATTCTTTTGAGAAAGAAACTCTTCCTCATCTTCATTCTTTTCTGAACTGGAGGACTCATCATATACTGCAGTGTTGTCCTCTTGTAGCTTTGAGATATTCTGACTTGGTGGGTTGAGCTCTGTGAAAAGATCAATGTATTCTTGAGAAGGGGTTTGCTCCATTGCTTCCTCTTTCTCAAGAGAAGGCTCCTTGGTTTCAACCTGCTCAAAAATTTCTTCATTGTTTTCCTCTTCACCCTTTGAGATGAAAGGCTACTGATTTCCAAACGCATGGAAACTATTACTGATGATCTGAGATAAAGCAGAGTGAAGATTCAATGAATCTTCACTTGCTACTAGACTTTCATAACTTTCCTCATCAGTATCATAAATAGCCTGCATGGGCTCATTACTTTCTTGAAGTTGATGGAACTGATCTTCCTTCCACAAATTTACTAATGATGGCCCTGCAAGATCAACTTCTGTTTGGAGAACATCATCATCAGACAGATCAAAATTAGGAAAATCATGAATGTAAGTAATGCTACCAATCAAACATACTGGATTATCAGTAGGTCTTTCTTCATTCTGATTTACAGGGGAGCTTTCTAAATCTGTACAACAAAGCTCAGTAGATGAATGGGCAAGAGTGTTTATTTTATAATAAGTTTCAGATGCTAGTTGTCTATAGATGATTTGATCTATTTCTTCTTCTGTCAAAGGGGGAGATGCTCTTGTGTTTCTTTGAGCAAAAGTGTAGCAGCTCTTTGTTTCTTGTGAAGATTGAGTTTGAGGCTGGATGTCTTCTTGGGCCTCAGTTATAAGGGATGATAAATCAGTGTTCGGGTTTTTAGGGATATCTTGAGGGATGTCCTTTATTTCTTGACTAATTTCTTCCTCAACCGATCTATCTAGGTTTTTATGATAGTTAGGATGCATATGAAACTCTTGAATGGCTTCTAATAGATCTTCAGGATGCATATCTACCAAATTAGCATCAATATCTAACAGGTATTGTATGATGTTCTGAGATTGGTCACAACAGTTTGCAATCCATGGTATGGATGAGGGGTTTTCTTTGTATTTCTCATAAAAGACTTGGTGCATGTCTTTCAAAGAAAACAAACTCCTAGGTTCTAACCATTCATACCAGTCCCTTGCCCTTCCTTCTAATGTTAACATGAACATTTTCATAAGGCAGTCTTCATGCCATTCAGTCTTTACCTTCCATACATGTATGTGAAATTTGATGAGATGTAGAAGTGGGTCCTCAAAATCTTCACCTTGGAAAACAGGAAGGTTATCATCCCAATTCACCTGGGGCATCTTATGTGGGAACCCAGGGATATGTTCTCTACTCATTGGGGCATATCTTCGTTGTATCCTTAGAATCATTTTGTAAATCAGAAAAGAGGTCACTGTATCTTATTCGACCAGTTCAGAGTCTTCTTCCAGTGGAGTCATTAGGCCTTTTGGGATTGTGGAGTCGCCAGGTGGGATATTTTGAACTTTGTTGTCCACCATCAGCATGATTGGATCTGCTTAGTGCATTCCCAAGGGAGTTTACAAGGACTGGTAAAGTAATAGGCCTACTGGAGGTCAGTGGAGTCACCAGGTGGAAGTTTTAGCTCCCTTGGAGGTAAAATGTTCCATGGTCCACCACCATGTTTATTATGAAGCCAATCTGAAATGTTTTTGGGTTTTCTGAGTTTTATGCTTGATAAGAGTGATTAGGGTCATCTAAGTTTTTAGTCACTCAGGGTCCCACCGTGATCGCCATTATGTTGGTGTGAGCGGTGGGATAAGTCCACAGGGTGTCCTTTTAATACAGGGACTTCTGAATGTTCAGAGATATGTATGTTTAGTGTTATCTTCAGAAAGTCCCACCGTGATTGTCATTATGTTGGTGTGAGTGGTGGGATAAGTCCACAGGGTGTTCTTTTAATACAGGGACTTCTGAATGTTCAGAGATATGTATGTTTAGCGTTTTCTTTAGAAAGTCCCATCGTGATCGCCATTATGTTTGTGATGAGGTGGGATAACAATTCCTAGGGTATTCTTTGTCAAATAAAGGGCCTAAAGAGTTTTAAGAGGTATTCAAGCAACTATATACTCAATAGGTCCCACCATGATCGCCATTATGTTGGGGTTCCTGTGATTTGGCAGATTAGCATGCCAAATGACAAGGCAACATTTAAACCAAGCTTTAGAGCTCTAGGATCTAGCCCTCCTAGTCTCAGAGAGGGATCTCTCAATATGTTTATAAGGATGTGTCTTGAATGGTTTAGAAGTTGATTTTAGGCTAGTTATGAAGTGCAAGGTTGTTTGTTTTGTTTGGTTGGACAAACGTGTTTCATGCAATGTGGATAGAGCATGGGAATCTACAAGCGAATGGGCAATGGAGTCATGTGAAAGTCCAAATAGTTCTGATTGAGAAGGAAGGGAAACCAAAGGACAAATCTAACTTGGTCAAGGATCTTTTGAATAATATAGGTGAAATGGGATGAACATTAAGGACTAAGAGTGAAAGAAAACTAAACCCTCTCACAATGACTTAAAGGATTATGGGAATGCCCTATTTCCTCCAGTAAGCTCACTGTTTTGGACTTAATCAACATAAATACTCAAAGAAAGGAGAAATGAAAACTAAAACCCTCTTAATGAATTATAGGATTCGGGGAACGCCCTATTTCCTCCTATAAGTTCACTATTGAGAGCTTAATCAACAAAGACATACAATTGCATTCAAAGAAGAGGGAACACCTTAGACATCTAGGACTGCAATTATAGAGACCTTTAACACAATAATTACAATAATGAACAGAGGGTATGATTGAAACAAGCCTCTTTGTCAAACTGCAAGAATTAATAATTAAAGGGAGATTTCAGATACAAAATTCAGTGGCAAGAAAGAGGGAACGCCTAAACAATCTTTAGCACAATTGAATTAACCATTTCTTAAATAAAACAAATTGAATATTCAAGAGAGCGATTGGACTACCCTGTCATGTTCAGTAGCAGAAAACATATAAACAGTGAAGAATAAACAAGTCAGAGGTGCTTCTAAGATACATTACTCTGCCTAAAATTTTTATCCTATTGTAAGTCAAAGCATAATGGAACAAAGTGATAGACGGGAAACAACATTAACAATAAGAGATTACTTTACCAAAACCAGCCTCAGGGATCCAATGGTCCAGCCTCCTTCATCAACAGAAAAAACAGAGACTTCCACACTCCTTCAGAACACCAATGCTTCTTCAAAGTAGCAATATATATTACTTTAGAAATCACCAAATGCCAAGCTTTTACAATGAGACTTCAAAGAGTTTTTATAGAGAAAATGGGAAAAGTAGGTGAAGAAGGTTTTAATGATCATCAGAGATAGGAGAGGGCATTCGAATGCTCCATTCTGTGTCATAAACATAACATTTAAATTCTAGACAGATTTAGTAACTTTGTTGCTTGTTGAGACTATTTGATATGACAGAAATAACCCACAGGGTGTCCTTGGAAGGAAAAACCATCTGGAGTGGTACTGTTATCTTCTTAGGCGTGAGTTAAGTAAAAGAATGGGCCTTGAGGACTCCCATACTTCTAAATAACTGCTTCTGACAGTTTGTATTAGTTTCCTTGGTGTAATAACTGCTTGGCAGGCTTTTGAGCATGGAGATGGGCGATGTCTGTGTCAGTCAATTTCTGCACCAATAACTGCTCTGTTCCTTTGTACTTCAACCTCTTTTAGCTCTGTTTATGCTTTCAATTTGCTGATTGCTCGAACTGCTTCTATACTAATGCCCTCAAAGTTTTTATTAATCTTCTATGCCTTGTCTTCTGCCACTGAATATGTGATCCTCATCTTTCTGAGTGTTCTGTGTAAAGGTGGAGGGTTCGCTGAGCTGGAGGGTCACTGAGGGTTCATGGATCTGATCCATCGATTGATAAGACCTCGCTCTTTTCTTTGTTTCCCTTTGACGTTGATTCTTGGCCCTGAGATAATTATCGATGCCTCTATGTCACCTCTAGTGACTGTGGAGAAAATTCATGCTTCGTCGGTCGTGAAAACCTGCAAACATATGATAAACTTGTTATGAAAACCTATGGGCTTGGTTTAGATTGCTTGCAGAGGTTCTGGGGTGGAGGAGCAGTGAGGCGGAACGTGATTGCAGCAGAAAATCGGGAAAAAACCCTGGCAAAGTAGCTAACCAGGTGCAGTGAGGGTTTGGGTGTGATGAAGAACGTGGACCGTTAGATCAGGACGATCTACGGTGGAGATCTCACGATGAGCGTTTCGGGAGAGAGGTGGGAGGCAAACGAATTGAGATGGCGATATAACATGGACCGTGCGATCTCAGAGATCGATGGCTAGGATTAATCGGGAGCGACGTTGCGGAGGGTAGCGGTATGGCGAAAAACCGGGAATGGTTTTCGCAAAACAAAATGGGGGGAGGCGGTTTTGAGCGAATGGAATGCGATTCCATACATTGCCTGATACGTGGATCTTCGAAACCGCCTATTTTGCAAAGTTTTGAAACGCTAATCCTCGGGTATAAAAATTTTGCGATATGGAGTGTCAGTCGTCTAATCATGAGGTGTTGATCAGACGGTGCGGGTTGCGTGCAATAGGCACAGAGATGCGGGCGAAGGAACTCGTGGGCCACGTAAGTGACGTGTTCTTTTGTTGTGAAGAGGACAGCGGGGTGGGGGTCGGGTTATGCGCGAGCTGTTAGATCCACACGAATGGATGGCTGAGATTGAAATGGACTCATCGCATCGGCGGAAGCGAGTGTCCAAGGAAAAAGGTCATGGTGCGATGCGATGGGATGCTGGCCGTTGGATCGAAAAAGAGATCAACGAATAGGATTAATCAGCGGACGCGATGGTGAAAGGCTTATGATCAGAGCGCGATTGAATCTCGGCTGTCGGTTCTTGTGGATTCGACGGTCGAGATTAGATCGGAGGATTGAAGGAGAAAGGGGAAAAGAACAAAGGGAATCAAAGTTTTTTGACTGCGATGGTGGGGGCCAATCATAAGGCAAAGACGTGGTTCTGTGGAAAGTGGAAGGACTGAAAGCGGAAGAAAAGGCG
Source organism: Pinus albicaulis (assembly GCA_034641835.2). Classification (NCBI taxonomy): domain Eukaryota; kingdom Viridiplantae; phylum Streptophyta; class Pinopsida; order Pinales; family Pinaceae; genus Pinus; species Pinus albicaulis. The sequence goes on along the minus strand of CM076584.1, from coordinate 205,764,049 downwards.
CTTATCGCATCAGAAGTTTAGAAAAGTAAGGGAACGACTAGGGAAAGAAATTCCGATTGCGATGAGCAATGGGGCTTAGCGCCTGGTCCTGGGCGCCGGCTCATATGCGGAGAAAGGGGCTAAGGGCTAAGTCGAAAGGGGCTTAAGGCCTAAATGGAAAATGAAGATTTTCAAGGATTTTAAAGGGTTTTTTGAGGAATTCGGAGGTTCCAATAGGGGTAAAGACGGGATTTTAAACCTCATAAAGGGATTTCACAAGGCTTGAAGGGGTTTTGAGGCCTTTGGGGCTAAATGGGGGCGATGGATAGATGGAAATTTAGGCCTTGGAAGCAGTTTTTCTGTGTAGATAGCAGAGTTTAAGATGGAAACAATAGTGAAAATGAACCTCCAAGACAGGAAAAACAAAAGACTTCAAGGATGATAGATTTTCAAAAGAAACACATCTCTTGAAGGCTTGAAAACAAATTTAGCCACCATTTGGTATAATGGAATTTATAGGTGGCTAACACCATGGAGTGGTCTCCTTGCACCATGGTGGTGCCATCCTCCATCACTGCAGCAACTTCTGTCAGCACAGAATATGTAGTGAGAGTGGGTAATGTTGAAAATGGGAGAATGTCTTCCTCCTCCTTGAGTCTATCCCAAACTCTTTGCGATGTGTCAAGTCCTCCTAAGGTCCTCACCCCTCTGCAATCAATGAGTGGTGCAACCAATTGTGAAGCATCTCTCATCATCTCTTGGTCTGGTGGTCTCCCAGGAGGAATGCCTCCATGCAATGAGACATTAATATCAAGAGTAGACTGCATATATGAATGGACAACTTTGTCCTTTCCCTCACAGCGCAAATCAATCTGCCTCTTTTGTACATCAACCCTCCAAAATAGATAGGGGTGTGTGCTCTTCATCATATGATGCTAGTCATCCTCCCTACCTTCTCCTCTCATCAACAAGGTCTCACAATCTATCAATAATGGCACATGTTGTTCATGGATTGTGCCTTGATCTCCACACATGAGATCCTTCGGAACTCCTTGTGAACATACAAGAATTCCTCTTATTGGAGCAAGTGCTCCATCTTCCTCTGCATGAGGTGCTAGATATGCTCTGGATATGACAACGTTGTTGCCTCCAGCCTTCTCTTCCTCTTCAATATGAATGGGAAACTTCTCAATAAGAGGATCCTCTTTTGCAAAAGGGATCTCCATGCCCTCTTTTCCAGGAGTATGAGATACAGATCTTGCCTCTAGCAAGGTATTATGCAAAATGTTAGCCTCTTCAACAATTTTCCGAAGTGGAATTGGGTTTGTAGATCCTTCCAATCTATGCAAAGATTTTGTTTGTTTTGGTTTGTTTATCCCCACCGAGTTTAATAATGTTTTTCACCAAACCTTTCCACTATTCTCCTAGTGAACTTTGTGTAAGTAGAGGTATTTGCATTTTTTAATGAAAAAGATTCAAACATCCACCATGCATAGGCCTTACCTTCAAAATGCAGCGCTGCAACTTTGATGGCTTCATTCTCTAAGACTTGGTGTTGCTGCAAATAGGTGTCTAGCTCCTCCACCCAAGCTCTAGCTGGACATTTCGGTGAACCAACAAAAGTAGATAAAAAGAATCTACCCACATCATGCTGCTTGCTCCTTCTGATTCTTTCCTCCTTGATCTTGCAAAACCCTTGAAAGTTAAGGTGATCTTTGAACCTCTTAGATTGAGATTCATACTCTTGCAAATAATCACCAAGAGTCTCCCTCTTTGGCCCATCTTCTTCCTCCCTCTCTCTTATAGTAAATCTGGGCATAAGACTGCGCTATGAATCATAGTGTGTGGCTGCATGCTCACACCCATCTTGCAAAAATCTAGGGCTTGCTTCATATTCAAACCCCCTTGGAGATTCCCTACACATCTCCCTTCTCATCTTCTTGATATCTCCCTTGATGCTTTGCATAGTTTGAAAAAGAAGCTTTGAGAGCTCCTCTTCCTCTCTTCCTCCAAATAATGGAGTATTTTCTTTGTTTTTTCTGTACATCTCCTCTTCTTGTGAGAAGCTCTCCTTATGGTGACATATTGGTTGAATGCATAGGCTAGGCCAAGATTATGCTCTAATACCACTGTAATATTCCCAAATGGGAAAAGCAGCAATATAGCTCATAAAATGAAAGGAACATCAATTATTTAACACATGAAACCATGAGACCAATATAGAGCCATATTATTGATCATATATGCAGCAAATAGGTACAAAACAATGGGGCACAAACGATAGAATGGGATCACACAAGCCTCCAATACATAGACACTCTCAAAAGTGAGATGATGCTGCAACACAAAATGTCAGAGAGCTACTACAACGCAATCATACTATGCATATCTATAGCTGGAGATGATACAATGATATAAAAATACTGATATAGGCCTCAATAGAATCTAAACATACAGATCCGAGCACTAGATCAGTTTTCCAAGACAACCCAAGAGGGTTTCTAGAAAATGCACACAATGTGCTAATGTAAGATGTAGCCCTAGGGCTAAAGATATGCTGCAACAACTGAAATGAGAAGATATGGCTGAAGCTAATGTAGAGAACTACAAATTTGCTCCAATAGATCCTCCGGATGAAAGAATGGCTCCTCCACTAAAGAAATCACCTCTCAAAACAACCACTGGAACTACCCATGCAACTCCTCCCTAAAATAACGCAGATCTGGGCTGAAACTGCGCTGTTGGGGCTAAATGCTCCTTAGCATGCTGCTAAAGGTGTCAATAAAGCTCAAGGGGCTTCTTTACAAGCCTTCCAATGGATGGAAACCTTCCTCCACTGCAAAACTAGCTTTGAAGACACCCGATCTAATTCTCCACTGCAACACAACACAATAACCTGCAGAAATTGCACTGATGAAGAAAGTTGTAGCTTGGTCTGAAACCTGAATGTGGAAATGAAATGCAATGCTATTCCAAGAGGCCTCTCAAGGAAAGAGGTGGGATTCCCGCTCAGGAATACCTAGTGATAAACAGCACAACAATCTCAACTAAACAGCTAAAGAATGCAAGAAGTCTAAACAGACCACATTCAAAATAATAATCCAAAACATAGCCTCATACGGTTGCCATCCTCTTCCGTATATAGATTATGAGCTTCCTTGCCTTTGGCCCCACTCAATTAGGTCATTTCCTCCATGCAATCCATGTTCCTCCAAAACTGCGTTACTCCTCATTTAATGTCCACTCCTCCATAATAGCGTTGTTGACTTGGTCAAAGTTGACCAATTCAACATGATCCAACCCTTGTTCATACTCAAAGGTGCTTTATTTCGCTGCTTAGAAGGTCTCCTTTCACACTTGAAGTGTTTTTATTGCTGCTAAGGAAATCTATGGGCCTTCCCACCCATGTATTCACCTACCTAGTGACAAAATGATTTATAATATTCCATTTAGCTAAAAGCTAAATTTTAGGAATATTACAAACTTCATGCTTCTATATATGTATTTAGTTGTACTTCTTGTTGAAGTTGTATAGATAGATAATCTTTGAAATGTTGAAGATATTCATAAGTAAATTTGACTTGATAATATTGATAAGCATGATGAAGAAAGTTATATGAATGACAATTATCAAGATGATGTTGATAAAAGAAATGAAGCCATAAGAGACTCTCTGATGTTATAGAAAGTAGTTGATATCCCTAAGTTAAAAGGGAGCTTGGATAGAAGAAAGGGTGAATCTCCCAAAGTTGAGATGGAGGGAATATTATGATATTCAAGGTCGATGTTTTAGTTTGGGATCTGCTATTATTTCGTGTATGAGTAGAAAGCAAGATCCGGTTGCATTAAGTAGTGCTGAAACAGAATATGTTGCTACATGTAAAGTAGGAAAGGAAGTTGTATGGTTGAGGAAAAATCTGTCAGATTTGTTTGGGAAACCTCCAAGTCCTACTGTGATAAATTGTGATAATCAAAGTGTTGTCGCACAGATTGTCTAGGCACCGCAACAACGGCTCAGATCGGGGGTTGTCACTCTGATCCCCAATCTCTCTATCTAAGCTATCTCCTTGCAAGCTAAGGGAGGTAGACCCTAACAGAAATGAAGGAAAGAACTGGTTGAGAATCAACCAATTCAGGAGACAGTCAAATAACCAAGTACCTGTTAAGATTAACGAGATTTCACAGATCCAATTAGATTTGAAAATTAAAACCAGTGCCTTATGGACTTAAAATATCCTGTTATGTAATTAAAACCAAGTAATTGATGTACAATTGCTGCTATGAAAACACCAATGACCACAATGATATTCAGTAGAAAGCACCACAATTATTCATTAAGATACTTAAGCCAACAACAATCAATCATGAGATGACCATTAAAAAATGCCAGATGATTGAAATATTTCCAAATTTATAATGTTCCAAAATAACCCAATCCAGAAATTGAAATGTTCCTATAATCGAACTTATGATAAAAATTAAAAGCTCATTTGACTATAAGACTTCGAATTTTTTTAAAATTTTTAAATTTTTTTAGAATTTTGGAATTTTTTGTATTTTTTAATATTTTAAATAAAATCTACAAAAAAAATTTAAAACTAGATTAAACAAACCTAAAAAAAAAAAAAAAAAAAAAATCCTAAAATGAAACTATTATCTAAAATCTAACAATTAAAAACTAAAACTAAACAAATTAAAACAAAACAAATTAAAATCTAAAAGTTAGATCGAAAACTAAACTAAATTAAAATTCAAATCAAACTAAATAAAATTCAAATCTAAACTAAATAAAAAAAAATACACCCAACAAAATCGAACTAAACTAAGACTAAGTATTAACTAAACTCTAAAAAATAAAATTTAAATCATAAAACTAATGCTGGCCAAACTAAAGCATTAAAATCTAAAATCGAATTAAGCCTAACATCTAAAAACTAAATAACACAAAAAGAAATTAAAAATAAAACCTAGCTAACGCTAACCCAAAACAAAAATTTGAATCTGCACTAAAAAAAAAAAATTTAACGCATATGTGAGGTTTGAAGTTTTGTATACGCATTATTTGTTTTGTTTGCAGGTGAACTGGACGGCGGCACGACGGCGTGAGGGAGGAAGGAAAGACGACGGCAACTGAGGAGAAAGGTCTGGACGGCAAGTAGATGGGAAGGCTCGACGGTAATGAGGAAATGAGGGTTGGACAGGCAGAAGTATGGCAGCGTGTAGCAGCCGAGGAATCAATGGCAAAGGAGATGTGTTTCGCTGGATGCGTAGGAGCAAAGGAAGGTTAACACAAAGGGCGAGGGATTCGTAGAGGAGAGAAAGACAAGGTCAGAAGAGGTAACACAAAGGAATGGGAGCAGCGTGGAGCTGAAGGATGAAAAAAAAGAAGAAAAAAAACATAGATAGAGACAGCAAACAGAGCCAACGTTTATGCAATGATTAAACCTAGTACAATCAAAATTCCCAGAGAATTTAAAATTTCTTCCGTTAAAATCAGCTCTTCAATGCTCTTTGAATCAAATAACGTCCAGATTACAAAAGTGATTCTGAGGCCAGATCTAAAAAAAAATTACGAGAAAACCCTGCAACCTGCAAAAACAGAACAGATCCCAAAACTGTATGCACAAAAAAAATATTAAACCCTTACAGCCTACAACAAATATACAAATTTACAAGCTAATTTACAGATCTGAAGCCCTCATGGCCAAATTTGAACTCATTTCAGCACAATTTTTAAAAAAATTGAAATTTTAAAGAGAGGTACAAGCCTTAAAAGACCCTGTAAAAACACAATTTCGTCAGATAACTTTGAGAAATTAGAAATAATGGGCTTTTCCATATTTACGAATCTGAGAGTCGGATGGTCCAATTGAAGACTTCCCCAGACGCTCAAATCTTTAAAAAATTCCCCTGCACACTTAGATCTAAACTTTACATTGATAGAAATTTAAGAAAATAATATGAGATCCTTCAGAAAAATAGATAACTAGTCTTCCCGTTAAATAAAAAATGTCATTTTATCAACCCAGAAAACTGCACAAGATACCTGTATGTAGATTAATCCATGAAGACCATCAACCATAAAAATGTCAAACAAAGTAGCAGAGTTTAGAAATGAATCACCACATAGATCTGGAAAAGGAACACCAAGGTTTGTAACCCCAAAGTCTTTATGTTTTATTCATCAAAAGAAATTACAAGAGCTTCCAAGACAAGTGCATGATCCTAAGATCGGATGATTGGTACACTAACAAAGACCTCTAATTTATAAGATAAAATCTCCAATGGCTAGTTCGGTTGATCCATGTCAAAATAGTCTCGACCGTCGAAAAGATTTCAACATCTTTTAATCTGGACCGTCGAAATTATGATTTTGAGAAAAAACGAATTTATCATTTAATTTCATTTTAATTAACTCAAAAATACTATTTTTGAGTTAATTACTTCAAAATTTTGACTTTGACTTAACCATCTAGGCCTAAGGGTCCAAAATTTCTTGAAATTCTTAATATTCCCTTGGCCTAAGACCTTTAAAATTTCATTTTTTAAGGACCAGCGAATTTTGCCTTTGAAGGATTTTATACTCACCTAGGACCTAAAATTAATTAAATTTTTGGCTTAAGATTTTTTAATTAATTTGACCAGAAAATTTAATTAATTGACTGAAAGGGGATTTTAAATATTTTTTCCAACCCTCTTTACATAAGATAAATACATTTAGACAGATGAAAGGGGAATACCCATTCGTATAGACCCTCAAATAGATACCCAATTCTGCGACTCAAAACATGATCTAGTAGACCAAGTAGTTTGTAATAAAATAATCTAACCAACTAGCTAGGATTATTCCCAAACTACTTTTACAAAGACTCGATAGAAAACACTAGGACTCACTTAGCATGCTAATGAAAAAATCCACCCTAGCTTTGGGGTGAAGCTGGAGGGGAAAACTCTGCTGATCACTTGTGTCGAAAAACACAAGTAAATCAGTGAGACAAAAAACCTCCTAGGATAGAAATCGTCACCAACATACTAGACTTACCTAGGTTGTTACATACACGATGGTCTTACTTAGATCATTTACATCATAAACATGCAGAATGGGTTTATATCATTTATAAAAATGTCGGCTGATGATGGAATCTGAATGGCACAACCACGTCGAACATGATGAATCCCATTTGAAAAAATGGGGGTGTACTGCTATGGGGTCGTTGACAAAGTGTGGTCAACACAAAGCAACATCAAGATGATTGAAGACCCTGAAGGTTTCTGTTTACTTATATGTATTTGAAATTTTTGTATTCATTGGGGTTGTGTTTGTAGTATGTACAAGTAAATCTCTCGAAGTTTTAGAAGCATGCTTGATGTTATTGATTTGTTTGATCAGGAGAGATTGGATGTTACCGATTTGAATAATCGGGAGTGTTGAGGCATCGTGCGTAGTGAAAAATTCCTGGGAGGACATTTGGCTGACTTGTGCGTTGATGTCTAGTTCCCGAAGTAGGGAGGGTGGCGTTGGTCATAAAGATTTGGCCTTACATTATGCACCTAGTTCCCTAGGTTGATGGTTAATAAGTAAGCCCCATGGTACCTATAAAGGCTAAAAGATTTAGTCCATCTTAGTCCCACCCAGATAGATTTCCCTTGTCAGGAATCTAGTCCGTGACACTGAGTGTGCCAGAACTCTTCGTAGTTCATTTTGAGATCTTCCATTACCTATATAGACATATGTAATCATGAATACCTCCCTAGTTAAGAGGGAGCGTTGAAGAATATAACTAGGTTCGGTCTTCATAGTTGTACTTGATTCATAATGAAATGTATTTATCAAAAGAAAGAAAAAGAAATTTATTATTATTATTATTAATTTGACTTATTAAAGCATGGGTTTCATGCTTGGGTCAAAATTCATAGGTCAAGCCTTGATTGTAAGCTTCTAAGATTTTTTTGTTCAGTCAAAGTCAAATTTTATGTATTAAACCCTTCTTAGGAGCATCATAGAAAAATATTTAAGTGTCAATTAAAGTCCTATCTCTCCTCCATCAAGTCGGCCTTGGTCTCCTTGCAAGTCAGCCTCAAAAGTAATTATCTACAGGACGGCTCCTCAAACTATTCATGTTGGCCTCAACAACAGACAAAAATGACTATATATACCCCAGTGAAGTCATCCAATGAAGTGGATGATAAGATGAAATTCACATGGATTACAGACAACGAAGAAAAAGGTACTCACCCTAGTTTGGATACATTCACATACATTACAGGAAGGTCTGAAACTCGCCTATATATATCAAGGAAGGAACAAGTAATAATAAGACTGTTTTGGCATCTAAAAAGGAGGACTATACCGCAAGGAAAAAAAGATTGTTTCAATTACAGAACCAAAATCTCTCTACAGGATCAAAGGCATCTATTATTGCAGAACCAAAATTTGTGTACAAGTGCAGGACCAAAACTTTCATTATTGCAGGAGTTGAAATTTTATGATTGAAGAAGACCAATTTTGGAAGAAGGCTATGTCATCTAAAATGCTGACTTGATGGATGGAGAGAAGTTTATGTTAAGGTCTTGGTTGTCTCACTATCATATGAATGTATTGAAGAAAGAGTTCTTGACTGAGTTTTCCCCTACCTAGGGGTTTTTTCCCGACTACGTGCCTACATCTTGTGTCCTCTTTTGTTCATTGTTTGGCATTTATCTTGATGAAAGAAAAATATAAAAATAACTAATAATCACATAAGAATTCTTCAAAAGTAAATGTCAAAGATCCAAGAGAAATATAATGCCCTTAATTTCTCAACACCACAAACATTAGGGGGGTGCCATTCAATTTTGGTAGTTTTTGGGCCATGATTTTGCTAAAAGAAATTTTGTGGTGCATGGTGGTTTTGCTCGTTGTTTTGTATTTTTGTTTAAGGAACTATGATTGGATTGGTAGTTTATGTATGTCGCGAGATATAATGAAAAAAAATATAATGAAAAAAAATCTTGCTAGTTTTCTTGGGTTTGGGTTTCCAAGATGAAATCTCAGTGTAAATTTTGTGTTTGCCATTGTATCTTTTATGTTTTATTAAGAATATGTTTGCAACAATTAATTGTACAGGGTTAAAACTTACAGTAATTATGGATTACCGTGGGCATGTGATATCAATTAATGCCTCCTATTCATGCCCCTCGTGGAAAATGGAAAGAAAAGCCTCAAGGAAGATCACATTAGATTAGGGCCAAGGGATAACCATCAAGGTGAAGTGAGGGAACATGGCTACAACCAAGAGCTGTCAATCAACCAACTCAACCTATGATCTATACTAGAATGCCCTTAACATTAAATAAAGCACAAATTATATAAATGATTAAAGTACTTGATAATAGATGACACGCCTTCATTCAAGAAGTAAGCTAGATGATGAAAAACACCAATTGGAGCATGGTTGGAGGGCTTTGAGGCATAGCTATATGTCATTCATCATAGGGCTGCTGGTTGGAAAGCTGAACAAATAGGAGAAAAGTTCTCTCCTAGGGGTTACCCACTTGTATGGGTCATGGGTAACAGTACCAAAATCCTTATTATTTCTCCTTCAAATAATCTAAAAAAGAATTTACAAGATGAATTTGTCATTGAATCTTGTTTTTAGTTCTTGGAAAGTATATATTTCTCATTGCACCAATCTAATTAAGAATTTGCAAGATGAATTGGTATCAAAATCTTTGTTATTTTTCATTACACTAATCTAAATAAGGATTTGTAGGATGAATATATTTCGTACCTAATTCCCAGAGTTAAATTTGGGTCCCAAGTCTCCAGGTCAAATAAGATAAAAATAATAGCATAAGTATTTTACCCTATACAAGCACATATGCTACACTGAAAAAACTCAAAAGCGTTACTTCAAACAATCCTAAATCTGTAGATTAAAAGCAAAAGGACTACATGCTTGCAGGAGGGAGCAGCATAACAAATATACAAACTATCACGCACAAATAAACCTTCATTAAATTTTCTAGTGAAAATTAAGGATTTGGGTCTTTGCCACAGCGCATCATAGCATGAGTTAAAAGCATGGAACATCTGCGCATCCCTTCCACCATCCGCCCAACTAAGGGTACACCCACTGTATGCCTATTCCACAGGGGCTTCTTATCCCACCTGCAACCAAAAAAAACCCTGCCATTTTTAGCCCCATTTAAACTTTCAATTCACACACCATCCCTTCATTTTACAGTCACAGAATCTACATGAAAGAGAAGACAAAAATTACCAGTCCTCGTGTCGGATGACCTTCCCTTGTTCAACCTGCAAGGATCTCAATTGTAGTCAATTTTACTGAAACGAAAACAAATCATGACAATCACATTGAGTTCTTCAAATATCTAAACAATTTCTTATTCCATCCTCAAACCTTTTTATTATATGCTATGATGTCCATACCTGAAGTTTGATGAGACTTGTCAAATCTATGTTTTTCCCCATAATTTTGTAATGTTGCTTGTTGTCAATTAGTATCTGTGAATAAACAATTTTGATAACTTAGATATTGTAGGCTTCACTGAAGAAAGCTCAAAAAAGGAGAGATCAATGAGGAACTAATGTTCCTCTTCCACCTGTTTCATATTTTTTCTTAAAGATAGATGTTTAATATTAGGGTAGAAGGTAATATCTTAAAAATAATCACCTCTCCGCTGCCAGGGGAATTTTCATTTTCTTGCACACTATATTCAACAATTTCTGATTCACTGAATATCTGCAGCAATATGCCCAAAACTACTGTTAATATAGTTTTCCAATATTTGCATTCTTTGTCATGGTGTCATAAAATAAACTAAAACAATGCTCAATACATCATCCTAGGACATATATTTCGCATCACTTAGCAAGATGAACATATGCATGTAGAAGTAAAATAATACCATGTTAAATCATATGCATTTTACAAAATGACATGTGTCATTATCATAAATACCATATAGAATCACAATGGCAGTGACAAGAAAAAACAGTAATAAAGGATAATCAGGCCATAGGTCAAGAAACCATACTGATTCAAAATGGAAGAGAAACATATGGAAAATATGTTGTACATTCACTAGAATTTACTGCTGGTCCATATTTCCCTTTTGATAAATGTAAACCCCAACACATGAGGGTCGTAAGTCCACCAAAATGACAACAATATGCAAGCCACTATACTACATATGTGGGTTGCTACTCTAAAGGAATGCCAAGAATCCTGACAATGTGCATCACTCTCCTAATATGCTGATCATTGAACTATATGTCAGTCACGTTGTTTCTCTAACATGTGATGAGTTGCTGATGTGGAATGCTGAGCTGTGGCTAAGGTGGCACAGTGAGTTGTTTGTTGGTCTGGCTGCTAAGATGACACAAATATAAGCTGCTCACACTGTAATATTCCGAATAGCAAATGAACAGCAATAAAAAGCAACATAAACAAAAACTACAACTACTAGAGAGACACCATGAAAAACACTGCAAACATTTAGGAAAGCTAAGCTATTTTATTATAAACTGGAAATAGGGAATGAGTATAAGAAGGTAATCAGAATGATGGCACCTTGACTTGCTCAAGGAAAGCTGAAATAACCCTCCAAACCCTGCTATGAATGGCTGCCCCCTCTCTGGACTGTGTAATTCTCTGAGCTGTTGCTTCTGCTAGAAAGTGTTGCCTCTGGCTGAAATGGAGCTCCTCTATGGGGCTGTTCCCCTGCTCAGAAAATTATGAAACTCCGGCTATGAACTCTCCTCCAAAAACCCGGAAAAACCCAAGAAGGAATTCTGGAAACGCTGACCTCAGAATCTGACCCCCTTGGGAAAATTATGCACTCCTGGTGAGTACGCTAGCCTATGAAGTGGATGACTGAAAATGCTGGCCTCAATATGCTCCAAAAGATCACTTGTGAAGGGCTGATCCCCTCACACTTCTCCTGGACTGAAACTACTGACTATCCCTCTCTCCCGGAGTTGCCCTCCTCCAAGACTATGTAACCCCTGTGAGAGACTACACTGCCTCAAAACTGTGTAACTCCTAGATGGATGATGCTACGTTCTCTGCGCTGGAAACTCAAGGTAAAGCTCCTCACGTGAGCAGGCACTTGAAGTCCCCCGAGGCTGAGGTTGGGATCTCTGCTCGAAGACACCCGTGTGTTGAACAACACTTGCAGACTTAGCTAAACAACGTAAGCATGCTCAATATCTGTCAAACATAAATTCTGAAGATGCATAATAGAATGAATGAGAAGCTAGCCTCTCCCTCCTTTTATGCTTGAGACCCTAACTCTCCCTTGGGCCCTGTTGACCACACTTTGTCAACTACCCCATAGCAGTACACCCACATTTTTTCAAATGGGATTCTTCATGTTCGACGTGGTTGCGCCATTCAGATTCCATCATCAGTCATCAGTCGACAGTTTTGCAAATGATGTAAACCCATTCTGCATGTCCATGTTATGATGTAAATGATCTAAGTAAGATCGTCAATGTATGTAACAACCTAGATAAGCCTAGTATGTTGTTGATGATCTCTATCCTAAGAGGTTTTTTGTCTCACTGATTCACGAAAGTGATCGACAGAGTTTTTCCCTCCAGCCTCACCCCAAAGCTAGGGTGGATTTTGTCATTAGCATGCTAAGTGAGTCCTAGTGTTTTCTATCGAGTCCTTATAAAAGTAGTTTGAGCTACTTGGTCTACTAGATCATTTTTTGAGTCGCAAAACTGGGTATTTATTCGAGGGTCTATATGAATGGGTATTCCCCCTTTATGTATGTAAATGTATTATCTCATTTAAAAGAGGGTTGGAAAAATAATTATAATCCCCTCTTGGTCAATTAATTAATAAAATCCTAAACCAGAAATTTAATTAATTTAGGGTCCTAAATTAGGATTAAATTTTTAAAGGCAAGATTTGTGGGTCCTTGGAAAATGATTTTGATTGCCCCAGGCCAAGGGAATATTAAGAATTTTAAGAAATATTGGACCCTTGGGCCTTGGTGGTTAAGTCAAGGTCAAAATTTTGGGGTAATTAACTCAAAAATAATAATTATGAGTTAATTAAAATTGAATTAAATGATAAATTCGTTTTTTCCCCAAAATTTTAATTTCAACGCTTCGGATTAAAAGATAATTAAATCTTTTGGACGGTTGAGATTATTTTGACGAGGATCATCCAAACTAGCCGTTAGAGATCTTGTCCTATAAATTTAGAGGTCTTTGTCAATATTGAGTCATCCGATCTCAGAATCGTGCACTTGCTCTTAGAAGCTCTTGTAAACTTTTTGAGGAATGAAGCATAAAGACTTTGGGGTTACAAATCTGGATGTTCCTTCTCAGATCTATGTGGTGAATTGTCTCTAAACTCTGCTACTTGGTTTCTTGCATTTTATGGTTGATGGCCTTCATGGATTAATCCGCATATAGGTATCTTATGCAGTTTTCTGGGTTTATAAAATAACATTCTGATTTTTCTGCAAAGGTCTCATGTTGTTTTCTTAAATCTCTATCGATCTAAGATTCAAATTTGAGTGTGCAGGGAAATTTTTTTTAAGATTGGGTGTCTAGGGAAGTTTTCGGTTGGACCAACCGACTCCCAATAAACATAAATCTGATAAGCTTTTTATTTGTTAAATTCCAGGTCTATCTTACGATATTTGTGATTTTGCAGGGTTTCGAAGGCTTGTGCCTCTCACTAAAATTTTAAATCTCTGAAAATTGTGCTAAAATGTTTTAAATTTGACCATGAGGGTTTTAAATTGTAAACTAGTTGTAAATTTGTAATTTTTTGTGTAAGGGTTTAATAGTTTTCTGGTGTGTAGCTTCGGATCTGACTAATTGTTGCAGGTTACAGGTTCAAATTGAAATTTTTTTTAAGATCTAAGGCAGATCTGGCCTCCAAAGGCCAGATCGGGCCTCAAACTGCTATTGTGGGCAGGATTTGGCATCATTTGATTTTGAGGAGCATATAAATTCAAGTTTGCAGTGAGGATCCCTTTAATTTGAGGGGAAAAAATTTAATTGCATTGTGTTTCATTGTTGTTTCTGTGCGTTGGCAAAAACTCCTGCAGCCATCCTCACATCTCTGCGTTATTTCTCTTGCTGCCTGCACGTCCTCCATCTCCGCGCTGATTTCGAATTTCATCGACCATCCTTTGCTATCCAGCATTTCTCTCCCACCGATCTGCATCACCTCTGCCCTCCGCGTGCATATCTCTTCTGCGATTTCTCCATCCTGCATATCCATCCAAATTCTCACGCCTTTCCTCTGTGCCGTCGAGTTAACCCTGGTGTTCCACTGTCGTCTGCATTTTTCTCCGTCCAGCGTCTAAACATCGACCCTCGAAACTTTCATTCATCGCTGCCTTCTCTGAAAACCGCAGCCTCCTCCTTACCGTCCAGCTTCCCATCCACACTGTGTTACCTTCCAAACCTGCCGTCGACGTCCCTGTCTCCCGTCCATGCCCCGTGCCAACCTGCAAGTTGCAAACGCAAAAACGCAAACGAATATAACGTATATACATTAGTCGGATTCGTTTTGTATGATTTTAGTTTTAGTTTTAATGTATTAGATTTTAATGATTCGATAGTGTTAGTCGACTTGTTTAAACTTTATTTTTAGTTTTAGACTTTAGCGTAAGTTAGATTTTAGATTTATTTTGGTTTAGGATTTTGTTAGGATTTAAATTTTTTTTTTTTAACTTAGTCTAATCATAGTTTTAGTTTAGTTTAATTTTTAGAAATTCTAACTTTTAGTTTCATTTAGTTTTAATTTCTTTTTTAGTTTTAGTTTAGTGTTTAGCTTTAGTTTTAGGGTTTAATTTAGTGTTAGATTCTAATATTTGACTTTAATTTAGTTTTAGTTTAATTTGTTTTAATTTAAATTTAGTTTAGTCTAAATTTAGTTTTGAATTAGATTTTAATTTTAGATCTAACTTTAGGATTTAGATTCAAGTTGTAGCTTAGATTTAGATTTTTTAAGTTTAGATTCAAAAAATAATAATAAATTTAAAAAAAAAAATCCTAAAAAATCTAGAAAATCCAAAAAATATAAAAAAATTTCAAATTTTCTATGGTCAAATGAGCTTTTGAAATTTCATCTTAAGAGTGACTATATAAAATCTTTGATTTGTATGGATCGAAATTAATTGAAGCATTTTAAATCCTGGCATTTTCATCGTATTGTTGCATGGTTGTAGTGTTTTCAATTGAATATCATTGATCAATCGTGTTTTAATAAGCAACAGTTAGTCATCACTTACTGGTTTATAATTGCATAACGGGATTTTATTTGACTCCATAAGGCACTGGTTTTAAATGTGAAATCTAATTTAGATCTGTGGAATCTCGTTCATTCTATCAAGTATTTGATGTTTTCGCTGTGTCTCCTGGATTTGTCATCCTCATTTATAATAGGGTCTACCTCCCTTAGCTTGCAAGGAGACAGTTTAAATAGAGAGATTGGGGATAAGAGTGACAGCCCCCAATCTGAGCCGTTGTCGCGGTGCCTGGACAATCTGTGCAACAACATTTTTTGGCGTCGTTGCCGGGGATAGAGTTTTTCTGTCCTTGGTCTTAACGACATTTTATAATCTTCTGATCTTTCGCTATTCATTAGCCTGTCGCAAGGGATCACATTTTTTGGCGTCTTTCATCTCTGCATATTTTTATCATCTTATCTTTCGTCATATCACTAATCATTTCATCATCGCATCTTTAGCACCTGGACATTTCGGTTGGCTTCTTGTTTGGGTGGCGACTCCACTTATTCATCTTTTTATTCCGAGACAAGAATCCCCCCCTCATATCCATCTGCTATCTCTCGATTATTTCTTCTGTTTTAGAATTAGTTTCATGTTCAAGTGGTGACTCCAATTCTTTCATTTCTTACAAGAGTTTTGCTAAGAAGTTCGTTTCTTGAGGACCTTTTAACTATTCTTGAACACGGATCTGTTTCTAAAATCTTAAAAACGACATCATGGATATTTTTGCCCCATGTAATTTTGCTAATATTCAGGGTTATCCCCATGATCTCCCTCAAATGGATGAATTACCTATCTTTCAAGGAAGTGATGCAGTTAGTGTTAAATCTCATTTGTTTTCTTTCACTAACTGGTGGAATAGATTTGCAGTTGCAAAAAATAATTTCGATGATGTAAAGATGAAAACTTTTGTTCTTACTTTTGGCGAGGATGTTGCTGAATGGTTTATGGAAAAGCTTGATAATTCATTCAATACTTTTGAATCCATTGTAACTGCCTTTAAGGAAAAGTATGGTGATAAAAGGGAAGAAAGGCATTTGGTAAGGGAAATCAGTACCATAAAAAAGAAAGAAAATGAAACGACTGAAGAATTTAACAGGAGATTTAATGGTATCCTTAGAGAAATATCTCAAACTCATAAACCTCCTGATGGATCTCTTCTGAATTTTTACATTGATGCTTTTGATTCTGATACTTCATATGAGTTAAGGCGGGCTAAAACTGCAAATTATAAAGCTTGTCAATCTTTAGCTGAGGAGATTGAAAAAGATAAGAAAGCATCTGGAATGTTCGAAACTCCAGATTTTGATAGGTCTTTGACAGATACTCTAGAAGATGATGATGACCCTATGAAAAGGTTAATGCAAAAACTTGAAAGCATGGAGCTTAATCATGCTAAGAAACTTGAAATCATGGAGCTTAATCATGCTAAAGAAATAAGTGTCTTACAGGCTAGGTTGGTTCAAATGGAAAGGGCTCAAACGCAGAATTCCCAACCTAGAAATAATAATGCTTTGCAGAAAAGAGGCCTATCTTATGAGCAAAGACCGACAAATCAGCTTGAGTTTGCAAATCTTGTGGATGAAGTTCCCCTTTATTGTAGAGTTTGTGATGCTCTTCATGAAGAGGCTACTTGTCCCATTGTCAAAAGGATCATAGCTAGTAGAATGGCAAGGTCAAGTCATCAAATTAATGTTGTTGGTAAGGATTATCACATGCATATAGAAGATCATGAAAGTCAGGTTAAAGAGCCAGCTCAGATGATTAAGGATGTGCAACCCAATCATACGAAAATAATTCAAAACATGGAAGCTAACCAAATCAATCTTCAAAATAAGATAACTTCCATGGAAGCAAGTCATGCACAGGAAATAAATGTCATGGAAAACAGGTTAAAGATCATGGAATTTAATCACTCCAATCACATAATTGCCATGGAAGAAAAACATGTTAAGGAAATGACGAACATGGAAACAAATCATAAGAAAGAGATGAGTTGTATGCATAGTTTCTTCATGGCCATGAAAGCAGATAATGATGAATCAATAAAAAACATGGAACATAGATTGTTGATGATTGAAGAGAGTCATGCGAAGGAAATGACTGCCATGAAGGAAAATCACTTGCTGGAAATAAAAAATATGGAGGCAAATCAGACGAAATTAATAGTAAGGCATGCCAGGGAGATGAGTTCCATACAAAAGAAATTGGAAAAAATGGAAGAATTACAAAAGTTTCAGCCGAAATTTGATTACGAAGATTCATCAACAGATCATGAGACTTCTTTTCTGCTAAAGCCATTCCCATCTCATCATACAGAGGATTTAACTATGGTTTCAAAGGATGTTGAGAGAGACCAAGCTTATGTGTCACAATTGACAGAGTATATCCAGAATAATATTAATCACGCTCCAAGTTCTTCCGATATTTTGTACAAACATCTTCAAGATGAGGACAAGAAATCTACAATGGTCTCATTGCTGACATCACAACCCACTCAGACGAAGAGAAGGAAGAAGAAAGGAAGAAGTAAGCGGTTTGATTCGTCTGATGGTCGAGAGCAGCTTGACATTCGGATAAGACAGAGTCCCACAATTAGCAAGATTGGGCATGGCACATCTGAAAAGCAGCCCACAAACTTGCCTGAAAGTAGGCAAATGCTCAGCATACACTATATTGAGCACATCTGATGCCATAGGGCATCCTTTGTATTGTATCTCTAACTTTACACCTTGTTATTTCAGCATTTCATTTTGCAGTTAGAGTAGATTTACTTTTCATGTTAAGTAGAATAATAAATAAAAGAAGAGCTTCTATTTTTCATGAAGTTAATGTTATATGATGATATTTGGATGGACGCTATTTATGTAAGCTTGTGTGTTGCTTGGATGCAGATTCTGGATTCTCACATTCCTTCAATGAAGCAACGTGTCCCCAAGTAGAGCCAGATGTTGACCACACTTTGTCAACTACTCCATAGCAGTACACCCCCATTTTTTCAAATGGGATTCTTCATGTTCGACGTGGTTGCGCCATTCAGATTCCATCATCAGTCATCAGTCAACAGTTTTGCAAATGATGTAACCCATTCTGCATGTCCATGTTATGATGTAAATGATCTAAGTAAGACCGTCAATGTATGTAACAACCTAGGTAAGCCTAGTATGTTGTTGATGATCTCTATCCTAGGAGGTTTTTTGTCTCACTGATTCACGAAAGTGATCGGCAGAGTTTTTCCCTCCAGCCTCACCCCAAAGCTAGGGTGGATTTTATCATCAGCATGCTAAGTGAGTCCTAGTGTTTTTTATCGAGTCCTTGTAAAAGTAGTTTCAACTACTTGGTCTACTAGATCATGTTTTGAGTCGCAGAATTGGGTATTTATTTGAGGGTCTATACGAATGGGTTTTCCCCCTTCATGTATGTAAATGTATTATCTCATGTAAAAGAGGGTTGGAAAAATAATTATAATCCCCTCTTGGTCAATTAATTAAATTTTTTGGTCAATTAATTAATAAAATCTTAAACTAGAAATTTAATTAATTTAGGGTCCTAAGTTAGGATTAAATCTTTAAAGGAAAAATTTGTGGGTCCTTGGAAAATGATTTTGAAAGCCCCAGGCCAAGGGAATATTGAGGATTTTAAGAAATTTTTGACCCTTGGGCCTTGGTGGTTAAGTCAAAGTCAAAATTTTGGGGTAATTAACTCAAAAATAATATTTTTGAGTTAATTAAAATTGAATTAAATGATAAATTCGTTTTTTCCCCAAAATTTTAATTTCAACGCTCCAGATTAAAAGATAATTAAATCTTTTGGATGGTTGAGATTATTTTGACGAGGATCATCCAAACTAGCCGTTAGAGATCTTGTCCTATAAATTTAGAGGTCTTTCTCATTTTTGAGTTATCCGATCTGAGGATCGTGCACTTGCTCTTAGAAGCTCTTGTAAACTTTTTTTGAGGAATAAAGCATAAAGACTTTGGGGTTACAAATCTGGATGTTCCTTCTCAGATCTATGTGGTGAATTGTCTCTAAACTCTGCTACTTGGTTTCTTGCATTTTATGGTTGATGGCCTTCATGGATTAATCCGCATATAGGTATCTTATGTAGTTTTCTGGGTTTATAAAATAACATTCTGATTTTTCTGCAAAGGTCTCATGTTGTTTTCTTAAATCTCTATCGATCTAAGATTCAGATCTAAGTGTGCAGGGAATTTTTTTTAAGATTGGGCGTCTGGGGAAGTCTTCGGTTGGACCAGCCGACTCCCAATAAACATAAATCTGATAAGCGCTTTATTTGTTAAATTCCGGGTCTATCTTACGATATTTGTGATTTTGCAGGGTTTTGAGGCTTGTGCCTCTCACTAAAATTTTAAATCTCTGAAAATTGTGCTAAATTGTTTTAAATTTGACCATGAGGGTTTTAAATTGTAAACTAGTTGTAAATTTGTAATTTTTTGTGTAAGGGTTTAATAGTTTTATGGTGTGTAGCTTCAGATCTGACTAATTGTTGCAGGTTACAGGTTCAAATTGAAATTTTTTTTAAGATCTAAGGCAGATCTAGCCTCCAAAGGCCAGATCGGGCCTCAAACTGCTATTGTGGGCAGGATTTGGCATCATTTGATTTTGAGGAGCATATAAATTCAAGTTTGCAGTGAGGATCCCTTTAATTTGAGGGGAAAAATTTAATTGCATTGTGTTTCATTGTTGTTTCTGTGCGTTGGCAAAAACTCCTGCAGCCATCCTCACATCTCTGCGTTATTTCTCTTGCTGCCTGCACGTCCTCCATCTCCGCGCTGATTTCGAATTTCATCGACCATCCTTTTGCATTCCTCAAAGATTTCTCCCATCGATCCGCACTCACCTCCGCCCTCCGCGTGCATATGTCTCTCCGCCCCCATCCCGCATATCCATCCAAATTCTCACGCTTTTCCTCCGTGCCGTCGAGTTAACCCCGAGAAACGACCGCCACGTATTTTTCTCCATCTAGCGTCCAAACATCGACCTCTAAACTTCCATTCATCGGCTACCTTCTCTCGAAAACCGTGTACCGCCCTCCTACCGTCCGGCCTTTCCCATCCGACACCGTGTTACCTTTTCCAAACTCCGTCGCCGACGGCCTCCTCGTCTCCTCGTCCATGCCTGGTAATAACCTCGTGTTGGCAAACGAATATAACGTTTATACATTATTTGATTCGTTTGTATGATTTTAGTTTTTTGGTTTTAATGTATTAGATTTTAATGATTCGTTCTTTGTTAGTCAACTTGTTTAAACTTTATTTTTAGTTTTAGACTTTAGCGTAAGTTAGATTTTAGATTTATTTTGGTTTAGGATTTTGTTAGGATTTAAATTTTTTTTTTTTAACTTAGTCTAATCATAGTTTTAGTTTAGTTTAATTTTTAGAAATTCTAACTTTTAGTTTCATTTAGTTTTAATTTCCTTTTTAGTTTTAGTTTAGTGTTTAGCTTTAGTTTTAGGGTTTAATTTAGTGTTAGATTCTAATATTTGACTTTAATTTAGTTTTAGTTTAATTTGTTTTAATTTAAATTTAGTTTAGTCTAAATTTAGTTTTGAATTAGATTTTAATTTTAGATCTAACTTTAGGATTTAGATTCAAGTTGTAGCTTAGATTTAGATTTTTTAAGTTTAGATTCAAAAAATAATAAAAAATTTAAAAAAAAAATCCTAAAAAATCTAGAAAATCCAAAAAATATAAAAATATTTCAAATTTTCTATGGTCAAATGAGCTTTTGAAATTTCATCTTAAGAGTGATTATATAAAATCTTTGATTTGTCTAGATCGAAATTAATTGAAGCATTTTAAATCCTGGCATTTTCATCGTATTGTTGCATAGTTGTAGTGTTTTCAATTGAATATCATTGATCAATCGTGTTTTAATAAGCAGTAGTTAGTCATCACTTACTGGTTTATAATTGCATAACGGGATTTTATTTGACTCCATAAGGCACTGGTTTTAAATGTGAAATCTAATTTAGATCTGTGGAATCTCATTCATTCTATTAAGTATTTGATGTTTTAGCTGTGTCTCCTGGATTTGTCATCCTCATTTATAATAGGGTCTACCTCCCTTAGCTTGCAAGGAGACAGTTTAAATAGAGAGATTTGGGATAAGAGTGACAGCCCCCCATCTGAGCTGTTGTCGCGGTGCCTGGACAATCTGTGCGACAACAGGCCCCATTGCATTGAGCTGTCCTCCCTTGCCATGTTGCCTTGCCTACTCTGCGTTGTCCTGGCCCATGCTGCCTTTGCACTGTCACTTGGCCCCCCTGGGCCCCACTGTAAAATCAGAATGTTCGCTAAGTGACTTTAGGGAGTTTATTTCTTCTATGTTGGGTTATGGGTCCCAACGCCCCTTTATTTGTGGCTGAACATTAGGAAATCAATATCTGAGCAAAAATTAATATTGCCAATTAACTGCTGCTAATTGGGAATATTACAATCCTCCCCGCCAAAATGTTGCTTGTCCTCAAGCAACTGCAAATATAGGTGTTGCAGAATCTTCTCTCTCCCAAGTGGCATCCTCATCCGGAAGATTCCACCATCTCACCAAATACTCCTTGACTGTCCTGCTCCGTAGCTGTCTCTCCCGAGTGTCTAAAATGGCTTCTGGCTATAACACCAAATGCCCCTCATCATCTGTGAGTTGAAGCTCCTCTGTTGCAGACTGCAGTCACCTGCTACTCCAATGCCTTCTTCATGCATAATACATGAAAAATGTTATGTATCCTACTCCCTGGTGGCAACTCCAACTCATAAGAAACCTTCCTTACCCAACGGATCACCCTGTAAGGCCCATAGAAGCGAGGCTTGAGCTTCTCGGCCCCCTTCTGCTTCTCGGCCGTAGACTGTCGGTACGGCTGAAGTCGGAGGTAGACCAAGTTACCTACCTCAAAATGTCTCTCTACCTGGCCTCTATCTGCATATAGCTTCTGTTGGTTCTGTGCTATGGTTAAGTTGTCCTTAAGAGCCCAGAGTATATCTTGGCTCTCTTGGATCTAGTCCTTGGCTCTGGGGTCCTTGCTAGCTCCAAACATAACATCAACAAAAGTCAGAGCATGATATCCATATAAAGCATAAAATGGAGACATACCGATAGACATGTGGAAAATGGTGTTGAAGAAGTATTCTTCAAAGTGCAACCAATGCAGCCATGCCTTTTGCTGACCCGTGACATAGTTCCGCAAGTAGCCTTCTAGCCACTTGTTCACTATATGAAGGTGATAGCTAGTACTAGGAGTTAACTCTGTACCCACCAAACGAAAGAGCTCCTGCCAAAAGCCGCCCAGGAAACAACTATCCCTATCACTGACTATGGTCTTAGGAAGACCATCTAATCTGAAAACATCAATGAAGAATAGCTCGGCCATCTGTGCAACTATGTACCGCGTTGATATAATGAAGAAATGGGCATACTGTGTTAGTCGATCAACGACCACAAAGATGCAATCCTTGCCCTGCACCATGGGCAACCCAGTAATGAAATCCATAGAAATTCTTTCCCACTTTCCTTCCGAAATGGGAAGCGGCTATAACAATCCGGCTGGGTGGCTCATCTCCCCCTTGTTCCTTTGACACACCTCGCACTCCCTGACATGTCGCAATACCTCCTCCTTGAGGCCTCTCCAAGAGAACCTCTTCCTGATGGCCCTGTAAGTCTTCGTGAATCCCTGATGGCCTGATAGCGAATAATCGTGGGATGCATGCAATATCTTCTCCTTGAGCTGAGAATCCCTAGTCAAGAAGATCTTATCTCTGTAGTAGATGACCTCATCCATAACCCTATACCTGTCATCTGAAACCTGGCCATCCAACACCTCACAAGCAAAGTGGTCCTTGGAGTACTCTACCAACAGTTGAGCCCTCCAGTCTGCATCTAGGCTCATCAAGGACAACGTTGCTGGTCTGCGAGAAAAAGCATCAGCCACTACATTGTTCTTCCCTTTGACATACTCAATGTCAAAGTCGTAGGCGTGGATCTTACTGACCCACTTCTGTTGCCTCTCCTGCAACTGCTTTTGCCCGAGGAAAAACTGAAGGCTGTTGTGATCAGTCCTCACCCAAAACTCGTTGCCTACCAGATACTGTCGAAACTTGGCCAATGCATGCATAATGGCCACCATATCCTTATCGTATATCAGATACAACCTCTCATGCGGCAATAGCTTCCTGCGCTTCAAAGCTATAGGGTGGCTCCCTTGCATCAATACTGCGCCTACTCCCTCCCCCGAAGCATCACACTCCAGAATGAAGGGTTGCGTGAAGTCCGGCAATGCCAACACCAGACAGTTGTTCATCACCTCCTTGAGCCTATCAAAGGCCCTATGCACAGTATCAGTCTAGCCAAATGCCCCCTTCTTGGTGAGATCTGTGAGGGGTGCAGCAAGTTGGGAAAACCCCTTGACAAACTTCCGGTAGTAGGTGCAGATGCCTACAAACCCCTGGATTTTTGTCACATTCTTCGGTTTCAGCTATTCTCGGATGGCCCAGATCTTCTCCTCATGGACTCTCACTTCGTCCACACCAATAATATGCGCCAAGTAGAGCATCTCTGTCAATCCAAACTCGCACTTGGAGAGCTTAGCACAGAAATGCTGCGCCTCCAAAATACACAGTATAGCCTCAATGTGCTGCAAGTGCTCCTCCAAAGTGCGACTGTATATAAGGATGTCATCAAAGAACGCCAACACAAACTTCCTCAACTAACCACGGAAGATGTGGTTCATGCAAGACTGAAAGGTGGCCGGTGCGTTGGTTAGCCCGAAGGGCATCACCAGAAACTTGAAGTGGCCATAGTGGCACCTGAATGCAGTCTTGGGGGCATCCTGGTCCCTCACCCTAATTTGATGGTACCCCAACCTTAGATCAATCTTGGAGGAGAACTTCGAACCCCTCAGCACATCCATCAACTCATCAATCCTGGGGATGGGGTATCGATTCTTCATGGTCTTTTTGTTGAGTGCCCTATAGTCGATGCACATCCGCAATGTGCCATCCTTCTTCTTCACCAGAACAACAGAAGAAGCAAACGGGCTAGTACTGGGCTGGATGTGTCCCAGTGCTAAGAGCTCATGGATAGCTCTCTCAATCTCATCCCTGTAGGCCTTGGGGTAACTATAGGGGGTGGTGATCATTGCCTGGATCCCTTCCTCCAACTCAAGGATATGCTCAAACCCCCGGTCCGGTGGCTGCCCCAATGGTATGTCCACAAAAACCATGGAGTACCTGTCCAATATCGACTGCACATCGGGGTGTATTGACCATCCTGTGGCTCTTGACTCTGAAATATGCAGTTCTATTTCCCACTATATGTCTCCCTTCCGGAAGTCTGCCTCCATCCTGTGTGTTGAAACTGTCTACGAAGGGTATGTGTGCATGCCTCTGATCATCACATGCTTCCCACACTTCTTTTCTGTCCACTCCATCTCTAGTGTCTCCCAGTCTGTGGTGACCTTACCCAGCGTAATCAGCCATTGTACTCCCATACCACATTGGTATATGGGATGCAACCACAAAGAAGTGATCTATCATCGTGTAGGTCCCCATGGTCACTGTCAATGCCGGAACATACCTCATACATTGCATGGTTTTGGCGCCCGATACCAGCACTGAGAAGCCATCAAAACTCTCTGTAGGTATGCCCCTCCTCTCTACTAGCTGGGCATCAATAAATTTATGAGTGGCCCCGTTGTCTACCAGAACTGAAACACCCTTTCCTTTCACAGTGCTTCAGACACGCAGTGTCAAATACTTCGGAACTCCTCGCAGATATGCAAGGACTCCTCTTGTGGGTGCAAACGCTACCCCTCCTGCTCCTGGGGGAGGTGGTGGTGGATGATCACCTCTCCGTGCTACAGCGCTGGCCTCTCCCTCTATCTCCTCATAAGCATCCTCTTCTCCCTCATTGTCGGAGAAGACCTCGATGTAATGTACCTTCCCTGCGGCAGATCGATGACCCAGTACCCATGGCTCCTGGCATGTGAAGCATAGCTTCCTCCGTCTCAAGTCTCTCCGAGTGTCATCGTCCAAAGGGCCTCGGCCCTGGTTCCCCTTCAGCAATAGAACTCTTGTGTCCTTCCCCTTCAGCTGAAATGTCGGTCTCTGGGGGAAAGGAGCTCTAGTCTTGGGCAAAGCATCCTACAAGTCTCTTGTCCTCTCGACTGCATCATGAAGTGTAACAGGCCTAGTGGACCTGACTAACCCATTGCAAGAGGTCACATGTCATCCATTCGTGTAGCTGAACTTTCAGACTGTATTCTTCCAAGGCTAAAACTGTGCTATCCAAGTTGTACTTCCTTTTTCAAACTCATATACATCGAGAATCTCAGATTGCGTCCGAATTGTGGGGATGTATGTATGCCGAGACTGTGTTTAGGATGATTGTGTAATATTACCTCATATACATGCATGCCGAACTGAAGTATCACTGAACTTGTGATGTAGGTGACATGTTTCATAATAGCACTGTAATGTAACCAAGCTGAGATTGTAACCTTCAAACTGAAGTGGATTTGTATCACTGATAGCCTTTTCTTGTAACCAAAGCTCTGATACCATGTTGAGAATTTGGAGGGCTAGTGATTAACACAAAATTCTCTTCTTGATAATTACTTGTGAGCTTACTTATGTATTCTCTTCTTTAACTTAGTTAATCTTTCATCAAGTCAATTATCAAAGTACACACAAGTTAGGCTCCTTTTGGATAACGTCTTTCTTTTTCACTTATACTTAACTTAGTGTAAGACCGAACAATATTACTTGGGCTTCCAGTGACTGCATGGATATATGATTGGCAATAGTCTAATTACACACCATTCCTAATTCGAGTCTTTAATATATAACCACGTATCACTTATTATGAACCGCATCAAAATTATGTTTGATATATATGATCCCATTATCATATTTCTGTTTCCTTTTCAACGCAGTCATACAATCATAGAAGCTTTACCGAAGCTCTGGTTTGTTTATACTTATATCAGATATACGACATAATAGATTGCACTTTGTTCTATTCTTAAACCCGTACTTTGTCCTGTCCTGAAGTCCGCACTTGACTGTCCTGAAGTCCGCATTCGATTACAGACTTGTCTGAAGTCTATTTACTGATCCGCATATTTGACCCTTGAACATTTCTCTCGTATACATATTTATTCCATATCTCATCCGTTGTAAACCTATGTTCCAAAATCTGTTCTTGATGGCTATCCGAAATCTGTTTCGTTTCCTGTACTGTGTTAGAGAGATCTGCACCTTGTTCCTTTTGACTAAGACATATCCATATTACTTGCTTCCTGTCCCATTCTCCACATTATATGCTGTCCCTTTTCGGCATTGTAGTTTACAAGTAAGTCCACAATAGGTTCATATATATCCGCTCCTTTTAACTCAGATAGATCCACAGTCTTCCTTTATCCGACCATAGACTCAGGGGTATTCGCATTGATTCCTTCTGTTGTGACCGCATACCTTATGTGTATATATATAGGGCACATCCCCTTAAGCAAGCCAGCCATATAGCTATGAGTGAGGCCGACTAGATAACGTTTATCTCAGCGTCGATGAGGTACCAAAAATACACTTTATTATTTTTGTCTTCTTCTTTTCATAAATACATAATTACATAGCCAACATGAAAACCGACCTAGTTACACTTTTCAACACTCCCTCTTAACTAGGGAGGTATTCATACAGGTACATGGTCACTTTCAAACTGAAGAATCTCATAAGAAGAATTGGATTGGTAATCGCATCTGTATAGCATCATATCAACCAGCATTGTCCTAGTGTAAGGCCTTGACTAACAAACCCATCTCTCAACGAGACAATGGGCTATAATGCTGGCGAGACACATGACTTATAGACACCATCGTCATTGTCTCTCCAAGGTACATACTCCACTCGAGTGTTCCCAAAGTATGACCTTCTTGGCCTATTCTTCTCTTGAGTAGCTAGCCCTCAAAGAATATCGGTCCCCAACTACTCTTACCTTGAATTCCCTAACACATTCTCAAAGAGTATCGAATGCCAGATGATTACCCAATCCTCCATTCTGTCTTCCTAAGAACAGAATGATGTGTCTATCTCTCCCTCTCAACTAGGGAGGACCTATTCCACAAGGGAATGTACTCATTCATATTCAAGGAATGTACCTAAGCTCATTCTTAGGAATTACCAAGTTTCTTCTAGGTAAGAAACTTATCATCAGGCTCCCTCTTAACCAAGGACCTCCAGCAGCAATGGTGAGACACCCAGCTGCTCATGAAGAATTCCTGTCCTCGATGTCATGGATTTCGATATTGAGGAATCTCTAACTTTTGGCTTCATAGGGCACAAATCATCCATCACTTTCATCCTAAGTCATGTCAAATATCAGAAAGTGATTCATCAGATTTCCTTATCTGGTCCACTGTTATGCCATGCTGCTTTCCTTCGAATCATCTCCAAGGATCATACATCCTTTCTCATGATTAGCAGCCCTGCACAAATTCATCCAGATAAACATATACATATGAACTTTTAAAACAAAGGTTACCTCAGAGATAATATTTCACCACGACATCTTTCTGTAAGCATTGGCATCCTTCATATAGATTGACACATCTCCTAATGATATGCTTTTTGCCAAAGGTATTCTTCTTTACGAAACTTCCGTCAGAGTTTACATATCTTTCCAAGAGATCTCTTAGTCACATATTTTTGGCTTCCGGATGGTAACTGCCTCTTGACATGGTTGCATTTCGTGATCTCTTCCTCTCTGCACATTCTTTATTCCCAGGAACTTACAATTTTTCTAGTTCCTTGTTCATATACAACCACCTCATATTCCATGAGGACATATTATTTTGATTTCATTTGTCCATGCACTGAGAGATACTCCTCCATAGATCATACTTCTAAATACAGAAGTTCATTACCTGCAACCATATGACATGACTTCACAGCATCCAATGTTTAGCATATAAATATATACATACCTCATACCCTTTTACCCTTGAGTCATCTTCAAGAATGAAGAGCTTCATTCTCTTGGCATGCTTCATCAATATCCCAGAAATCTGTTTCCATGATGACCCTTGCTTTTGATGACTACTTTATATTTGTAATGTTATCAGAGAGGTTTTCCTGGAGCTGATTCACCAAGAGCTCGTACCATGCTATCATCAGGATGCTACAATACTTCCTATCATATAACCAACATAAAATCACTTAAAGAAGAAGATGATCTCAATCATAGTGTAGATCCCTTGCTTCTTCTTTCTTAGATTTTTCTTTGAATCAGGTTCTTCCTTCAAATGTTTGAGTTCTGCAAAACTATTGCCTTCAACTTGTCTTCTTCCTTAGAAACCCTAGGTTGATGAGTGAGGTAACTTATCCCATGATCTTGTTACCCTCATGATCATATGAGTTCTTGTTTCTTATACTCCCATGATGTCACATCGCATCAAATCTTAAGTAGGATCTAGGAGCTATAAAGAGACTTATTATGAGGGAGACTAGTCTTAATGATCTCTTACTCTCTCTTTCCATCCACTCCTTCCATCAATTCCGATGACATGAACCTTCTTGTACTGTTCATAATTCTACTTTCAGCTTCTTTTGTGTCTTCAATATTGTTCATGTGAGAGAACCTTAAGAGTTTCTTTCCATGAATTCAAAGGAGACCCTTATGTATGACTTCAATTATCTATGAGGACCATGACTATGCAAGGATCTTTGGTAATACAATCACCTTAGGTATCTCCTTGCAAATCGAAGTCATTTAACCAAAATGAAAATGAAAATGAAAGATACTTACTTGGCAAGTGAAGAGGAGATCTTCACCTTGTTCTTCCTTGAATGATCTTCTTCTTAGGTTGTTCCAGACTTGAGGTCACATGTCATCCATTCGTGTAGCTGAACTTTCAGACTGTATTCTTCCAAGGCTGAAATTGTGCTATCTGAGTTTTGCTTCCTTTTTCAAACTCATATACATCGATAATCTCAGATTGAGTCCAAACTTTGGGGATGTATGTATGCCGAGACTGTGTTTAGGATGACTGTGTAATATTACCTCATATGCATGCATGTCGAACTGAAGTATCACCGAACTTGTAATGTAGGTGACATGTTTCGTAATACCACTGCAATGTAACCAAGTTGAGATTGTAACCTTCAAACTGAAGTGGATTTGTATCACTGATAGCCTTTTCTTGTAACCAAACCTCTGATACCATGTTGAGAATTTAGAGGGTTGGTGATTAACACAAAAGTCTCTTCTTGATAATTACTTGCGAGCTTACTTATGTATTCTCTTCTTTAACTTAGTTAATATTTCATCAAGTCAATTATCAAAGTACACACAAGTTAGGTTAACGTCTTTCTTTTTCACTTATACTTAACTTAGTGTAAGACCGAACAATATTACTTGGGCTTCCAGTGATTGCGTGGATATATGATTGACAGTAGTCTAATTACGCACCATTCCAAATTCGAGTCTTTACTGTATAACCACGTATTACTTATTATGAACCACATCAGAATTATGTTTGATATATATGATCCCATTATCGTATTGTTGTTCCTTTTCAACACAATCATACAATCATAGAAGCTTTACTGACGTTGTGGTCTGTTTATACTTATATCAGATATACGACGTCGTAGATTGCACTTTGTTCTATTCTTAAAGCCATACTTTGTCCTGTCCTGAAGTCCGCACTTGACTATCCTGAAGTCCGCATTCGATTACAGACTTGTCTGAAGTCTATTTACTGATCCGCATATTTGACCCTTGAACATGTCTCTCGTATACATATTTATTCCATATCTCATCCGCTGTAAACCTCTGTTCCAAAATCTGTTCTTGATGGCTATCCGAAATCTATTTCGTTTCATGTACTGCGTCAAAGAGATCTGCACCTTATTCCTTTTGACTAAGACACTTGCTTCTTGTCCCATTCTCTGCATTATATGTTGTCCCTTTTCGGCATTGTAGTTTAGAGGTAAGTCCGCAATAGGGTCATATATATCCGTTCCTTTTAACTCAGATAGATCCGCAGTCTTCCTTTATCCGCACTGTAGACTCAGGGGTATTCGCATTGATTCCTTCCATTGTGACCACATACCTTATGCGTATATATATAGGGCACATCCCCTTAAGCAAGCCAACCATATAGCTGTGAGTGAGGCCGACTAGATAATGTTTATCTCAGCGTTGATGAGGTACCAAAAATACACTTTATTATCTTTGTCTTCTTCTTTTCATAAATACATAATTACATAGCCAACATGAAAATTGACCTAGTTACACTTTTCAACATCTAGCACCATCACTGAAAGTCTCAAGAACTCAAAAATGTAAGTTTTTGGGTTCTTGGTCTGTTTGAGCTTGGTCAGCTCGACAAAATGCTCTTTCGGATCCTTCCGGTCAAACCTCTCCACCAATCTTCGGGTGAACTTTGCATACGCTGTCACTGCTGAGTGACCCAGCGTGGCCATCCCATGGAACCACCAGTCATGGTCTTCCCCCTCAAGGTGCAGCGCTGCCACCTTGATGGCCTCCACCTCTGCCATCTGCTTTAGCTAAAAGTAAATGTCCAACTTTTCTACCTAAGCTTTTGTTGAACATTTAGATGACCTGTCATAAGTTGGCAAGAAAAATCTGCCCATGGTATGTTGCAGCTCACCTCCCTGCGTGTACCCACCTCCTCTATTCTGGTTGCGGGGTCTGTTGTTGTTCTTTAGCTGGCATAAATCATGGAAAGAGAGAGCTTCACCAAACTCTCTCCCATATGACTAATACTCTGCAAAATAGTCTTGTAATGAGCCATCTTCAGCTCCTGGGGTCCTCCCGTTCCTGTACCTGCAGTCAAGAATGTGGGCATAGTGGAACATGGGGGAGTGCGTAGCACCACCTACTGCGCTGTGTTCTGCTCCTATGTGTGATGGGAAGTGTCGGACCCTTCTCCGATGTGAAATCCCCTTGGGGTTTCACGCTATCTATTCTCCCCGATAATCTTCTGACCCATCTCCTCTATTTTCCTAGAGAGCTCTTGTATAGACTTCAAGAGGAGATTCCCAAACTCCTTCTCATCATCTATTTCCTCTGCCATAGGTGCTTTCTCCTCTGCGTCCTCTACTGGAACGTAGTCCCCCTCTTCAAATGTGGGCTCGAGCCTCCGCTCTTGACTCCTGTATCGCTGCTTCTGATAAGTGATGTATTCTTTATCTCTGAGTGTCATAGACTAATCTACTCCATAGGCTGAGCCAAGTCTATGAGCTTTGATACCACTGTAATATTCTGAATAGGAAATAAACAACAATACTAAGCAACATAAACAAAAACTACAGCTTCTAGAGAGACACCATGAAAAACACTGCAAACATTTTGGAAAGTTGAACCATTTTATTATAAAATGGAAATAGGGAATGAGTACAAGAAGGTGATTAGAATGATGGCACCTTGGCTTGCTCAAGGCAAGCTGAAATAACTCTTCAAACCCTGTTATGAATGGTTGCTCCCTTTCTAGACTGCGTAATTCTCTGAGTTGTTGCTGCTGCTGGAAAGTGTTGCCTCTGGCTTAAATGGAGCTACTCTTTGGGGTTGTTCCCCTGCTCAGAAAATTATGAAACTCCATCTATGAACTCTCCTCCAAAAGCCTAGAAAAACCCTGGAAGGAATTTCGGAAAGGCTGACCATGGAATCTGACCCCCTTGGGAAAATTACGCACTCCTAGTGAGTACGCTGGCCTCTGAAGTGGATGACTAGAAATGCAGGCCTCAATCTGCTACAAAAGATCACTTGTGAAGGGTTGATCCCCTCACACTTCTCCCGGACTGAAACTACTGACTATCCCTCTCTCCCGGAGCTGCCCTCCCCCAAGACTATGTAACCCCTATGAGAGATTGCGCTGCCTCAAGACTGCGTAACTCCCGGATGGATGATGTTGCGTTCTCTATGCTGGAAACTCAAGGTAAAGCTCCTCACCTGAGCGGGCACTAAAAGTCCCCTGAGGCTGAGGTTGGGATCTCAGCTCGAAGACACCTGTGTGCTGAACATCACTTGCAGACTTAGCTAAACAGTGTAAGCGTGCTCAATATCTGTTAGACAGAAATTTTGAAGATGCATAATAGAATGAATGAAAAGCTAGCCTCTCCCTCCTTTTATGGTTGAGACCCTAACTCTCCCTTGGGCCCCACTGCGTTGCGTTGTCCTCCCTTGCCATGTTGCCTTGACTACTCTACATTGTCCTGGCCCACACTGCCACTGGGTTGCCTGGCCCACGCTGCCTCTACGTTGTCCCTCTCCTTGCGCTGTCACTTGGTCCCCCTGGTCCCCACACTGAAATCAAAATGTTGGCTATGTGATTTTAGGGATTTTATTTCTCCTAAATTGGGTTATGGGTCCCAACACCCCTTTATTTGTGGCTGAACATTAGAAAAGAAAAATCTGAGCAAAAATTAATATTGCCAATTAGCTGCTGCTAATTGGGAATATTACCCACACCCAATGTTGCTAAGCTGGCATAAGGTGCTCACACGTTGGGTGTGACTAAGGCTTTGTATTGGTTGTGCAAGAAGGAGATACGATGAACCCAAAAGAACCTCTTGCATGGAGTCATTTAGTGTATTAAATCCTGAGAAAAGTCTGGCATGAACCAGGAGTGCACAGATTCATAGGTCAATCATCCATCTAAATGAGCAATGGTACCCTATTATGTCAGAGTGAGGAGTGTTGGTGCCCATTTTGTTGGAAGGATTTTTTTTTTTGAAGAAAACTACACAACATTAGCTAACAAAAGCGGTAACTTTTGTTGCAACTACTCAAAGTATAAGTACTTGTGTTGGGAATTGACATGCTTTGACAATCTCGAAAAGTTGGGTTTATTTGAATGTTGTCCTTATTGGTCACTTTATGGGCTGATTTTCACATGGTTTGAGGGCTGATTTGCATTTATGACAGCAACAGGGTATTTTGATGCAATAGATGGGAGGACTTGGATTAATTTCACTCTCTTGTTGAAGCTTGATGATGTGGACTTGCCTTGAAACCTTGACTTGAAGAATAAATGAGTTGGAATGAGGACTAATTGCATTTTATTTTGACGTCACTTAGCTGGATATGGGTTTAAGGACCCAAATTTTGACTTGTGGAGGCATTTTCCATGCCTTTTGGAGTGCCTTGATCCGAGGCATGAACATAAAGGCCTTCATTTGGAGCATTATTTGGAGGTGATTGTTCCCTAAATCACTTGATTTATGAAACTGTTATCATGATGCCACCCCTTTGATGGACTATCACCACATCTCCATGAGGTCGTTGTACTAGAAAGGGAAGGATGTTGGACATATTTTGACTTGCAAAAACACTTAGACCATCATCTACCTTGGATCGTTGACCATATACATCTCTTTTGGACCATTGGAGGCTTGACGTGGCAGCTTGGACCATTGTTACATCTTCTTAGGTAGATCAACCTCCCTTTTTGGGTTTTAGCTCATTTTGTTATTGTGCATGTGGCTTGACCACTTTATGTTGTGTTAGATGTAATGTGTCTTTCTGAGGAGGAGGAGATAAATAAATCACTTTTTGATTAATTAAGAAATAAACCCTTATAAAGTCATTTTAATAAAAAAGGAAAAAAATGCATCCATGGTATTCAGATGACCCACAGTGACCGCCCTTGGTATTCCAATATCTCATGACATTAAAAGGAGGATGGGAGCTCGCTCTTGGATATGTTGAATTGGTTATTGATTTGTTAATTTATTTGAGAGATCATGGAGCTTGAAGAAAGTTGAAGCCCAGTGCAAGGAGGGTAATTTCAGTGGTGCCAGATCCACCTTCGCTGATCTAGATAGATTGGTTTTGGTGTTGTGAGATACACCCTAGCCAGTTGATAAGGAGGGATCGCTTCAGATTACTCATTTGTGATTACATCAAAGGAGAAGGAGGAATTCATATAGATTCCTCATTGGTGTTCAACGGAAAAACTTATTTTTCAATGATCGTGGGAGTTGGATGGAGAATTATTCATCACTACAATAACTCTATTTAGTGGAGATTGAATTATTACAAGTTCCAAAGATAAATTGGAGAGGCCAAATTCATCAAGCGAAGGACATGTCATTGGGGTTGTTGACCACACTTTGCCAACAATCCAAGGAAGCAAAATGCAAAGATATGAAGAAATTTTTTCAAAGTTCAAAGTCACTAGCCAACACGATTTTATCATTGTAAACCCAATTTCTGCAAGTTGTATTGTAAATGATGCTAGTATGACCATGTAATTATGTGACAACACGTAGGTATGCCTCTGATTTTGGCAAAGGATTTCATCCTAGGAAGCTTTTTAACCTCACCGAATTATGTGTGTTTCTAAACAGGGATAATTAACAGAGTTTTTCTTCCAGCGTAAACCCCAAAGCTAGGGTGAAATTCCTTGACAAGGTCTTAGGTGAGTCCTAGTGTTATATCGAGTTAGTAAAAGTGTGTTTGGGAATAATTTTAGCACATGTGGCTAAATTATTTTATTACAAGCACACTTGGTTTCATACTAGATCTGTGTCGCAAAATTGTGTAAATTATTGAGGGTCTGAGTCTAAATGTGTATTCCCCCTTTCAAGGGTTGATTTTATAATAATTTGATGTAAAAAATATTTTAGTGCATGGTTACTCCTAGTTAGACACCAAGGCTAAAATATTTGAGGGTGGAAAAATCATTAAATCCCCTCTAGTGTCAATTAATTAATTTATCTGACAAAATTAAATAAAAATCCCAAGCCAAAAAATTAATTAATTTTGAGTCAAAAATAATTATAGAGAAATTAATTCTCTCTCCAAGTGGAAAATAGTCATAAATTTGTGGGTCAAAGTCAAATTTTTGGAGGTCCCCTACGAAGGGAAAATGGATATTTTAAGAAAATTTGAGCCCTTGGAACTTGGTGGTTAAGTCAAAGTCAAATTTTTGAGAAAATCAATCCAAAATATTAATTTTTGAATTAATTAAAAGTGGGTTTTAAGAAAAATTCAATTTTTTCCTCAAAATTAAAAATTCAACAGTGGAGATTAAAAGATAATCAAATTATATTCAATGGTCGAGAATATTTTGACGAGAATCAAACCAACTAACCATTATTTTCCACTTGGAGGGGTTTCTCTATATAAAGAAGCTATTGAGCTTCTATTTGATATCTTTGGATGAGGTGATTTTTTTTGTACTGAGTTACAACTTTGTTGGGAACATTTTTTATCATAATAAAAAGACTTTGGGGTTCAGTTCATGGTGTTATTCTGTCTATTGATCTGTGGTATGTGTTGGCTGTGTTTATCCCATATTGCTCTAAATAATTTTTTTTAACCATTAATTTCATTTGTCAGTGATAAGAACATTCTATTGATACAAGTATCTTAGGTGATTTGATTCACCATATGAGCTAACGGTTTATCTTGAGAATTTATAGAGATTTACTAGTACGCTAGCCTTTGGGCTCCAAGTTCACAGACTGTGGGGAAAAGCCGACCTTGTTTGGGCTCTAAGCTTTGATTTTGGTAAATTATTTTGCAAGAGGGTTTTGGCTTGGCTATCTTACGAATATTATTCATCCATAAATTATTTCAAAATTCTCAATATTTTTTTGTGGATCTTGGGCTAAAAGAATTATTTTGCTAACAAGAGCTTGTAAATTTTAATTTATAAATATTGTAAATATTTGTAAATTATTTCTAATCCTTGTTTTATTTGTAACTCTTGGGGATTTTGGGGTTTATTGAAATTTTTGTATATTGGGTATTTGAGTTTCTATTCTAAATTTGTTTTGCAGTTGAAATCTGTCAATGATCAAGGAAGAAATTGGTGTTAGAGACCTCGGAAACCCTAGACATCTAGGGTTTGAGGCTGAATTTCGTGAAGGACGTTAGCCATTTTTGGCTCATTTCTTGATGGCCGTATTTGTCCTAAGGCTAGAACTGGCCTAATTGAGAAGCCGCGGCCCTAAAGAGGCTAAATTAGCCTAGCCGCTGCCCTCATTTTCCCTATTATGCTTAGCCGCAAATATTTTGAGGAGGTTATCATTGCTATAATTTTTATACTCTGATCCAACTTTGTTTTTGCAGGCCTAAACGAAATTTCTCTAATGATTTTCGGCAATATTTTCTAGTGAAAAGGAAGAGGTTTGAAGCATTTAGGCCAAACATTGCTATAGGGCCTTGAAGGTTTGGTTCTCTTCCCTAATCATCCATTGCTAATTGATTTCTCCTTTTTTGCAGCTAAAACAGCTCACTATATCACTGCCATAATCCTAGATCAGATCTGAAGTTGATCATACAGTGGCATAAATTACATCATAATCATTCTAAGGAGATCTTAGATAACACCAAGAATTACCACATGTTTGGCTGTCACCTTACATAATTTTGATGACTGATTTAGTCTATTGAAAGACTAACATTATCATTGCAGAAGTCTGATAAAAGCTTGCAGCAGTTTGATCTTTCCTTGCAGTGATTGTGCAAAGGCATCTTTACATTGTTTCTAGCGCATAAGCTTGGATTCTTTGATTGGCAGTATTCCTAGCATCGTGGGTATGATCTTGTGATTAAATAGATTGGCATATATTTGATAACAAGCTACAGTGAGCTTATCTCTGAGGTCTGGTGCAAGTTCTCTTTTGAATAGACAGCATATTGTTTTGTTGCAGTGATTCCTTTTGTGCCTTGATTTTCTAACTTTCTTGTGATTCTGGGAGGTCTGATAAATGATTACAGTGGTCTGAAATTCTCTCTTGAAAGTCTGATACATAAGCTACAGAGCTTCATCTCGATTGTTTTGAGTGTTTGGGACTGATATGTTGTAACTGCGGGCTGATTTATATAGCAGTTGCTTCTTTGAAGGTCTGGTGCATTTGATTGATTGCCAAGTCTCAAGTAACATAGCTGCATTGGCATTCTCCTACTTACCCTCACTTGTAGCATTTGCATAGTCACATTTTGGCATCATTGCACTTCTGCATAGTATTCTTCGCAAACTTTGCATCCCATATTTTGTTAAATGCATCTAGTGTTTTGAGAAGTTTTGCTGGTATCATTTCATTTCCAGTCATATGCAATTTTCATCTTGTTGATACTGTGCTTAAGGAAAATGTGGCAAGTCTCTACGGTCTCAAAATAAATTGCTGCATAGGTAGCAAAAGATTGTAATTTCACCATTATACTATCATAATATTTGAAACCAAAGGGAACTCTAATAAGCATTTAATTCGATAGCAATATCCTATTCAAACTTATTGACTAAAATGTGTCATTAACATCAAGTAGAGAATAATATCGAGCATAAGTTGCCTACTGTTTCTAATTGCAAGCACTAATGCAATTGTCAGAGCCACAGTCTCTGTTGTGCCAGTGGCATCGAGTGGTTAGAACCAAGGGGAGGTATCGTTAATCAAGCCACAACTTGCTTCCTCTTTCTTTTTCTCCACAACTTACTCTAGAGACTAGCCTCAAAACAACTAAGAGGAAGGATTCACCTAATTAGTAATTAGGCATATAATTTAAAATAAACCAAGATCCCGCATTTCACTTAGCTTTTAGGTGTTGCATTTCATATAGGATAGCGAAGCATCCTAAATCAACAACTGTTCATCCAGTAGCTTGGTAGATAATTCAATTAAGCAAGTGTTTTGACTCCATTAAGGCATTGATCTATCAATATATTCTAATCAAATCATTAAGCTTGCTAAATTAACCAAGTTGCTAGGAGTCAGGACATTCAGTTGTGTCTCCCGGACTTGTCGGTTGCCGATGGGTCTTGCATCTTCACATTTCATAGACACTGCCCTGTGAAAATTTCATCTATTGCAATAACTGAAAAATATTGTTCTAACTGTCAATTTATGTTGGAAATAAAGAAATTATTAAAACATTAACAAAGTTATTTTTGGACAATTGTCCCTAGAAAAACCCAATGTGGGAAAACCAGTGCAACAAATGAGGGTTTTCTTATTAATCTTCAGCAGCAAATCTGAGTACAAGAATTTTGACAATTTAAACATAGGAAAAATACTGAGAGAAATTTTGTGATAATTTCTCACTCTCCACAGCGACTCCCTGACCCCGAGATGGACCCTCTGCCCATACGCTGGTGCCTCTGCGTCACTCTCTGCGCAGAGCTCTAGTGGACTACCTCTTTCCTCACGCTGCCTCCTCTTAAATTCAATACGTACCTTCTAGAATTCTACTATTACCCTCTCTCTCTCACCTGCTACTCACACTCTGGCTCTATTTCCTCTACTGAATCTTAG
The DNA here is from genome assembly GCA_034641835.2 of Pinus albicaulis. Lineage (NCBI taxonomy): Eukaryota > Viridiplantae > Streptophyta > Pinopsida > Pinales > Pinaceae > Pinus > Pinus albicaulis. The sequence goes on along the minus strand of CM076584.1, from coordinate 205,725,503 downwards.
CCGCTGAGAAAATCGATCTGCCTGGGCAATTGAGTAACTGCACTAGTGTGTTCTCCATCTACCTATCGACTTCTTCTTATAATCTCCTGTTGGAGCATCAACATGCAAGATTAAAACATAATTGATGACCCTAATTATTTCCTCGTCGATTCATGTGAGTTTCTAGAATATTCACACCATGACTTAATTTATTATGATTAATTAATCATATTTCCTAAGTTTAGACTTAGAAAATATTAAAAAATGACTAATAAATCTAATTAAGTCGTCTCTAGGTGGAATTTCCAAAAACGATTTCTGGGTATTGGAGAATAAATGTATTCTAGCCTCTCCACCAAATATCGTGGCTAGAACACATCCGATGCTACTAAAAAACCAACATGCCCCCCATAGCATGTTGTTGGGAGACAACTAGAGCGAAGAAGTCGGGGATTACAGTGACAACCCTCAACCTGATCATTGTCGCATCCTGCCTATACAATTTGAGCGACAATAGCGATCAAATTCCTTATGTGGTTTGCGGGCCGAATTAGGGTTCTTCTACAAAGGTCGAATTCCCATCGTTGAGTTGAGCAAAGGGGAGAATTAATTGCTAGGGTTGTGAAAACCCTTTTTTATACCCCTCTTGTAAATGTCACTATGAATTGTAATTCATGTGAATAATGTGGAAATACAAATAATGACTAGGTTGGAGGAGTGGACACAAATTCAGAGATTGAGGAGGAGTTGCTTGTGTTGAGTGTAAACCCAAGACACTTCATTTATGGCCCTAATGGTGCTTGCATTGAAGTTGTGCATGGGACGCTTGACTGAAGGACAAGCCCATATTATCCGTATTCTCGTGGGTCGTTTTGAGGAAGTCAACAAGAGGCAGCGAATGGATTGGCAGAAAAGCAGAGACTGATGGGAAGAGAAAGGGGAGAGAGATATGCAGTTTGGAAACAAGAGAGAGCTCACAAAAGAGAATGTGAAGATTAGCAAATGCGGGAGCACGCAGACGAGCGTGGTGCGAAGAGAAGAGAAGATGGGCCGATGTTCCCCATGAATTCTAGTGTATGACAAGTGATGTGTATCAGTTCTGTGATGGGCCAATGAAGTCTCAAAGGAGAATTTGACTCATTAATGCTAATTGTTGTGAAAATTTCTGAATACGCTCAAACAAAAACCCTACTGTTAAATTTCTGATTTACTTCTCCTACTTACATTAAGTTAATAATTTGAAATCTTCAACATTAACATCGAAGTAAATACATTAACAACCTACACATACAAATCTAAAACTGATAAACATGCACGATGACAAAGTGACACACAAGGATTTTCTGGACAATTGTCCCCGGAAAAACCCAATGCGGGAAAACCGGTCTTCTGACTGCAGGAGGGTTCTTATCAGTGTTACATGGGGACTCGTCCCCGCCCTCCCCCCACGGGTCTAGAATCCTCACCCCCACGCGATTCGGGGTCTTTGGAACTTCTAGGGGACGTTTCCCGACGCTCCCAAAAATCGAAAATTTGGAGGGGACGTCAAGGGGGACGTTTCCCCATCTGGAGGGGTCGAGGGGGCTTGAGGGGACGGGAGGGGGCGTGAGGGGGCGGGAGGGGGTGGCTGGGGCCGACATGTAAAAAAAAAAAAAAAATTAAATGAAAAAAATATTAATAAAATCGATTTTTTTTTAAATATTTAATATTTAATTAGCAATGAAACTATGTTTTAAAAGTTTTAATTATGAATTAATAAGTTAATTGCTTTAGGTTTCATATGATATAACATTGCCGCCCGCCATATATGTTAGTTGCCCACCATAGGTTTTATATATGTTAGTCGCCTGCCATATATGTTATAACATTGCCGCCCGCCATAGTTGAGTACCCCGCCACATTGTTGCCGCCATAGTTGAGCACTTGAGCACCCCGCATTGCAGCCATAGAGCAAGCTGCCATCGCATTGCCGCCAAGCAGTGAGCAACCCGCCGGAGCAGCAAGCCAAGCTGCCATAGCAGCAACTCGGACTCGGAGCAGAAGCATTGAGCCAGTGAGCAATAGCCGCCTCCTCGACAGCCTCGGCCTCCAAGTCTCAGCCGCCTCCTCGACAGCCTCGGCCTCCTCCTCCTTACAGGTAAGTACAACATATATATAATTTGCTGATAGGTAATATGTTACACACAATCTTCAGCTGGTTTTGAATAGACTGTATAAAATTAAAGACACTATTACTCTCAAACAAAAGCAACATTACAACATTTTAGGACCCAGTTCAAGCTTTCTATTTAGATGGAAGCTGTTGAGGGGTGTATGTTTTGACACAGAATAGACAGAATTGAAATATAAATTTATAATTTTATCAAATTAAAATTTCAAACCAAGTCTTCTCTTATAAATCCGTAAGGAACCGATTCCTGAAAGTCTATAGACTGTAAAAAAATTTAAAAATTTTAAATGAATTTCAATTAATTTGAAAATTTCTGAGTTAATAAAACTTTAAAAGTATATTACTGTTGTCAAAATGCATTCTGGGCATCTATTTGGTACTACAAATTCTCTGTTTGGGATAAAAATAAATTGAAGTGCACCTACAGCCATACTGTTGCAAACTGTTTGACGAAATGACACAATGAAAAATTAAACAAAACTCAGAAATTTTGGTGAGAACAGATAATTTAATTTTTAAATTTATTAATTAATTACTAATTACTAATTACTATTAGTATAACGGATTTGAAATTTTCAATGTTCATTGTTTTATAATTTAAATTTAATTCGAAATTCATTTTTTTTTTTTGCAATTGCAGCAAGTTTAAAGTTTAAACCATGAGCCAAAGTCAGTCCACTAACAGTCGTGACAGTGAGAGCACCTATAGTGCTAATCCGTTAGAAGACGCACAACAAGGAATTGAAATTCAAAGCAGTCACAAGAGGTCACTAAATTATGAAGGCCCACCAACAGATCTGGAAAAATTTGCAAAGGGGGCCTTTAATCATCACAAACCACTTCTAATCTATGCAACCAAACTTCCTAAAAAAAATCCAAAAGCTGGAGGTGGCTCACGTGATTGGGTTTGTAATATTTGTGGCCATCACTTTGTTGGCAGCTATACAAGGGTGAAGCAACATATTTTAGCAATCACAGGTAAAGGAGTCAATATGTGTCTCTCAAAGCACATGACTCCAGCTCTAAGAGAGCAACTTTGGAGGCTAGAAAGGACAGCCACTACAAAAGGAATGTTTTCTAGCAAAAATGTTGATCCATCTAGTGTTTCATCAAAAAAGGCAAAGGGTGCTACAGGTTCCGTAGCTGCATCTCGTTCTTCTGTCATAGCTGCTACAGTGTCTGGGATGTACAATATTATAGATCGAGATGACACAGATGATGCAATTGGCAAATTTCTTTTTGCCAATGGAATTCCCTTCCATGTTGTGCGTTCACCTTATTACAAGGAAATGGTCCAAGAAATTGCAAAAATAGGGCATTCATATGTACCACCTGAAGAACATAAGCTAAGAACATCAATTTTAGATAGACAAGTGTCTAAAATTAATGTGCAGAAAGAGAGAATGAGACAAACATGGATGAGATTTGGTTTCTCTATTGTTATGGATGGATGGACTAACATCCGAAAACGCCCACTAATCAACATCATAGTGACATGTGCACAAGGTCCATTCTTTCTTAAAGCTGTTGACTGCTCTGGAAAGCGCAAGGATGCATCTTTCCAATTTGAGCTTCTTCGAGAAGCTATAGAGGATGTTGGTGTTGATAGTGTGGTGCAGGTTGTGAAAGATGCAGCAGCAGTTTGTAGATCAATTGGGTTATTGATTCAAAACAGGTATCAACATATTTTTTGGACTCCTTGTTGTGTGCATGCACTCAATAATGCACTGAAGGACATAGGCAAAATTGAATGGATATCAGATTTGGTGACAGCTGCTAGAGATGTGCAGATGTTTATCTGCAACCACCACACCTCCTTGGCCATGTACAGGGCTCACACGAGGACGGAATTCCTCAAGCCCACCGATACTAGATATGCTAGCTATTTTCTCTTATTGGAGAGGATGTTAGAGGTACAAGCACCTCTACAATCCTTGGTTGTGAGTTCAGACTAGGGAAGGTGGTCAAAATCAAAGACAGACTCAGGGAAGAAGGTCAGGCTTCAAGTGTTGGACAATGATTGGTGGGCGGATTGTGCTTATTTGGTGTCATTCTTGGGCCCTATTGTGGAGGTCATTCGTTACACTGATACCGATTCTCCTAGCCTTGGAGAAATCTATGAGACCTTTGATAGCATGTTGGGTCATGTGAAGGCAGCCATTAAGTAGAGGGAGCCCTCATTAGAGTTTTATACATCCCAGATTCGACCCATCATTCAGCGTAGGTGGGATCGCATGAACACACCTTTGCACATGGCAGCATATGCATTAAACCCAAAATGGTAGGTTGAAAGGCCTGGGAGAGTGCCTCCTATTGATGATCCAGAGGTAAAGAGTGGCTTCCTAGCTGCAATTGCAAATATGTACAGTGAGGAGGAGGGGGCAAAGTTGAGAAGACAGTTTGTTCAGTTTGCATCTCTTAGTGGCCCCTTCAACACACATGGTGCTCGGGTAGATCGCAATGATCTAGCCCAAGATGACCCTGTTGGTTGGTGGAGGATGAATGGGGATGGTGCTCGAGAGCTCAAACATCTTGCTATGCGTGTGTTGTCTCAGATTGCTAGTTCCTCTGCAGTAGAGAGGAATTGGTCCACATATAGCTTCATACACTCTATCAAGAGGAATAGGCTTACCTCTAAAAGCGCTGAGAAGTTAGTTGTTGTGCACAGTGCCCTACGTCTTGAGCATAGGAAGACACCTGAGTATTTGAAGGGACCAGCAACTCGATGGGATGTTGATCCAAAGGATGATGCACAGATTGATATGGAGAGGCTTGATGAGACACAGATAGGGTTGGTTGGTGTGCCGCTTAGCATGTTTGAGAATCCAAGTGATTCTGATTCAGATGGTGACATGGTTGATCCTGATATATTCGTGTAGCAGCTAGATGCAGAGAATAGTGGAGCATTACCTTGAGCATTTATGCTCATTTATCATTATGATGGTATCATTTGATATTCATATGTTATGTTTTAAACTTTTATCATTTATGTTTTATGTTTCACTATTTCAGACATAACTAAGAGCTTTAAACTATATGTTTTAACTTTTATGTTTCATTAATGATTATACAGTGACAAAGTTACATATGAATCTATGATGTATGTTTTAAGTTTTAAGTTTTAAATTTGTTTCAGTTAGATGATTCATCATTCATCATTCATCGATTTATAATTTTTAAATTTTATCATTTATCATTTATCATTTATCTTTCATGATGTAAGTGTATGATGGCTGTTACAACTTACCTGTATATACATTCCTTGCAAAAATGAAAAATAATATTATATTATTCAATAATATATCGTATATAATATTATAATATTTAATATATATATATATATATATATATATATATTTATTTTTTATAATTTTTATGACCCCGACATCCCCCCACGTTTCCTGAAAATCGGTAGGGGGCTTTTGTATAGGCTGCTCCCACGCTCCCTTGCCCCCTCGCTCCCACCTCCAGGGGACTTGGTGGAACATTGGTTTTTATTATTAAGCAGAATCTAAGTACAACAGATCTGGGCACCAAACTAGTTAAGCTGATGGAGAAATAAAATATTGCAACCATACCTCTGTTCTGGAGAAAGAAAACTGACTGATTCACACCCTCAAACGGGATTTACATAACTCAGCCTTTTCTGGCCTATAGAAATCCCAACATTGCTCTGAAGCCCTCTGCGTCAACCCCTGCGCTGCTCAGGAAGGGCCTGCGTCACCCCAAACTAGGTTACGCTGCCCCTGCGCTGCCCTGGTTGGGCCTGTGTCTATATTCCTGTTGTCTATGATGAGATGCTTTATGACTATATGTTCTCATGGTTATGAGGGTCTTGGAGGCCTCTATGTTTGTTGATATGTTCATGAAGTGCAAAGTTATTTATATGGTCATGTATGACTGCTAGATGTGCCTAACTAAACTATTATAGATTGTGATTTCCATTGTCTAATAGGTTGTGAATAACATGGTTGTATGTTTGTTTAAAGACTGTGATTGTCTTTGTTGAGAAAGGACCATGATTGGTGCAACGCATGACAAATCAGTAGATCCGATAGAATTTGCTTGAGACAATCCTTGTGATCTTGTGCAATGTTGTTGTATTTGAATTTACAGAATGGATAGATATATGGAATGTATGATAGCTAAGTATAGTGAGTAGAACATTCTATGGTTGGATAAGGGCTTTATCACTGCAAAATGGGTGATCTGAGCAATGCTTTGCTTCAAGGAGCACCTTGGAAAAGTCCCTTGAAGTTATTAGATATTATAAGTCTGTATTGCAGAGATCAGATTTTGTATCCGTGGCCAGATAGATTATTGGGAAGATAATGCATCTAGGCCAAATGTGTTTTTAGACTTTTGTCATCTAGTGCAACTGGATATACAAAACAGGCGGATGTATTTTTTTTTCAAGGTCGGATAGATTATTGGGAAGATAATGTATCTAAGCCGAATGCATTTTTGGCTTGGCAGATGTAACCAAAGATCTAGGCATCCATCCAATCGTCCAGCGATTGTGCATTATATGAAAAGGAATGGATTTCAAAAGTCCCGGATTTCTGTGGAAAATCTTGGCGAAGTCAGATATTTATTTCAACTGGCAGAAGCATCTAGTTGTTGAGATTTTGGGGTAGCATCGGATGTGCTCTAGCTCCCAAATTTTGTGGAGGATGTTGTATCTCAAGAAACAATTCCTTGGCTGTGGTAAGGAATCAGTGCTTAAGACATTTTATAAATGTATGTCACAATTACAATATCAAATGGCCTCTGTTTAACACCTTTGGAATCTAATTACTTAATACCCTCAATAATCCGATATAATGAAGGCCTTCACAATGCCATAAACTATTGATACTTGAATGAAATGAAAAGAAGAACTATAAGAGAAACTCAAAATGATATGTTGAATATACAGAATCTATCACTTTTAAGCTTCAGAGGAAATCATGGAGAGAGAGGAAACTCGAAATAATATGCTATAAACACAAAATCTATTACTTTAAAGTTCCATCAGGAATTTGCGAAAAGAGAAGAGATGAAGTGAAGCAGCACAAATTAAGGTGATTTAACTCTTACTCACAGATGTAATTAAGAGACCGACTGCTACATTACTTCAGTTCATTCAAAGAGGAATGAACACAGAGCGAAACTGGAAAGACATATCAACATCAATAGGTGCAGGAAACTTGATCTTCTTTCATTAATTTCTCAGAAAATTCAGAACCAAATTAACAATAATCCAGAGGTCTGAAACTCAAAACCCCTTTTCTTTATTTCTATCTACTTAAATACATCACAGTGGTTCGTAACTCCTGAACTTCTTGAAACTATTTGACTACCTAAACTGTTTAGATTACTTATGTAGTCATACTTGAGAAAACAAATTAAAACTAGAAATATGTTCGTTTTGCTGAATCTGATGTTGCTGAAGCGTCCTCTCGAAGTGTTGAGGTGTCCTTTCTGGTTATAACGCAGTGGTTGCACAGCTCTGTAACGATGTTGTTTGTTCTAATTGATGATGTCAATTAGAGTTCAATTTAATGTCAACCTGGGAAGGTAAACTTAGAAGTGCTTATCTAAAATATATAGATCTAGAAAGATTCCTAATTTGTCCAAGATCTTAAAGTTCCCTTACAAGAACATATTCATCAAGATCTCTTTCAACAACTAATCAAACCTAGATCTAACAATTGTCAAGATCCTAAGGTTCTCTTACAAGAACACTTGAATTTTAGGATCTCCTCCAATATTAAAACATTTAACAAAACTTAAAAGCTGAAATGAAACAAACCTAAATCTAATAATTGTCTGAGATCTTATGGTTCTCTTACAAAAACACTTTCAAATAAGATCCTTCAAATATTAGAATATTTAACAAAACTTAAAAGCTGAAATCAAACAAAAACATAAATTAAGTTATACCTAAAATAAGCAAATGAGCATGCAAGTGAGGCCATGGGGGCCCTCCATAACTCCACAAGCACACCACTTCAAAGGAGACTCGGATGTAGAAGCAAAATCGAAGTATGATTCTTTATTTCAAAATCTCCATTACAAACCAACTCTGAGATTACAACTCTAAGCTTCTAAGATTACATACTCCAAAATTCTAAGATTACAAAACTTACAAATGGAGGAGATTGTACTCCTATTTATACAATGGGATGAGTAACAAACTCATAATGATGATCCACTAATCTCTCTTTAGTTCCATACATCTCTCAACCATCTAGACACATAACCCTCTTTTGTCCTTGATCTTCTCCATGAGATCATGCTCTTCTCCATGAGGTTTATCTTATCAAATTCGAATTTGATCATTCAAGGCCACATAAAGGTGTCTTGGAAGCTTCCTTGGAACCTACACATGTCACAAAAACAATCCACTTTCCATATATGAAGTAAAATATATTATTTTCTAATATTTAATCAGGAATTTCTCTTAAAAATGCTTGAAAATAAAAAATATTTGGAAAATATAAATGAGACCCATTTATGGTGAACAATAGGAAAAATGAAGTGACATGGGGGTGAATAATGAGTGATACAATGGAAGCATAGGTGCAAAATGTATGGTAATGAGTGATATTTGTATGACATTTTGAAGCCCAAATAGACGCCTCAATGCCCGACTTGACCCATCCGTCATGCTCCCAATAGGGCTGCTATACGGTCTTCTGCCCGACTCTGCCTATGCCCTGTGCTTCAAATGTGGTCAATCATATCACCTGCTACCCGACTCTACCTCTTCTCCTTTGATCTACGTCAGGTCACTTACCCGAGTTCTTCTGTCATGTTCTACTTTCCTCCATTATCAATGCATTTCACCAGCTTTACGTTGTAATCCTCCTTCTTTCCTCCGATGCGATTTAACACAGGAATGCCTTACCTCCGGATTTAAAGACCTTTGGAGTTGGCTTTTGAAACCACATTGCATCTGCCCGACATTGCACTTCGCATGCCATTGTTTTCAACTTTTCCTTAGCACTTATCTTCTAAGACTTGTGATGTGCACTATGCGATCGAGTCCCACTTGGCATCGCACATCGCACTTCGACGACTTTAACATGAACCCTTTGCGCTATCTTTTAAAACTTGCGATTTGCAATGCGATCGGGCCCCACCACATCCCATATCGCACTTCGGCGATTATAACTCAAACACTTGACTTTTAAAACTTGCGACATGCGGTATGCGGGCCAGGGCCACATCCTCTGCCATGTCAGCTTGCCACGTTATTGCCACGTCATTGCCACGTCAGCTTGCTACGTCATCTTACCACCCCATCACATATCGCACTTCGACGCTTTTAACGTTTACCTCTCGTGCATATCCTTTGAAACTTACGATTGGCAGTTTTCGATTTAATCTCCACCGTCTATCTCCCTGCTCCACTTCTGCGCTTTGATCCCAACCGTCCGTTTTTCCCTTTGTGCCTCCTCCAAAACTCTTAAGTGTTTAAGGGAAATGCACCCTTTCTCTGCCTTTGGGAAATTAGTTTGTTCGCTCCACAGTGTAACCCTGTTGAGCTTATCTAGTGTCTTGCCGCTTTGGTCCCTCCTGAGCTTGCGAAGAGCCCGACTCAACCCTAGTCGGCGTGCAATGCTCTGAACACGCCCATTGGTCCGACTCTTGAACTGTTATGCACGTGAATGAGCCCGACTTGACCCACCTTCACATCTCATCATGTAATGTTAATGTACCAATATATAAATCAAAATTCTTATATGACACACAAAATTTTACATTTTCTATCATATATGTTTTTTTGGCATTTTGAAAAATATTTCAAAGGTAAATGCAAATGAGCCACAACATCTGGCTCCAGCTGGACATAGTTCTTTTTTCCACGGAAGCACTAAGAACCGCAGATTATTGCCTTATCCATTGGGCATGGAGTCAAATATTGCTTGGTGACATATGAACAATGAGCAATCCGGTATTTACAATGGTGGAATGCTGACTTTTAATGCTGGAAACAATGCTTCAGATACTGCCCGTTCACAGGCAGCTGTACTGTCTCTCCATCTAGATCTTCCAAAATAAATGTGTTATTTGACCTTGCCTCAGAGATCTTGTATGGACCATACTAGAGAGGGTCAGATTTACCATGCTTCCCCTTTTCTTCTCGTCTGGTGTCCCATCTTAGTACCAAATCTCCTGCTTGAAAGAGAACTTCTTTTGCTTTTCTGTCAAATATAGACTTCATCTTTTCCTGATAGGTAATCAAGTTATCCCTCACTTTGTTTCTGTTTTCACTTGATTCAATTATTTTGTTCAATCTTCTTACCAGAGCATTCGGTTCTTCATGAGCTTCTTGAAGGAAAGAAATCACTAGTTTGGTCAGCTGAGTAGGAAATAGTGCTTGAGTTCCATAAACCAGTTCATAGGGAGACTTCCCAGTACATCTCTTGGTAGTGACTCAAACTGCCCAGAGGGCAAACTTCAACTTCATATCCCAATCCTTATGATCCTCGGTGATTGTCTTCTTTAAGATTCTGACCAATGTCTTATTTGAGGATTCTGCCCATCTGTTCCCTTGGGGATGATATGTTGTGGAATGTGATAAAATTACATTATATGTTTAACAGAAATTAATGAAACGAGCAGAGTTGAATACCTGAGCATTATCAGTCACAATTTTGATTGGACATCCGTATCTGCTGAAGATGTTTTCCTCCAGAAACTTCATCACTATTTGGTCATTTGCCTTCTTCGTGAGTATTGCTTCAACCCATTTTGTAAAATAATCTAATGATAGTCAGAATCCACTTGAAGGTGGATTGATCTCTCCAATAAAATATAATCCCCATTGCCTGAAAGGTTCTTCAATAAATACTGGGATGAGAGGTAATGGAGCAAGTTTTTTCTTTTCAGCAAACAACTGACACTTCAGACAACTTCTGACCAGTCTAGAAACATCTGCAAACAGGGTTGGCCAATAAAAGCCTGACTTGAGAATCTTATGGGCAGTGACCTACCAGCTATAATTTCCTCCACACAGACTTTCATGATATTGTTTGGTGACCTCAATAGATTCTTCTTCAGTCAAACATAACAGCAAAATACCAGCAGGGTCTTTCCAGTATAGCTTTGCTTCTATGATAACATATGGCTGAGACTTGAACTTGAAAGCTCTGTATTTTGTTCTATTTAGTGAAGTTGGATAGGAAAAGAAATATAGGTAGTGAACAATATCCTTATACCAATCAGAGCACAAACAATTGTATCGAATACCTGTTTTGGACTTGCTTTGACCTTCTTCATTAACAGCTCCATCCAATGGTGCCAACAGATTAATTCCCAAGGCTTGAAAATTTGTCTCTATCAACAACTTCGCTAAACCTTGTCCTTTGACCAGCTTGGTGGGTTTGATGTCCAAATCATACTCTTGGATTTTTGCTATCCAATTCTCCCTTTTTCCTTCAACATCACTTTGGACCAGCACGTCTTTCACAGCAGAATTAGGAACATAAGCAGTTATTTGGCACTGCAACACATAAGTCCTGAAGGCTTTCAGTGCTTTGACCAAAGCATATACTTTTTTCTCCAAAATAGTGTATTTGAGCTCAGCTTCTCTGAGAACTTTACTAAAAAATGCAATTGGCTGCTCCTTATTGTCTTCATTTTTCTGCAACAACACAACAACAATAGTGGGGGATGCAGATGAGAATACCTGAAAGGCTTTTTGATAGTTTGGAATAATCAGAACTGGAGCTTCCTGCAGTGCTTCCTTTATTCTAACAAATGCATCTCTTGCTTCCTTATTCCATTTCACTTCTGTATTTTTCTTCAAAATATCTGTTATACTTCTCACGATCTCAGCATAATTGGGCACAAACCTCCTCAGAAAGTTTATTTTTCCCAGGAATCTCTGGATATCCTTCTTTCTTCTGGGTAAAGGAATAGTCTGAATGGCTTCCACCTTTGTTGGGTCAATCTTTACTCCTTGTTTAGAAACTATGTGACCCAATAATTTACCTTCTTCAAAGGCAAATAAAGATTTCTTGGGATTTAATGACAAACCAAACTTTCTGCACTTTTGAAAAGTTTTTTGCAAATGCTCCAAGTGTTCATCATCTGACCCTGAGAAAACAGTTACATCATCCAGATATATAACTACAAACTTGTCACCAACGAAGGTTATGTCCATGGCCCTCTGAAATGTTATACCTGCGTTCATAAGGCCAAATGGCATCCTTGCATACATGAAGGTGCCCCAGGGTGTAGTGAAAGCAGTCTTCTTCTGATCTTCTGTTTCTACTACTACTTGATTATACCCAGAGAATCTGTCAACCATAGACAACCTGTGAGCTCCTGTCACCTTTTATAAGACATAATCCATTTTCGGCAAAGGATAATTATCTTTTAGAGATGCTCAGTTCAAGTTCCTGAAGTCTACACACAGTCTTATCTCTCCATTCTTCTTTCTTATAGGGACCAGATTGGAAACCCAGTCTAAATATATAGGAGGGACTATAATTTTCACCTGCAATAGTTTCTTCACTTCTTTTTCGATTGGAGCTAACAACAATGAATTGATCTGTCTGAGCTTTTGTCTGTGTGGTTTGAGTCCTTCCTTCAATGGAAACTTATGTTGAATAATGCTTTTGTCATATGTTTTCAGGTCTTCATACGACCAAGCAAACACATCCATATACTTCTTAAAAAGATCAATGTATCTTTCTTTGTAGTTTTGGGGAACACCTTTGAACAATTTCACTATTTTGGATTCCTACTGAGTTCCCAAATTACAATCTTCCATCTCTTCTTCTTGATGTGTTTTCTTTGAATCAACACCAACATCATTAGCATCGAATAATTTTTCGAGGGGAACCAACCCTTTGGGGAGCACATTATCTTTCAATTGGATAATCTTTTGTTCACCTATTGACTTCTTGAGGTTTCTTATCTCTGCTTTCTGCTCTGTTTGTTCTTCCTCTTGGTCTATCTCAGTGTCTTCAAAGTTTCCAATCATGGTCAAGAACTGACTTATCTGTTCATCATCGTCAAACACCTGCCAATGTTTCACATTAGTAGGGATAGAAGGTCTATGCCTAACTTCAATCTCATACCTTAACCTTGGATTTATTGGAGGTTTGAAGGTGTTGGCTGCAACTGCTAAAGAATTGGCCAATCTATTCTCCTCCCTTGGAATATACTGAAGATTGAATGCTTCAAAATAGTTTTCTACCAGATCCCACACTTCATTCATATATGATCTCAATCTCGGATGCTTGGTTTGATAATGATTTTTTGTTAAAATTGGACAACTAGGTCCAAACTCCATGTTGTGATGCTCAGATGAAGATACCAATATTTTTATTGGGTTCCTCTTTCGGAGAGGTGTAATATCGATCTAAAATTGATCTTAATCCGATGAGCAAAACATTTATTTTGAATTTATTTTTAATAATTTCAAATATGTGCAGGTCGGCCTTAAGGTTTTACACCCCCAACAAATGTGTCACACACCTTAGTGATTGATATAAATAGAGTCAACGTTGGAGGACTTTTTCACTCATCTCATCCTCACACATCATCTCCTCTTCTGATTTAGTACGAGCTCCTTGGAAGCAGTTTCGGTTCACACGTGGGAAGAAGGACGAATTTACTGCAGCTAAGGTTTGCACGCGAGTTTGACCAGCATTGACTTTGGTCAACGCATGGTCCAAAGAGGCTGAAAATTGGTGGAGACTTTGATTTTGGAAGGCCATACACATTGGCACAAGAACCGAGGTCAAAAGGTTGATCGAAGATTGAGCTGCGTTGACTTTCTTGCTGCTGTCCTGCGTTGACTTTTCTGGACAGCATTGACTTTTCTGGGGTTGACTTTGAATTGACCGTGTGGCTATTTTGAGGGCTGTTGTGACACATGCTAGGTTGGCTAACCAAGGAGACTTTGCTGGTTGAAGCATCTTGTTGACCGCCGTAATGCACCACCACATTTTTTTGTTTCTGGTTTGTCTTCTGAAGATCCTCTGGTATGTTCTATCAGCATTTTACTTGATTGTTTATGTGATTGTTGTAGTGAAAAGTAAAGTTGCATCAAGCATAGAACATCTACATAAATTTACATTTTTAATCTGCCTTATAATCAATTAAGAGTCACCAAAAACTGAAATGCATTGAACTCCCATCTGTTTGGCAACTTGAAGGCTTGAGATTAAGGCCTCATACTCAGCCACATTGTTTGTTGAATCAAATTCTAGTTTAAAAGAGAAAGGCATGAGGTTACCTTCTGGTGATACCACCAAGAATCCAGCACTGTGCCCTCCTTGGAGTAGGCACCATCAAAGTAACACTTCCAAATCTTCCTTGAGTGCAACTCATTATTTAGAACTGCTGAAGAGAGTTTCTTCCCTGTGTGTTCAGAAAATTCTGCATCTTCATGCAACATGAAACAAGAAAGGTCTTCTGTTTCTTGACTATAAATGGGGGAATTTCCTGCATCTTTCTTGGAGGTAGTCTTCACAAACCTTGTTTCCCTTTACAACCTCCTTTCTTCCCCATTAAAAACCGGAATGACAGCATAAGTGAAATCTAATTTTAGTACACCTCCCAACTTTGCTCCCCAAGATCTTGACAGGAGCATTCCAAACTTGGCTAGGATGTCAGCAACCACTACATCCATGACTATGCTCTTTGTTGGGATTTGTGCCAACGAAACTGCCACATCTTTAATTAACCCAACACATTTCACCCTTTTGGAATCAAATGAATACAGATGCTTATAAGGTTTGGTAATCTGCAAGTTAAGTTCCCTCATAACAGACAATGGCACGAGATTATGGGACGCTCTTGAGTCCAACATACAATTATGTAGAGTAAAATCATGAAGCAATAGAGAAATATAGAAGGGTGGAACAGAAGGATCTACTTCTTCTACATGAGGACCAAAGGTGACTACTGGATTTTCTTCTTGTAAGTTCACTGTGTCACTTATGTCTTCCACCTGTGTGAGATAAATAAATTCTGAAATTTCTTTCTTGCAAGCTGGTATTTTGGCTAATTCTAGAAGAGGCACTTGAATTTTGACCTTCTCCAACTCTTTTGTCAAATTGAAAGCACGACTTTGCTTAACGTTCTTTTCAGGTTCTTCTTCACTCTTTCTAGAATTTGTTGCTTGTTCGGGTACAAGCACAACTCTCTCCAAGATATTAGTGTCAACTGATTTGTTCTGGGAAGATTCACCCTACAGCACATTTGTTCTATTAAGTGAATTTACATGTTGTTTCCCCTTACTGACCTATTTCACAAGGTCCTTTTGTTGTGGAGTCGCCATTGGAGGAGGAATGGAACCTTGTTGTTCGCCTTCATCATCCCGCACTCTAGATCTCTTTCTAGACCTTAAATCATACTTTTTATGTAACTTAGCTTGCATGAACTCTGTGAATTTCCTACAACATTCATCCATTTCATCTTGATCAAAAGATACTTCAGCTTCAGCATATTCTCCCTCACAATCTTCCTCTTCATCCTCTTCTATCATATACATAGAAGATACCTGATCCTCTGCCTCCCTTTGGTCATCGTCTGTTGGTTCTGCGGGTATTGCTTCTATATACAACGATGCTTGAACCTAGTCTTGATCTCTTCTTTCCCTCTGCAAAATTTGCAGGGGATGTCTTCTGAATTGAGGGTTAAACCCCCCTCGGTTTTGTTGTACTTGTCTTTGATAGTTTTTATTTTCCAGTTTCATCTTAGCTAGCTTATTAGTCAGACTTTTTATCACCTTTGTTGTATCTTCAATTCTTAGATCTTGTGATGATTATTCTTTTGTCTTCCCCTTCTCTTGGACTGGTTGTTTCCCTTTCGCCTTTCCAGCTACAATCATATTAGCTTCAATCTCTAAAACATCTAACTGTATCTGCTCAAGAGTAGGGGCTCTTCTCTCTCTCAATGTAAAGTTAAAATCAGCTTCAAAAGCCCTAGCAAAAACTACCTTTGCTCCCATAGGGGGGGGGGCTTCATCTCTGCGGGTAAACTATTGTACAATTTGTTGAATCTTTTTACAAACTCATAAATGTTTTCATTAGGCTTTCTTTTAATTGCATTAAAATCTGTCAATGAGTAACCATGATCTCTCTTCTCTCCCCATCTCTAAGTGAATTGAGTTTCTAACTCTTCCCAGTCATTTATGGAATCATTTGGTAAACCTTTTAACCATTTCCTAGCCTATCCACTTAGAGACTGCACAAATAGTCTCATCACAACATCAAGATGTTCTACATTTAAATTCTCAGCAAAAGTGCAAAACAAGGGTAAATGTTGTTCTGCAGTTACTTCATCTTCTTTAGTGAAATGAGGAAGTAATTTGAGGTATTCTTGAGGCATGACATTCATTGGTTGCGAAAGATTTAGCTGTGCATATCTATCCGTTAAGACAGTTGGTGTGCATATTAACAACTTGGTTAATTGCTCCTTGGGTGGTTGAGGTTGATGAACCTGCTGTGAAAGTGAATGAAGGTGGAGGCAAAACTAATATGAGGGTAGGCTGATGGACAATAGCAGAGGGACCAGCAACTATATTTGGTTGGGCTTGAGTGGAAGTAAAAGAAACAAACTCGAAAGAATGTTCTTCTAACTGAGGTTCTTGAAATAAATGGGTGTGGAAGGGGTATCTTGTTCCAATAAAGGGAGTTCCTTGGAAATATCTTCAAACAAAGGGTTATGAGAATTGATGCTAGGAGCAGGCAATGCAGGATCAGGGATTAAAGGAGTTTCAGGTTTTTGAGCCTTTTTAGAAACCAATCTTTCTGGATCTCGCAAAGCAAGGACTATTTGCGGTGAGGTATCTGACCTTGTGTGAGGCCTTTTGGAGGCCAGAATTTTGAAAATAACAAACACAGCCGAATATTTCCTCCTCACTGAACAACCAAAGGAAATAATGCAAAAACCCCAGGGAAAGTAAACTTCGTTTCTTCGTCCCCGGCAACGGCGCCAGAAAATATTGTATCTCAAGAAACAATTCCTTGGTTGTGGTAAGGAATCAGTGCTTAAGACATTTTATAAATGTATGTCACAATTACAATATCAAATGGCCTCTGTTTAACACCTTTGGAATCTAATTACTTAATACCCTCAATAATCTGATATAATGAAAGCCTTCACAATGCCATAAACTGTTGATACTCGAATGGAACGAAAAGAAGAACTATAAGAGAAACTCAAAATGATATGCTGAATACAGAGAATCTATCACTTTTAAGTTTCAGAGTAAATCATGGAGAGAGAGGTAACTCGAAATAATATGTTGTAAACACAGAATCTTTTACTTTAAAGTTCCATCAGGAATTTGCGAAAAGAGAAGAGATAAAGTGAAGGAGTGCAAATTAAGGTGCTTTAACTCTTACTTACAGATGTAATTAAGAGACCGACTGCTACATTACTTCACTTCATTCAAAGAGGAATGAACACAAAGCGAAACTAGAAAGACATATCAACATCAACAAGTGCAGGAAACTTGATCTTCTTTCATTAATTTCTCAGAAAATTTAGTACCAAATTAATAGTAATCCAGAGGTCCAAAACTTGGAACCCCTTTTCTTTATTTCTATCTACTTAAATACATCACAGTGGTTCGTAACTCCCAAACTTCTTGAAACTATTCGAGTACCTAAACTGTTAAGATTACTTATGCAATCATACTTGAGAAAACAAATTAAAACTTGAAATATGTTCATTTTACTGAATGTGATGTTGCTGAAGCATCCTCCCGAACTGCTGAGGTGTCCTTTTTGGTTATGATGCAATGGCTACACAGCTTTGTAAGGATGCCTCAGTGCCCGACTTGACCCATTTGTCATGCTCCCAATAGGGCCGCTATACGCTCTTCTGCCCGACTCTGCCTATGCCCCTATGCTTCAAATGCGGTCAATCATATCATCCTCCTATCCGACTCTGCCTCTTCTCCTTTGATCTGCGTTGGGTCACTTACCCAAGTTCTTCTGCCGTGTTCTTCTTTCCTCCATTATCAAGGCATTTCACCGGCTTTACATTGTAATCCTCCTTCTTTCCTCCGATGCGATTTAACACATGAATGCCTTACCTCTATGAAAATCTTAGAACCGGATTCCTAGTGCAACATATTTGAATTACTTCTTTTATTAGGTTACATAATTATTTCATTACTGTGAAATATCAAATTAATTTTTGAAGCAGTCTACACAAATAATGTTGCCGAAATAAATCTAAGTGCTGAAACAATCTGAACAAAATACAATGAAAAACATCCACATGTGACAGTTATTTTTGGACTAAGTCCCCAGAAAAACCCAACTTGGGAAAACTGGTGCAGCAGATCTGAGGGTTTGTATTATTAAGTAGCATAATCATGAATACAACTAGGGTGCCAATATCCGGCAAACCCTTCAGAGAAATCTAGACAACAAATATAATTGTGAGATATACCTCACTTTGCAAGTGTCAGGTTGATCAAAAACAGCACTGGTGAAGCCCTCACTACCTCTGCGTGATTTCCTATGTTGGATCTGTGTAAGCCTGTGTGGGCAAGCTTGAGGAACTGCGTCACCCCTTCCTGCAACTGATATGGCTAATCTGAGACTAGATTTTGGCCCTCCTTGCTTAGAAACCCTAGCCTTTAGCTATCTCTGGACTGAATCCAAGAGACATTGCGCTGCTTCTGCGTGATTTCCTGCAGACTCTGTGTCACCTCTTCAGAAAACTGCGTTGTCCCTTTCTGCATCACCTCTACCTCTCTCTGAAATGCACTCTTGGTCCACCTGACCAATCTCAGCTTCTGCCCCTCTCTGAATCTGATCACTGAATCACAATCACTTAGCAAACCCTGCCCTAGCAATTTGATCCTTGATCAAAAGTTGTGTTTTCTTACACAAATCGAAAATTCTCAATGGCTCATGTGTCACAAGGTATTTTCCATAGGCCCCTCACCCTCCTTATATTCTTTTGTTGAACCTTCAACAGCCAAGATTAAAACATAATCAAGGGCTAAGATTAACTTGGAGGTGATCCATGACTTTATCTAGAAGATTCACACTTAGTTTAATTAATCAATTCCCTAAGTCTAGACTTAGGAAAACATTAAATAACAATTAATTATTTTAATTAAACCATCTCTAAATGGAATTTTCCAAAACCATTTCTGGGTTTTATGGAATACATGTGTCCTAGCCTATATACAAAGTTACAAGGCTAGAGCACATCTGATGCTACAATAAATCAACAACCTTCGAATTTGAAGACCTTTGGAGTTTGCTTTTGAAACCACATCGCATCCGCCCGACATCGCACTTCGCATGCCATTGTTTTCAACTTTTCCTTAGCACTTATCTTCTAAGACTTGCGATGTGCATTATGTGATCGGGTCCCAACTGGCGTCGCACATCGCACTTCAACAACTTTAACATAAACCCTTTGCGTTATCTTTTAAAACTTGCGATTTGCGAACACGATCGGGCCCCACCGCATCGCATATCGCACTTCGGCAATTATAACTCAAACCCTTTGCAGTTGACTTTTAAAACTTGCGACGAGCGGTATGTGGGCCATGTCATTTGCCACGTCAGCTTGCCACGTTACCGCCACGTCATTGCCACGTCAGCTTGCTACGTCATCTTTCCATGCCATCACATATCGCACTTCAGCGCTTTTAACATTTACCTCCCGTGCATATCCTTTGATACTTGCGATTAGTAGTTTGCGATTTAATCTCCGCCTTCTATCTCCCCACTCCAGTTCTGCACTTTGATCTTGACCATCTATTTTTCCCTTTGCGCCTCCTCCAAAACTCTAAAGTGTTTAAGGGACATGTGCCCTTTCTCCACCTTTGGGAAATTAGTTTGTTTGCTCCACGATGTAATCCTCCTAAGCTTATCCGATGTCTTGCCACGCTGGTCCCTCCTGAGCTTGCGAATGAGCCCGACTCGACCCTATTCGACATGCAATGCTCTAAACGTGACCATCGGTCTGGCTCTTGAACTATTCTGCACGTGAATGAGCCCGAATCGACCCACCTTCACATCTCATCATGTAACGTTAATGTACCAATATATAAATCAAAATTCTTCTATAACACACAAAATTTTACATTTTCTATCATATATGATTTTTTGGTGTTTTGAAAAATATTTCAAAGGTAAATGCAAATGAGCCACAACAGAGGAGATGGAGTACATGAGATCTCCGAGACCCAGAAAGCGTTTGAAGAAATTCCATCAGGTTTAAGAGATATTCAAATAATTAATCTTTTTAATTAAGGACCCTAAGTCTAACTTAGGAAAATTAAAAGATTAAAGTGAATTAAATTAAACATGTGATGATAATGACTTAAGAGACGCGGATCAAGCAGCTTCTAATCTTAGTCGTTGATTACAGATTAGATCACGGTCGTTGATGTTTCAACAAGAAAAGTATAAGACAAGGGCTTAGGGTCAGTTGGAGAACACACACATTGGCAAAGCACTGAAGCTAAGCTGAGATTCTAGGGTGTGGTTTGCTAAGAATTCCAGAAGTGTTTCAGCTGCAACGAGGGGCAGTATTGGCAAGGGGATGGTTTGATCCCAGGCCAAGAGTATAATGAGGGCAGAGAAGCAACATTCTAGACTAGCGCAGAGGCAGCCAGGTGCTACGCAGTCCAACCAGAGCCCAGCAGGGGCAGTTGGAGCCATGCAGGGCTGACGCAGGCCCAATCAGGGCAACACAGGGGTAGCGCAAGCCCTTCTAGGGTGAGGTAGGCCCTTCCTGAGCAACACAGAGTTTGACGCAGGCTAGTCTGGCTAACGTAGAGGGCTTCAGAGTAGCACTGGGGTTTCTGGTGGGCTAGAAAGGGCTCGAGTTCTGTAAATCCTGTTTGAGGGTGTGAATCAGCCATATTTTCTGTCTCCGAGGATCTATTGCTGCCATTTTATTTCTCTGTCTGGTGAACCAATTTCGGTGCCCATGATTGTTGTACTTAGATTCTGCATAATAATGAAAACCCTCTAGAGCTAGTTGCACCGGTTTTCCCGCATTGGGTTTTTCCGGGGACATTTGTCCAGAAAATTAGTGTGTCACTTTGTCTATGAGCATGTTATTCAATAGTTGATCTGTATGTGTAGGCTATTATATGTATTTACTTCGTTGTTAAATCTGAATATTCAGATTAATAACTTGTGTATGTAATCAAGTAGGAGAAGTAAATTGAGAATTAATAGTAGGGTTTCTTAGATTAAGAAATTTTCACATGGTATCAGAGCAATTGCAGATCAAGCTGGATCACCAGCAAATTGGCTAAAGAAATTTGTGCTACAGAGAGCAGCTGAAGTGACAGAGAATCCAGAGAAGACAACGCAGCACCAGAAGGACGTAGAGGCAGCAAGAGCCATGCAAGAGTTGACGCAGTCCCAACTGGGTGACGCAGAGACAACACAGTGCCTTCAAGAGGGACGCAAGAGCAGCCTGCGTTGCGCAGAGGTTGTGTTGAGCCAGTCTGCTACGCAGAATCCAGCTAGGGTGATGCATTCCAGTTAGGAGTGTTGTGCAGATTTCTCGTGTTCTTGAAGCAAGGCTTCAGATCTTCAGCAGTTGCTGGTGGGGTGGACATTCTGTCGGTGCAGAATCGTGCCTAAGCTAAGTTGACAAAGAGCGGGAGGAGAACAACTGCTCAACAGATTTCATTGCCAAAAGAAATCTGAGGATCGATCGTAGGGTGATCGAAGAGAGCTGATTCGTTGTGTTTGGCAAATTTCCAAGGAGGAAATCAGCTGTCAGAGGGAGCAGAGGGTGCATTTTGTCGCCAAGGACCCTAGATCCGAGCTTCTGTTGAGAAGCGGGGACAGAAAGAACTGTTCCGACAGAGATCTAAGGAGATGGCGCCACACGGACTGCGTGATCAAGATAGGTTGGAAGGCTTGTCCAACTTTGCTATCTGGAAGGCCAGAATCCTGGTAGTCTCGGAGGCATATGGCTTGAGGGAGCATGTAGAAAAAGTCTCGGCTACACCAACAGATGCTCTTCTCCTAGCAAATCATAAGGAAGCAGCAGCACATGCCAAGTGCTTCATCATGGATGGGGTTAAAGATCATGTGGTACCGCACATAGCCGAGAAGAATACAACTAATGAGATGTGGAAAACTTTAACCACACTGTATCAAGGTAAATCCGTCTAGAGAAAGATACTTCTGGAGAACCAACTAAGGTTATTTATGATGTCCAGGGAGAGGAAATTGATCCTTTCCTCTTCAGGTTGTCGTCGATTCGGGACCAGCTGACTGCCATGGGGGTCAAGGTGGAGGATGATGTCATGGTGAGGACTGCTCTAAATGCAGTCACAGAGGACTGGAAAACATTTGTCCAAAGCATTTTGGGCAGGGTGGACCTTCCAAACTGGGACGATATCTGGGCTATCCACCAACAAGAGGAGATTCGTCGAATTACCAAGAGGCAGACCATCACCGTTTCAAGCAAGGTAAAGAAGGAGGAATAGGAAGATGCATCCCTGGCATCTAAGAAGCAGTAAGGGAAAAAGAAGCGTGATCTATATAAGATCAAATGTTTCCAATGTGGCGAACATTGGACACTTCGCCAGCAATTGTCCTCAAAGGAAGAAGGACAAGGAAGCTTCTAGTTCCAAGGTTGTGGTAGCAGACGATGGCTCCGACGATGACGTAGCCATGAGCACTCATGAACCACAGCAGTGGAGCAATATTGATCTGTAGAGCAGCTACAGAGTGGTGGTGGGATCCTTGAGTAGCGCAACTCTTGGATCACATCCAAGCTATGGGAGCCTTAAGATAGTAGCAAGGAATCACTGGAGCAATGGGTGCAAAGATCATAGATGAAGCAGAGGAAGAGGCTGGGACACTGTAGAGGGAGCAGCGCAGTGCAGAGGCAACAACATAGAAGGGCTAATGTGACTCCAACAGCATAGCGGAGGCATTCTTACGCAGTGTAGAGTTGCAGCAGCGCAGTGGCTTCAGGAGGACAACGCAAAGCAGTAACCTATGGAGCTTCAGTGATAAGATGCAGCCCGACTGACTTGCCTGTCATTGGGCAAGGGTCCTTCAGTTGCTTACTCTCAGCAACTGAGTTGCAATGTAGCAGTTGGCAGCACGATGCAACAATTTGAGAGGGAGCTGCAGTAAGGATGTAGCAGTGACGGTGGCAGAGTAATGGGCAACAATACAAAGAGCAGCAACAGTGCAGTGATGAGGGGTGTCCATGTAGCAGGCCAAGCATCAGCACAAAGACCGATGCTAGAGATCAGAGCAGTACTTCGGGGTGAAGTATATTGCTAGCGCACATTCCTCGCTAAGAGGGAGTGTTGTGATTTTGAGGTAGCATCGAATATGCTCTAGCTCCCAAATTTTGTGGTGGAGCTGGAGTACATGAGATCTTTAAGACCTAGAAAGTGTTTCAACAAATCCATCAGGTTTAATAGATATTCAAATAATTAATCTTTTTAATTAAGGACCCTAAGCCTAACTTAGGAAAATTAAAAGATTAAAGTGAATTAAATTAAACATGTGATGAGAATGACTTAAGTGACGCAGATCAAGCAGCTTCTAATGTTAGCCGTCGATTAGAGATTAGATCACGACCGTTGATGTTTCAACGAGAAAAGTATAAGAGAAGGGCTTGGGGTTAGTTGGAGAACACAAACATTGGCGGAGTACTGAAGCTAAGATGAGATTCTAGGGCATGGTTTGCTAAGAATTTCAGAAGTGTTTCCACTGCAACGAGGGGCAGTATTGGCAAGGGGATGGTTTGATCCTAGGCCAAGAGTATAACGAGGGCAGAGAAGCAGCATTCCAGGCTAGCGCAGAGGCAGCCAGGTGCTACGGAGTCCAACTAGAGCCTAGCAAGGGTAGCAGGAGCCACGCAGGGCTGACATCAGGGCAGCATAGGGGTAGCGTAAGCCCTTCTAGGGTGACGTAGGCCTTTCCTGAACAACGCAGAGGTTGACGCAAGCCAGTTAGGCTGACGCAGAGAGCTTCAGAGAAACGTTGGGGTTTCCGGTGGGCCAGAAAGGGATCAAGTTCTGTAAATCCCATTTGAGGGTGTGAATCAGCCATATTTTCTATCTTCGGGGATAGAGGTATTACTGCCATTTTATTTCTCTGTTGGGTGAACTAGTTTTGGTGCCCAGGATTGTTGTACTTAGATTCTTCATAATAATGAAAACCCTCTAGAGCCAACTGTACCAATTTTCCTACATTGGGTTTTTCCAAGGAAATTTCTCCAGAAAATCTGTGTGTCACTCTATGAGCATGTTATTCAATACTTGATCTGTATGTGTAGGTTGTTCTATGTATTTACTCCACTGTTAATTCTGAATATTCAGATTAATAACTTGTGTATGTAATCAAGTAGGAGAAGTAAATCGAGAATTAACAGTACGGTTTCTTAGATTAAGAAATTTTCACACTAGTGTGGGGCCTGCTTGGGTGATTATTTGCGCGGGACCAAATTATCTTACAGTAGAGTGACATCCGAAGGTACGGGGGTATGCCAAAGTGAAAATTATGGTGCACCCATATTTTCCCCCCAATTTGGATATAACGTGAAATCACTGACTTGCATGGAGGGGTTGACTCTATGGGATCCACTAAACTGAGCTGAGGTGGCAGACACCACTGAGGCCTAGTAAGGCTATGTGGGTGCCATGTAAGGATCCCATGAGGATGTGGCTCGGATGACGTGGCTGAACCACTGATGTGGCACGCTATCAAAAAGACATGTGGCAAGAAAAAATGACTCTTTGGGGTAGCCAAGTGGTTGGCTTTTGGATGACATGTGGCACCAATAGAGGATGCCCCATTGCAGGATGATGTCACCATGATGCTAACATGACATCAGTAAGAGGAGGTGTAAGAAGGGTGACGTGGAGCTAAATGATGTAGCATAAGAGAGGAGGTGACACCACGAAAGAGTGGAGCATATACGATAAATTTCGCGACCGCCTCCCTTTCATTAATCATTGGGTAGGCAGGGGGGCCCTGAAATGGCTCTTCAGTCATTCGATCAGGCAGATCATATGGAGGCATATGGCGTGATCAGGGAAGGTGTGGGAACTTTAGTTTCACAAGCAACAAAATTTGAAACCCCCTCCCCCGTTGTTAATTGTCGGGTAGGGAAGGGGGCCCCGAGATGGTTGTGGGTCGTCGATCAAATTTGATCACGCCGCGTAAGGGCGGTAAATTGCAGTGATTAAACTATGGTTATGTGAGTCCCTGGTGGTTGCCATATGGGGTTCCTCCCTGACATGGCACTAATTGATTGGCCAAACTTTAAAAGGGCATAACTCTCAATCTCGGACTCATATTGAAATAAAATTTATATCGTCGGAAAGCTCTCGATGAGTTGAACGTGATGGTGAATCTTGCTTTGTATTTCGATGAGGTTGGAAAAAGAGGATTTTTATAACCCCATCTTCATAACAGAGCTTGAGGGTTGGGTTAATTATAAAGTAACACCTTCCACAACCTGAGATAGTACAAAGGGGTGGAAAGGAGTGTTACAGTGTGGTATCAGAGCGCCCATGTTCAACACTCAAACTAAATGAGCCTAGGAGGATAAAATTAGAACTTCGTTACAATGTGGTATCAGAGCAAGAGTTCAATATTGGTCCCTCAGGAAAATAAAAAATGGTTTTCATTACATGGTATAAACTATAGAGTGTGGAATTTAAAGGATGATTGTTTGTTGTGTGCAGATTGTAGAATTTTAGTTGATGATTGTGTGGTTTATGCATATATGTGTTGATATCAAAATTGTGAATGATAGGAATGGCCAACATGGTAGATTTTGATATGTTATCTTACTTCCTAACTGGAATACTAACTTGAGATTTGATGTTTCAGATAGACTCACGTCAACATGCTTATTTCAAATATGCCAAGGTGATGGGTAAATATGTTTATTTGTAATTTTGGTTGGCTAGTAGTTATGTGTGTGTAACAACACATAAGAAGACACCAAGGAACAACAAGAGAGTAAAGGGATGAGCAGCAGAATGGTGTAGTGCAACACTAATAGATCCCAACATTTTCAGGAAGAAGTGCTAGTTGGAAAGAGGAGAGAGAAAGAGTCCCTTGATTGGGTGGATACTCAGAAGTTTAAGAGCTAAGATAAGAAGTTGTAAGGCCGAAAATGAGAATATTGTGAGAGCTCAAGAGAAGCAAGCAGAAGGAAATTCAGTAATCCTGTAGAGCCTATCAGACTTGCAAAGACAGAAGCAACATGACCTAGGTGCCAACTACCTAGGAAAATATAATTTTAGATAGAGTTCATCAGGACTTTAGAAGCAAGAGAAAAGGCATCAAATCTAAGAAAAGGAATAGGTAGGCAAGTGAAGATACAGTGAGAGGAGGAACTCCACTAAGTACTTCAAAAGAGAAGAACATGTAGTCATGAGCAACTGTCTAGTGCTACAACTGAGAGACATTACCAACAAAAAATGAAAGAGAAATATTTGATGCTAGAAGAATTTAAGAAGGAAGCACCTCCCACAGTTGATGGAGAGGTGTGTTAGCACTCTATAATTTAGGAGATTAGCAAGACTAAACTATAAAGCACAACATCAAACTGCTTTGGAGTCAAGGAGCTAGCCTTCCTAGACTCAGAGAGGGCTCTCTCTGTTTTATGATTTATCTTGATAATTACGAATGTTGATATTATGCTAGTTATAGAAATGAGGGTTGTTTGTTTGATTAATTGGGTGGTTGGACAGCAAGGCGGCATGGACTATTCCATTGGGCTATGTGATCGAAAGGCTGGAATGGCACATCAACATTCAAGAGCATCACAGGGCAAGCTAACTGTGCTAAATGGATCTTAAGAGCTGTATGAATTATGAGGTGAAGGAAAGAGTGAGGTTCAGTAGTGACTAAAGAGCAATTAAGAATTCTTTAATCAGACTTCAGCAGAAAACATTCAGATTGTAAATGCAGACAGAATTAAGGTGCTTCAACAGCAAATCTTAATCTAAAATTTCTGATTTACAATTAGATGAACAGATGCACAATAGGGAAAACAACGAAAACATTAAAACAGAGAAGTATTACATCACCATTTTGACACAGCTCAAGAATCCTATAAACGGTCTTTGATTATTGATGTCCAGCTCCAAAATTACAGTGCTCCAATATATTAGTTCTTACAATGCAGGGGCTAACAATATCCAACTTCGAACCCCTCAAACTAGAAGTTCAAGGAGTATTTAGCTAACAACTTAAGTCGGTTGCCCTGTCTTACTTGGCAACCTCTCATTGATTACAATTTGCAGAAAATAGACAAGTGTGGCCATGCAAAGCCTAATTCAGACATCACTAACAATAATTGCCTCTAGAATTAATTCTGGGCAACTTTTCGTAGATCCAAACACTTCAATGGCTCCTCAGAAGATCAAACAGTAAGCTTTGGGGGTGGTTGTGATGGTTTCAAAGAGGCAACCAATGGAAGCTCTGACATCTGCCTTTGTTTTACAGAAAACATGCATTGGGTAATCAAATCTTGTGCAGTGCTGGCTGCTTTCATTTATTGATGCTAGTGCTGATGTGTTTTGCTGCCCCTTCAGTCTCAGTTGTTATATGGTAACAATTCTGCGTGCGTGCCCTTTGCTCTTGTAGTTACAACATAATCTTCTTTGCCGCCAAACCTTTGCCCGACTTGACCTCTAGCGTTTATTTGCTACCCGAGCCTTTCTGCCACGTTTCACCTTATTGTAAACAAAACAACGTGAAACACCAAAATACCGGACTTGAAACCTTTTAAATTTCAATTCTGAAGTCACATCGCATCTGTGCACTTCGCAATCTTCACAGTTTGAGTTATAAAGAATACAATCACCGATGCGATGCGATGCGAAGGGGAGGTGACATGGAGGCTAGGTGGGACCGGACCGCAGCGCACATCACAACTTTTAGCTTTTAGTTATAAGCGCGGAGGATGTAAACACTAAAAACTGCGAAGTGCGATGCGTGAGGGAGGAGGTGAATGACGTGGCAGGGAAGAAGTGGGACTGGATCGCAGGCGCACATCGCAACTTTTAGCTTTTAGTCATAAGCTGCGGAATTAACATCTAAACTTTGCAAAATGCGGGAAGAGGGACCCACTGCAATTGGCAGAGTTTTATGAATCGGCGAAAGGTTTAAGTAGTAAGTGTATGAATTTTATAAGGTTTTCATGATATATCAATGTATTGCAACGACTGTGAAGTGGGGGAGGAGCTGCTGAGGTGGGCCAACCTACCGCATCGCAAGTTAAAACAAATAGATTGCGGGCGCTCACAAAGATAAAACAAATGCGATGCGATGTATTTGCAAATCAGCAATGCGAAAAATCGCAAATCGGCAAGCGCAAGTTTTAAAGTTTAGTTCCGATGCAAAATATGTAAAATCTGCGAAATGCGATGAGGGCCCCACTTTAATCACGATCGGGGAATAGGAAGCAGAGTAAGTGAAAAGCGATGAAAAGGTAGAAGGGTAAAGCAGAAAGGCGAAAAAAGGTAAGGTTTTAATGTTTTTCAAGGGAAATGAAGTGCAAAGAGGAAGTGCGGCGGGTGAACGGGTCTCAATCTCTATCGTTGATCGATCAGATCCAATGGTTCTCACTACTTCCTGGCGGTGGTTTGTCAACTTTATTACTTTCTATTTGTTCGTAGAATACACGTTTATGACTTGACCCACTTAGGGTGCATGACTCTGCTCTTGCTGTTTTTTTTTTTTTGTTGCCTTAACTGCTTGTCTGTTGCCTTTGTCTTTGCCAATGGTCTAATGCATTGAAGAAGAATTTGAATATTGACATTTATGTAAGATATGAAAAATTCGCAAAGAAAAGGTACATAGTCACCTTGTGATACTGTAAATTACAGGGTTCTAACAAGGTGAAGAAGGCCGAGGAAGCATAAACATGATTATTGGGGATGAAGAAGAATTCCAGGATGCATGATTACTCTTAGAATATGAAGGCAAGAGTAGCAATTTTCAACTTGAAAGGCAAGTTTGATATCTGGTGGGAAGACCTGAGGAATGTCAAGGACATTGGAGAATAGTTGTCTCAGAGGAGATTTGAGAGGTGTATCCGAGAAAAGTACGTATATGAAAGGTACTATGACAACAAGGTCAAGGAATTTCATGAGCACAAATTGGGGCAACTAACAGTTGATGAAAACACCAACAAGTTCTTAGAGTTGCTGAGATATGTGGCTTATATTAAGGATGAGAAAGTAAAGATCCGGAGGTATCTTAGTGGAATGCCACAAGTTTACAAGGATAGAATAGAGTTTGATGAGCCAAAAACCTTGGAGGACACCATTCAAAATACAGAGTACTGCTATGAACAGTCCAAGCATAAGACTGAGTTCCGAACTACTTGGAAAGCAAGAGGTAAGCCCAAATTTTGAGGAAAAGGATAGAATACTGCAAAACTAGGAGGAAGGAATGTGAAGTTTACCACTCTTGTCAAAGGTGAGCTTCAGCAGAAATCTACTATTGCTAATAGAGATTGGTTCTCTAAGGCTGTAGGAGAGAAAATCGAGTGGTTCAGAAGAGGACCTATACAATGTTGGACTTGTGGAGAAAACCAAACGCAGAAAAACTATCCTTAGTGACAATAGAATGGTCCAAGGATGTACAATGTGCAAGAAGTAGAGACAGTGAATGATGTTGCTCATAATGTGCCACGAATCTATGCCACGTTGGACAATAGGCAGGTCGATCACCCGACATCAATGATTGAGATGGAAAGGATGGTCAATAACCAACCCATTTCGATTTTGATTGACCAAGGTTCTAATTTCAATTAAGTTAGCCCAAAAGTTGTAGAGAAGTGTGCATTGTAGAAGGTAGCCCATGAAATGTCATGGTTAGTTCAGCTAGTAACGGTGACTAAGAGGCGAGTTTAAGATGCGAAGTCATTGCTAGCAGTGATAAGTGATATGCGCATGTTCGTATACTTAAACCTATTTCCATTGGGTTCATATGATGTAGTAGTCAACATTAGTTCAATCAAGAGAGAGAAAAAAGTGTGAAGAAGAGAAGGACAAGAAGAACAAAAGAAGAGCGAGATTTTTCACTGTTTTTCAACCATATTTCTCACACGTGCAAAGTGCATTAGGGCATCCTTCTACAATAGCAAGTACCGAATTACAGTCACTCCAAGAGAGTCAATTTTTGGGTCAAAGGAAGTCTCCATCGCAACTCGAGTTAATAAGAAGAAGGATTCATCTCAAGCAAAGGAGAAAAGGAGGATAGAATCACTATCATTCTCTCACACGTGTCACTTAGGGTTTCTGCAAAAGAAAATGCTAGAGGTCAAAGTTGTAGAAGAATCTGCTGGGAGGTCGAAGTTTCAAATGAATTTGCTGGAGGGACGAAATTGCAAAAGTTGTTGGAAGGAACACTCATCAAGGAGGAAAGGTTTGACTTGGTCTTGGATGAGTCTTGGTCAAGGGTCATATGTCTTGGAATTCGTTAATTGAAGTTCTATAAGAAGCGAAGAATTCTTGTGGGTTTTCCTCTCAAGTGGAGAGGTTTTTGCCCTGGCCGATCGCCTATATCTTGTGTCCTCTTGTCTTATTGTTCTTTATGATTTGGTAGTTGTTTGAGGATATGAACACTTAACATAATCAAGAGAAAGAAGAAGCTAATCAAGTTAACTAAAAAGACATCAAAAGTAGTTATCAAAAGAAGAGAAATCACCTAATCTAGCTTCCCTAGATTTCTCAACATGGTAACAGAGCTAAGGTGACAAGTCAAGGAAAGGAAAAATGAAGAAGGACCATAAAAAAGGATTAAAGAGGACATCAAACTATCAAGAAAAGATACTCAAGGGCCGAATCACAGAAGATCATTTGGGAAACATGAAGGGCATCAATCATCAAAGGACTAACCCACTCATCATCTTGAAGGAAGTAACTAAAGAGACCTCAAAACCCTAGTTCATTCAAAGAAGGGTTCTACAATTGAAGCATTACAATCTCCATCACAAGGAAAAGAAGATCTCAAGGACCCTACATCCACTCAAGAGGAGGAATACACATTGAAGGATCTTGAATTCTCTACATCCAAGGGAAGCAGGAAGAAGCACTGCCATCTTCATCAAGGAATCAAGGTGATCTCCCTCTCCTTGAGTCAAGAATCACTATCAAAGCATATTTGAAGGAAGAAATATTCTACCATCAACATCATCAAGAAAGGAATCAAGTTGAATACATCATCATCAAAGAAGCATCTTCACTTGACAAGTATCTTTATATCTATGTTTGAATCTATCAAAATGACTTTGTTTTGCAAGGAAAGCAACAAATTGGTTGGGTCATCAAATTTCCTTGCGTGGAAGAAGAGGACAAATTTGATCCTCATAGAAAATGAAGTCATTGGTCATGTTAAGGGTTTAATTGTCGAACCACCAAAGGAAGAAGCTCAAGCTCTAGCAAAGTACATGAAGGGGGAAATAAGGGCTCAAAGAATCCTTATAGAATCAATATAGGATTCTCTCATCCCTTATGTAGAAAAATTGGATATATCAAAATACAGCTATGAAAAACTAGTAGAATTATTCTTCGTAAGCAGTGCATGAGAAGTAATATCTTTGAGAACCGTGCTATATAAGAAGAAGGTATCAAAAGAAGGAATAACCTCATATCTTATGAGGGTGTCAGAAATACATAATCAACTGAAAGAGTTGGGGGAAATAATGTCTAATAGAGAGATGACCATAGTTGTGCTCAATGCACTAGCGGAAGAATGGTGCAACTTTGTATCAAGCATCTATGGAAAGAAGGAAGCCACCCCATGCAGTGAACTTTAGTCATTATGTAAGATTGAAGAAACCAGGCTAAAGGAAAAAATAAATGTATGATCAAAGAGCAAGTTCAAGCATTTGTTGCCATGGCTAAGAGAAAAGGAAAGTTTGGGAAATTTGATCCTCAGAAAAAGAAGAAGATCGATATGTCGAAGATCCAATGCTACGGTTGTCGGAAATATGGGCATTTTAAGAGAGATTGTCCTAAAATCAAGAAGGAGAATAAGAAAAGAAAAGAAAGGAATGAAGCCCATATCATCGAAGAAATAGAAGAACCTGAAAAGAGGAAATCAAAGAAGGAGGAAGCGAAATATCTCTACTATGACTAAGATAATCTCCTTCACTTAGTTCTTTTCAATTTTGTAAATAATATCTATCATGGTAGGAAGCATTGTAAGTATGATAGGATGCATCATATTAGGAGATGGCATCATATTGGAAGCATACAATTGAAGCAAGAGCTCATGACAGAAGCTTGAAAGAATAGCTGAAGTAGAAGTCTACATGAATAGAAAGGAGGTAGCTCTTAGCAACCTCACTAAAAGCATGAGTAGCATACATGATTGGGAGAAAGTCATCTAACTTGGTAAAAAGAAATAATCATACATCATCATCAGATGGAAGGATCATTTGTAGAATGAGGATAATTAAGGTCCTCCGTTCGAATATTCATTATAAGGTAAACCTCTCTTGGAAGAATCATGTGTCTCGCTGATCATTCCACTGGGATCCATTGTTTAGAAGGATGATGGTATGGTGACAAAGGAGAGAAACAAGTCAAGATAATTGAAGTACTTTCAACCAAGGAAAGGAAGTTGTAAAAGCAAATCTAGATGACCAAAAGAAGAAAAGAGGTATATATATATATATATATATATATATATATATATATATATATATATATATATATTTGACAGATTAAGTCATGTCATCATATAGTTGCAGATAGCATAGGTAAGTTCTCTATCTCATTGGCATAGAAATGGAATCTCTTCATTCAGAAAGATGCATGAAAGCATGGATCACATATTGACAAGATGAAATCAACATAATATGTCCTTATATGGAATATGAAGTAGTTGACAAATATGAAGTAACCGTGGATGAAATTTCCTGGGAGAAATATGTGAAGAACAAAATAAGAGATCGTGAAAGATGCAAATATGGTCACGTAAGAAAAAGGAAATCAACATTTGATGAATCGAGGAATTGGCCATGACATCTCCATAGAGAAGGTATAAAGACCCTGATAAGGTCTGTAAAGAAAGGAGACCCTTGACATTTAATGTCTTGGAGATGTGTTTATGAGTGTGTAGGATCTTGATGTTGCAAGCAAGCACATGTCATGATGAAAGGCCATCAAAAAAGGTAACTTTGATTTGATGTTCATTTTTTTATTTTTGAACAACATCTGGATGGGTTGATACAAGGCTACGAAAAGAGAGTTGTATATGTCACCTACAACTAGCACTCATGTGGTTAGATGGAAGATCCTAAAGGAAACATGGAGTGGTAGCAGAATGAAGAAAAGCCAGAAGTGGACTAGAAGATAACTTTCTGATGAAGAGAAGGATGACATGACTGATATCATTCGTGAAGGAAAGTGATGGATGGCTGATGCCTTACGATAGATGAAGGCTCCATAATGAAGAATATGTAGTTCATGACATCGAAAGGAGGAGCCATACAAGCAACTGATAGTACCATGATCTCCACCAAAGAGATAAGAGTTGTTGTTGGTAACAAGTCCCTGGTTAAGAGGGAGCTTGGACAAGTCCCTAGATAAGAGGGAGCTTGGACAAGTCCCTAGATAAGAGGGAGCTTCGATACATTCCTTTTATAGGAATGGGCATATCTTCCCTAGTTAAGAGGGAGAGATAGACACATCATTCTTGTCTTCATATTGAAGAAAGAATGGAGGATTGGGTAAGCATCTGAGACTAATTCAGAAACTCTTTAAGGATGAGGTAGGTCATCCAAGATAAGAGTAGTCGAAGAGGAAATTCCTTAAGGATGTGTTATTCCAAGATAGGAATGTGAAAATTTCTGAATCTAACAAACAAAAATCCTACTGCAATTAACTGATTTTCATTTCCTACTTGTGTTTTTATTTAACAATTTCTTTACAGAGTTATTCAGTAAATATTAATGCAAATGCACTGCAACCTACACCAATATACAGATCAAATACTGAAAAATAAGATGAGACAATCACACAAAGGACACACTTATTTTTGGACTAAATGTCCCCGAAAAAACCAAATGCGGGAAAACCGGTGCAACAAATATGAGGGTTTTATTATTAAGCAGATTTTTGAATACAACTAGGGTGCCAAATCCGGCTCACCCAACAGAGAAAATCCCGATAGAAGTACCTCTATCCGGAGACAGATATTTTGGCTAATCTAGCAACATAAAGATCAAACCCCACAGGTGACTGCGATGTACCCAGTGTTGCACAACAACATCTACTCCCATCCTTGCGCTGAGACTGTCACCCCCTCTAGGAGCTGCGTCACCCTCCTCGTGAGCCTTCCTGGCTCAGAAATTGATCTGTAGAATTGATACATGATTTTACTCACAGAAGCCCCAACGCTGCCTCTTCAGTGACTGTGTCACCTATCCAGGCTCTGCATCACCCTCCCAGGTGTTGCATTGTCTCTCCTTGGTGATGCGCTGCTTCTATGCAATGTATTCTCGACCTCGGATTGAAGTCCCATTGCCGAACTGCCCCTCTCTGCACTAGAACTCACTCCGAAATTGTCTGCAAACCACGCCCCAGAATTTCGATTAAGCTCAAGTGCTGCTCTCCGTGTGTGTGTTCTCCAACTGACCCTCAAGCCTTCCTTTATACTTTTCTTGTTGAGGAATCAACAGTCGGGATCAAATCTTTAATCAACGGCTAAGATTAAAACAGAATTGATCCTCGTCACTTAGAAGCTTCTCACCCACATTTACATTAATTCACTTTAATTATTTTAATTCCCTAAGTTTTAACTTAGGCTCCATTAAAAATAATTAATTATTTGAATAACATGCACTCCAGGTGGAATTTCTCCAAATGATTTCTAGGCCGTGGATATCTCATGTGTTCTAGCCCCTCTGCAAAATTTTGGAGCTAGAGCATATCCGATGCTACCCAAAAATCATCACTCCCTCTTAGCGAGGAATGTGCTCTAGCAATACTTCTCACCAGAAGCATCGCCCTGATCCACTGCATCAGTCCTCTATGCTGTTGATGCTCGACCTATTGCCCCTCATCCACTACGTTGCTAAAATTTGTACTGCTGCCCATGACTCTGCCACTATCACTGCTGCATCTGTACTGCAACTCCCTCTCAATATGCTGCATCATGGCTACACATAACACTACCACTGCTAACTACTGCACTACAACTCAGTTGTTGAGAGTTATGCAATTGAAAGACATCCCAAATCCTGACATACTAGTCAGTCTGGATACACCTCAATGCTGAAGCTTCCTCTGCTACTAATCTACGCTGGTCCTCTGATGCTACTGCGTTGTTGTTGTATTTGCTCTGTGCCTCCCGCATTGTTGCAAAAATCCATTACGCTGCTTCAGACTTTGTCGCTTTAGCTCTGCCACTGCCACTCCATCATCCCTCGCACCAACTGACTCCCATCATTCTGCTACTGCCATTAAGGGCTCCAGTAGCCGTATGTGATCTAAGAGTTTGGGCACCTCAAGGATCCTGCCCCTGTTCTCTCTGCAGCCCCAACTATAGCTCCATATCGCCCCACCTCTTCTCCAGAGGTGCATGAGCACTCATGGCACAGTCATCGTCATCCCCCTCATTAGCCTGTGCTGGAGCAACCTTCAATTCAGGCTTCTCTTCTTTGCGCTTCCTCTTCAGAGGACACTGCGTGGCAAAATGTCCCATTTCCCCATATCTGAAGCATCTGCCTTTCGAAAGGTCATTTTTCTTCTATCTCTACTGCCCTTGTTGCCCTTTTGATGCGAGAGTCGCATCTTCCTCTTCCTCCTTCTTGACTTTGATCCCTTTGTTGCTGCTTCCAACCTTGGTCCACCATCTGATCTCTTCTTGTCGAAGAGTTGCCCACATCTCCTCCCAACTAGGAAGAGTAGCCCTGCCCAAAATGCTTTGGACAAAAGTTTCCCTATCTTCAGTGATTGTTGTTGACCACTGGAGTGGCACCTGATGATTATATGAAGACTCCATACCCAAGGATGAATCAAAGGACACTTGTACCATAAGATATCATCAAATATCATCATTTCAACATAGTTTTTAAACTCTACTTCTACTTCTTATCATTTTCTCTTGTACCCAGATTCCACGCCATATGGGGAATTGTAGTAAGTGATGCTAGTAATGATGAATTTGAGTCAGTATTGAGTCTGTAACAGGCCTAGGTATCTTCGGACCTTGCCAACAAGTGAGTATTACTCTAGGAGGGTTTTTTCACTCGGTTAATTATCATCTCCCTATCAGGACTTAATAATTAATTGAGTTTTTTCCTCCAATTTTACCCCAAAGCCGGAGTACGGCTTGATGGTGAGGACTTCGGTCAGTCCTAGTGTCTAGAGTCAATGTATATTACCATACTAGATCACACAAAAAAATTCGTGGAATTTGGTTAGGTCTAGGTAGTGATTTTTAATTTTTTAGATTTCCCGCAAGTCGAAAATTGCAATAAAAATTGTAATTGAATTGTAATAAGTGTTGCCTAGAGAAGTTGTATGGGGTATGAGTAATCAAAATTATACCTCTTACCCTCCAAGTTCTACCATGACACACTTTGAGGGGTTAAAAATGTGTTTTGAACCCTCAAAACCCACTTTTCCTAAGTTTAGTGGGAAATCTGGCAATTAATTAAGCCAGAAATTAAATAAATGGAGAAAAATAAATATCCACACATGCTAAATGAGGTGGAAATGAGGTGGAAAATTATGGAGGAGTTAAAGTGAAGTCCCAAGGTGATGTAGACTCCTACAATCAAGAAAAAGACATGTGCTCAAATAAAATCGAATTTCTGGCATTAAATGAGAGCTGCTTACTTGGAAATTCGAATTTGTGAAGTTAATGCACATTTGGGAGAATTTGGGAGAATATTTGGTGTAGATTTTTGTGGGAAATTGTCTCCACGTGGGTTACCACCCATATACACTTGTCATTCCATCATAAAATTCAAATTTGGCACATAAGGAAAAAGAAAATGATGTCCACTTGCCAGAATCTGATTTTTACACTTGGCAATAGAGATCCACTTATTAAATTCGAATTTGCCTTGTGAATTCCTCCCTCTCACCACTTGGCATTTGGTTCTTCATTGGGATTTGCTCCCAACTCTCTATATAATGGAGCCATGGGCTCTCATATTGATCCTTTGCAACGAGCTATTGTGCTTGGGGAAACTCTGCTTCTATGTACTTGTGTTCTTCATATGAATAAAAATATTTTGGAGTTCATTCATGATTGTTATTCCATTGAAGCATTTCTTGGATCATTGATGGTATATCGCTATTTGTGCCTTTGATTTATATTTCATTTTGCTCATATGCTTTTGTTGAATTGTAGATGTATAGCTATCTTGAATTGTAGATGTATAGCTATCTTACATTTACAATTGGTTATTTGATATGCTCTAGGCTAGAAAACTCTATCTATTTTCATACAAATTCTAGAGTTTTGTTGCCATTGTTTATTGATTTAATCCATATTAGCTAATGTTTGTTGGAAGTTTTGTAGAGGATCATTGTTGAATCAACTATCAAGTGTGAGGAGAAGTCTTCAAGAGACCAACCCACTCTTGGCATTGTTTTCAAGGAGCTCTCATCATTATTTGAATTTCAGAGAACTATTTTTTTTAAAGTACTTGTTCTTGCAGGGTTCTCCTTCACATAGTCTATGCATGGATCAAAATATTAAAAAATTCATTTACATCATTTAATTGTGCTTTCATTTCATTATATAGCTATTCAGAAAACTTCTCAAAAGCTAGACAAGCAATGGGGATCTTTTCCCATCAGTTGATTTAGCCTTTGTATATTATTTTGTAGCATATTCACATACTTAAAAGCTCTCTTTTCACACTAACTTTGGTTCTATTTTTGCAGCCCTAACATTCTTGTTTGTAGGTTCTCTCTAGCTTCAAGTTGCATTTCAAGGAGGCTGTGGGCATTATGAGAGCTTGTGGAAGAAGGCTAGGTCATACACCACTTTGGAGCTTGTATTCTCCAATTGTAGAACTCCTTCATCTCTTTTGAGGCTCCCATACTTGAAGGGATTTTCTTCTTATTTCAAAATTTCACATCATATTCTCTCATTGATTCCTTGGGAAGCCCTCCAAGAGGCTCTAACCTCATTGTATCACCATAATAATAAAAATTTATGTTTTTGTTGAGAGAGCGTGGGTTTTACCCATTGGCATCCCTATATCTCCAT
Organism: Pinus albicaulis; assembly: GCA_034641835.2. Taxonomy (NCBI): domain Eukaryota; kingdom Viridiplantae; phylum Streptophyta; class Pinopsida; order Pinales; family Pinaceae; genus Pinus; species Pinus albicaulis. Next base: position 205,687,157 of record CM076584.1, on the reverse strand, counting down.
TTCAAGGAGAGAATTTGTAAATGGATTGACTTATTGGTTTTGACATTTCCATTTTCTTTCACATCACATATGCATGCTCTAATTAGGAAGTAACATAAATCACATTTCTTTTTCCTCAAGTTTGTTTCACAAATTTCAAGATTACATTTCCATTTTCAAAGCAATTTTTTTTACTTCATGCAAGCATCATTATTATTTTTGGGCAAACTTTGATCTATTTAGCTTGGCACTTGTCTAAATAATTCATGCTTTATTGTTATGCCACATTTCCATTTCGAGAATATTGAAGCATTGTATATTTGACAAGTTTATCTTTCAAAGCAATCACTTATTTTCATGTCAAGCTAATTTCCTCAAGTTTAAAGTTCCTTTTGCAAAGCTATTGTGAACACAAATCTCAATTTTATTTTTAAAGCATTGAAATTTACTTTACATGCAAATTAATTGCTCATAAGCATCAAGATTTTAATTGGAAAACCCTTCGTTGGTTTTTCTGGGTTTGTTGAGGAGAGTTTGGTGTCCAAATCCCGAAATTTTATAAGCAGTAAAAAATCCTCAACACGCAGTCCCTTTCCAGCCATCAGTAGCAATTCCAGATAGGGCACCGTAGAGGAGCCACGTAGAGCAGCAGAGCAACAAAGCAGCAAGGAATTCTGAGCAGGGATTGAGGGATTATTTCAGCCTACCTTGTGCAGGCCAAGGTACCATCTTCCTAAGCAGCATCTTGTACCTTTCCCATTTAGAAAATTAATAAAATGGCTCAGAAGTTTTGGCTCATTCATGGTGTTTTTTATTTGTATTTTTGTTTGTTGTAGATTTAGTCTTTGCATTCTTTATCTTACTGTTTGTTCTCAATTTGGGATATTACATTAAAGCATGTTAAAATTCCCAAAACATTAAGGAAAATCACATGATTGCAAAATAGTGACCTGTGAAATTTCCTTAATTGCAGCAACAAGAAATTAATCTTCTAACTCATGTAGTTTATATGTCTTCTATAATATTCCTAATGGAAATTTTACAATGATAACAAAGACATGCAAATATAATAACACGAAAATTTTCAGAAATTCACACACATGAACCAGAAATTTCTCCAAATCCTCAAGCTCGCCAAGAGTTTATTAATAATAGAGTTGTGGTACAAACGAGTTGGAAAAAATGAACCTGAGCTTTCCCAGGGCAAGTTGCAAGCACCAGGTGATGAGTACAGGAAAGCCCAACAACTAAAATAGCTAAATCCTCCAGAAAACTACATTGCTACTCTAAAACTACAATGTTGCCAGAATCTGCCCACTGATTTTCCCCCTCTAGACTGCCCAAAGAGTTCTAGGAAATTGGGGATGTGATCCTTGTCCCAAACCCAGAAAGGGTTTCCTTTGGTTCCAAACTTCAAAATTTGACCCTTCACAACTTGGCCCTCCTCCAATTTCAAAATTTGTCACTCTGGCTGATATTGTCAATCTTCGCTCTCCAAACTCTAGCAATCTTCCTCAAATGACATTCCAAGTGATTTCCCAACACCTTCATTCCTAACTCCCCAGAATAATGATGCCCCAAAAAGCCTCACTCCAATGACTACGCAGTGATGGACGTGATGACGCAGTCTCTGTGTATGAGGAATGAGAACTGTGTGTAGACTAGCCCTCTTCACTGTAGCTTCTCTCCACATTCCTGAACATGAAGAAGAATCACTCTTGTAGCTTCTCCAGTCAATCCCCAACAACAATGCTCCAAAAATAACATCGGCGCTCCTCCCTCTGCACAGTAGTGGCTCCTAAACTGCGTGTTATGCCTCCAGAATTGCGTGGAACTTGTAGATGGTGCTACCTCCAGTGTCAATGATAAAGGAAAGCCTTCCTTGGGTGGCACTCGAAGTTCATCGAAGAAAGGTTGAGCATCTCTCCTTGGGAAGCTCTTGGGCTAAACAACACAATATTGGCTTAGCTGAACAGCTAAGGCAAATTCAGTTTTCAAATAGACAAAAGACCCCAATGCTCCTTCATTCCTTCCATTTATAGTTGCTGGCCATAAATTCTTTGTGGGCCCCTCCAACAATTCGATTTTCCTTAGGGAATTCGAATTCCCTCTTCCCCAAGTGCGTACTTCATGTGGGAGAGTGGACCCCACATTCCACTAGCATACAAATAAAGTATTTCTCCTATGTCTTTTCACCAAAAATTGTGGAATGTGGGGTCCACTCACCCATATGTATTTCACCAATAAAATTTGGAGAAAAACTTTATTTGTATGCTAGTGGGCTAGTATTAATCAAAATTGTCAAAATTTATTTCCCCAAACATTAGGAAAATTTAGGAAGGAACATTACAGTCCTCCCCTCCTGGATGTTGCTTGACCCCAAACAACTGTAAAACAGGATGCTACAAATTCTGCTCATTCTCCCATGTAGCATCCTCCTCTAGTAAATCTTTCCACTTGACCAAATGCTCTCTAAGCACCCTTTTTCTCAACTTCCTCTCTCGAGTCTCCGGTATGAGCTCTGGTGTCAAAATCAAATGCCCTTCATCATCCAATGTAGGCAACTCGGTGCTACTACAACCTACTGTCCCAACGCCTTTTTCGGGCATGATACATGGAATACATTGTGGATTCGGCTCTTCGAAGGCAGCTCCAACTCATAGGCCACCTCACCTACTCTCTTGACCACCCGGTAAGGTCCATAGGTGGTCGCAGTCTTTTTGTGCCCTTCTGCTTGAGTGAAGATTGTTTGTATGACTGCAAGCATAGGTAGACGATGTGCCCTACCTGAAACTATTTCTCCACCCTGTGCTTATCTACATATACCTTTTGCTGATTTTGGGCCATCTACAAATTGTTCTTGAGAGCCCGGAGAATCTCCTGGCTCTCTTGAACCCAATCCTTTGCCCTCGGGGCCCTACTATCTCTAAACACCATGTAATAAAATGTAAGAGCATCATACCCATAAAGAGATCGAATAGGGGACATAGAAATAGACATATGATAAGTCGTGTTGTATCAAAACTCCCTGAGATGAAGCCACTTGACCCACGCTCTCTGCTGTCCAGTCACGTAATTGCGTAGGTACCCCTTCAGCCATTTGTTCATGATCTCGGTTTTCTGGTCAAACTTGGGGTGATATCTAGGGCTAAGTGTAAGCTCTGTCCCCACCAACCAGAACAACTCCTGCTAAAAAGCCCCCATAAATAGGTTGTCCCTGTCACTCACAATGGTCTTGGGAAGACCATGCAACCAGAAGACCTCCCGAAAGAATAACTTAGCCACCTAGGAGGTTGAATATCTAGGTGGAATAGCGAAGAAGTGGGCAAACTTGGTCAATCTGTCGACCACTACATAGATGCAATCCTGCCCTTGCACAATTAGAAGTCTGGTGATGAAGTCCATAGATACACTCTCCCACTTCCTCTCTGGAATGGGAAGCAGCTGTAGCAAACCGGTCGGGTGTGACAACTCCGCTTAATTCCTCTGAAAATCTACGCACTCCCTCACGTGCCTCAAAACATCTCCCTTGAGCCCCCGCCAAGAGAATCTCTCCCTAATAGCACGGTATGTCTTTAGGAAGCCTGGGTGCCCTGATAATGGAGAATCATGGGCTGCCTGCATGATCCTCTCCTTCAGCTGCGATCCTAACACCAAATAGATCCTTGTAGTATATTATATCATCCATCACCCAGAATTGATCATCCATGTGTGTGCCATCCAAAATGTCACAAGGCTGCCTATCCTTGAAGTACTCAACCAATAATTGAGCCTTCCAATCTTGTGTAATATCCATCAAGGACAACACTGCTGGTCTCCTAGAGAGGGCATCTTCTACCACATTGTCTTTGCCCTTCACATACTCAATCTCAAAGTCGTAAGCCTGGAGCTTACTCACCCATTTTTGTTGCCTCTCCTCCAGTGATTGTTGCTCTAGGAAGAACTTAAGACGGTTGTGATCATTCTTCACTTTGAACCGGTTTCCCACTAAATACTGTTTGAATTTGGCCAGTGCATGCATCACTGCCAACATCTCTTTGTCGTATATTGAGTACAACTACTCATGCAATAGAAATTTCCTACTGTCAAATGCAATAGAATGCCCCCTCTGTGTTAAAACACCCCCAACCCCTTCAATGGAGGCATCACACTCCAGCACAAAGGGTCGTGTGAAATCCAACAAGGCTAAGACGAAGCAGTTGCTCATGACTCTCTTGAGGCGCTCAAAAGCCTACTCTGCCACCTGCGTCCACTCAAAATATCCCCTCTTCATCAAATCCGTAAGAGATGTTGCAATCTATGAGAATCCTTTCACAAATCTCCTGTAATATGTACAAATTCCCAGGAACCCTCTCAACTCCGTCATGCTCTTGGGTGTGGGCCAATCCAGTATAGCCCAAATCTTATCCTAATGTACCTTCACTCCATCTTCCCCAATCACATGCCCCAGGTACACATCTCTGTTAGTCCAAACTCACATTTAGACATCTTCGCATATAGGTGTTGCTCCTCAAGTATGCGAATCACCACCTCCAAATGCTGAAGATGATCCTCCCATGTCCTGTTGTAAATGAGTGTCATCGAAGAAAACCAGGACAAAGCATCTCAACTGTCCACGGAACATGTGGTTCATACACGACTGGGATGTAGTAGGAGCATTGGTTAGCCCAAAGGGCATCACCAAGAACTCATAATGTCCATAATGGCAGCGAAAAGTAGTATTGGGGACATCGTGCTCCCTCACACGGATCTGGTGATACCCCGAACGCAAATCTATCTTAGAGAAGTATTTAGCTCCTCTAAGTTCATCCATCAACTCGTCTATGCGTGGAACGAGATATATGTTCTTCAATGGATTTTTATTGAGAGCTCAGTAATCTATACACATAGGCAACGTCCCATCTTTCTTCTTCACTAGCAACACAGAAGAAGCAAATGGACTTGAGCTAGGCTTGATGTGTCCCAATCTCAGCAGCTCCTGAATGGCCTACTCTACCTAATCCATATAGGATTTTGGATGCCTATAAGGGGTGGTGATGACTGCGTTCACCCCATCCTCCAGCTCAATGGTGTGCTCAAATCCACGGTCTGGTGGTCTACCTAGTGGCATATATCCAAAAACCCCCTGGTGCTTCTCCAACAAGGCTAATATATCTGGATGTGTGGCATGTGCCCCTGACTCATAAATCCTCAACTCAACTACCCACTCCACATCTCCATGTTGTAGATCGGCCTCCATCCTGTGGGTTGACACTGTCTGAGGTGGATAATAGTGCATTCCCCTCAATAATATAGGCTTCCCATCTGGCCCCTTGAACTCCATCTCCAACTTCTGCCAATGAGTGGTGACCTTCGCTAATGCGCACAACCACTGTACTCCCAACACCACATTGGTGTCTGGGACATCAACCACAAAGAAATGATTAGTTAGCAAGTAGTTCCCCATCTTCAAGGTGAGCCCGGGAAGATATTTCATACACTACATGGTCCGGTCTCCTGGCACCAAAACTGAGAACCCCTCAAATGTTGCTAACTAGATGCCCCTACGCTCCACCATCTAGGCATCAATGAAATTGTGGGTGGTCGCACTATCAACCAAAATTGACACACATTGCCCCTGTATGGTCCCTTTGATCCTGAGTTTCAAATACTTCAGCACACCCCGAACTGAAGAAAGGACTCCCATTGTTGGGGAAAATGGTCATCCTCTAGGTGGTGGTGGTGGTCTTCCTAATGATGGTCCTCCCTCATCCCCTGACTCATCTACTATCTTGATCTCCTCCTCCCTTGGATCACTATCTGAAGACACCTCAATAAAGTGGGCCTTGCCCTTAGTGCACTTGTGCCCAGGTGCCCAAGGCTCCTGGCACAAAATACAACCTCCTCCTCCCGAGGTCCCTCCATGTATCATCATCCAACTGGCCACATCCTCCATCTCTCGTTGGTCTAGTATCTTGGTTCCCCTATGGGGTTGTGGGTCTCATGGGGACAAAGGCCCGGTTCTTGGGCACTGCATCGATCATATCCCAGGTCCTGGAAATGGCATCTTGAAGTGACGTGGGTTTGTAAGCCCTCACCCAACCATGCAGTGGTTCAGCAAGTCCCTCTATAAACAACATAATCAGTCCACCCTTTGAAATATCTGTCACCATCACCGCCATCCTCTGGAACTCTATGATGAATGCCTTTGCGCTGCTATACTATCTCAGGTCGGCTAACTCCCTGAAATGCAACTTTGGGTCCTTCCTCTCAAACCTCTCCAACAGCCTCCGGGTGAACCTGTGTAAGAGGTAATGTTGATGTGTCCCAATGCGATCAGCCCATGGTACCACCACTCTTGGACATCCTCTTCCAAGTGAAGGGTGGAAAATCGAATGGCATCGGTCTCCCGCATGGGATTCATATGAAAGTATGTGTCCAGATTATGTATGCATGCCCTAGCTAAACTCTTCGCTGACCCATCAAATTTTGGGAGTGTAACCTTCCCGGCTAACCTCTATACATCCTGGTTGGATGATCCTCCTCTATAATGGTTTCCAGCTCCCGTAGTACACCTCTCCTTGAGGTGAATAAACTCACCAAAGGACATCACCCGCCTAATCCAGACATCCAACCCCTCATACTCATCAATATCGGATGCAACTAAGTGGACCAAATATGCAACTGGGTTCAGCTCCCTCTTTGGTTTCGGCTCATCCATGAAATGAGGAATCAAGGGACGACTACTCTACCTACGTTGGGGACTGTGTGGGGGTTGATAAGTACGACTGCCTCCCCCTACTCTGGAACCCCCATCACCTTGAGGTTTCGCTGCTCCATCTGGCCTTCCACCCACATGCAGCCCCATCACCTGTTGCATCATGATTTGCCCTTGTCTCATCATCTACTCCTTTGCTCTCAGCAGCTCCTCCAAAATTTGGTCTTGGTCCCTTGGTTTGGGTTGTTCATCCTCCTCATGCTAGTCGATTCCTCCCCTCTAGTTCTCTACTTCAGTGTCTGAAAATGGATCTGGGTTGTCTTCTCTACCATGGCCTCTGTCTCTGCCTCTACCACGACCTCTCTGGAAAACCACTCCTTTATATCTTGGTGACATTACCTGCTCCTGTTCCCCACCTTGGCCAAGAACATGCTCTGATACCAGTATAATATTCCTAATGGAAATTTTACAATGATAACAAAGACATGCAAATATAATAACACAGAAATTTTCAGAAATTCACACATAAACCAAAAACTTCTCCAAATCCTCAAACTGGCCAAGATTTTATTAATAATAGAGTTGTGGTAAAAATGAGTTGGAGAAAATGCACCTAGACTTGCCTAAGGCAAGATGCAAGCACCAGGTGATGAGTACAGGACAGCCCAACAACTGCAATACCTAAATCCTCCAGAAAACTGCGCTACTGCTCCAAAACTGCACTGTTGCCAGAATTTTCCCACTGATTTTCCCCCTCTAGACTGCCCAGAAAATTCTAGGAAATTGGGGATGTGATCCTTGCCCCAAACCCAAAAAAACGTAGAAAGGGTTTCCCTTGGTTCCAACCTTCAAAATTTGACCCTTCACAGCTTAACCCTACTCCAATTTCGAAATTTGTCACTGTGGCTGATACTATTAATATTTGCTCTCCAAACTCTAGCAATCTTCCTCAAATGACCTTCCAAGTGATTTCCCAACACTCCGGCTCCTAACTCCTCGGAATAATGCTGCCCCAAAAAGCCTCACTCCAATGACTGCGCAGTGATGGACGTGATGATGTAGTCTCTGTGTATGCGGAATGAGAACTGCTTGTAGACTAGCCCTCTATGCTGTAGCTGCTCTCCACACTCCTAAAAATGAAGAAGAATCACTCCTGTAGCTTCTCCGTTCAATCCCCAACAACACTACTCCATAAATAACAATGTGGCTCCTCCCTCTGCACAGTAGTGGCTCCCAAACTGCGTGCTATGCCTCCAGAACTGCATGGAACCTATAGATGGTGCTACCTTCGGTCTCAGTGATAAAGGAAATCCTTCCTTGGGTGGCACTCAAAGTCCACCGAAGAAAGGTTGAGCTTCTCTACTTGGGAAGCTCTTTTGCTAAACAACACAATATTGGCTCAACTGAACAACTAAGCCAAATTCAGTTTTCAAATAGCCAAAAGACCACAAATGCTCCATCATTCCTTCCACTTATAGTTACTTATAGTTGATGGCCATAAATTATATTTGGGCCCCTCCAACAATTCGATTTTCCTTAGGGAATTCGAATTCCCTCTTCCCCAAGTGCGTACTTCATGTGGGTGAGTGGGCCCCACATTCCACTAGCATACAAATAAAGTATTTCTCCTATTTCTTTTCACCAAAAATTTCCTTGGGCTAGTATTAATCAAAATTATCAAAATTTATTTCCCCAAACGTTAGGAAAATTTAGGAAGGAACATTACATCTTCGGAAGTTATTATGGAAAATAACGATTTATTCACTACTTCAATATTCACAAATAAAAATCAGGAACTAAGAAAATAATGCACACACATAAAAATTTGAAATCAGTATTTTTGGAAAATAGTCCTTGGAAAAACCCCAATGTGGGGAAAACCAATTCAACAGATGAGGGTTTTATTATTATTTCTTTAGAAAATTAAAGAGTATTGTTGACCATTGGAGTGTACCCAAATATTTTTTGAAGACTCCACCCCCAAGGATGTATCAGAGGCTTCATGCACCATCAAAGATCATCATATCACCAAAGTTTTTCAACTCTACTTCTCATCTTCTTTCGTTGTACTTAGAGTCCACAAACCATGTGGGGATGTTGTGAAGTGATGCTAGTGTGATGAAGTTGAGTCATGTAACAAGCCTAGGTTACTTGGGACCTTGTCATCAAGTGAGTTTACTCTAGCAGGTTTTTTTCACTTCCTTAATTATTATATCTTTACGGGTACTTAGTAATTAATTGAGTTTTTTCTTCCAAGCATAACCCCAAAGTCAGAGTACGGCTTGAAGGCAAGGCCTTGGGTGAGTTCTAAAGTCTAGATTCATTATATATTACCATATACTAGATCACTTGTAAAGTTTCGTGGAATATGATTAGGTCTAGGGGTCATTTTTTAAATTTTTTAAATTTCCCGCAAGATGAAAATTTAAATAAAATCTGAATGTAATATGTAATAAGTGATGTCTAGAGAAGTTGTATGGGGTATGTGTGCTGAAAATTACACCTCTCACCCTCAAATTTCTACAATGACACACTTTGAGGGGTAAAAAATAAGTTATAGACCCTCAAAACCAACTTTTCCTAAGTTTAGTGGAAAATGTGGCAATAAATTGACCCAACAATTAAATAAATTGGAAAAAATAAATATCCACACATGCTAAATTATGTGGAAATGAGGTGGAAAATCATCAAGGATTTTAAACGAAGTTATAAAGTGATGTGGACCAAGAATCAAGGAGAAACATATGACAAAAAAGGGAAATCAAATTTCCTTGAGGGGACCATGAGTTTCACAAAAGAAAATCACATTTTATTAGGAGGATAAGTTGAGTTAAGGAGGTAACTCACCCATTGGTGGGCTTTGACTTGGAGTTCCACAAGAGATGAGTGGAGATTGATCTCCTACCACTCCACTCTCACATACACATGTCTTCTCCACCTCAACAAGTTCTCCTCCTCAAAGATTGTGTGGGGTGTGGGCTCTCTAGAGGAAATCGAATGGCCACTTGGGAAATTTGAATTTGCATGTAGTGGCATTGGGATTGTCACCAATTTGTCTTGGGATTGTCACCATTTTCCTTGGGATTGGATCCCAAACTTCTATATAATAGATCCATGGGATCTCACTAAGTATCCATTATTCAAGCTATTGTGTTTGGGAAATCTTTGCTCGTATGTACATTTGTACTCAATTGCAATAAAAGACTTTGGGGTTCATTCATGAGTGTTGTTCCATTGGAGTATGATGATAGGCTCGCTATTGGTATAATTTCCTTTGCTCATGCTTTTGATTTTTGCTATTTCCATATGCTCTTGTAGATTTGTTAATGTAAAGCTATCTTGCATTGGAAACCAATTTAGGAGTATGCTCTAGGTGTAGAAATCTCTAACTATTTTCCAATAAATTTCTAGAGTTTTCTTATCATTGCATTGGTTAAATCTATATGGAACTAATGTTGGATTGAAGTTTTGTACAGGAGAATCTTGTTGGATCAAATATCAAGTGTGAGGGGAAGTCTTTGGAGAGACCATTCCACTTTTGACACATTCTACAAGGAGCTCTCATTGGTTCTTTGAATTCCATAGTTTATCTTATGAAGTGATTTTCTTGCAAGGATTTTCTTTGACATAGCTTGTACACCAGAAAATACTTCTTAATTTAAATTGCTTTAAAATATTGTGCTTTCATTGATTTATTTAGCTATTTAAGAGCATTTCCCAAACTAGGCAAGTGATGGGGTTCACTCCCACCACATGATTTGGTTTTGCATATTATTTTGTATCATACTTACATGCTCTTTTACACTAATTCTGTCTTAGTTTTGCAGCCCATAGTTGGAGTTTTGACAATAAGTGTCTTGAGGAAAGATTATTGAATTCTAAGTAGTTTTCTTGTAGGACCTCTCAAGCATCCAATATTTATTTCAAGGAGGTCGTGGACACTAGAAGGAGCTGCAAATAAGGATAGGCCATGGGCCTTTCTGGAGATTTTAATTTTCAGATTTTAGCGAGTCTTCATTGGCCCTTAAGGACCTGAGGTTGCTATTGTTGGAGGGATATTATAGCTATTTCTAGCTCCATATCTTGTACTATTTCCCTTCATCTTTTGAGCAGCCCTCTAATAGGCTTTAACTCCATTGTAATATCATAATAAAAGAGCTATTTTTCTTGTGGGAGCTTGGGTTTACCCAAGGCATCCTTTCTCCTCTTTTAGAAGGAGGATTTTGTGTGGGTGGATTAATTTTACATCTTTTCTAACTTTCCTTTTTAGCTCATTTTAAAATTAACACAACCTCACCATCACATTTCAATTTCTAAGTTAAATTTTGCTACAAGTTTCACTTGATGCTTTGCATTTCATTCTTTCTTTGAAGTACATGTTGATATTTTTATTTAGAGCAATAGATTTCTTACATGCATGTATTTGAAGTTATGTGACAAGTTTAATTTAGTTGCTTAACAATTTGCTTTCTTTGGAATAAAATTGCCTCACTATAGGCTCATTTGTTATCTTGCTCACTTATTTTCCAAGCATACTTTACAAGCGAGCATTCACTTTTCTTTAGCTTCATCTCATTTCTAATTGCTATAAATTTATGGTTTGTGGCATTTTCTTCTACAATTTACAATTTCATTTGCTTATGAAGCTTATGTTTATGTGTCTTGAACAATTTTGAATTTATATGATTGTGAGCATCTCCCATTTACTTGAGGCAATTCCTCTTTTGCAAAGCAAACTTACTTGCATCACTTTAATTAATTTTCAAGCTAATTTCCCTATCCAATTGAAGTTACATTTGCAATTTACATTGAGTTATATTGAAGCATTGCAAATCTCTGTTGGAAAAACTTACTTGCATAGCATTTAGGCATTTTAGCATAGTTTGAATTTTAACTCAATTAACCTCCAAGCATAAGCTTGATTGATAGACATCATAGGGAAAATACTTTCTTGGAAAATTCTTCCAATTGGTACGAAGTAAGGTAAAGAGTGTGTGACCCTGCAGTTATGAAGGTGGCTTGTTCCCTTGTAGGAACAAAGACACATGCTGGCTACTAAGACTCAGGGGAAGGGTATCATTAACGACACCATCATGTCCTCAGCCCCTCTTTCTTGCAGTCGTCCCAATTTTGACCCTTTGGCAAGAGTTCAAGAGGAAGATTTCTCACTTAGAATAGGAATTTAGCTTGAAATTAACCAAGATAATTGCATCTAATCTTAGTTAAGTGCATTTCATATTAACACACTTTACCTTTCAAGCTATTTTACTTCCAATCCATTTATATACCTGTCATGATAAAGATGTTTTGAATTGATTATTTTGTAATATCTCATTTGGGCAAGTACCATATCTTTTCATTTTGCAAGTTATTTTATATTGCTTCTTTACATGCTTTAGAATTGTTAATGGTTATACTTTGAAAGCATTTCTTTGAGATCAATTTTAAATCTTGCAAGTGATATCTAACATCTATTTGATTGACAAGGTTACAAACATTTCATTTCTAGAGCAAGTGTTATTTATTTTGAAGCAATATTGAAGGAACCGGTTTTATATGCTCATCCTTTATGTAATATCCCGAATGGAAATAAACAGCAAAATAAAGCACATAAACAAAGAACTACAACAACTAGAGAGACATCATAAGAAAAACAAACAATATGGGGAACGTTGAGCCATTTTATTAATACTGAAAGATGTAATGAGTACAAAGGTGATCAGAATGATGGCACCTTGGCTTGCACTCGGCAAGCGTAGAAATACTCTCAGAAGATAACCCGGAATGGCTGCTCCCTCAAAGACTGCGTAATCTCTAGTGCTGATGGTGTTGCTACTACTGGAGTGAATTGACAAATTGGGGCTGCTCCCCACCACGGAAAATTGTGAAACTTTGGGAATGGCCTCTCCACCCAATACCCAGAAAAGCCCAGAGAGCTTTCCGGAAATGGCTGACCTCCAAAAATGACATCCCTTGAGGCACTACGCTATCCCAAAGAGAAATGTTGGCCCTGAATGATCTGCTGCAAATAATGGCCTCTGGCTCTACCAAAATGATGGAATAGGGAAGGGCTAACCCCTTTCCAACTCTCCCGGGCTGAATCCCCTAATAACCCCTGAATCTGGAATCACCTCCTCCCAAGACTGCGTCCTCCCTCTCACTGACTACATTGTCTCTTGAGTGAATTCTCTCGCCTGTGGTTGCTGCAACTCTCTCCGGCAAAACAAAGATGGAACTCCTCACCCGAGCAGGCACTCGAAGTCCCCTGGGGCTGAGGTTGGGATCTCCGCACGGAGACACCCGGTGTACTGAACAGTACGTGCAGACTTTGCTCAACAGCAAGCGTGCTCAATGTCAAAAGACAAATAACAAAGATGCATAATCAAAATGAATGAAATGAGGAGACCCTCTCCCTTTTATGCTTGGAGAGCCTTGCTCTCACTTAGGCCCCACCATCAATTGCACTATCTCCTTGAGCCACATTGTCCCTCTCTCTCTGCGCTGACTTGGGCCCACATTGCCTACGCTATCCTTTTCCCCACGCTACCACTTCGACCTCTAGGCCCCACGCTGCCAATTAATCATGTTTCTCAAGTGACTTTAGGAAATGCTTTTATCCTAAGTGTGAGTTAAGTGTCCCTCTTCACCCACTTTATTCCTAACTTAACTTTATTAAAGTAAAGTAGTCAAAAATTAATATTTCCAATTACTATTGCTAATTGGGAATATTACAATCCTCCCCGGCAAAACATTGCTTGTCCTCAACCAACTGCAATGATGGATGCTGCAAAATCTTCTCACTCTCCCAGGTGGCATCCTCATTTGGTAGGTTTCTCCATCTCACCAGGTACTCCCTGACTATCCTGCTCCGTAGCTGCCTCTCCGTAGTGTCAATAATGGCCTCCAGCTATAGCACTAGATGCCCCTCATCATCAGTGGGCGGAAGCTCCTCAGTTGCAGTCACCTGCAATCCTAGTGCCTTCTTCAGGCATGACACATGAAAAATGTTATGAATCCTACTACCTGTGGGTAGCTCCAACTCATATGCAACCTCCCTAATCCTGCGTGCCACCCTGTATGGTCCATAAAAGCGGGGCTTGAGCTTTTCAGCCCCCTTCTACTTCAGTATGGATTTCCAATATGGCTGCAATTGTAGGTAGACCAAGTCTCCTACCTCAAATTGTCTCTCAACACGTCCCTTATCGGCATACAACTTCTGCTGATTCTGTGTTGTAGCTATGTTATCCTTAAGAGCTCGAAGTATATCCCGACTCTCTTGGATCCAATCCTTGGCCCTAGGGGCCTTGCTAACACCAAACATCACGGCAGCAAAAGATAAAGCATGATACCCATATAAAGCATAAAATGGAGACATACCGATAGACATATGATGAGTGGTGTTGTAATAGTACTCTCCCAAGTGTAACCATCGTAACCATGCCTTTTACTGCCTGCTGACATAGTTACGCAAGTAGCCTTCTAACCACTTGTTCACTATCTCTGTCTGTCCATCCGTTTGCGGGTGGTAACTAGTACTCAGGGTCAACTCAATGCCCACCAGATGGAAAAGCTCTTGCCAAAACCCACCCATGAAGCAGCTATCCCTATCACTGACAATGGTCTTTGGGAGACCATGCAATCTAAAAACATCCCTGAAGAACAACTCGGCCACCTATGCTGCAGTGTAACGTGTTGATATGGCGAAGAAATGTGCATACTTTGTCAGCCGATCAACGACTACAAATATGCAATCTTTGCCCTGTACAATGGGCAATCCTGTGATGAAATCCATCGAAATACTCTTCCATTTCCTGTAATATTCCCAATTAGCTTTGCTAATTGGAATATTTCATTTTTGTTTAATTTTGCCGCTTTAGCCAGAAATAATAAATAATGTGAGAAATAAGAGGGGTCACCTCACTTTAGTCACCTCACTTTATAAAATAAAGTGTTTTTCCTAGTTGATTGACGTTATAACTTAGAGAGGGGGCCTTGGGGGTCCACATGAGTATGAGGGGAGGCCTCACGCTGACCCAAGGTTAACTGCGCAGGCTAAGGAGAGTGAAGGACGCAGTCAAAGTTTTGGAGGGAGTTTAACACTATAAAAGGTGGGGTTCTCACCTCATTTGGGCATGCATGATTTGATATTGATATTGAGAGCTAGACTTCTGTCTGCTTCAGCACGCCGGTTGTTTAGTCGGTCTGCAGCACTGCTTAGTGCAACCGAGTGTCTCCGTTCGGAGATCTCACCCTTAGCCTCGGGGGACTTCGAGTGCCTGCCCTGGTAAGGTTATTTTCTTGGTATCACCCTTAGCCTCGGGGGACTTCGAGTGCCTGCCCTGGTAAGGTTATTTTCTGAGCATCATCCTTCAGTTTCAGTGGTAGATTGCAGTGGTTTCTGGTGGAGATTTGGCATAGGAGATACCCCTTCTTGAGACTACGCAGATCTGGAGAGATAGCATCAGATCCAGCCTTGGAGGACGCAGATCTGAGGAGATATTGGCAGATCCAGCCTTGGAGGAAGCAGATCTGGAGAGATAGCATCAGATCCAGCCTTGGAGGACGCAGATCTGAGGAGATATTGGCAGATCCAGCCTTGGAGGACGCAGATCTGGAGAGTTAGCAGCAGATCTAGCCTTGGAGGACGCAGATCTGAGGAGATATTGGCAGATCTAGCCTTGGAGGACGCAGATCTGGAGAGATAGCATCAGATCCAGCCTTGGAGGACGCAGATCTGAGGAGATATTGGCAGATCCAGCCTTGGAGGACGCAGATCTGGAGAGATAGCAGCAGATCCAGCCTTGGAGGACGCAGATCTGGAGAGATAGCAGCAGATCTGGATAGGGAGGACTCAGATCCAGCAGATCTAGCCTTGGAGGACGCAGATCTGGAGAGATAGGACGCAGATCTGGAGAGGGAGGACTCAGATCCAGCAGATCTGGGCAGAGAGGACGCAGATCCAGTCAGGGAGGACGCTGAGCTGATGAGCAGGGTCTTTGTGTGAGGGTTTAGCAGCGTTTTTCAGTGTTTCCAGCCCTGAGGAGTTGGTCATCTCATCCGGAGGACTTGTGGCCAGCGTTTCATCTGTCTTCTGCGCTGTCGCTAGCAGAGACAGCGTTTTCACTTGTGAGGGCTTGACTGGTGGTGGAGCATCAGTTTCACATTTTCTGGGGTTTGTCTGGAGGATTGAGATCAGCCATCTTTCTAGTTTCCAGCTCATAGTTCCAGTGCATTCCAGCAGCAGTTCTTCATAGCATTTCTTCAGCCAGCTAGGACGCTGTCCTTATTTGCAGCCATTATTTGTTCTGAGAGGGTCTCCACTTGCCTAGGGCAAGGATAGGTGCACTCATTCTGATTATCTTGTACTCCTATCTATGTGTTCTGAGATTAATAAAATGGCTTAGTATTCTGGCATTCTATGTGTACTTGTTCCATTATCTGGTTCCAGCATTTTGTTTTATATATCTATCTGGCATATTTCTGTGTATTACTGGTTATTTCCCTTTGGGGATATTACAGTGGTATCAGAGCCGAGGTCTCGAGGTCGAGACCTGCAGAGCGTGGTGGGCTGTAATATCCCTGTTTAGGGCAGCCGTCCTGTTGAGGCTCCGGTGGGTCCTGACACGCCCCGAGGTCTGCGTAATTGGGGGACTGCGCAAGGGTCCCCGTCCCGAGATGCTCCGGTGGGCTGTTGAGCTCACCCTTAACACCTGGGCCCCTCACCCTCACTAACAGTCCGGGCTTTTGGTGTAGCGGTTGAGGCTACTTGGTATCAGAGCATAGTTCTGGCTCAGCCTGTGGAGCTAGCAGTCTATGACATCGGGAAAGAGATCATACAGAGCAATAGCAGTTGCAATACCAGAAACGCAGTTGGAAAAAGGGCCAAAATAAAAAGGGTCAAATTTTGAAGTTTGGAATTAGAAGAAACGTTTTCTGGGTTTTTCTGGGTTTTGGACAAGGATCACCTTCGCAAATTCCTAGAATTTTCTGAGTAGTTTTCAATGGGTAAATCGAAGGTCGAAGTTAAGCAGCAGTATGGTTTTACAGCAGCCGTGCAGTTTCTGAGGAGCCTGTAGGCTCAGAGCAGCGTAACCCAATGGCAGATGATGATGTGAGGTTTAAAGAGGCGGTCATCCGTCACATGCAGGAAACGTCACAGAGGATGCAGGAGATGTCACAGAGACTCGCTGCGCTAGCGGTTAGGCAGCGGTAAACCTCAAGGTGTTTTCAGATTGATGGGGGATCGTGCACATCCCACCATTTGCGAGAGCATGATGCCACTCAGCATATGGCATCACATACACCCACACGCCCTACCATGCCTACCTTCTTGCCAGAGGACGCAGGGACAACAGCACAGCGAGAGATAGATCCGGGTCGGATGGCTGACATTCTTGCAGAGTACCAGGCTTTCGGACCAGCGTTCATGAAGGCTCTCTCGTTCAGAAAATATATCCATATCCAGTATGGCATTAGACTCCGTGATCATCACCGGGGGCACCGGCATCATCATGAGGGAGACTACCACCGCACGGCTAGTAGAGATTATGTTCAGCTCCAGCGTGATAGTAGACCTCACAACTTTCACAGAGGGAACAAGCACTCACATGATAGGGGCTTACAGCGCACAGTGGACAGATTCCATCTACCGACACTTGACGGGTCATCCAGGCACTCAGAAGAAGCTTGGGTGGACAAGTTGGATACCTCTTTCCAGCTTGACCGAGTATCGGAGAGGGAAACCATCAAAATGGTTACCTCGCACTTGGAGGATGAGGACACACAGGATTGCAGGGAGTTCGAGGATACACCTAGTGTGACACAGGACTCACCATCATTAGAGACCTCCTTGACCGTGTCGGTTGATATCGTAGTGGAGGAGGTAGAGCCTACCCCGGTAGAGCCATCCACTGAGGTGATGACTGGAGCCATGTCCGAGTCTTCGGGTGGTAGCAGCACACGACAGATGGGTGAGGTATCAAGAGATATATCCATTATCGATGAGGCACTAGGAGATACAGAGGTATCGGATGATGGTCGCAAACAGCGGTATCATCGGCTTCGGACGGACCTTCGAGTTTTGAGGGAGAAGGCCGCGTCAGTACGGGAGACCATTTTATTGCAGGACCAGGAGCTGGAGGGTATGAGAGTGACTTGTGCCAAGTCGGCGGCCAAGTTGGTCCGCATTGGGGAACAACTGGATTCCCTGATGGTACAACCAGAGGGCACGAGGGAGCATCAGATCATTCCCCTTCAGGCATGTATGGATGGGACTAGCAGTATTGTTGGGTCATCTCTTTCCGTTGGAGAGAGAGAGGCAGAGCCACCTAGTCAGGTCTCATATGTTGACTTGGATAGTGGTATGAGACGATCAGAGTTGCGCAGGGTACAGCAGCCACGTGTTGAGGTTGGATGGCGAGAGATTTTGAGTTGGTACTCGGTAGAGCGGGCTATGGAGATAGTGGTGGACCCAGGTGCAATTCAGCAGGAGTTCCTAGGTGTTGAGCATACAGGGACCCCAGATTGGCATTGGGATCCAGGTGGGATCACCTATCATTTCCCAGGCAGGTCGGCTGACTATGCCTTGGAGAGTACAGTTGGCCTAGTAGCAGAGCATGTGCAGTTTGGGTCAGCTCCAGTGGCCAACCAGTTCATGGGTAGACTCCCTAGGTTGTCTTGGCATGACATTCATACACGGGATCACGGGGTGGTCAGCACACCTTGGCAGGAGCTTGTCGGAGGAGGTGGCATTGGCAGGCCACTAGATGGCACCTTGTATGGGGCCAAGGATTCTTCACCTTTGTGTGGGGCACAGAGGACGCAGCGGAGCCAAGCAGTGGTGGTAACACTACTGACCCATAGGGAGATTCACTTCTCGGACCCCTCGAGGAGGATTTACAGTGATGATCCATTTGTTGGCGGGTATAGTGATGCGACGGTGGACATGACGATACCGATTGGTGGTAGTCCGATATGTAGAGACACAGCTCTAGGACATCACATCCATGGATGTGTGGGAGCCTCTAGCAGTGATCAGTCGACTACTGGTAGACATGGAGCTACATGGTGGTGTACCGTAGTGTGTGGGACTACATTGAGGAGTAGGAGTGCTCTACATCACATTGAGAGCACGCAGGGAGTGACCGATGCATGGACACAGTCAGGGCGCGAGAGGGTACAGGGTGCTACAGCAGCAGCACATGGTATCCAGCAGCATACCGAGGTATGCCTCAGTGTGCAGTGGCATGTCGAGGAGTGTATGGATGATCAGTGGTATGCGAGGGCATACGGTGCTACACAGCAGGGACTTAGAGCATTCCTTCCCGAGAGACTCATGGGTAGGGACATCAGGCTTACCTTTGGGAGTAGTTCACCCAGGATCGATGGAGAGACTTCTCAGCAGTGGCACTGGGTTGGTGTGCTAGTTGACAGCCACAGGTTGGGGGATGAGATGATCCTTTGCAGAGGTGGTGCATCAGTCATCACTGAACCTACGCTTGGGGAGCAGGTCATGAGGGAGACATGCATCATTTTTCCCTCAGGGCATGTCGAGATCATGCATGAGCAGAGGATACGGGGTGCAGCAGAGGTAGTATCCCAGTATGTGTCTGGGCTCCAGACACTGTATCGACACTTTGTCGAGAGGGTGGATATGCAGCTAACCGCGAGGTCAGCCATTGAGGAGGAGCAGTCAGCTGCATTGACATCGAGTACGGTGACAGCTATTACAGATCCATATCCTCTGGAGGTGTTGGAGGTTGATGGGATTGTTATGCAGGGGGCTAGTAGACAGCGGGAGTTGTTGGATATGTTGGAGCATCCATCTCTGGGTCGACACTGGGATGAGGCACAGATAGATGTACTCGCAGTCAGCAGAGTTGCAGCGTTTTTAGTGGGTAGCACTCTCCAGGAGTACATCGATGGAGCTTGCAGCATACCTTGCCCACTTTTGCCCATTATAGAGAGAGGGGCTTCCTTCTACAGGCAGCTTCCATTGACAGACAGGGTAGAGCAGTGGGAGTTGATTATAGGTTGGCGGCAACATCCCAGGCCTGTTCCATATACCGTTGTTGTTGCTACATCAGATTCTTCTTCTAGGATGGACTGGCGGGAGATCATGAGTTGGTACCCTCTAGATGGTGCGGTATTATTCGTAGAGAGCACAGTCGGGTAGGGACCCTTGGACATAACAGAGGTTATAGATTCCAGCTGGCAGGGCAGCACAGGACATCATTTCTTCAGCACTCCATCCCGATTTCAGGAGAGCAGGATCAGCATGGGATTGAGTCACCACTTGGATTGGAGAGAGGTGATGAGCTGGTATGCAGTTGGAGGGGTAGCATATGCAGCTACAGGTACAGCGCAGCAGGAGCCCGAGAGCATCAATGCTTGTTGGTGGTCTTCACCTCTTGGAGCATTGGTCTTAGCCAGAGGCAGTGCACAGTCCGAGCCGTGGGACTTGTGCGATTATTGGCCACAGTGGCGATGGGATCCGGGAGGACTATTGGTTGGCTGGTACTGTGAGAGGCCAGTTTGGGATCCTGGCATTGAGATATCCCTTCGTATCAGGGTGATGCAGGAGACAGAGAGGTTTCAGTGGGACCCAGGCACATTTTGCAGTATTGGTGGGGAATATCAGCTAGGGAGTAGGCTTGTTCAAGCATTGCTTAAGAACAAGCAATTTTTGCCGGATGAGGATGCCACTTGGGAGAGCGAGCAGACTTTACAGCATCCATCACTTCAGTTGCTTGAGGACAAGCAACGTTTTGCCAGGGGAGACTGTAATATTCCCAATTAGCCTTGCTAATTGGAATATTTCATTTTTTTGTTTAATTTTGCCGCTTTAGCTAGAAATAATAAATAAAGTGAGAAATAAGAGGGGTCACCTCACTTTAGTCACCTCACTTTATAAAATAAAGTGTTTTTCCTAGTTGATTGACGTTATAACTTAGAGAGGGGGCCTTGGGGGTCCACATGAGTATGAGGGGGAGGCATCAGGCTGACCCAAGGTTAACTGCGTAGGCCAAGGAGAGTGAAGGACGCAGTCAAGGTTTTGGAGGGAGTTTAGCACTATAAAAGGTGGGGTTCTCACCTCATTTTGGCATGTTGGATTTGATATTGATATTGAGAGCTAGACTTCTGTCTGCTTCAGCACGCCGGTTGTTTAGTCGGTCTGCAGCACTGTTTAGTGCAACCGAGTGTCTCCGTTCGGAGATCTCACCCTTAGCCTCGGGGACTTCGAGTGCCTGCCCTGGTAAGGTAATTTTCTGTATCACCCTTAGCTTCGGGGACTTCCCGAGTGCCTCGCCCGGTAAGGCTATTTTCCGAGCATCATCCTTCGCCTTCAAAGTGGGTAGACTGGGTGTGGTTTCCGGTGGAGATTTGGGCATAGGAGATACCCTCTTGAGACTACGCAGATCTCGAGAGATAGCATCAGATCCAGCCTTGGAGGACGCAGATCCGGTGATATTGCGTATCCACCTTGAGGAAGCAAGATCTCGGAGATAGCATCGATCCGCACTTTGAGGACGCAGATCTCGAGGAGATATTGCGATCCAGCCTCTTTGGAGGACGCAGAGATCCGGGAGAGTTAGCAGCAGACCTAGCCTTGGAGGACGCAGATCCGAGGAGATATTGCGTATCTAGCTCGAGGACGCAGATCCGGAGAGATAGCATCGTATCTGTAAATTTGGAGGACGCAGATCCGAGGAGATATTTGGCAAAGATCCAGCCTTGGAGGACGCAGATTTGGAGAGATAGCAGCAGATCCAGCCTTGGAGGACGCAGATCTGGAGAGATAGCAGCAGATCTGGATAGGGAGGACTCAGATCTAGCAGATCTAGCCTTGGGGGACGCAGATCTGGAGAGATAGGACGCAGATCTGGAGAGGGAGGACTCAGATCCAGCAGATCTGGGCAGCTAGGACGCAGATCCAGTCAGGGAGGACGCTGATCTGGTGAGCAGGGTCTTTGTGTGAGGGTTTGGCAGCGTTTTCAGTGTTTTCAGCCCTGAGGAGTGGTCATCTCATCTGGAGGATTTGTGGCCAGCGTTTCATCTGTCTTCTGCGCTGTCACTAGCAGAGACAGCGTTTTCACTTGTGAGGGCTGACTGGTGGTGGAGCATCAGTTTCACATTTTCTGGGGTTTGTCTGGAGGATTGAGATCAGCCATCTGTCTAGTTTCCAGCTCATAATTCCAGTGCATTCCAGCAGCAGTTCTACATAGCAGTTCTTCAGCCAGCTAGGACGCTGTCCTTATTTGCAGCCATTATTTGTTCTGAGGGGGTCTCCACTTGCCTAGGGCAAGGATAGGTGCACTCATTCTGATTATCTTGTACTCCTATCTATGTGTTCTGAGATTAATAAAATGGCTTAGTATTCTGGCATTCTATGTGTACTTGTTCCATTATCTGGTTCCAGCATTTTGTTTTATATATCTATCTGGCATATTTCTGTGTATTACTGGTTATTTCCCTTTGGGGATATTACATTTCCCCTCAGGTATGGGAAGATGCTTCAGTAACCCCGTCGGACGGTTAATCTCCCCCTTGTAACTTCGCACTCCCTGACATGTTGGAATACGTCCTCCTTGAGGCCCTTCCACGAGAACCTCTCTCTAATGGCCCTATAGGTCTTGGTGAACCCGTGGTGGCCTGATAATGGCGAGTCATGTGAGGCATGCAATATCTTCTCCTTGAGCTTGGAGCTCTCGGTCAAGAAGATCCTGTCCCTGAAGTAGATCACCTCATCCATCACCCTGTACCTGTCATCTGTAACCTGTCCGTCCAACACCTCACAGGAAAACGGTCCTTGGAGTACTCTACTAGAAGTTGAGCCCTCTAGTCCGTATCCAAACTCATCAAGGACAACGCTGCTAGTCTGCGTGAAAGTGCATCGACCACCACGTTGTTCTTCCCCTTGACATACTCGATGTCAAAATCATATGCCTAGATCTTGCTAACCCACTTCTGCTGCCTCTCCTGCAACTGCTTCTGCTCTAGAATGAATCGGAGGCTGTTGTGGTCTGTCCTCACTCTGAACCTGTCCTCCACCAGGTACTGCCGAAACTTGGCCAATGCATGCATGATGGCCAACATCTCCTTGTCGTATATAGCATACAACCTCTCATGTGGCAATAGCTTCTGGCTCTCGAAAGCTATGGGGTGGCCTCCCTGCATCAAAACTGCGCCTATCCCCTCCCCTAATGCATCACACTCTAGGACAAAGGGCTGCGTAAAATCTGGCAATGCCAAAACCGGACAGCTGCTCATCACCTCCTTGAGTTTATCAAAGGCCCTCTGTGCTGTATCCGTCCAACTGAATGCCCCCTTTTTGGTAAGGTCTATAAGGGGTGGAGCAAGCTGGGAAAATCCCTTGACGAATTTTCGATAGTAGGTGCAGATACCCACAAATCCCCGAAGCTCCGTCACATTCCTAGGCTCTGGCCAATTCCTGATGGCCCTGATCTTTTCCTCGTGGACACTCACTCCATCCACCCCAATAATGTGCCCCAAGTAGAGCATCTTTGTCAGCCCAAACTCGCATTTGGAGAGCTTAGCATAAAATTGTTGCTCCTCCAATATGCGCAATACAGCCTCAATATGCTGTAGCTGCTCCTCCCATGTCCTGCTGTAAATCAAGATGTCATTGAAAAACACTAACACAAACTTCCTCAAGTGATTGCGGAAGATGTGACTCATGCATGACTGAAATGTGACCGGAGCATTGGTCAGCCCAAAAGGCATCACCAAAAACTCAAAGTGACCGTAATGACATCTGAAAGCGGTTTTGGGAATATCATGCTCCCTCACGCGAATCTAATGGTACCAGGATCTCAAATCAATCTTCGAGAAGAACTTCAATCCCCTCAGCTCATCCATCAACTCATCTATCCGTGGGATGGGGTACCTATTCTTCATGGTCTTCTTGTTTAGGGCCCGGTAATCAATGCACATCCTCAGTGTGTCGTCCTTCTTCTTCACCAATACCACTAAAGAAGCAAAGGGGCTAGTGTTAGGACGGATGTGCCCAAGAGCTAGGAGCTCATGGATGGCCCTCTCAATCTCATCCCGGTAGGCCTTAGGATGCCTATAGGGTGTAGTGATGACAGCCTGGATACCTTGCTCCAGTTCAATCATGTGCTCAAATCCCCGATCTAGTGGCTGCCCTAGTGGTATCTCTCCAAAAACCATGGCATACTTGTCTAAAATGGACTGTACATCTGGGTGTACGACCTGCCATGTAGATCCTGCCTCTGAAACACACAACTCCACTGCCCACTCTATGTCTCCCTTCCGGAAATCTACCTCCATCCAATGTGATGAAACTGTCTGTGGTGGTTAGGTGTGCATACCCCGAATCTTCTCGTGCCTCCCAGTCTTCTTATCCGTCCACTCCATCTCCAAGGTCTCCCAATCAGTAGTGACCTTCCCCAGCATGATCAACCACTGCACCCCTAGTATCACGTTGGTGTTCGGAATGTCCACCACAAAGAAGTGATCTATCAGGGTGTAAGTCCCCATAGTCACTGCCAAGACCGGCACATACCTGGCACACTGCATGGTTTTGTCCCCTGGGACTAGTACCAAAAATTCGTCAAAACTCTCTGTTGGTATGCCCCTCCGCTCTACCAACTGAGCATCAATAAAATTGTGGGTGGCCCCACTGTCCACTAATACTGAAACACGTTGCCCTTGCACAAAGCCTCAGACACGTAGTGTCATGTATTTCGGAACTCCTCGCAAAGAAGCAAGGGCTCCCCTGGTAGGTGCAAACGCTACACCCCCTGCTCTTGGTGGTGGAGGTGGTAGATGATCTCCCCTCTGCGCTGCGCTGCTGTCTCCTCATACTCCTCTTCTTCGCTACTGTCATAGAAGACCTCAATGTAATGTGCCTTCCCCGCGGCACAACAGTGTCATGGTGCCCATGGCTCCTGGCATGTGAAACATAGCCTCTTCCGCCTCAGATCTCTCCTAGTCTCATCATCCACTGGCCCTCTGCCTTGGCTACCCTTTGGAGGCGGAACCCTCATGTCCTTCCCCTTCAGCTGGAATGCAGGTCTCTGGGGAAAAGGAGCTCTAGTCCGAGGTAGTGCATCCTGCAAATCCCGAGTCCTCCCAAATGCGGCATGGAGTGTAGCTGGCCTCGTCGATCTGACTAACCCCCGTAGAGGCTCTGCCAATCCATCTATGAACATATAGATCATCCGGGCTGCGGATAAATCAGGCACCATCACAGAAAGTCTCAAGAACTATGAAATGTATGTGTCTGGACTCCCGGTCTGCTTGAGCTTAGTCAACTCAACAAAGTGCTCCTCTGGATCTCTCTGATCAAATCGCTCTATCAGCCTCCATGTAAACTCGGCATATGCTGTCACTCCTGAGTGCCCCAACGTAGTCATCCCATGAAACCACCAATCATGGGCCTTGCCCTCCAGGTGCAGCGCTGCCACCTTGATGGCCTCTGGCTCCACCATCTGGTTAAGCTGAAAATATATATCCAACTTCTCCACCCAAGCCTTTGCCGAACACTTGGATGATTCGTCAAATGTCGGTAGATAGAATCTGCCTATAGTGCGTTGTACATCCCCATCATGTGAATGCATGTTCCCCCTGTGATGGTTGTGGGGTCTGCTGTCCCGCTTGAGCTGAATGAAATCATGGGATGTGAGGGCATCTCTGAACTCCTGACCGTAGGACTGATACTCAGCAAAGTAATCTCCCATGTGTGCCAGTTCCTTCGCCTGTTGTGCTCCTGCCTCAGTGTTTTCAGCAAGAAACGTAAGCATCGTGGAACATGGAGGTGTGTGTGATGCCATCTGCTGCACTATGATGTGCTCCTGCAAATGATGGGATGTGCCCAAGCCCTCTCCGATATGGAAACCCCTTGGGGTCTCGCGTTGTCTGGACTCTGCTATGAACCTTTGCCCCATCTCTTCTATCCATCTCGACAAATCCTGCACTGATTTGAGGAGAAGTTTCCCAATCTCCTTCCCGGCATCTCTTTCCTCTGTCATTGGTTCCTCCTCCTCTGCGTCCACTACTGGAATGCCATCACCTTCCCCGAAAGTGATCTCTAACCTCTGCTCTTGGTCTCTGTACTTCCTCCCTCGGTAACAGATGTATGGTTTACCTGTTGGTGTCATAGACAATCTGCTCCACAGGCTGAGCCAAGTCTATGAGCTTTGATACCACTGTAATATCCTGAATGGAAATAAACAGCAATATAAAGCACATAAACAAAGAACTATAGCAACTAGAGAGACATCATAAGAAAAATAGACAATATGGAGAACGCTGAGCCATTTTATTAATACTGAAAGATGAAATGAGTACAAAGGTGATCAGAATGATGGCACCTTGGCTTGCACTAGGCAAGCGTAGAAATACTCTCAGAAGATAACCCTGAATGGTTGCTCCCTCAAAGACTGCGTAATCTCCAGTGCTGCTAGTGCTGCTACTATTGGAATGAACTAACAAATTGGGGCTGCTCCCCACCTCAGAAAATTGTGAAACTTTGGGAATGGCCTCTCCACCCAATACCCAGACCCAATACCCAGAAAAGCCCAAAGAGCTTTCCGGAAAAGGCTGACCTCCAAAAATGACCTCCCTTGAGGCACTACGCTATCCCAAAGAGAAATGTTGGCCCTGAATGATCTGCTGCAAATAATGGCCTCCGGCTCTACCAAAATGATGGAATAGGGAAGGGCTGACCCCTTTCCAACTCTCCCAGGCTGAATCCCCTGATAAACCCTAAATCTGGAATCACCTCCTCCTAAGACTGCGTCCTCCCTCTCACTGAATGCGTTGTCTCTGGAGTGAATGCTCCCGACTGTGTTTGCTGCAACTCTCTCCGGCAAAACAAAGATGGAACTCCTCATCCGAGCAGGCACTTGAAGTCCCTCGGGGCTGAGGTTGGGATCTCCGCACGGAGACACCCGGTGTACTGAACAGTACGTGCAGACTTTGCTCAAAAGCAAGCGTGCTCAATGTCAAAAGAAAAATAACAAGCATGCATAATCAGAATGAATCAAATGAGGAGACCCTCTCCCTTTTATGCTTGGAGAGCCTTGCTCTCACCTAGGCCCCACCATCAGCTGCGCTGTCTCCATGAGCCACGTTGTCCCTCTCTCTCTGCGCTGGCTTGGGCCCACATTTCCTACGTTGTCCTTTTCCCCACGCTGGCACTTCGACCTCTAGGCCCCACGCTGCCAATTAATCATGTTTCTCAAGTGACTTTAAGAAATGCTTTTATCCTAAGTGTGAGTTAAGTGTCCCTCTTCACCCACTTTATTCCTAACTTAACTTTATTAAAGTAAAGTAGTCAAAAATTAATATTTCCAATTAGCTATTGCTAATTGGGAATATTACACTTTATTTGTGTGTTGACGGTTATTGAAGTATATTTCATTTCATATTGCTCATTATATTTGCTCATAATCTCAAGTAATCCAAATTAACCTTAACATCTCCTAGAAACCTCACATCACCTTTTAACTTAGTTTTTTTCATTTAGGGACTACCCCCCTTAGCTTACCTAGGAGAGAGCTTAAACAAAGACAGTTGGGAATAGATGACAACCCCATCTCTTAATTTTTCCACCAACCACACCTTGTGGGGTTAAGGGCTTTTCTCACTAACTTAGGTGTGTGTGTGAGGCGGCAACAACAAGTACATCAACTGCTTTCCTAACACTGGAAAAGCTCTAGGAAATTTCTCCACTAGCAAAATAATCTAGAAAAAGAAAGTTTCCTCCGCAAAATAATTCCAGCCTCCTACCTATAACTCGCACCCCTAAAACTAGAAGTGCATACAACCCTCCTAGAATTCACACTGCCTCAAGAAATCATTCCTGCAACTCGCACTATGCAATTCACACTTCCTCTGACAATGTCTCTGGAAACTGAAATCGATCTACTGCCCAGATTTTCGCACTAGCTAACTCGTACTGTTAGGTATGACCTCTTGGCAGATAAATTTGGCCTCTATTCCCTTCTCTGAGAATGTTGGAATCTCGTGAAGAATTCCTCCACCAATCACTCCTCAATTCTTTTTGCTGAAACCCTTGCTACTAGTGTCTCCTTTTTCTTCAACTGCACCCTTGTTAATCCCTGCAACTGGGTAAGTTGAACTACTCGAGTGTGTCTCCAAAAGCCCCATCGATTTGCTCTTATAATCTCTCATTGAGAAACCGATGACCATGATCTAATCACAATTGATGGCTAAGATCATCTTGACCCCATCAAGTGACTTTTTACACAAGTATCTAGAGCGAAATCGATTTTCCTTAAGTAATCTGATTTAATTAACAAGTTTTCCTAAGTTAGGAAAATAATTAATAATTGGCTAATTAATCTAATTGAGGTGTTTCTTGCGAAACCTGTTCTGAGTATTGGAGAAAATGTGTCCCTTAACCTCATAGACACCATAGAGACTAGAACACCTATCTGCTGCTCCAAAAACTAACATGACCCACCTTTCATTAAGAGGAATGTTCGATGGTGAAAGGTGTCTGACCAGTGCAAATGGTGGAGGAATATGGCATATCGTCAGTTACCGAGCAATGTAGGGTTGCTAGCTGGATGTGTAAATTTTTGTAGATGTTCTATGCTTGGAGCAACTTTACTTTTCTTACAGCAATCACACAAATAGTTAAGTAAAATGCAGATAGAACATATAAGTGGATCTTATAGAAGACAAACCAGAAACAGAAAAATGTGGTGGTGCGTTACGGCGGTCAACAGGATGCTTCAACCAGCAAAGTCTCGGTCAGCCAACCCAGAATGTGTCACAACAGTCCTCCAATCAGCAACCGAGTCAACCCAAGTCAACTCCAAATTTGTCAACGCTGTCCAAAAAAGTCAACGCAGGGTAGCAAGCTAAAAGTCAATGCAACAATAGTTTGGTCAACCCTTTGACCTCGATTTCTGTGCCAAACAGTACGGCCTTCCAAAATCGAACTTCACAGCAAATTTCAGCCCATTCGGACCATGCGTTGACCAAAGTCAACGCTGGTCAAACTTCCAGCAAAACCCTAGCTGCAGCAATTCGTCCTTCAGCTCAGCTGTACAGAAATTCGTCCTTCTTCTTCACACGTGTGGGCTGGAAATGTCCTCTAAGGAGCTCGTACTCAATCAGATGAGAGAAGAAGATGTGTTGTGAGTTGTGATGAAATGCTCTCCAACTTTGCCTGTATTTATATCCATCATTGGGGTGTGTGACACATCTGCTGGGGGTGTGAAACCTTAAGGCCGACCTGCACATATAATTTATTATGAATAATAAATTCAAAATAAATGTTCTGCTCATCTGATTAAGACATATTATATATGGATTTTACACCTCTCCGAAAGAGGAATCCAACAAAAATATTAGCCTCTTAATCTGAGCATCATAACATGGAGTTTGGACCTAGTTGTCTAAATTTAACACTCCCTCTCAACTAGGGAGAACTCCATCCATCAGTGCAATCAAACATCGTGCGTCATCCCGCCGTAACTTGCTTTGCTGGCCTCTTTATTTCAGAACAAAAGTGGGTCAGTCACAAAGACATCATCCCCGACTGACATAATCAGTCCAGAGGTTCAAAACCTCTATCAGACTCACAAAGAGTCTCCAACCAACCCGAAGTTGGTTCATCCGACCCGAAGTCAGGCAGAGGTCCCAGACCTCACTAAACTTGATCCCAGATCAAGTGGTTGGACCGTGCCATCCTAGATAGAGAGTACGGCAAATTCTGATGCGTCCATCAGTCTTTGCTACTAGTCTCTAGCCTTTCCCATCTCATTGGCCAAATGAGAGGTAATTCCCATGAGCCCTGAACTCAATGGGTAGGATGCATACGGGGCACAGATAAATGAGAGGCGAACCAACTCAATAATCACAACGGTGGGGCAGAAGCATTATGAGTGCTTATAGCTCCGAGAAGCTATCCCCAAAGCCCCCCAGAGCTCCCAGAGCTCATCGTCCAACAGGACCCATATCATAGGGTCTTTCCACGACACCAAGACTCTCACGGAAGGTTAGGAACTTGACCTTCCCCAGGGGCTTAGTGAGAATATCCGCGACCTGCTCATCAGTTCCTATATGATCGAGCCTTACGGCGCCTCGCTGTACCATATCCCGGATAAAGTGGTACCGATATCAATATGCTTGGATCGGTCATGGTACACAGGATTCTCAGTCATACGAATCCCACTCTGGTTATCACAGAGTATCACAGTGGTATCTAGCACATGTCCAAACAGCTCACTAAAGAGCTTACGCAACCAAACTGCTTCACAACAGGCCATACTTGCAGCAATGTATTCGGCCTCCGCGGTGCTCAAAGCCACCGACTTCTGCTTCCTGCTCATCCATGAGATCGAAGCAGAACCAAGATTGAAGCAGCATCCCGATGTGCTCTTATGATCCACCACACTGCCAGCCCAATCGGCATCAGTATATCCACGAAGTGTCACACTCCCGGCAGTGTATCTCAGCCCATGGTTTATCGTGCCCCGAAGATATCTCAGAAGATTCTTGGCACCAACCCAGTGAAAATGATGAGGCTCAACCATCTGTTGACTCAAAGTGTTCACTGCAAAACATATATCTGGTCGGGTGTTCACTAAGAACATCAAAGCTCCTATGAGTTGACGATACTCAGCAGGATTGGCCAAGATAGGCCCAGCAGCGCTGCCACTCAACTTCTTGAAGTTGAGTTCCATCGGTGTTGACACGGACTTGCAGTCCACCATACCAAATCTCTCTAGAAGTTTCACAATGTATTTTCCTCGAGAAAGGAAAATCTCTCCAGGTCTCTGCCAGACCTCCAGGCCTAGGAAGTAGTGCATCAGTCCTAGGTCCTTCATCTCGAACTCAGCAGCGAGCTCCCTCTTACATTGATGAATGAGAGGGTCAGCACCTGTCAGGAAGAAGTCATCCACATATAGCACTAGAATGAGAGGCTTCCCCCGCACAACCTTGAAGTAAAGGTTCGGATCAGCATTACTTCGAGTGAAGCCCAGCTTCATCAAGTAACTATCCATCCTCTCGTACCAAGCTCTGGGTGCTTGCTTTAACCCTTAGAGGGCTTTCTTCAACCTGCAGACATGAGTGTCTCGATCCTGAACTTCAAATCCCAGAGGTTGTTCTACATACACCTCTTCCTTTATTGCACCATGCAGAAAAGCGGTCTTGACATCCATTTGATGAAGACTCCATCCTTGCGTAGCAGCAAGGGCTATGATTGATCGAATGGTGGTATATCGTGCCACAAGTGCAAATATGTCATCATAGTCTATTCCTTCCTTTTGAGAGAAGCCACGGGCAACAAATCTTGCCTTGAACTTTTCAGCACTCCCATCAGATCCATGTTTGATCTTGTAGAGCCATTTCGCGGTGACAACTGATTTGTCCTTCGGCCTCGGGACCACATCCCAAACATCATTCTTCATTATGGACTCATAT
Organism: Pinus albicaulis; assembly: GCA_034641835.2. Classification (NCBI taxonomy): domain Eukaryota; kingdom Viridiplantae; phylum Streptophyta; class Pinopsida; order Pinales; family Pinaceae; genus Pinus; species Pinus albicaulis. Next base: position 205,656,034 of record CM076584.1, on the reverse strand, counting down.
TCTTGGTGCATAGCATCCTTCCAGACTTGATGCTTTATGGCTTCCTCAAAAGATCCAGGTTCAGATTGTACAATAGTACTCATGGCAGCTAGATACCCTTGGTATCTACACGGCTTCTTGCTTTCTCGGAATGTCCCCCTTGGGGCAGCATGACCCTCAGCATCTTCGAGGGTGTCCCCGAGCCATGATGGTCTCTTTCCCAGTGAAGGAGATGGATCAATAGGGTCCATTGGTCCTTCAATATCAGGCATTGTCTCATCCTGCGGTTCTTCTTGATTTCCAGGCCTTTCTTCATGATTTTCTTCAGATCTTGGAAGATCTACTACTTTCCTCAGGGAAGCATCTTCGTCAAAAGTGACATCATGGCATATCTCTACTTCCCTTTGACCAGGTACATAGACTCTATAGGCCTTAGAAGTTTCACTGTAGCCCACAAACATTCCTTTCTTCCCAGAAGCATCCAACTTACTTCTCTTTTCTTTCGGCACATGAAAATAGACAGGACATCCAAAAATTCTAAAATGTGAGACATCAGGTTTCTTACCAGAGAAAACCTCTTTGGGAGTTTTGGAGTCCAAAGCGGAATGAGGGCATCGGTTTTGAATGTACACAGCAGTATTTGCAGCTTCTCCCCACAGAAACTTTGGTAGACCCTGGTCACATAGCATGGCACGGGCAGCTTCCACACTAGTCCTATTCTTGCGTTCAGCAACACCATTCTGCTCAGGAGTATATGCAGTGGTAGTCTCCCTCTTAATGCTAGCTTCTCTGCAAAAGTCTTTGAACTCATTTGACTCATATTCAGTGCCATTGTCGGTCCTCAAAATCTTGATCTTCTTTCCGGTCATATTTTCCACCAGGGCTTTGAAGGTACGGAACCACATGAAAGCCTCATCCTTCTTCTTCAAGAAATATATCCAGGTTTTGCGAGAGAAGTCATCAGTGAATGTCATGTAGTAAGAACATCCCCCCAAGGATGTCACGGGCAACATGCCGGATAGATCAGAATGGACCAATTGCAAAATATCAGATGTGTTTGTGACACTTGAGGGGAAAGGTCCCCTTGTATGTTTTCCTTCGGCACAGCCCTTACATACACCTTCATGATTAATTCCAATGTCAGGCATCCCTATCACCACCTTCCTTGCTTCGAGAAGGGCCTTGTAGTGAAGGTGCCCAAATCTTCGGTGCCATAGTTCGGTTTGTCGGATAGTATCACAAGTCATTGCTCCCAGCAGACTTCCTCCAACCTGGTAGAGTGTACCAACTCTAAAACCAATCGAGATAGCTTCCTTGAAGCTCTCCTTCCACATGAGCACCTTTCCATCAGAGAATGTTACATTGAACCCTTTGTCTTCCATGGCCGATACAGACACAAGGTTCTTCTTCAATTTAGGTACATAGAGTACATCTTGCAAACGTAGGACTTGTCCTTGAGACAAGTGGAGGGTCACAGTCCCTGTCCCTTTCACGGGATATGTGGCATTATCCTCAAGGATAATTTCTAGATTAGTATCCCTTTCAACCATGTCAGAGAGTGCTTCCTTGAATCCGGTGATGTGTCTTGAGGCACCACTATCGATTAGCCAGACATCCATAGTGTCGGGCGGAGATGTAGCAAAGAGAGCAGATACAAGAATATACTCATTTCTTTTATCAACAGCATTAGACTCCTCATACCTGGAGTTTCTAGACCTTTTAGAAGGTTGATTATTTCCACCAAAGTGAGCCTTCCTCTTTCCTTTGGATTTGTCGTTTCTTCGATTCCCATTCCTTCGATTGTTGTTGTTATCATCACTATCGGGAGAATCCTTCTTGAAGGGGCATTCTCTAGCATAGTGACCAGGCCTATGGCAAGTGAAACACTTACCCTTCTTTTCTTGAGTCCTTGTTCTTCCTTTATCCTTAGAACCACCAGAGTTCTTCTTTCGAGAATGAGCACCATAGGCAGCATTTCTGTCATTATCGAATTCCTTCATCCTGGTTTCTTCTTGCATATATCTAGACAGAAGCTCATCAAAGTTAGGAATGGTACTATTATTGAGAATGGTAGTTGTGAATACTTGCCATTCATATGGGAGTCCTCCAAGTGCGGTGAGAACCATCTCACGATCAGCTATTGTCTCCCCAATAGCCAGCAGATTGTTCCTTGTTTCGGTCAATTTCAAAAAGTAAGTTTGAACAGACTCATCCCGGCCCTTCTTCATATTCTTCAACTTATTCTTGAGGAATAGCACTTGGTTCACATTGTTTACTTTGAACATAAGGATCAATTTATCATACATCTCCTTGGATGTGCCTAGTTCAGACATATAGGCAACCAGACTCTTATGAAGGGATTCCCTGATCATCAGCTTTGCTTTGATCTCTCCCTTCTTATACTTGTTTCTAACAGCAGCGGTAGCATTGGATGGAGGTTCTTGAATCTTACCCAGCACATGATCCAAGAGATCATGGTCTTCCAATTTGAGATCTAATATCATCTTCTAGGCATGGAAGTCATCCCTTCCAGTCAGCGTGTCATTCTCCTTGAATTCAAAACTTGTGGAACCCATTTCTTCCGATGGTGATTGCTAAAGATAGGGCTTGTCTTCACCTCACCTCTGATACCATGTAAATTTTTGTAGATGTTCTATGCTTGGAGCAACTTTACTTTTCTCACAGCAATCATACAAATAGTTAAGTAAAATGCAGATAGAACATATAAGTGGATCTTACAGAAGACAAATCAGAAACAGGAAAAATGTGGTGGTGCGTTACGGCGGTCAACAGGATGCTTCAACCAGCAAAGTCTCCTTGGTCAGCCAACCCAGAATGTGTCACAACAGTCCTCCAATCAGCAACCGAGTCAACCCAAGTCAACTCCAAAAAGTCAACGCTGTCCAGAAAAGTCAACGCAGGGTAGCAAGCTAAAAGTCAACGCAGCAGCAGTTTGGTCAACCCTTTGACCTCGATTTCTGTGCCAAACAGTACGGCCTTCCAAAATCGAACTTCCGAACAATTTTCAGCCCATTCAGACCATGCGTTGACCAAAGTCAACGCTGGTCAAACTTCCAGCAAAACCCTAGCCGCAGCAATTCGTCCTTCAGCTCAGCCGTACAAAAATTCGTCCTTCTTCTTCACACGTGTGGGCTGGAAATGTCCTCCAAGGAGCTCGTACTCAATCAGGTGAGAGAAGAAGATGTGTGTTGAGTTGTGGTGAAATGCTCTCCAACTTTGCCTGTATTTATATCCATCTTTGGGGTGTGTGACACATCTGCTGGGGGTGTGAAACCTTAAGGCCGACCTGCACATATAATTTATTATGAATAATAAATTCAAAATAAATGTTCTGCTCATTGGATTAAGACATATTATATATGGATTTTACACCTCTCCGAAAGAGGAATCCAACAAAAATATTAGCCTCTTAATCTGAGCATCATAACATGGAGTTTGGACCTAGTTGTCCAAATTTAACAGGATGCCTATCCAAAGAAGGAGAAATGTCTTCTCCTATGAGTTTACCCACTTTTTGGTGGGTAACAGGGACATTCAATAGTTCCTTTCAGAATGTAGCATGAAATACTGAGAAACTGGGTGATGGCTAATGAGGGAGGTAGAGCTCAAGCTAGGATTTTTCCCATGTGTTTAATAAGTCGTACCTATATTTTGAATTTTTATTTTCTTTAGTTGTGGACTTATATGTTTGTATCATTCTTTCAACTGCATCAACCTCACAAGGCAAGTTTCTAAGCCCCAACTCAGAGATGAGGATATAAGGTGCCAGTTTCCATAACAAATGACAATCAACCCAAAGAATGGATATGGATAGTAAAGGAGACATGGAATGTGGTAATTATGGATTACCTTCTGATGTAAAGCTATTTGTAAGCCATCATAGGGCTAGTGGTTTTCTGGCTGTCAAATGAGGAGAAAAAATTTCTCCAATGGGTTACCCACTTTTAGTGGGTAACAATCCCAAGACAAGGGCATTGTTGAGCAAGTTAATAGCGACAATATGCTAACAAGTTTCAAATCCATGAGAACCCAAGGGGCCTCCTACCCAACTTCAACAAGATAGGTAGGGGTTTTCCAAATCAGATCCCAGGATTAGGCTTGACTTTCCAGCAGGCAGATCCCACTTCTAGACGACAACAACAATACCCCCCGTCCTCCCCCTGCCCCCACATGAGGTGGAGAGACACACGATGGAGTCATAGACCAGTTATTCCTCCATCTCTTCTGGATGATCTTCTATCATGAGCTTTTTATCTTCAACCTCAGATCGTGGCAGTGATACTTATATAGAGAAGGATGACATGCAATGCAATGTCTCCTCCTATTCCTTCAGTTACAGATCTAGAGGCCTCTAAGGCTTCTTCCCCTATATCTCCTTTGAAGCATCCCTCCAGGGAGGTTTTGGCTTTTGGCCCTTAGCAGTCCATGCAACACTCCACATTTCCAAGCAGCACGTTCTCACTAACTATTAGAATTTAGATTAGATTTGTTTTGGTTTGGAGACACACAATGGAGTCATAGACCAGTTATTCTTCCAGTTCTTCTGGATGATCTTCTATCATGAGCTTTTTATCTTCAATCTCAGGTTGTGGTAGTGATACTTATATCTCCTTTGAAGCATCCCTTTAGGGAGGTTTTGACTTTTTGCCCATGGCAGTCCACGCAACACTCCACATCTCCGAAAAGCACGTTCTCACTAGCTATTAGAATTTAGATTAGATTTGCTTTTGGTTTTTATAGGAGTGAGCTTTTCCCTCCCTCAATATATTAATACTATTGTACTTAGCAGTCACATTGACCTATTTCTGGTCATATGTTGGACATAAATAACATTATCAGATTATCTTATCTTATCTCAGAAATTTAAACTCTCACACATCACAATCAATGATTTAATGAAATCAGACAATATTTACATACATAAAGACATGAGAAAAGAGTTCCAAGTAATTGATTAAAGCTGATCAAATTCATAATTGTTGGTTCTGAGAATTTACTTAAAAAGCTTCAAACAGCATTGAATGCAATCTTGAAAATCACATCAAAATTAATTATGGGAATGGTCAAGTAGCACCTTTGGAAGCGAATAGAAGGATGATTTTATCTGCTTCACCCTTTACAGCCAGCATATGTGCAAAACCATAATAGAGTTCAGTACACAGTCAATTCAATGTGGATGATTCCTCTTGATGTCAAGCCAGTCAAACACAGAACTTAAGACCACTAAACAATTTATGCACAACAGAAAGAAAATTACCCATGAGCACACATAAGGGGGTCTTCAAAGGTGGCATTGGGAGCATAAATCTCGAAGTCACGTGCTGTCGCAGAGCAACCATAACTGCCATCCATAAACAGGTAATACAATTAAGATCATGCAACTTATATGTCTCTATTTTGGCACTCATCTACAACACTCCTCTACAACTTCATAAATTAAGCATACTTAACAAATTGAATCTTCCAATCAGAACAATGATTTTTATGGTTTCACAAATGTATGTACTCATTCTATGTTAGAATTCCGGCAGCTTCTTCCTTTGTATGTTAAGAAATAGCTTAAATACTAAAATTGTCTACTCAAATATAGGCCTATAGAGAACTTTTGATAAGTAATTATTTTTGTCAACATTCTCTTATAGCAGGCTAATCCACAAACAGATACAAATAATCTCATGATAAGTTTGATGAAACACAACTATACCATATTTGTTTTTTGGGAGTACAAATTTGTACGGAAATTGTGCAACAAGACCGAGTGAATGTTCCAGGACATCTTTTACAGACATGTTCAATGGAGAGCAGCCCTTTCTCTGACCCATGGTTTTGTAAGAAGGTAACATTGAGCTTCAGGTGTGTGCTCTTTCTTACAGGGATAACCTTCATATTTTCCAGGAAGATGAAGGGAGTCTTCTGATGAGGTTATGCCAAGGCCATTTTTTTAAAAGAATTGTCCATTGGTTTTATGTAGAACATAGCAACAGAGATTTATGCAAAGGTCCATCCTATTAGGAAATATTTCATATCAGCTGATACTCAAAGATGCTTACCCTCTTTGCATATGTTTGAAATGGACGCAAAGCTCCGCGACACACCTTATTATGTCCTTTTCTTGATTTAGTACAATAATTTGTAATGTCCCTTCCTAAATAATTTTGCTAAGAAGATTACAATTTTTGTCATTTTTGTCAATTTTTGGCCTAAGGCAGTTTTGGAGGAAAAGCACTTATAGGACAAGGGGGTCGAAATTAATCACTTAGTGGTATGTGGGGGCTGCTTCTCCAAGAAATACGCACTCCCTAGTTGGGAAAATCCGTATGACTAAGGAAGGAGTTCGATTTGCCTGATGAAGAGGCCCACATGAATGAAGGGAGCAGCAATTATAAATAGAAGGAAGACAACATCATTTGGGGCTTTTGATCATTTGATATCTGATTGTTGCTCTAGTTGTTTAGCAGAGTTACGTAGTGTTGTTGAGCACAAGAGTTTCCCAAGGAGGAAGCTCCACCTCTCTTCGGTGGACTTCGAGTGCCACCCTAGGAACACTGTTTTATCTAGTGTTGACAATATCGCCGAAATATCGCTAAGAAAATATCGCGATATTTTCTCTCCCCGAAAATATCGCGCGACGATTGAAAATATCGTCGGGCTTCTCCTGGCCGCAGCTAGAAAAGGGAAAAAATGATTTTTTTTTCATTTATGCTTATAAGTGGCTGAGAAGGAAGGCTAAAGCATTGTGGAAGTTGTCAAAGAGGAATTGGTGATCGAACAACCATTATCACCAGCACCTAAGAAGTTTTTCATCATCAAAGATTGAAGAACAGTGAGACAAAATCCATCTCTTCCATTAACAGGTATGTTCTTCCAAACCCATATTTTAATGAATTCTTTTATAGAATTAGGGCTATGCATCCTTGCCTCTTTGCCTACCAATACTGTGCTACTTTATTTTTTTCTATTTACTATGATTTTCATGCCCAGGAGCCAATGCAAGGGTTTTGACCATATTTGGACAGCGAGCTTCATTTTTTTTTAAACATTCTTATGCACCCTCTTATTGCCAATTTTTTATTCAAGTTGCAAATGCCAAATAATGTATTTGTATTCTTGTCGTAATTTTTTTTTAAATGACATGCTTATTACTTATTATTTTTAAATTTTTATGCATGGGTGTTTAATGCCAATTTTTTGTTTTTTTGTGCCCTAGGTTTGAATTAGTTCACTACACAAGTCAAATATGCCAAAAGCCTTGGACCCATTTTGGGAGTATGGGAAGCCTGATGGTGGGACAAATCAGGCATATTTATCATGCAAATTGTGTGGGACAAAAATGACAGGAAGGGTTACGAGATTGAAATACCATTTGGCTAGACTCTCTGGACATGATGTTGTCCTTTGTACAATTTTTAGTCCAGATCTTATACAAAAAGCTCTTGAAGCTATTGATGAAAAAGACAGAAAGAAGGAAGAGGCAGAAAGAAACAAGGTTGAACGCGCAGGTAGAGCTTTCGGTTCTTCTAATTTTGAGGCTGAGGGTAGTGGGAGGGGCTCAACAGCATCACCTGCAACAACTAGTGGGAGGTCATCATTTTTTGTTCCACGAACAGGACATGGAACACAACCTTCCATAACGTCAGTTGTTAAAAAAAAGGAGAAGCTAAAAGCAGAGAGAGTTATGGGGAAGTGTGTTTTTTGGAGTGTCTTGCCTCTCAACCTCACCAAAACCAATCCATTTTGGCAACCAATGTGTGATGCTATTGCTGTTGTGGGCCCAGGTTACAAAAGTGCTACATATGAGGAGTTGCGGGGGTCAATCCTTATGTAATATCCCCAAAGGGAAATAACCAGTAATACACAGAAATATGCCAGACAGATATAGAAAATACAATACTGAACCAGATCATGGAACGAATACACATAGAACACCAGAAAACTGAGCCATTTTATTAATCTGAAAGTACATAGAGAGGAGTACAAGATAATAAGAATAAATGCACCTATCCTTGCCCTCGGCAAGTGGAGGCTCTCTCAGACAAATAATGGCTGCAACAAGGTCAGTGTCCTAGCTGGCTGAAGACTGCTCTGAAGACTGAAGCTGGACTGCGCTGGAACTATGAGCTGAAGACCAAAAGAAAGCTGATATCAATACTCCAAATCCTCACCAATGAAAACGCTGTCCCTGCTAGTGACAGCGCTGAAACAGATGTAGTGCTGGACACCCAACCCTCCAGATGAAAAGCTCAGCTCCTCAAGGCCAAAAACGTTGTCAAGCCCTGCTCACATGACCCTGCTCATCAGATCAGCGTCCTCCCAGATGGATCAGCGTCCCATATGCTCAGATCTGCTGGATCTGAAGCCTACAATCCAGATCTGCATCCTCCTATATCAGATCTACTGCTATCACCTCAGATCTATGCTAGATCTGACAATATCTCTTCAGATCTGCAACCTACAGAACCAGATCTGCAAATATCTGCCCAGATCTACAATCTCCAAGGCTGGATCTATCAATGTGCCTTCGGATCTGCGTCCTCCTCTTCCTGATGGAACAGCGTCCTCACTCCAAGACTGATCTGCGTCCTTCCTCCTCCTGGAACAGCGTTTCTCCTGCTCAGATCTGGACTGCGTCCTCCCTGGAACAGCGTCCTCACTCTCCAAGGCTGATCAGCGTCCTCTCCCTCCTGGAACAGCGTCCCTCCTTCTCAGATCTGCGCAGCCACAAGAGGGCTTCTTCCTCTCCCAATCTCCACCTGAAAATGCTGTCAATTCCCACTGAAACTGAAGGGTGTTACTCAAGATATAACCTTACTAGGGCGGGCACTCGAAGTCCCCCGAAGCTAAGGGTGAAACCAGAAATAACCTTACCAGGGCAGGCACTCGAAGTCCCCCGAGGCTAAGGGTGAGATCTCCGACCGGAGACACTCGGTTGCACTAAACAGTGCCGCAGACCGACTAAACAACCGGCGTGCTAAGCAGACAGAAGTCTAGCTCTCAATATCAATATAGAATAATGCATGTCCAAATGAGGTGAGAACCCCTCCTTTTATAATGCCAAACTCCCTCTAAAACTTAACTGCGTCCTTACTCTCCTTTGACCTGCGCAGTTAACCTTGGGTCAGCCTGATGCCTCCCCATCATACTCATGTGGACCCCCAAGGCCCCCTCTCTAAGTTATAACGTCAATCAACTAGGAAAAGAACACTTTATTTATAAAGTGAGGTAACTAAAGTGAGGTGACCCCTCTTATTTCTCACTTTATTTATTATTTCTAGCTAAAGCGGCAAAATAAAGCAAAAATGAAATATTCCAATTAGCAAAGCTAATTGGGAATATTACAGTCTCCCCCGGCAAAGCGTTGCTTGTCCTCAAGCAACTGAAGTGATGGATGCTGTAAGATCCTCTCATCCTCCCAAGTGGCATCCTCATCCGGCAAATTCTTCCATCTCACCAAGAACTCTCTGATCTTCCTGCTCCGCAGTTGTCTCTCCCTGGTGTCAATAATGGCCTCCGGCTGTAACACCAAGTGCCCCTCATCATCTGTAGGCGGTAGCTCCCCGGTAACTGTCACATGCTGACCCAGTGCCTTCTTCAGGCATGATACATGGAAGATGTTATGAATCCGGCTGCCTTGGGGCAGTTCCAACTCATATGCAACCTGCTCGATCCTACGTATCACCCTGTATGGTCCATAAAAGCGAGGCTTAAGCTTCTCTGCCCCCTTCTGTTTGAGCGAAGACTGTCGGTATGGTTGTAACCGTAGGTAGACCAGGTCCCCTACCTCAAAGTGTCTCTCCACCCGACCCTTATCAGCATACAATTTCTGCTGATTCTGTGCTGTGGCTATGTTGTCCTTGAGAGCCCGGAGGATGTCTTGGCTCTCTTGGATCCATAATTTGGCTCGCGGAGCCCTGCTAACACCAAACATCATATCCACAAAAGATAGGGAATGATATCCATACAACGCATAGAAAGGTGTCATACCGATGGACATATGGTGGGTTGTGTTGTAACAGTACTCGCCCAGATGTAGCCATTTCAGCCATGCTCTCTGCTGCCCACTGACGTAGTTACGCAAGTAGCCCTCTAGCCACTTGTTAACTATCTCCGTCTGCCCGTCCGTCTGGGGATGATAACTGGTGCTCGGTGTCAACTCAGTCCCCACTAGTCGGAAGAGCTCCTGCCAAAAACCACCCATAAAACGGCTGTCTCTGTCACTGACAATGGTCTTGGGTAGACCATGCAATCTGAAAACCTCCCGAAAAAACAACTCTTGCCACCTGTGCCGCTGTATAATGTGCCGAAATGGCAAAAAAATGAGCATACTTCGTTAGCCGGTCAACTACTACGAAGATGCAGTCCTTGCCCTGCACTGTGGGCAACCCCGTGATGAAGTCCATCGAAATACTCTCCCACTTCCCCTCCGGAATGGGAAGCGGCTGCAACAACCCCGCAGGATGGCTCATTTCTCCCTTGTTCCGCTGGCAAACCTCGCACTCCCTGACATGCTGGAGTACGTCCTCCTTGAGGCCCTTCCATGCAAATCTCTCCCGGATGGCCCTGTACATCTTGGTGAACCCCTGATGGCCCGCCAGTGGTGAATCATGTGAAGCCTGGAGTATCTTCTTCTTGAGCTGAGACCCCTCAGTCAAGAAGATCCTATCCCTGTAATAGATGACCTCATCGGCCACCCTGTATCTGCTGTCTGCTACCTGTCCATCCCGCACCTCGCATGCAAATCTATCTTTGGAGTACTCAACCAGTAGTCGAGCCTTCCAGTCAGCGTCCAAGCTCATGAGTGATAACGTGGCTGGTCTACGGGAAAGGGCATCTGCTACTACGTTATTTTTCCCCTTGACATACTCTATGTCAAAGTCGTAAGCCTGGATCTTGCTGATCCACTTCTGCTGCCTCTCCTGCAACTGCTTCTGCTCCAGAAAGTACTTCAGGCTGTTATGATCTGTCCTCACCCTGAATCTGCCACCTACCAGGTATTGCCGGAATTTGGCCAATGCATGCATGATGGCCAGCATCTCCTTGTCATAGATGGGATAAAGCCTCTCGTGTGGAAGGAGCTTCCGGCTCTCGAACGCGATCGGATGACCCTCCTGCATCAAAACTGCTCCAATCCCCTCTCCTGATGCATCGCACTCTAGGACGAAGGGCTGCGTAAAATCAGGTAGTGCTAACACTGGGCAACTGCTCATCACATCCTTGAGCTTATCAAAAGCTCGCTGTGCCGTATCCGACCAACTGAATGCTCCCTTCCTCGTCAACTCCGTGAGGGGTGCAGCAAGCTGAGAGAAGCCCTTGACGAACTTCCTGTAATAGGTGCAAATACCGATGAACCCTCGGAGTTCTGTTACATTCCGTGGCTCTGGCCAGTCCCTGATAGCCCGGATCTTCTCCTCGTGGACTCTCACCCCGTCCACTCCTATGATGTGCCCCAGATATAGCATCTCCGTCAATCCAAACTCACACTTGGAGAGCTTGGCAAAGAACTGCTGCTCCTCCAAAATGTGCAAGACCGTCTCAATGTGCTGGAGATGCTCCTCCCAAGTCCTGCTGTAGATAAGGATATCATCAAAGAAAACCAGCACAAACTTCCTCAGATGATCCCTGAAAATGTGGTTCATACAAGACCGGAAAGTAGCTGGGGCATTGGTCAACCCGAATGGCATGACCAGGAACTCAAAGTGCCCATAGTGACACCTGAAAGTAGTCTTGGGAATGTCCTGTTCCCTCATGCGTATCTGATGGTACCCGGATCTCAAATCAATCTTTGAGAAGAACTGTGCTCCTCTCAGCTCATCCATCAGCTCGTCGATCCTGGGAATGGGGTACCTGTTCTTCAGGGTCTTCTTGTTCAGAGCCCTGTAATCAATGCACATGCGTAATGTGCCGTCCTTCTTCTTCACCAGCACTACTGAAGAAGCGAAAGGACTGGTGCTGGGTCGAATGTGCCCAAGGGCCAGCAACTCCTGAATGGCCCGTTCTATCTCATCCCGATAGGCCTTAGGATGCCTATACGGTGTGGTGATCACTGCCTGTATCCCCTGCTCTAACTCGATCGTGTGCTCAAACCCCCGATCTGGTGGCTGTCCTGGCGGAATGTCTCCAAAAACAACTGCATATCTGTCGAGAAGAGTCTGTAGATCAGGGTGCACCGTCCGTCCTGTATCTACTGCCTCCGAAGCCCGCAACTCTACTGCCCACTCTATATCTCCCTTGCGGAATGTCGCCTCCATGCTGTGTGCTGATACTGTCTGGGGTGGATAGGTGTTCTGTCCTCGTATCTTCTCATGCTTCCCCGTCTTGGGATCATCCCACTCCATCTCTAAGGCCTTCCAATCCGTCGTGACCTTCCCCAGAGTAATAAGCCACTGAACTCCCAATATCACATTGGTGTCCGGGATGTCCACCACAAAGAAGTGATCGGTCAATGTATAAGTGCCCATCGTCACTGATAATTTTGGTACATATCGAGCACATGCCATGGTCTGATCTCCTGGTACCAAAACAGAAAACCCATCAAAGCCCTCCGTCGGTATGCCTCTCCGCTCAACCATCTAGGCATCAATGAAGTTGTGGGTGGCCCCACTATCGACTAAGACCGAAACCCGCTGTCCGCGCACTGTCCCCCGTACGCGCAATGTCAGATACTTGGGGACTCCTCGCAATGCTTCTAGAGCTCCCCCAGTGGGTGCGAATGATGCCCCACCTGCATCGGGTGGTGGAGGTGGTAAGGTACTCTGCGCTGCATAACATCCTCCTGCCTCCTCATCATCCTCCTCATCCTCTTCCCCGCTGCTCTCGGAGAAGACCTCTATGAAATGTGCCTTCCCGGCCGCACATTTGTGTCCCGGTGCCCACGGCTCCTGGCAAGTGAAGCATAATCGCTTCCGCCTCAGTTCCCTCCTGGCCTCATCATCCATCTGTCCTCGTCCCGGATTTGCCTTGGGAGGTGGAGCCCTCGTGTCCTTACCCTTAGGCTGGAAAGCCTGTCTCTGGGGATAAGGTGGTCGGTTTCTGGGCAATACATCCTGTAAGTCTCGGGCCCTACTGATAGCATCCTGCAGTGTAGCCGGTCTGTTTGACCGTACTAGGCCACGAAGTGGCTCTGACAGCCCCTCCACAAACATATAGACCATCCGAGCTGTCGATAAGTCAGGTACCATCACTGAAACCCTCAAGAAGTCTGAGATGTATGCCTCTGCACTCCCCGTCTGTTTGAGCTTGGTTAGCTCAAAGAAATGCTGCTCCGGATCCTTCCTGTCAAAACGCTCCCCACTCTCCTGGTGAACTCAGCATATGTCGTCACTGTGGAATGACCCAGTGTTGCCATCCCATGAAACCACCAATCCTGGGCCTCACCCTCTAAATGCAATGCAGCCATCTTAATGGCCTCCGTCTCTGGCATCTGGTTAAGCTGAAAATAGATGTCCAGCTTCTCCACCCAGGACTTTGCCGTAGTCTTCTGTGAACCATCAAACATAGGCAAATGGAATTTACTAGCTGCACGGTGACCATCACGGTGGGATCCACGTCCCTTGTGCTGGTGCTGCTCATGCTCTGGGGCTTTGACGCCACATCGGTACTGGAAGTAGCGCTCCAAGGGGAAAGAATCCATGAATGCCTGACCTAGGCCCTGCCATTCTGCAAGAACGGCTGCATATTGAGCTGGACTCACATCTCTTGATGCTGTCGACCCCTCGTCCTCTACCGGAAAGGTAGGCATGGTGGGTCGCGTGGGTGCTGGATTGACCCTCTGTGCACCACCCCGCACTCCTGTCTCTGTGTCTTCGGGTGTGAATGTGGGCATATAGGGTCTCTGCGCTGTCACAATAGGAATAGCATCTGGTATGTGGCGAGACATGCCCGACCCTTCTCCAACCTGGAAAACCCTAGGGGGTTCTCTCTGTGCTACCTCTACAGCTGCAATCCTCTTGGATATATCCTGTACGTGATGGATGAGTGCATCCAACTTCTCACCAGGTTCGCCATCTGATCCTGGGCCGTCTCCGTTCTCCCAACTGCTGTGGCCTGAGCACATCAGAATATCCCAAAGGGAAATAACCAAAGAATACACAAATATGCCGCATGTATATAGAAAATACAATAATAAACTGCATCATGGAACAAATACACATAGAACACCAGAGAACTGAGCCATTTTATTAATCTGAAAGTACATAGAGAGGAGTACAAGAAAATCAGAATAAATGCACCTATCCTTGCCCTAGGCAAGTGGAGGCTCTCTCAGACAAATAATGGCTGCAACAAGGTCAGCGTCCTAGCTAGCTGAAGACTGCTCTGAAGACTGAAGCTGGACTGCGCTGGAACTATGAGCTGAAGACCAAAAGAAAGCTGATATCAATACTCCAAACCCTCACCAATGAAAACGCTGTCCCTGCTAGTGACAGCGCTGAAACAGATGTAGTGCTGGACACCAGACCCTCCAGATGAAAAGCTCAGCTCCTCAAGGCCAAAAACGCTGTCAAGCCCTGCTCACATGACCCTGCTCATCAGATCAGCGTCCTCCCAGATGGATCAGCGTCCCATATGCTCAGATCTGCTGGATCTGAAGCCTACAATCTAGATCTGCGTCCTCCTATATCAGATCTACTGCTATCACCTCAGATCTATGCTAGATCTGACAATATCTCTTCAGATCTGCAACCTACAAAACCAGATCTGCAAATATCTGCCCAGATCTACAATCTCCAAGGCTGGATCTATCAATGTGCCTTCGGATCTGCGTCCTCCTCTTCCTGATGGAACAACGTCCTCACTCCAAGACTGATCTGCGTCCTTCCTCCTCCTGGAACAGCGTTTCTCCTGCTCAGATCTGGACTGCGTCCTCCCTGGAACAGCGTCCTCACTCTCCAAGGCTGATCAGCGTCCTCTCCCTCCTGGAACAGCGTCCCTCCTTCTCAGATCTGCGCAGCCACAAGAGGGCTTCTTCCTCTCCAAATCTCCACCTGAAAATGCTGTCAATTCCCACTGAAACTGAAGGGTGTTACTCGAGAAATAACCTTACTAGGGCGGGCACTCGAAGTCCCCCGAAGCTAAGGGTGAAACCAGAAATAACCTTACCAGGGCAGGCACTCGAAGTCCCCCGAGGCTAAGGGTGAGATCTCCGACCGGAGACACTCGGTTGCACTGAACAGTGCTGCAGACCGACTAAACAACCGGCGTGCTAAGCAGACAGAAGTCTAGCTCTCAATATCAATATAGAATAATGCATGTCCAAATGAGGTGAGAACCCCTCCTTTTATAGTGCCAAACTCCCTCCAAAACTTAACTGCGTTCTTACTCTCCTTTGACCTGCGCAGTTTACCTTGGGTCAGCCTGATGCCTCCCCATCATACTTATGTGGACCCCCAAGGCCCCCTCTCTAAGTTATAACGTCAATCTACTAGGAAAAGAACACTTTATTTATAAAGTGAGGTGACTAAAGTGGGGTGACCCCTCTTATTTCTCACTTTATTTATTATTTCTAGCTAAAGCGGCAAAATAAAGCAAAAATGAAATATTCCAATTAGCAAGGCTAATTGGGAATATTACACCTTAAAGCAGAAAAGCAAGACATCAACTCTAGATTGACAGAGTTGAAAAAGACATGGGAAGTGTCTGGATGCATAGTGATGTCTGATGGTTGAACAGATAGGAAGGGTAGGACCCTTCGAAATTTCTTGGTACATTGTCCTAAAGGTACCCTGTTTATTAAATCGGTGGAGGCATCAGCACACATAAAGATGCAGCAATGATATGTAAGCTATTAAATGGCTTCATCCGAGAGATTGGCGTGCAAAATGTGGTGCAAGTCATAACAGATAATGCAGCTAATTATGTGGCTGTCGACAAGATGCCTATGGAGAGGCACTGCACATTGTTCTGGACTCCATGTGCAGCACATTGTATCGATTTACTACTTGAGGATATGGGAAAACTCTCCTTCATGAAGAAGGTGATTGATATGGCTAGGAGTGTCCCCAAGTTTATATATAACCATGCTTTTGTTCTTAGCCTCATGAGGAGATTCACCAAAAACAAGGAGTTGTGGCATCCTGCAATCACACGTTTTGCCACCAACTTTATTACTCTTCAGTCTTTGCTTCGATGCCAGTTTCAGTTGAAGCAAATGTTTGTTATTGATGAGTGGCGTGATTGTAGATACAACAGGAGACGGGATGGGAGAGCCAATGCAAAAATGGTGTACACTGAGACATTTTGACAGGGAGTAGAAGAAGTGTGCTCAACTAGTGAACCTATAGTAAAGGTTCTGAGATTGGTAGATGGGGAGAAGCCTACAATGGCTTATGTGTATGAGGTCATGGATAGGGCCAAGGAGGCCATTTGTTCTTATTATTGAAACAAGGATTCTGTTGTGCATGATAAACATATGATGTTATGGGATGTGATTGATAATCGGTGGACAGGGATGCTTCATCGACCCATTCATGTAGCAGCACTCTTCCTCAACCCTGCATTTTCATACAAATGCACCTTTGATTTTGATGGTGAGGTTATGGAAGGGCTCCATTCTTGTATTCAGAGGATGGTACCTGAGCCTGAGCTTCGTAGCAAAATCAACTGCGAGATACAGTTTTATCAAGATTGTGTTGGCCTATTTGGCTTTGATGATGCTATTAGGGAAAGGACCCTTTTCATGCCATGTAAGTGACAAGCCATCACTCATTAGAATTTTCAATTTAGAATTTACTTATTTCTAATTCCAGATTTTTAAAATTAAATTATATAACTTGCATTTGAAAGTTTAATTATGTTTTATGTTTTCGATTTTTTATTTCTTTATTTTGTTGTAGATATTTCGTGGCGAACCTATGGTGCAAGGGCACCAAATTTGCAAAAATTGGCCATAAGAATCTTGAGTCAAACATGTAGTTCTTCAGGGTGTGAGTGCAATTGAAGTGTATTTGAGAAAATACACTAAAAAAAGCGCAACAAGTATAACTTTGACCTTCATCCTTCAGTTGAGCAATTACATTTATTGTAATTTTAATTTATGACCCTCAAGTGTCAAGAGGGATGCCTCATTAGTTCTTTTGACACTCTTACAGGTTGGAGTTCGCACGCCTCAATGATTTGGTGTATGTTCATTAAATATCCGACTTCGAGTGAAGAAAATACAAGCACCAATGGATCCAGATGCCATTTCCTTAGACAATATTGATGTATTGTCTCAGTGGAGGGTGGAGACTGAGCATCCCGTCTTGGAGGAGTCACCTCCATGATTAGAGCCAGAAGAACCATTAGAACAAGGGCAACAAGAGGAGGAGGAGGAGGAGGAGCAGCACTTGGAGCAAGAGGAGGAAGAGTAGGACAACGAGGAGGACACCGTGGGAGCATCAATGTCTGCACCATTTGCTATAGATATAGGAGAGCAGAGCTCCACACCCAGTTGTCAGTATTTGACATTAGGTGCAGGGTCAAGGCCTTCTACTGCTAGAGGCAGGCCTGACAAACAACCCTTCATGTTTTCCCGTAAAAGGGGCAGAGGGCACTGATTTCAGATAGATAGTTGCTATTTTTATTTTTTTTGCTACATATAACTCAAGATGATGAGATACTTTTATATGTGTGATGTTATTTTGTATTGGTTCTCCACATTTGAGTCCTTGATTGGAAAATTATCAGGAATCAACAGGATTTGGTATCGCCTTTGATGTGTCATTTGTATTTTATATCCACTACATCCATATATATCAGTGCTTTCTTCATATTTATGTGCCAATGTGTTTATTTCATGTTGTTATTCCTTTATATGTTGTAATATTCCTAATTAGCGACAGCTAATTGGAATATTCGATTTTGTATAGTTTTGTCGTCTAAAGTTTGTAAATAAATAAAAAGTGAGTAGAGAGGGTCTAACTCACTTAAGTGAAATAAAACATCCTCCTAGTAGCACAACGTTATGACTTAAGGGGAGCCAAGGGGGGCCAAACACCACGTAGAGGAGGGGACCCACGTGCACTCTAGAAGCTTCTGCGCAGATGAGGATGAGCATGTGGAGGAGAGAGAGGCTACGTTGGGGTTTTGGAGGGAAACCAACGTTATAAAAGATGGAAAAACCTCCTCATTTGATTCATTCTGGAGTTGATGATTTTGAGCGAGACGTTTGTCTTCTTGAGCACGCTGGTTGTTTAGCCTGTCGGCAGCACTGTTTAGTGCATTGAGTGTCTCCGGTCGGAGATCTCGCCCTTAGCCCCAGGGGACTTCGAGTGCCTGCTCGGGCAAGGTTAGTTCTTCAGTATTTTGTGAGTAGTTTTGTTGTTTGGGTTTGTTGCGGAGCTAGAGCTCATAGAGACTGAAGTCACTGGGAGAGAGGACGCAATCCCTTTTTGGAGGTGCTCCGAATCGGGGTTTCTGCAGGGGATTCAGACGAGATTTTGAGCAGAGGGTCAGCGTTTGCCCACAGGAGGATTTTGGCGGAGTCTGAGGCGGTGTTTCAGCTATTTCCATTTAGCCTCTGCGCAGAGCCTTGGAGGCCAGCGTAATTCCCTAAGGAGGCATTTTTTGGTGATTTTCGGGGGTTGGCCATTTTTGATATGGTTTATGGGTTTTGTCCGGGTTGGTGAGTAAAGGAGGTTTGCAGATTTTCAGCTCATTCCGGGAAGGGGATCAGCCCCTAGTCCTCAGTCCATTCCAACAGTAGTAGCTACACGGCAGTTTTCCAGCAGCAGGGATGCAGTTCATAGAGCAGCCATTTCCTGTATTTTCTGAGAGTGTTTCGTCACTTGCCTTGAGTAAGATTAGGTGCCATCACTCTGATCACCTATTGTACTTCATTATATTTCTCAGATTAATAAAATGGCTCAACATTTCCTCTCTATGTTTTCTGGATGAGTTGCCGTAATTTCTTTCTCTGTTATTATATGTCTACTGCACTGTTATTTATTTATATTTCTGAGCATTCTAGTTCTATACCACTTGGTGTGTTTATCTTTCACTCTTAGACAGAGTCTGGAAAGGGCCAGGTAGCCTCCGGATCTCATCCTCTTTTCAGAGGCGGAATATCCGATAAATGCCCTCCCAGTCCATCTCTGGTTGGAGTTTGCCGTGTTTTAGAGATATCCCTGAAATAGGATATTACAGTGGTGTCAGAGCATAGTTTTGGCTCAACCTATGGAGCTAGTGGTCTATGACACTAGGGAAAAGACCATCTATTTGCTATAGCAAGAAGTACAGAGACCGTGTTCGAGTGGTGAGCAAAGAGCAGGAGGAGCCTGTGACAGACACAGAATAGAGGACACCTGCGTTAGATTCAAAGCAGAAAGGGTCAATGGCAAATGATACAGAGGCCAAACAGTTTGGGCAGGCACTCCTCAAATCAGTGCAGGATTTAGCCAAACAGATTGAGGTGATGGGTCAGAGATTCACCACTGTGGAGGCTAGACAACGTGAGACCCCACGGGTTTTCCAGGTCGGAGAGGGATCAGGTACATCCCACCATTTGCCGGAGCAGGGTGCTGCTTAGCGTGATACTCCTCAGCCGATGGCTTCACGTGCACATACTCGCTCTACCATGCCCACTTTCCTAGGGGCAGATACAGGAGCAGGAGCCCAGCAGGAGGCAGAACTTGGACACTTAGATGAGTATTTTGCAGAGTATCAGGCCTACGGGCAAGAGTTCAGGGATGCTCTCACATTCCGATATTTTGTGCAACTCCAGCGGTTAAATAGACCCTGCGACCATCATAGAGGGCACCGGCATTATCATGACGGAGATTCCCACCATGCCTCTGGCATATTTCATTTGCCTACGTTTGATGGTTCATCAAACAGTTCGGCAAAGTCTTGGGTGGAGAAGTTGGACATCTATTTCCAGCTTAATCAGATGTCGGAGACAGAAGCCATCAAGGTGGCGACATTACATTTGGATGGTGAGGCCCAGGATTGGTGGTTCCATGGGATGGTGACACTCAGGCATTCCACAGTGAAGACATATGCCGAGTTTACCAAGAGGTTGATGGAGCATTTTGACTGGAGGGATCCGAAACAGCATTTTGTTGAGCTGACCAAGCTCAAACAGACAGGGAGCCCAGAGACATACATTGCAGATTTCTTGAGGGTTTCAATGATGGTGCCAGATCTATCCGCAACACGGATGATCTATATGTTTGTGGAGGGATTGGTAGAGCCACTTCAGGGTCCAGTCAGATCTACTAGACCAGCTACACTCCAGGATGCTATTAGCAGGACCAGGGACTTACAGGATGCATTGCCCAGGACGCGGACACCTTACCCCCAGAGACAGGGTTTCCAGCCCAAGGGGAAGGATGTGAGGGTTCCTCCTCCCAAGGGGAATCCAGGACGGGCACAGGTAGATGATGAGGCCAGGAGAGAGTTGAGGAAGAAGCGGTTGTGCTTCACTTGTCAGGAGCCGTGGGCACCAGGGCATAGGTGTGCTGCTGGCAAAGCACACTTCATTGAGGTGTTCTCCGATGATAGTGGGGAAGAGGATGAGGAGGACGATGAGGAGGCAGGAGATAGTCAGACGGCCCAGGATCAGTTGCCGCCTCCACCTCCAGGGACAAGAGGTGCAGCTTTTGCACCCACAGGAGGGGCCCTTGCAGCTTTGCGAGGAGTTCCTACGTATTTGACGCTGCGCGTACGAGGGATAGTACGTGGCCAGCGAGTATCAGTTTTGGTTGACAGTGGGGC
Source organism: Pinus albicaulis (assembly GCA_034641835.2). NCBI lineage: Eukaryota > Viridiplantae > Streptophyta > Pinopsida > Pinales > Pinaceae > Pinus > Pinus albicaulis. The sequence continues at coordinate 205,635,349 of CM076584.1, read as the reverse complement.
GACCCACAACTTCATTGATGCACAGATGGTCGAGCGGAGGGGTATACCGACTGAGAGCTTTAACGGATTTTCAGTCTTGGTCCCAGGAGCCCAGACGATGTAGTGTGCCCGGTATGATCCAGAGTTGGCAGTGACAATGGGTACTTACACCGTGACCGATCACTTTTTCGTGGTCAACATACCAGATACAATGTGGTGCTGGGTGTTCAGTGGTTTATTACTCTGGAGAAGGTCGCCACAGATTGGGAGGCCTTAGAGATGGAGTGGGATGACAAGAAGACCGGGAAGCATGAGAAGATCCGCGGGATGCATACTTACCCACCTCAGACAGTTTCGGCACACCGGATGGAGGCAGACTTCCGGAAGGGAGACATAGAGTGGGCGGTTGAGCTGCGGGCATCAAAGGCAGAGACCTCCGGTCGAGGAGTTAATCCAAATATACAGGCCATCCTTGACAGGCATGAGGTAGTGTTTGGGGATATACCACCAGGTCGGCCACCAAATAGAGGGTTTGAGCATACCATCGAGCTTGAGCAGGGTATTCAGGCGATGATCACTACACCCTATAGGCATCCCAAAGCCTATCGGGATGAGATTGAGCGGGCCATCCAGGAGTTGTTGGCTCTTGGACACATCAGACCGAGCACAAGTCCGTTTGCTTCTTCTGTAGTGTTGGTGAAGAAGAAGGACGACACTTTGAGGATGTGCATTGACTACAGGGCCCTGAACAAGAAGACTCTGAAGAATAGGTACCCTATACCCAGGATCGATGAGTTGATGGATGAGCTGAGAGGAGCTAAGTTCTTCTCAAAGATTGATTTGAGATCAGGGTACCACCAGATTCACGTGAGGGAACAGGACATTTCCAAGACCGCCTTCAGGGGTCATTATGGGCACTTTGAGTTTTTGGTTATGCCTTTTGGGCTGACCAATGCACCAGCCACCTTTCAGTCTTGCATGAACCATATCTTCCGCAGTCATCTGAGGAAGTTTGTATTGGTTTTCTTCGATGACATACTCATATACAGCAGGACTTGGGAGGAGCATCTCCAACATATAGAGGCAGTATTACGCATCTTGGAAGAGCAACAGTTTTATGCTAAGCTCTCCAAATGTGAGTTTGGGATGACAGAAATGCTGTATTTGGGTCATATTATTGGAGTGGACGGAGTGAGAGTCCATGAGGAGAAGATTAGAGCCATCAAAGATTGGCCGGAGCCGAAGAACGTGACGGAACTTCGAGGGTTCATTGGGATATGTACCTATTACAGGAAGTTCGTCAGAGGTTTTTCATAGCTTGATGCACCCCTTACAGATTTGATGAAGAAAGGGGCGTTCAATTGGTCAGATACAGTGCAGCGAGCCTTTGATAGGCTCAAGGAGGTGATGAGTAGCTGCCCAGTGCTTGCATTGCCGGATTTTATGCAGCCATTTGTTTTGCAGTGTGATGCGTCGGGAGAGGGGATCGGCGCAGTATTGATGCAGGGAGGTCACCCTATAGCCTTTGAGAGCCAGAAAGTCCTTCCACACAAGAGGTTGTATCCTATATACGACAAGGAGATGTTGGCCATCATGCATGCCTTGGCCAAATTCCGGCAATATCTAGTAGGGAACAGGTTCAGGGTGAGGACTGACCACAACAGCCTCAGGTTCTTTTTGGAGCAGAAGCAGCTACAGGAGAGGCAGCAGAAGTGGATCAGTAAGATCCAAGCATATGACTTTGACATTGAGTATGTCAAGGGTAAGAATAACGTGGTAGCAGATGCCCTTTCACGTAGACTAGCCACGTTATCTCTTATGAGCTTAGATACAGATTGGAGGGCTCGACTTTTAGTGGAGTACTCCAAGGACAGATTTGCATGTGAGGTGTTGGATGGACAGTTAGCGGATGACAGGTACAGGGTGGTTGATGAGATCATCTATTACAGGGACAGGATCTTCTTGACTGAGGGGTCTCAGCTCAAGAAGAAAATACTCTAGGCGTCACATGATTCTCCATTGGCAGGCCATCAGGGGTTTACCAAAACCTACAGGGCCATTAGAGAGAGGTTCTCATGGAAGGGCCTCAAGGAGGACGTACTCCAGCACGTCAGGGAGTGCGATGTTTGTCAGAGGAATAAGGGGGAGATGAGCCATCCCGCAGGATTGTTGCAGCCTCTTCCCATTCCGGAGGGGAAATGGGAGAGCATTTCGATGGACTTCATCACAGGGTTGCCCATGGTGCAGGGCAAGGATTGTATCTTTGTCGTCGCTGATCGACTGACAAAGTATGCGCACTTTTTCGCCATATCTGCGCTTTACACAGCAACACAAGTGGCCGAGCTGTTCTTCAGAGAGGTTTTCAAGCTACAATGGTCTTCCTAAGACCATCATCAGTGACAGGGACAGCCGTTTCATGGGCGGATTTTGGCAGGAGCTTTTCCGACTAGTGGGGACGAAGTTGACACCGAGTACCAGTTACCACCCATAGACGGATGGACAGACAGAAATAGTTAACAAGTGGCTGGAGGGCTACTTGCGTAACTATGTTAGTGGGCAGCAGTGAGCATGGTTGAGATGGTTGCATTTGGGAGAGTACTGCTACAACTCGACACATTACATGTCTATTGGTATGTCACCATTTTATGCTCTATATGGGTACCATCCTTTATCTTTCGCTGACGTGATGTTCGGTGCTAGCAAGGCTCCTAAAGCCAAGATTTGGATCCAAGAGAGTCAGGACATCCTCCGAGCTCTCAAGGACAATATGGCTACAACACAGAACCAATAGAAGCTGTATGCCGATAGAGGTCGGGTGGAGAGACAATTTGAGGTAGGGGACTTGGTCTACCTACGGTTACAGCCATACCGACAGTCATCACTGAAGCAGAAGGGAGCTAAGAAGCTCAAGCCTCGCTTTTACAGGCCATACCGGGTGATACGCAGGATTAGCCAGGTTGCGTATGAGTTGGAGCTACCCCAAGGCAACAAGATCCATAATATTTTCCATGTATCATGCCTGAAGAAGGCGCTGGGGCAGCAGGTGACAGTAATAGAGGAGTTACCACCTATAGATGATGAGAGGCACTTGGTGTTGCAGCCGGAGGCCATTATTGATACCAGGGAGAGGCAGTTATGGAGCAGGACGATCGGGGAATTCTTGGTGAGGTGGAAGAATTTGCCGGATGAGGATGCCACTTGGGAGAGCGGGAAAATTTTGCAACATCCATCACTTCAGTTGCTTGAGGACAAGCAACATTTTGCCGGGGGAGACTGTAATATTCCTAATTAGCGACAGCTAATTGGAATATTCGATTTTCTATAGTTTTGCCATCTAAAGTTTGTAAATAAATAAAAAGTGAGTAAAGAGGGTCTAACTCACTTTAGTGAAATAAAACGTCCTCCTAGTAGTGCAACGTTATGACTTAAGGGGAGCCAAGGGAGGCCACACACCACGTAGAGGAGAGGACCCACGTACACTCTAGAAGCTTTTGCGTAGATAAGGATAAGCATGTGGAGGAGAGAGAGGCTACGTTGGCGTTTTGGAGGGAAACCAACGTTATAAAAGATGGAGGAGCCTTCTCATTTGATTCATTCTGGAGTTGATGATTTTGAGTGAGACGTTTGTCTTCTTGAGCACGCTGGCTGTTTAGCCTGTCTGTAGCACTGTTTAGTGCATTGAGTGTCTCCGGTCGGAGATCTCGCCCTTAGCCCCGGGGGACTTCGAGTGCCTGCTCAGGCAAGGTTGGTTTTTCAGTATTTTGTGAGTAGTTTTATTGTTTGGGTTTATTGCAGAGCTGGAGCTTATAGAGACTGCGCAGTCACTGGGAGAGAGGATGCAGTCCCTTTGGGTGGTGCTTCGGATTGGGGTTTCCGCAGGAGATTCAACCGAGATTTCGAGCAGAGGGTCAACCTTTGCCCACGGGAGGATTTTGGCGGAGTTTGAGGTGGAGTTTCAGCTATTTCCATTTAGCCTCTGCGCAGAGCCTTGGAGGCCAGCGTAATTCCCTGAGGAGGCAGTTTCTGGTGATTTTCGAGGGTTGGCCATTTTTGATATGGTTTTTGGGTTTTGTCCGGGTTGTTGAGGAGAGGAGGTTTGCAGATTTTCAGCTCATTCCGGCAAGGGGATCAGCCCCTAGTCTTCAGTCCATTCCAGCAGTACCAGCGACACGGCAGTTTTCCAGCAGCTGGGACGCAGTTTATAGAGCAGCCATTCCTGTATGTTTCTGAGTGTTTTTTCACTTGCCTTGAGCAAGATTAGGTGCCATCACTCTGATCACCTATTGTACTTCATTTTATTTCTCAGATTAATAAAATGGCTCAGCATTTCCTCTCTATGTTTTCTGGATGACTTGCCGTAATTTCTCTCTGTTATTATATGTCTGCTACACTGTTATTTATTTATATTTCTGAGCATTCTAGTTCTATACCACTTGGTGTGTTTCTCTTTCACTCTTAGAGTCTGGAAAGGGCCAGGTAGCCTCCGGATCTCGTCCTCTTTTCAGAGGCGGAATATCCGGTAAATGCCCTCCCAGTCCATCTTTGATTGGAGTTTGCCGTGTTTTAGAGATATCCCCGAAACGGGATATTACATATGTTTAAAAATCTAAAAAAAAAATTAACATATTATGCATTTTTATGCTTGTTGATATTTGTCGATATTTTGCCGATATTTTCGCCGATATTCCCGATAAGATCTTTTCTGGACCCTCACTGATATTTTGCCGATACCAACATTATCAACACTAGTTTTATCTATATTTGGAGGTTAGGAAGGAGGACCACGCAGGTAATAAGCATTTTTGGTTGAGCTGGGACGCAGAACAGGGGGCCATGCAGTGTTTGGTAAAGTGTGGAGTTGGAGTTAGGGGTTGCATTATTGTTGGAGCATTTCTTGACTAATTTCCGGGCAAAGTGAAGGGATTGCAGGGGCAGAAGGCATTTCCCAACAGCAATACTAATTTCTGGAATTGGGCTTGTGTCATCTTGCCCAGGACTGCGCAGTCTTTTGTGGGGGCTAAGTGCAGGGTGGCTAGTGAAAGGGATTGAGGAGCTGGGGTTGTTTGGAATTGCATTGGTGGAGAATTGGGGGGCTTTTCCAATGTTTTGGGGAGCAACAAGCACAACATCTGCTATAGATTTCATTTTTTGCCTGTGGGGGAGGCCAAGCATTTTGGGGTCAATTTTGTAGCGTCAAAACTAGAGCAAACCCTTTCTGGGTTTTTCTGGGATTTTAACAAGGACCTCAGAAATAATTTGGCAAAATTTTCTAAGCAGATTTGAGGGGTCAAACAGGGGTCTCAACACAGCCAACAATGCAAAAATTAAAGGGTCAATACAGATATTTGTTGGGGAGTTTCCTGCAGCATTTAGGCAGTTTTTGTTCATACACCTGTGGCTTGTAGCTTACTCTAAGCAAGCCCAGGTGTACTCATTCCAATCCATATTGTACTCCTTCCTCAATATAATAAAATTGACATATTTTGGCATGTTTTTGGCCCATTTCCGGTTGTCTGATTGGTGTGCATTTTATTATATTGTTTTTGCTGCAAATTGCTTGTATATCACTGTTAATTTTCCATTAGGAATATTACAGTGGTATCAAAGCATGTTCTTGGCTAGTTGTGGGCTTGAGAGCAGGTGATGGCATGGCCATTTACAGGAGCAGTGTATCAACATAAAGGCAGAGGCAGAGGTAGAAGCAGGGGCCAAGGTAGAGAAGGGGAAATAGACTCCTTTCAGATACTAAGGTGGACCATCTCAGGGGCCGTATAGATAATCAGGCAGACGAGCAACCTAGGCAGGTAGGCCAAAACCAAGTTTTGTGTGAAAATTTCAATTTTGAAATACTACTGCAGTGATAGATTTATTTCTCCTACTTATTCTTCCAATAAGTTATTTATAAAATTCTTCTTCAGTAAATTTTGAAATAAACACTACTGCAGTAATCTGTAATATCCCCAAAGGGAAATAACCAGTAATAAACAGAAATACGCCAGACAGATATAGAAAATATAATGCTGAACCAGATCATGGAACAATTACACATGGAATGCCAGAAAACTGAGCCATTTTATTAATCCGAAAGTACATAGAGAGAGTACAAGAACATCGTAATGAGTGCACCTATCCTTGCCCTAGGCAAGTGGAGACCCTTCAAAGTTTCATGGTCGCAACAAGGACATCAACCTAGTCGCTTCCGAAGACCGAAGTCGGATCACAAATTTGTATGAGTCGAAAACCGATATACCAACCTCACCAATGAAAACGCCGTCCTCCGCTAGTGATAAAGGCTTCGAAACAGATGGGGAAGCCGGGCTACCACCTCCAGAAAATAAGCTCAAACCCTCCTCAAGGCCAAAAACGCTCGGCCAAGTCCTCGCCACATGAACCTACTCACTAGATCGGTGGTCCTTTTGCATGGATCGGGTCCCATATTTAGGCTACATAACGGATCCGTCCGCAACTGTATCCGTGTCCCGCCTCTTCCATATCTGCGTCCTCCTATATCAGATCTGCTGCTCTCTCCTCAGATCTATGCTAGATCTGACAATATCTCTTCAGATCTGCAACCTGCAAGGCTGGATCTGATGTTATCTCTCCAGATCTAGGCTGGATCTGCCAATATCTCCTCAGATCTGTAATCTCCCAAGCTGGATCTAATGCTGTCTTCCCAGATCTGCCACCTACAGAACCAGATCTGCAAATATCTGCTCAGATCTACAATCTCCAAGGCCGGATCTATCAATGTGCTGATCAGATTCAAGGTCCCTCCTTCTCCCCCCATAGAACAACGTCTACTCGCTGATCCGTGTCCTCCTCGCCCTGAACAACCGTTTGTTCAACTGGATCAAGGCCCTCCCCGAATGGGGGCCGTCCTCCTGCCAAGGCTGAATCTGCGTCCTCTTTCCCTTGGAACAGCGTCCCTTCTTCTCAGAACTGCGCAGCCACAAGAAGGGCTCCTTCCCTTCCAATCCTGCACCAGAAACTGCTACCACTTGCCACTGAAACTGAAAGGTGTTACTCATAAAATAACCTTACTAGGGCGGGCACTCGAAGTCCCCCGAAGCTAAGGGTGAAACCAGAAATAACCTTACCAGGGCAGGCACTCGAAGTCCCCCGAGGCTAAGGGTGAGATCTCCGACCGGAGACACTCGGTTGCACTAAACAGTGCTGCCGACCGACTAAACAACCGGCGTGCTAAGCAGACAGAAGTCTAGCTCTCAATATCAATATAGAATAATGCATAACCAAATGAGGTGAGAACCCCTCCTTTTATAATGCCAAACTCCCTCCAAAACTTAACTGCGTCCTTACTCTCCTTTGACCGGCACAGTTCACCTTGGGTTAGCCTGATGCCTCCCCATCATAATCATGTGGACCCCCAAGGCCCCCCCCCTCTCTAAGTTATAACGTCAAGCAACTAGGAAAAGAACACTTTATTATAAAGTGAGATGACTAAGGTGAGGTGACCCCTCTTATTTCTCACTTTATTTATTATTTCTAGCTAAAGCGGCAAAAGAAAGCAAAAACGAAATATTCCAATTAGCAAAGCTAATTGGGAATATTACAGTTTCCCCCGGCAGAACGTTGCTTGTCCTCAAGCAACTGAAGGGATGGATGCTGTAAGATCCTCTCATCCTCCCAAGTGGCATCCTCATCCGACAAATTCTTCCATCTCACCAAGAACTCTCTGATCTTCCTGCTACGCAGCTGTCTCTCCCTGGTGTCAATAATGGCCTCTGGCTGTAACACCAAGTGCCCCTCATCATCTGTAGGCGGTAGCTCCCTTGTGACTGTCACATGCTGACCCAGTGCCTTCTTCAGGCATGATACATGGAAGATGTTATGAATCCGGCTGCCTTGGGGCAGTTCCAACTCATATGCAACCTGCCCGATCCTGCGTATCACCCTGTATGGTCCATAAAAACGAGGCTTTAGCTTCTCTGCTCCCTTCTGTTTGAGCGAAGACTGTCGGTATGGCTGTAACCGTAGGTAGACTAGGTCCCCTACCTCAAAGCTTCTCTCCACCCGACCCTTATCAGCATACAACTTCTGCTGATTTTGTGCTGTGGCTATGTTGTCCTTGAGAGTCCGGAGGATATCTTGGCTCTCTTGGATCCATAACTTGGCTCGCGGAGCCCTGCTAACACCAAACATCATGTCCACAAAAGATAGGGAATGATATCCATATAATGCATAGAAAGGTGTCATACCGATAGACATATGGTGGGTTGTGTTGTAGCAGTACTCGCCCAGATGTAGCCATTTCAGCCACGCTCTCTGCTGCCCGCTAACGTAGTTACGCAAGTAGCCCTCTAGCCACTTGTTAACTATCTCCGTCTGCCCGTCCGTCTGGGGATGATAACTAGTGCTCGGTGTCAACTCGGTCCCCACTAGTCGGAAGAGCTCCTGCCAAAATCCACCCATAAAACGGCTGTCTCTGTCACTAACAATGGTCTTGGGTAGACCATGCAATCTGAAAACCTCCCGGAAAAACAACTCTGCCACCTGTGCCGCTGTGTGATGTGCCGAAATGGCGAAAAAATGAGCATACTTCGTTAGCCGGTCAACCACTACGAAGATGCAATCCTTGCCCTGTACTGTGGGCAATCCCGTGATGAAGTCCATCGAAATACTCTCCCATTTCCCCTCCGGAATGGGAAGTGGCTGCAGCAACCCCGCGGGATGGCTCATCTCTCCCTTGTTCCGCTGACAAACCTCGCACTCCCTGACATGCCGGAGTACGTCCTCCTTGAGGCCCTTCCATGCAAACCTCTCCCGGATGGCCCTGTACATCTTGGTGAACCCCTGATGGCCCGCCAATGGTGAATCATGTGAAGCCCGGAGTATCTTCTCCTTGAGCTGAGATCCCTCAGTCAAGAAGATCCTGTCCCTGTAATAGATGACCTCATCGGCCACCCTGTATCTGCTATCCGCTACCTGCCCATCCAGAACCTCGCATGCAAATCTATCTTTGGAGTACTCAACCAGGAGTCGAGCCTTCCAGTCAGCGTCCAGGCTCATGAGTGATAACGTGGCCGGTCTACGGGAAAGGGCATCAGCTACCACGTTATTCTTCCCCTTGACATACTCTATGTCAAAGTCGTAAGCCTGGATCTTGCTGATCCACTTCTGCTGCCTCTCCTGCAACTGTTTCTGCTCCAGAAAGTACTTCAGGCTGTTATGATCTGTCCTCACCCTGAATCTGCCACCTACCAGGTACTGCCGGAATTTGGCCAACGCATGCATGATGGCCAGCATCTCCTTATCATATATGGGATATAGTCTCTCGTGTGGAAGGAGCTTCCTGCTCTCGAACGCAATCGGGTGACCCTCCTGCATCAATACCGCTCCAATCCCCTCTCCTGATGCATCGCACTCTAGGACAAAGGGCTGCGTAAAATCTGGCAATGCCAACACGGGACAACTGCTCATCACCTCCTTGAGCTTATCAAAAGCTCGTTGTGCCGTATCCGACCAACTGAATGCCCCCTTCCTCGTCAACTCCGTGAGGGGTGCAGCAAGCTGAGAGAAGCCTTTGACGAACTTCCTGTAATAGGTGCAAATACCAATGAACCCTCGAAGTTCTGTTACATTCCGTGGCTCTGGCCAGTCCCTGATAGCCCGGATCTTCTCCTCGTGGACTCTTACCCAGTCCACTCCTATAATGTGTCCCAGATACAGCATCTTCGTCAATCCAAACTCACACTTGGAGAGCTTGGCAAAGAATTGCTGCTCCTCCAAAATGTGCAAGACCGTCTCAATGTGCTGGAGATGCTCCTCCCAAGTCCTGCTGTATATAAGGATATCATCAAAGAAAACCAGCACAAACTTCCTCAGATGATCCCTGAAAATGTGGTTCATACAAGACTGAAAGGTAGCTGGTGCATTGGTCAACCCGAATGGCATGACCAAAAACTCAAAGTGTCCATAATGACACCTGAAAGCAGTCTTGGGAATGTCCTGTTCCCTCATGCGTATCTGATGGTACCCGGATCTCAAATCAATCTTCGAGAAGAACCGTGCTCCTCTCAACTCATCCATCAGCTCGTCGATCCTGGGAATGGGGTACCTGTTCTTCAGGGTCTTCTTGTTCAGAGCCCTGTAGTCAATGCACATGCGTAATGTACCGTCCTTCTTCTTCACCAGCACTACTGAAGAAGCGAAAGGACTGGTGCTGGGTCGAATGTGCCCAAGGGCCAGCAACTCCTGAATGGCCCGTTCTATCTCATCCCGATAGGCTTTGGGATGCCTATACGGTGTGGTGATTACCGCCTGTATCCCCTGCTCCAGCTCGATCGTGTGCTCAAACCCCCGATCCGGTGGCTGTCCTGGCGGAATGTCTCCAAAAACTACTGCATATCTGTCGAGAAGAGTCTGCAAATCAAGGTGCACCGTCCGTCCTGTATCTACTGCCTCTGAAGCCCGCAACTCTACTGCCCACTCTATATCTCCCTTGCGGAATGTCGCCTCCATGCTGTGTGCTGATACTGTCTGGGGTGGATATGTGTTCTGCCCTCGTATCTTCTCATGCCTTCCCGTCTTGGGATCATCCCACTCCATCTCCAATGCCTTCCAATCAGTTGTGACCTTCCCCAGAGTAATAAGCCACTGAACTCCCAATATCACATTGGTGTCCGGAATGTCCACCACAAAGAAGTGATCGGTCAATGTGTAGGTGCCCATCGTCACTGATAATTCTGGTACATATCGAGCACATGCCATGGTCTGATCTCCTGGTACCAAAACTGAAAACCCATCAAAGCCCTCCGTCGGTATGCCTCTCCGCGCAACCATCTGGGCATCAATGAAGTTGTGGGTGGCCCCACTGTCAACTAAGACCGAAACCCGCTGTCCGCGCACTGTTCCCCGCACGCGCAAGGTCAAGTACTTGGGGACTCCTCTCAAGGCTGCTAGAGCTCCCCCAGTAGGTGCAAATGATGCCCCACCTGTCTCGGGTGGTGGAGGTGGCAAGGTACTCTGTGCTACGTAACATTCACCTGTCTCCTCATCATCCTCCTCCTCCTCTTCTCCGCCACTCTCGGAGAAGACCTCTCTGAAATGTGCCTTTCCTGCCGTACATTTGTGTCCCGGTGCCCACGGCTCCTGGCAGGTGAAGCATAACCGCTTCCGTCTCAACTCTCTCCTGGCCTCATCATCAAACTGACCTCGTCCTGGATTCGCCTTGGGAGGCGGGACCCTCCTGTCCTTACCCCTCGGCTGGAAAGCCTGTCTCTGGGGATAAGGTGGCCGAGTCCTAGGCATGACATCTTGTAGGTCACGAGCCCTACTGATAGCATCCTGTAGCGTAGCCGGTTTGTTTGACCGGACTAGGCCACGAAGTGGTTCTGACAAATTTCCTCCACAAACATATGCACTATCCGAGCCAAGCCGATGTCGCACTACCATCAAACTTTCAAGAAGTCTGAGATGTATGCCTCTGCACTCCCTGTCTGTCTGAGCTTGGTTAGCTCACAGAAATGCTGCTCCGGGTCCTTCTTGTCAAAACGCTCCACCACTCTCCTGGTGAACTCAGCATATGTCGTCACCGCGGAATGTCCTAGTGTTGCCATTCCATGAAACCACCAGTCCTGGGCCTCACCCTCTAAATGCAATGCAGCCATCTTAATGGCCTCCCGCTCTGGCATCTGGTTAAGCTGAAAATAGATGTCCAACTTCTCCACCCAGGACTTCGCCGTAGTCTTCTGCGAACCATCAAACATCGGCAAATGGAATTTACTCGCTGCACGGTGACTATCACGGTGGGATCCACGTCCCTTGTGTTGGTCCTGCTCATAGGCTTTGCCGCTACATCGGAACTGGATATAGCGATCTAAGGGAAAAGCATCCATGAACGCCTGACCCAGGCTCTGCCAGTCTGCAAAAATGGCTGCATGTTGAGCTGGACCCCCATCTCTTGGTGCTGTCGACCCCTCGTCCTCTACCGGAAAGGTAGGCATGGTGGGTCGCGTGGGGCCAGATTGACCCTCTCGTGCACCACCCCGCACTTGGCCCTCGTCTTTGGTTGTGGAATGTGGGCATATAGGTCTCTGCGCCACAATAGGAATAGTATCTCAGGTGGCGAGACACACCCGACCCTTCTCCAACTCGGAAAACCCTCGGGGGTTCTCTCTCAGACCACTCCTACAACAATCCTCTTGGTTACATCCTGTACGTGATGGATGAGTGCATCCAACTTCTCAGCTATGTCTTCCATCGGATTCCGCTGCTCTGTCTCTGGATCTGTTTCAGGTGGCTCCTGATCAGAATCACTTTCCCCGAAGAGACTCTTCCGATGGATGTAGGGGTTATCCCTGGTCGTCATAGACTGCTAGCACCACAGGCTGAGCCAAATCTATGCTCCGATACCACTGTAATATCCCCAAAGGGGAAATAACCAGTAATACACAGAAATATGCCAGACAGATATAGAAAATACAATGCTGAACCAGATCATGGAACAAATACACATAGAACACCAGAAAACTGAGCCATTTATTAATCAGGCACATAGAGAGGAGCAAGAAAATCGTAATGAAAGGTACCTATCCTTGCCCTAGGCAAGGGAGACCTCAGCCAAATAATGGTCAGAACAAGGACAGCTGTCTCTACGTTTCCAAGATCTGTCGATCACAATAGAAACTATGAGCTGAAAACTGATATCAAACCCTCACCAATGAAAACGCTGTCTCTGCTAGTGACAGCGCTGAAACAGATGTGGTGCTGGTCACCAAACTCTCCAGATGATAAGCTCAGCTCCTCAAGGCCAAAAACGCTGTCAAGCCCTGCTCATATGAACCTGTTCACTAGATCAACGTCCTCCCAAATGGATCAGCGTCCTTATGCTCAGATCTGCTGGATCTGAAGCCTGCAATCCAGATCTGTGTCCTGTCCTCCCAGATCTGCGTCCTCCTATATCAGATCTACTGCTCTCCCCTCAGATCTATGCTAGATCTGGCAATATCTCTTCAGATCTGCAACCTCCAAGGCTGGATCTGATGTTATCTCTTCAGATCTAGACTGGATCTGCCAATATCTCCTCAGATCTGCAATCTCCCAAGCTGGATCTAATGCTATCTCTCCAGATCTGCCACCTACAGAACCAGATCTGCAAATATCTGCTCAGATCTACAATCTCCAAGGCTGGATCTATCAGTGTGCCTTCAGATCTGCGTCCTCCTCTTCCTGCAGGAACAGCGTCCTCACTCTCAGGCTGATCTGCGTCCTCCCTCGTCCTGGAACAGCGTTTTCCTTGCTCTGAACTGGACTGCGTCCTCCCTGGAACAGCGTCCTCCTGCCAAGGCTGAATCTGCGTCCTCTTTCCCTTGGAACAGCGTCCCTTCTTCTCAGAACTGCGCAGCCACAAGAAGGGCTCCTTCCCTTCCAATCCTGCACCAGAAACTGCTACCACTTGCCACTGAAACTGAAAGGTGTTACTCATAAAATAACCTTACTAGGGCGGGCACTCGAAGTCCCCCGAAGCTAAGGGTGAAACCAGAAATAACCTTACCAGGGCAGGCACTCGAAGTCCCTCGAGGCTAAGGGTGAGATCTCCGACCGGAGACACTCGGTTGCACTAAACAGTGCTGCAGACCGACTAAACAACCGGCGTGCTAAGCAGACAGAAGTCTAGCTCTCAATATCAATATAGAATAATGCATAACCAAATGAGGTGAGAACCCCTCCTTTTATAATGCCAAACTCCCTCCAAAACTTAACTGCGTCCTTACTCTCCTTTGACCGGCACAGTTCACCTTGGGTTAGCCTGATGCCTCCCCATCATAATCATGTGGACCCCCAAGGCCCCCCCCCTCTCTAAGTTATAACGTCAAGCAACTAGGAAAAGAACACTTTATTTATAAAGTGAGATGACTAAGGTGAGGTGACCCCTCTTATTTCTCACTTTATTTATTATTTCTAGCTAAAGCGGCAAAAGAAAGCAAAAACGAAATATTCCAATTAGCAAAGCTAATTGGGAATATTACATAATCACTCAAGTATATGTAGAGAACAGAATAGTAAGAAATACAAGCATAAGAATCAATCACATAGACACAATTATTTTTGGACAATTGTCCCCAGAAAAAATCCAATGTGGGAAAACAAGTGTAGCAGATGAGGGTTTATATATTAATCTTCAACAGTGAAATATTTACAAGGAAAGTCTGGCGGAAATAACTAAGAAATTTTCTCGAGATACACCTGAGATAATTCTTCTTAAGTACTCCGAAGAATTTCTGACACCTAAGGGGTTCACTGGCCCTCCCTGCGTCACTCTGCGTGCCTTCTGCGTACCTCTCTACACAGAGCCAGAGTAAGCTTTCATCACTATTGCGTGAGGCCTCTACGTTGCTTCTGAGTGCTGCCTTTCTGCTTGTCTACTTCCTCCTTCCCTCGTATCCTGACACTGTTGATGCCCTCTGCTTCCTCTACCTTTGCAAATCTCCCTCTGAAATCGAATTTTATTCCTTCATAATCGACTTCCCTCGGGTTACTAAACACTTGCCCAGCTTGCTTTCCAAATGAACATCAAGCCTTCTTTTATAATCTTCTCATTGAAGAATCAATAGCCTAGATTAGAAGTTTAATCAATGGCTAATATTAAAACTTGACTTGATCTTCGTTCTCTAGAATATTCACTCTATTTTATTAATACCCATTAATTATTTAGTTTCCCTAAGTTTAGACTTGGGGCCTCCATTAAAATAATTAATTATTTTAATAAAACATGAACAGAGTGAAATTTCCACAAACGGTTTCTGGGTTCTTTGGAATACTGGTGTCTAAGCCTCTTCACCAAATTTGAGATTTAGATCACTTTTTGATGCTACAAAAATCAACACTCCCTCTTAGCGAGGAAAGTGTTCTAGCAATTTGCATTGCATACTACTATGGCCTTGAAGTAGCCTTTGCGCTACTGATGCTTAGGTGCTGCTACCCCTCATCTGCTGCGCTGCTGCCTTCTATACTGCTGCCCATGACACTGCCGCTATCATTGCCTCATTTGTACTACAGCTCCCTCTCAATTCTGCATCAGTCCATTTCTGTTATTGAAATGGATTCTTGATCATCCCCATATTCTCCCTGAAGTAGACAAACTTTGTCTTTCACAGAGCCTTAGTGAAGATGTCTCCCACTTGTTCTCCTGTCGGAGTGTACTGCAATTGTACAACTCTCCGCTGGACACAGTCTCTGATGAAATAACACCTGATGTCAATGTGCTTCGACCATTCATGAAATAAAGGATTTTCAGAGAGCTAGATGCAACTATGATTATGACATAGATGATGGTCACTTCCATCTTTTCCTTGAGTAGCTTCACAAGCAGCTTCCTAAGCCATATGGCCTCGCACGAAGCAGTGCTTGCAGCCATATATTTCGCCTCAGCTGAGCTCAGAGCCATGAACTTTTGTTTCCTGCTACACCAGGAGGTATTCCTAATCCAACATTGAAACAGTACCCACTGGTACTTTTCTGATCCACTGGGATCCCAGCCCAATCTTCGTCAGTGAACCCACCCAATCTGATGTCATTGCCTCGGGTGTATCTCAAACCAAGCTTGATTTTTCCCCGCAAATATCTGAGAACATGCTTGGTTGTTGCCCAATGTGCCCTCCATGGTTCCACCATGAACTGACTGAGAGTGTTGACAACATAACATATGTCTAGCCTAGTGTTGACCAGATACATCAGGGACCCTATGAGCTGCATTACAAGGTAGGATCAGCCTCATCATCTTCAGAAGTATCAATATTCTTCCAGTTGGTGATCATTGGTGTAGTCATGGGTCTACAGTCCTCCATCTTGAACCTCTTCAAGATTTCTGTAGCATATCTCCTTTGACCAAGGAAGATCTCACCCTTCTGCTACCAAACTTCCAACCCCAGAAAATAATGCATCAGCCCCAAATCCTTCATGTCGAATTCTACAGCTAAATTTTCCTTGCAGTCCTTGATGAGCCTAGATGATCCTGTTACGCATAGATCATCTACGTACAACACCAATATCAAAGGCTCATCCCCTACTCTCAGATAGTAGAGATTGAGATCTGCGTCAATCTTGACGAATCCCATCTTCTGCAAGTAGCTATCAATTCAACCATACGAAGCTCTAGGGTATTGCTTAAGTCAATACAAGGCTTTCTTAAGCCTACACACATGAGTCTTCTGCTCATGCATCTCAAAGCCCTCTGGTTGTTCGTGTTGATTTTGTATCATTGGAAAGTGTTCCAAGTCTCATATTTTGGGAAGAGGCTTGGACATCAATATTCCAGAGAACCCAGAAATCGTTTGTGGAAATTCCACTCAGATCATGCTTATTAAAATAATTAATTATTTTAAAGTGATCCCTAAGTTTAAACTTAGGGAAATTAAATAATTAGAGAGTATTAATAAAGCAAAATGTAATCTTCTAGAAAATGAAGATCAAGTCATCTTTTAATATGAGCCATTGATTAAGGATATAATCTGGGCCATTGATTCATCAACGAGAAGACTATAACAGAAGGATTGAGGGTCATTTGGAAAGCAAGTCGGGCACACTCTTAGTACCTGAAGGAAATCGATTCTAAAGTAAGGGAATTCGATTTCAGAGGGTGAGGTTGTAGAGGTTGGGTTGCAGAGACAGGAGGAGGAGGGAGAAGTCAGGAGTGATAGAAGAAGGCAGAAGGAAGACGAAGAGGAGGCTGCGTTGAGCAGCAACACTAACCCTCCACGCAGAGTGATGCAGTCGAATGCAGTGACTGCGTAGAGGGGCCATGCAGAGTGACGCAGAGAGAGGAGGACTGCCTACCGTGTGTCAGGAATTTTCCAAAGTGATAGGGAAATTCATCTCAGGTGTATGCTAAATATTCTGCTCGTCATATTATCTGTAAAAGAACTTTCACTGCTGAAGAATAATATAAACCCTCATCTGCTACACCAGTTTTCCCATATTGGGTTTTTCTGGGGACAATTGTCCAAAAATAACCATGTTCATGTGGTTGTTTATATTATGTTATATGTGTTCTATTTGTTCTTCTGCTTTTGATTAAAGTGAATATTGCAGCTGTATTTATTTCAATATTTACTGAAGCATCTATGAATAAATTATCATAAATAAGTAGGCGAAATAAATCAATCACTGCACTAGTATTTTCAGATTGAAAATTTCACATGGTATCAGAGCAAAAGGCAAAAGACATAAAATGAGTTTCTGCAATGAAATCAAGAGTCGACATAGTTGCAACAATAGCTCAGAAGGATTCATGTAGTCCTCCAGAACACATGGAGAAACAGAGGGATCATGAAATCTCAGTTCTCGCATCTAGACTATAAGAGGATTTTGCTTGTATGTCAAGCACGACCTCTCCAGGTGTTTGGTATATTGACAGTGGAGCATTTGCTCACATGACGGGAGTTTGAGAATGCTTCTCGAGCTACCAAGAAGACCAAATGAATTTTCAGATCAGGATGGGAAACAAGGCCAAGTGTACCCCCGTTGGAAGAGGGACCATAATATTCCAGAATGAAGCCAGTAACAAGCTTCGGGCCACAAATGTACTGCATGTACCGGGACTGGGGATGAACTTACTTTCGGTGTCTCAGCTTTAGATTAAGGGTTATAGTGTATACTTTATTGGAAATAAGGTTTATGTCAAACATCCTAACTGGAAAGGAAGGCACAAATTGGAGTAAGGAGCCATAAACAGTATAAGTTACAACTCGAGTCCCCAATGGCACTAATCGACAGTATGGATGAAAGAGACCTGAATGAATTATGGGATAGAAGAATGGGGCATTTACATCATGGAGCCTTGAAGATCCTCAAGAAGACTGTCATGGGAGCTCCAAATCTCAGTACAAGGAAAGACGATGTCTGCAGGGGTGCGTACTAGGGAAGTATGCCAAGACAGCATTTCCAAGAAGTAGCAGTAGGGCCAAGAGTGTATTGCAGTTGATACATTCAGACATCTGCAGACCAATGTCCATGACTACTCTCAGTGGTGCAGAGTATTTTGCTACCTCTATTGATGACCATTCCCGGAAAACATGGATCTACTTTCTCAAAACCAAAAATGAAGTCTTTGAGCGACTCAAAGAATTCAAGGCTTTGGTAGAAAATTTAACCGGAAAGAAGCTCAAGAAGCTCCAATCAGATAATGGTGGAGAGTATATTGATAAAGAATTCACAAGTTTCTGCACGAAGGAAGGCATCAAGAGAGAATGGACAACTCCATACAATTCAGATCATAATGGAGTTACAAAAAGGAAGAACAGGACCATTGTGGAAGCTACGAGGGCGATGCTATATGACCAAGAAATGCCCAAAATTTTGTGGGCTGAAGCCTGCAATACAAGAGTGTATGTGCAGAACAGGGTGCCTCATAGAGCATTGGGAAAAGTGACTCTAGAGAGTGTGTTCACTGGCAGCAAGCCTGAGGTGAGACACTTCAGGATATTTGGCAATAGAGTGTATTGCCACATACCCGATGAGAAGAGGGAGAAATTGGATCGGACTGCAGAGAAGGGTTATCTTATGGGATATAGTGAAAATGCGAAGGCATATTGCATCTATATTCCAGAAAACAGGAAGATCGTTGTAAGGCGGGACATGAAATTCATGGAGAAGAGAGCCTTAAGGAGATCTTGGGAAATAGCTACAGATACGCAGGTTGAGGAGGATCCGCTAGTACAACCACAATAGCCTACCGAAGATGGCATGAGTGCCTCTCCACGGCACAAGGACTCTGAGGAAAGTTCTTTCGAAGAAGAGCAAGCAGGAGAGTAGGTAAATCCACCCAGCACCAGTGGAAGAACGAGCAGAGAGCTCCAACAGACTCTGAGGGATGCAGAGGAATTTGTTGGAGCCCCTAGATATGAGAAGAGGGAACGTAGGCAACCAGACAGGTACCAGGCACTGGTAGCGCAGGTCGGAGAACCCTCTAGTTTTCGGGAGGCAACTCAACATCAGGTGTGGGTAGATGCCATGGTGGAGCAGTACAGCTCCATCATGATAAACGATGTGTGGGAAGTAGTCCCCAGACCGCAGAATAGATCGGTTGTAGGATCAAGGTGGATCTACAAGATCGAGTATGCTGCAAATGCAGCATAGAGAAGTTCAAGGCCAGATTCGTGGCTAAGGGGTATGCACAAAAGGAAGGGATTGATTATGAAGAAACCTTCGCTATTGTAGCTCAGTACACTTCAATCAAATCCGTCATCTCCCTTGCAGTGCAGATGGGATGGGAGATTCACCAGATGGATGTCAGGATAGCGTTCTTGAATGGGGTGATAGAAGAGGAAGTGTACATAGAATAGCTAGAGGGCTTTGAGACACATGAGGAGAAGACTCTTGTATACAGGCTTAAGAAAGCCTTGTACGGACTGAAGCAAGCCCCCAGATCATGGTATGGGCGAATTGATAGCTACCTGCAGAAGATGGGATTTTTCAAGAATGACGCAGCGTTGAGATTTTGTGTATTTGGGGTAGCATCAGTTGTACTCTAGCTCCCAAATTTTGTGGAGGGACTAGAGTACACTTGATCTACAAGACCCAGAAAGGGATTTGGTAAATTTCATCTAGTTTGGGAGATATTTAATTAATTAATTATTTTAATGTATTTCCTAAGTCTAAACTTAGGAAAATGAAATAAATAAAGTTAATTAAATTAAACATGTGATGAAATTGTCTTAAGTCACATGGATCAAGCTTTCTTTTAATCTTAGCCATTGATTCAAGATCTGATCATGGTCGTTGGTTTCCCAATGAGAAAAGTATAAAGGAAAGGCTTGGGGTCATTTGTAAAGAACACACAAAGGCAGAGCACTGAAGCTAAGCTAAGATTCTAGGGCAGGTTTGCTAAGAATTCTCAGAAGTGTTTCAGCTGCAGAAAGGGGAGTTTAGACCAAGGGGATGATCTGATCCCAGAGTCTAGAATCAACAAGAGACAAAGATCAGCTCAGAGAGGCAGCACAGAGAAGCATGAGATGTAGAGGAGGAGAGGGCAGCAGCTGCGCAGCGTAGGAGCAGCTTCAGCTACGCAAGTGTTGCGCAATCCCTCCCAGGGCAGCGTGATTCAGCTGGAAACCCTCAAGGGTTACGCATAGACCCTAAGGGGCAGTGTAAGGACTGCGTCACTCAGTCTGGGGTAACGCAGCCCTTTCTAGGCCAATGTTGAGGGACGAAGGGACTTCAGAGGCTGACGCAGGGGCTTCAGGGGCAGTGCTGGGGTTTCTAGGGCCTAATTTTGGTTGAGTTCTGTAAATCCCGTTTGAGGGTGTGGATCAGTTATTATTTTGGCTTCAAAACAACCGGTGAGTTACAGATCTATTTTATCTCTGTCGGGTTTTCCAGATCTGGAACCTAGATTTGCTGTATTCAAAAAACTGTTAATAATAAAACCCCCAGCAGCCAACAGATCGGTTTTCCCGCATTGGGTTTTTTCGGGGACTATTTGTCCAGAAAATCATTGTGTCACTTTGTCTATGTGTGCATGTACTTTTTGTAGATCTGAACTGGTGAAAGTCTGTTATGTGTTTTGCTTCGATATTAATCTGAATTTTTAGCTTAATAACTTAATTAAGTAGGAGGAGCATAACCAAATCTATCAGTAGATTTCTGAATAAGTGTAACATTCAGAAATTTTCACATGCAGATCCCAATCTCTACTATCTAAGGGTAGGGGATGAGCCACTAATTCTTGTATTATATGTAGATGATCTGTTCTTGACTGGATCATCTAAGCTCATCAAAGACTACAAGGAGAATTTGGTTACCGAATTCCACATGAAGGAATCTAGGGCAGATGCACTATTTTCTTGGTTTGGAGGTCTGGCAGCAGAAGGGAGAAATCTTCCTTGGACAAAGAAGATACACTACAGAGATCCTGAAGAGGTTTCAAATGGAAGACTGTAGACCCGTGGCTACACCAATGATTACAAACTGGAAGAAGATAGACACGTTCGAGGATGATGAAGCTGACCCTACATTGTATAGGCAGCTCATAGGATCATTGATGTACCTGGTCAACACTAGACCAGACATCTGTTATGCAGTGAATACCCTCATTCAGTTCATGGTAGAACCAAGGAGGGCTCACTGGGTGGCAGCCAAACATGTTCTCAGATATTTGAATGGGACAGTTGAGTATGGGTTGAAGTACACCAAAGGCAATGAAATCCAGTTGAGTGGGTTCACTGACGTAGATTGGACTGGAAGCCCAGTGGATCGGAAAAGTAAGAGTGGGTACTACTTTAGTCTTGGATCATGAATGACTTCCTGATGCAGTAGGAAACAAAAATCCGTGGCACTGAGCTCAGCGAAGGCTGAACATATGGCAGCAAACACAGCGTCGTGCGAGGCCATATGGTTTCGTAAACTGCTCTTGAACTTGCTCAAGAAGAGGATATAACCAACCAGAATTTTGTGTGATAATCAGAGTTGCATCAAGCTCTTTGAGAATCCTGTGTTTCATGACTGGTCAAAGCACATTGACATTAGGTGCGACTTCATCAGAGACTATGTCCAACGAGGAGCTGTACAGTTGAACTACATTCCTACAAGAGAACAGATGGCAGATAACCTCACAAAGGCTCTGGGTAAGATTAAGTTTACTTACTTCAAGGAAAAGATGGGGATGGTCGAGAACCCCTTCCAGTAGAGGAATGGGTGGTCTTCAGTTTCAGAGGGAGCTGCAGTACAGATGAGGCAGTGGCAGAGGTGGTGTCACAGGAAGCAATACAGAGCGCAGCAACACAGAGATGAGGGGTAGCAGTGAAGACATCAGCAACAAATGCTTCAGGTCAGAGCAAATACAGTTGGAACCTTGCTGAAACACTTTCCTCGGTAAGAGGGAGTGTTGAATTTGTGGCATTGGAAAGTGTTCCAAGTCTCATATTTTGGGAAGAGGCTTGGACATCAGTATTCCAGAGAACACAGCAATCGTTTGTAGAAATTCCACTCAAATCATGCCTTATTGAAACAATTAATTATTTTAAAATGGTCCCTAAGTCTAGACTTAGGGAATTAAACAAATAAAGGGTATTAATAAAGCAAAGTGTGAATCTTCTAGAAAATGAAGATCAAGTCATCTTTTAATATGAGCCATTGATTAAGAATATAATTTGGGCTATTGATTCATCAACGAGAAGTCTATAAGAGAAGGCTTGAGGGTCATTTGGAAAACAAGTCAGGCACACTCTCAGTACCCGAAGGAAATCGATTCTAAAGTAAGAGAATTCGATTTCAAAGGGTGAGGTTGTAGAGGCTAGGTTGCAGAGACAGAAGGAGGGAGAAGTCAGCAGTGACAAAAGAAGGCAGAAGGAAGACGAAGAGGAGGCAGCGCTAAGCAGCAGCACTAACCCTCCACGCAGAGTGACGCAGTCCGATACAGTGACTACGCAGAGTGACGCAGAGGGAGGAGGACTGCCTACCATGTGTCGGGAATTTTCCGAAGTGCTCGGGAAGTTCATCTCAGGTGTATGCTAAATATTTTGCTCGTCATATTATCTGTAAAAGAACTTTCATTGCTGAAGAATAATATAAACCCTCATCTGTTGCACCGGTTTTCCCGCATTGGGTTTCTCTGGGGACAATTGTCCAAAAATAACTGTGTTCACGTGGTTGTTTCTATTGTGTTATATGTGTTCTATTTGTTGTTCTGTTTTTTATTAAAGTGAATACTACAGTTGTATTTATTTCAATATTTACTGAAGCGTCTGTGAATAACTTATCATAAATAAGTAGGCGAAATAAATCAATCACTGCAGTAGTATTTTCAGATTGAAAATTTCACAGTTCAATATATACTTTTCTTCTATATTCAAGAACGTTGTCTTGACGTCCATCTGGTGAATCTCCCATCCCATCTGCGCAACAAGGTATATCACGGATCTAATAGATGTATATCTGGCGACTGGGGCGAAGGTCTCTTCATATTCTATCCTTTCCTTCTAAGCATACCCCTTTGCCACAAACCTGGCTTTGAATTTTTCTATGCTGCCATCTACAACATATTCGATCTTGTAAATCCATCTCGAACCCACAACTGATCTGTTATGAGGCCTAGGAACCACCTCCCAGAGTCCAAACATCATTTTTCATGATGGAACTGTACTCTTACACCATTGCATCGACCCATACTTGATGCCGAGTTGCCTCCTGAAAACTAGAGGGTTCCCCAACCTAGGTTTCCAAGACTTGGTAGTTGTCTGGGTGCTTACGCTGCCTCTTCTCATTTTTGGGGACCCTAACAAACTCCTCTGCATCTTTCAGAATTTGTCATTATTCCCTGCTTGTCATACCACTGGTAGTGGGTGGCTCTACTTGCTCCCCCTCTTGCAAATCTTCTGGAGATGAATCCCTTGGATCTTTCTGCCTTGGAGAAGCACTAGAGCTAACCTCAGCCGGTTGCAGAGGTTGGACTGGTGGGTTGCTGAAGGCATCTCTCGGGATTTTCTGAAAGCTCTTTCCTATTGATTTATGGTAGCATCAGATGTGCTCTAGCCTTGTAATTTTGTATACAAGCTAATACACATGTATTCCATAATACCCATAAATGGTTTTGAAAAATTCCACTTAGAGATGGTTTAATTAAATTAATTAATCGTTTTTAATGTTTTCCTAAGTCTAAACTTAGGAAAACTGATTAATTAAAGAGTATTAATTAAACTAAGTATGAATCTTCTAGATAAAGTCATGGATCACCTCCAAGTTAATCTTAGCCCTTGATTATGTTTTAATCTTGGTCATTCAAGAGTCAACAGAAGAATACAAGGAGGGTGAGGGGCCTATGGAAAACACATCAGATGGAGAAAGAATCAAGAGATCGATTTCTTCAGCCGAAGTGATTCTCGATTGCAGAGAGGGGAAGGTGAAATATCCAGGAGGGAGAATTTCTGACGGGTAAAAAGTGCGGGAAGAGAAGTGAGAAGGGAACCATAGCAGTAGCGCAGAGATAGCCAAGCAACAGTTGCGCTGGGCCAATGCAGAGCAACAAAGGGAGTTTCAATTTCAGTTGGAGAGACAACTGAGAGTTCATCTAGTATCCGAAGGGCATTTCTAGAAGAGGAGAAAACTCGAGTCTCACACAACAGTGAGCACAGAAGGCAGCCATAACAATCAGCAATAGTAGTGACGCAATGACAGCGTAAGTGACGCAGTCACTGCGCAGAAATCACTCAGAGCCACTCAGCATGGTTGTAGGTCAGTGTTGGAACTCCGTGGTGAAGTGAAAATTGTCTCACTAAACCTATTCTCATCAGATTTCTTAAGGTGATTGATTGATGATTACAATCACACATTTGTACTCAGAATTTCTGCATAATAAAGAAACCCTCGGATCTGTTGCACCGGTTTTCCCGCATTGGGTTTTTCCGGGGACAGTTGTCCAAAAATAACGGTGTCTACGTGTGAATACTTGTGCTATTTCCTTTATATTTTTTTATTGATCGTGAAGTCTGCAACATATTTTATTTTGCTATTTAACACCGTGAAATGTTAAATAATTGAATTTGAGAATGCAAAAGAAGAAATATAATAAGTAGCTGCAGTAGGATTCTACATTACAGAATTTTCACATGGTGTCAGAGCTGTCAGATCCAAAGGAAGCAGGGTCAGAGAAGAGATTATGCAAACCAGAAGCTTCAGAGGGGACACAGCAGAGAGAAAAGGAAGCACAGATAAGTATGGCAGACTTAGATGTTTTGTCCTCTAAGTTAAAAGAGGATTGTGCATGCTTGTCAAGTTCAACATCTGTAGGAATCTGGTATATTGATAGCGGGGCTTCAGCCAGGGTTGCGGGGAAGCTTCACCCCCCCTCGTTCCCGCTCCCGAAACGTGCTCCTTTAGGGAGCATTTTGGGAGTGCTCAGAAACGCGCTCCCGAAAACACTTCCCGAGGGGAGCGTTTTCGGGAGCGCGTTTCCGACCCTGTAAAAATGCTCCCTGCCTTTTCGGGAGCGTTTCCAGAAGCGCTCGGGAGCGAATGAACGCTCCCTGAGTGCTTTCGGCGTTTAAAAAACTCTTCGGGAGCGTTTTTTAAACACTGAAAGCAGTCGGGGAGCATTTGCTCCCGAACGCTCCCCGGAAAAAAAAAACTTTTCCCACCGGCAAGAAATTTTTTTTGATGAAAAAATTCTTTTGTTTTTAAGAGAGAGGGAGGCTCATTTTGTTTATTGTTTGTAGTTGAGTGAGTGAGAGAGTGAGAGGAGCAAGAGGAGCAAGAAGGAGAGCTTGAGAGCGGAGCTGCAGAAGTGACAAGGAGAGAGCAAGGAGCAAGTTGCAAGGCAACAGGAGGATTGCAAGAAAGAGGTGGGTCTTCTAATCTAATTTTTTATTTTCTAGGATGAATTTGTAAGTTGTTTAAAAATGAAAACTTGATTGTTTTCTTGAATGTTGCATTTTATTGTGTTTAAAACTTAAAAATTGAGTTGTTTTTTTCCTATGTTGCATTTCCTATTCCCATTTGGCATTTCTCCATTTGTTTTGCAGGCTAGAAACTTGAAACTTGAAACTTGAAACATCATGGCTATATGGCTAGGGATTTTCCTCATGTTGGTTCCTTTCTTTGTAACAATGGTGTTGGAGAGTAGTAGAAGAAAGAGGCAAATCAGAGAAGACGAGGATGAAGAGGAGGGTTATGGTGGATTTGAAGAAAATCCTGAAGAGGAGGATTATGTTGAGGAGGAAGTGGGGAGTGGAGAACATGAGGACACAGATTCCCCAACTAGACAAGACCAAATTTAGACACCTTTGTGGAAATATGTTTAGAAACAAGAAAGACGGAAAGGTGGTGGAACCACTAAATTTATTTGCCCCCATTGCAATAAAAAATACCATGGTTCATACACCCGTGCGAGAAGGCACCTTTGTGGAAAAATGCCAGGGGATGGAGAAAAAAAATATAGGAATCAAAATTTGTACTAGTGTGCCAGCAACACAGAGAGAGAAATATAGAAAGGAAGAGGAGGCTGCCCTACAGAGATCTAAAAGATCTAGGGGTTTCATTAATTCTTATTCAAGCCCATCACATCATGGACAAACAAGTCCAACTTCCACCCATGCTAGTGGTTATGGAGGCAGTGGCACATCTAGATTAAGGCGTAGAACCATATCTGATTTCCTGGACGAAGGGTGTAGGAATGATGTCGATTCAAAAGTTTACCGGTTTCTATATGCATGTGGGGTGCCATTCAATGTTCTTCGCTCACCTTATTGGCATGAAATGGTTTCTGCCATTAATGATGCCCCCAAAGGATACAGGAGCCCTGGGTATGACAAGGCCAGAATCGTGGGTCTTGATTATGAAAAAGCTAAAATAAACCATTCTTTGGCTAGAATGACAAATTCGTGGAATGAACATGGGGTGTCCATTGTCTCTGATGGATGGACCAATGTAAAAGGAAAGCCATTGATAAGTGTTTTGGCCGTGTCGGTTAGTGGTGCAATCTTCCTGTCAGCATATGATTATTCAGACAAATTCAAAACTGGCATTAACATTGCAGAACCATTACTTGATATAATTGAAAAGACTGGGCCATACAATGTCATACATGTCATCACTGATAATGCTGCTAACTGTAAGGCAGCAGGAGCAATTATTGAGGATAAATACCCCAACATATTGTGGTTTGGGTGTTTGGTTCACACAATGAACCTTTTGATGCATGATATCATTAAAAACAAACAACCTCAATTCAAATGGCTTGGTGATTTGTACAAGAGAGGTAAAAAAATGATAAAATTTATTACAAATCATAGCAATACCCATGGGCTTTTCCGTGCTCACTCCAAATTGGAGTTGTTGAAGATAGCAAACACTAGATTTGCTAGCTATTACCTCACCTTCAGGCGCCTTTTGAAGGTAAGAGAGTCATTGGTTGCAATGGTATCAAGCCCACACTGGCAGGTATTAAAGGACAGGGCAGCAACAATAGTTGACAGGCAAGGTTTCGAACATGTGGAGGAGATCGCCCTTGACCCTTTGTTTTGGGCACGTGTAAGGGAAATTTTGAATTTCACCAAGCCCATTTATCACATGATTCGGTTTGCAGATGCAGATAAACTAGTGATTGGGGAGGTTTATGAGCAGATGGACAGCATGTTGGGCCAAATAAAAGATGTTGTTAAGGATAATGATCCCAACTTGTATGCTATGATTCATGACTGTGTGTGTGCACAGTGGAATAAACTCAATGTTCCACTACATGCCTTGGCATATATCCTTACGCCAAAATATTACTCTGCATCTTGGTTGGGCCAACCTGCACCTGGAGGTGGGGTTAGGATGAAACCTCACACAGATCTAGAGGTACAAGAGGGGTACATGAAGGCATTAGACAAGTTGGTACTCGACAGGGAGGAGTGTACTAGATTGCGCCTTGAATTAGGCAAATACTTCAATTGCACTGCTAACTTTGGTTCTTTCCATGCAATGGAAGATAGGGACAAATTTGATGCTCTCACATGGTGGAAGCATATGGCAGCATGGGACTTTTTCCAAAGTTGGCTAAAAAAGTTCTCTCACAAGTTGTGAACACTTCTTCTGCGGAGAGGTGTTGGAGCACCTACAACTTCATACACAATGTGAGAAGAAACAGGCTGAATGAAAACCGAGCTGAAAGCTTGGTTTATGTGCATTACAACTTGAGGTTGTTGAGCCATTACTGTGATCGGGCAAATGAGGATCAATCATACAGAGTCTGAGACAACAACCCAGAGGATGATAATTTGGAGGACGGCACGGTACATATGGAAGAATTGGAAGCAGAACTTTTTAGGGATGATGATGAAGCATCAGCAGCACCGCCACACACAGGGCCAGTCCCACCATCTACTGGTAGCAGTGCGGGTGCCAGTGCCAGTTCTCGATATCAAACTATTGTTCCTTTGCAGATTCAGCCTCCACCTTCTAGTCATGGTTGTGGTACTCCTGAGAGTACTAGAAGACCACCATTTCCTCGTGGCTCGCACAAATTAGACATGTCTCGTGAGCGTGGCAAGGGGCCAGCCAGTAAATAAAATAGATTTGTTGTTTACTAGTCTTTTCTATTTTCTAGTAGTTTTTATCTTTTATAACTGTTGACAGTTGAACAGTTGAAACTTGACTCTTTCATATATTTAATGACAATTTAAGTTTGAAGTTTGAATTTGAAAGGTGAAACTTTGAAGTTGGCGTTTATAAGTTTACAAGTCATTATGAATTATGAATATGATGCTTCATGAAAGCTATATGGTGATCAATGAATCAATGATGATAAATGTATATTGAATTTTGAAATCAATGAATCAATGATGATAAATGTTAGATATTGAAATTTGAAATCAATGATGATAAATGTTATATATCAATGATGATAAATGTTATATATTGAATTTTGAAAGCTTGAAACCTTCGGATTGATGATTCGCGAGACTCAAGAGTCAATATGTTGTATGCTTCCAACTTGTGGACGTGGTTGATGAAGATTATAACTTCTAGATGATTGATGTTATATGATTCAATCTATGTTTTTATGTTTTTTATGTCTAATTCATCATTCTACATGTTTTTGTTGACATATATGCATCAAAATATAATATATATATATATATAAACGCTTCCCAAAACGCTCTGAACTGGGAGCTTCTAAAAATGGCGCTCCCACTCCCGCTCCCGCTTCCAAGTAACCTTGACTTCAGCTCATATGACTGGAGTACGAGAATATTTCTCAAGCTATAAGGAGGAGCAGATGAACTTCCAAATCACTATGGGGAATAGCACAAAATGCACTCCAATTGGGAGAGAAGTCGTAGTGTTTCAGACGGAAGCTGAAACAGTGTCAAGGTCACAGATGACTACATGTTCCAGGGCTTGGGATGAATCTAATCTCAGTATCCCAGTTGCAGGACAAAGCGTATGACATACACTTTATCGGGAAGAAAGTATATGTCAAGCATTCTAGTTGGAGGCAAACACGGCAAATTGGGGTTAGAAGTAACAGACTATACAGGTTGCAGTTTGAAACTTCGATGGCACTAATCAGTAGTAATCTTGAAGACAAAAAAGGGTTGAATGAACTTTGGCATAGAAGAATGGGGCACTTGCACCACGATGCATTGAAGATGCTCAGAGAAACAGTTGACAAGGCACCCGTTCTCAACACTGAGCATGATAATGTATGCCGAGGATGTGTACTTGGAAAGTACGCTAAGGCAGCCTTTCCTAGAAGTGAAAACAGGGCAGCAAGCATATTAGGATTGATACAATCAGATATCTGTGGACCAATGTCCACTAATGCTCTCAAGGGTGGCAAAGAATTTGTCACATTCATGGATGATCACTCCAGGAAAACCTGGATCTACTTCCTGAAGGCAAAAGATAAAGTCTTTGAAAAGTTCAAAGAATTCAAGGCTCTTGTTGAAAATATGATGGGGAAGAAAATCAAGACATTGTGGTCAGATAATGGTGGATAATATACAGATGGAGACTTCACAGATTTTTGCACAAAGGAGGGCATCAGGAGAGAGTGGACTGCGCCATACAATCTCAAACAAAATGGTGTGGCAGAACGGAAAAACAAGACAATTGTAGGCGCAGCCAAGGCCATGTTATTTGACCTTGATTTGCCCAGATATTTATGGGCTAAAGCCTGCAATACGACAGTGTACATCCAGAACATAACTCCTCATAGAGCCTTGGGGAAGAAGACTCCTGAAGAGGTTTTCATAGGGAAGAAACCGGAGGTAGGGCACCTTCACATATTTGGTAGCATGGCATACTGTCATGTACCAAGCGAGAAGAGAAGCAATCTTGATCAAACTAGAGAAAGGGGATTTCTTGTAGGATACAGTGAAGTCTCTAGGCATATAGGATCTATATTCCTAACAGCAGGAAAGTTGTGAAAAGACGTGATGTTAATTTCATGGAGGATAAAGCTTTTCAAAAATCATGTGATACGCTGGCAAAGGATCATACTGCAGAAGTTCCCTTGGTTCAAGAACAGCAGGGGCACCAAGAAGAACAGACAGAAAGACAGAATTTAGTACCCAGTACAAGTACTAACGTTTTCTTAGAAGAAGATCAAGAGGATCAGGAGGATACTCAGTCTGAGGAACAACCAAATCAAGAGGAAGAGTTGAGAGAGCAGTCGTCCACTAGTGGTCGGATAAGTAGGGAAGCTCAGCAAATACTGAGGGACGCAGAAAATTTTATTGGGACTCCAAGGAATGGGAAGAGGCAGCATAGACCTCCTGATAGGTACCAGGCTTTGGTTGCTCAAGTAGAAGAACCCTCCAGCTTTCAGGAAGTTGTTCAACACCAAGTGTGGGTTGATGCCATGATAGAGGAGTATGCTTCTATCATGACAAATGATGTCTAAGAAGTTGTGCCCAGACTTCAAAGTAGATCAGTGGTTGGATCTCGATGGATCTACAACATCAAATACGTTGCAGATGGTAGCGTAGAGAAATATAAGGTAAGGTTCGTGGCAAAATTGTATGCTCAGAAGGAAGGCATTGACTATGAAGAGACCTTCGCACCAGTTGCCAAATACACCTCCATCCGGACTGTCATATCCTTAGCAGCACATATGGGATGGGAGATTCATCAAATGGATGTCAAGACAGCGTTCTTGAATGGAGAGATTGAGGAAGAGGTATATATCGAACAGCCAGAAGGCTTTGAGACTCATGAAAGAAAGTCTCATGTATGCTGATTGAAGAAGGCCCTGTACGGGCTCAAGCAGGCTCCGAGGGCATGGTATGGTCGAATAGATAGCTATTTGCAGAAAATGGGGTGTGTCAAGAGTGACGCAGATCCCAATCTCTACTATTTATTGGTAGAGGATGAGCCATTAGTATTAGTACTATATGTAGATGATCTGTTTCTCACTGGGTCAACTAGGCTCATCAAAGATTGCAAACGGAATCTAGAGGTTGAATTCAACATGAAGGATTTGGGGTTGATGCATTACTTACTAGGATTGCAAGTCTATCAAAAGAATGGAGATATCTTCATGGGACAGGAAAGGTATGCCTTGGAGATTTTGAAGAGGTTCAGAATGCAGGTGTTACACAGTAATTTGTCACCGTCCCTACCATTCCCCATCCCGCACAATGGAGGACCCATTATGTGACCTGTGAACACTGTCATGCCTTGAAAACATCATCAATGCATCCCTCTGAGTATGAGCTTCATTTCCCCTTGAGACATCTCCTTGCAAAATCCATGAAAAACGGCTCTTTTTGCATTGGCGCGGGTAGACAGTTCAGTGCTCGCGCCAATCAGGGAAATCCTGTAAAGAGGTCGCGCCACTTGGCGCTCTGTCATAGAGCAACAATCGCGCCACCCATTTTAGGGACTGTTTTTTAAATATGGATGGCGGAAGTTGAGTTCAAACAAACTCACAAACCACTGCCTATCTTGAGTTGGGAGGTTTGGCTGCGAGAGTTCTATGGAAGGGAATTGGTTTTGCCACCTCCCATGGAACCTTCCTTGTTGATAGGGCCAATCCCATAATAATAGGGATCCCAACTCCCTCCTTCCCCATCTATAAAAGCTTGCTCAGATCCATGGCAAGCTAGTCTTGAAGTGCTGAAGCTTTGCATCTCCCTATTCCCAAGTGCCTTTGTGTTGTAAAGAATCCCTTCTCTCCCTTAAGGCCCATTTAAGCGAGGAGACCATTGTTACGAGACTCAGGAGAGGTTTCCCTTTCCCTTGGCGAGCTTTGCGAGACGTGGACGACCGGAGACCCGTTCGAAGGGAGCTGCGACGTCAGAACTTGGTTGTAACTTCTATTCGTTTATCATTTTAATAGATGACTATGATTATGGTTCCACTCCTTTTTCCATCATGTTAATGCGAGTAATATCTTTTCTGACCGATGTTTAGTTACGTATGCTGGTTCCTATGCTTGTATCTGTTCGTTTCTTCTTTGTGCAGGTGTTCATCCGCGGAGATCGCGGAAGGATTGTGATCTGCCAGGGCTGAAGGACGGGGACATCTTCTTCTTCGGATCATAGCGTTGGAATCCAGGTAGGCTTCTATCCCAAGTCTTTCATTCGTAATTAGGAGCTTGCGTCATAGCATTGTTTGTTTGTTGCTAGACCCCTGCTGGGCTAGTAGGGATCGCCTCTGTCCGCAGAGGGGATTTACCTCCTCAACAGCAGGAGTGCAAGCCCATGGCCACAGCTCATCGGATCATTGATGTATCTGGTTAACACCAAACCAAACATTTTCTTTGCTGTCAACACTCTTAGTCAGTTCATGGTGGAACCCAAAAGAGTGCACTGGGCAGCAACAAGGCACGTCCTGAGGTATGTACAAGGAACAGTCAGATATGGTATAAGGTATGGACAAGGAGAAGATGTCAGACTCAGTGGATTCACAGATGCAGATTGGGCAGGAAGCTCAGTGGACAGGAAAAGTACCTCTGGGTACTGTTTCAGCATTGGATCAGGGATGTTGTCCTGGTGCAGCAGGAAACAGAAGTCAGTAGCATTGAGCACAACCGAAGCAAAGTACATGGCAGCTAGTACAGCTACATGCGAAGCCATCTAGCTTCGGAAGCTTCTTGTGAGTCTATTCAAGAGTAGGATGGAGCCGACTAGCGTTTATTGTGACAATCAGAGTTGTATCAAACTCTCTGAAAATCCAGTATTTCATGATTGGTCCAAACATATTGACATCAGGTGTCATTTTATCAGAGACTGTGTTCAGCATCGGGCAATACAACTCCAGTACATTCCCACAAGAGAACAGACAGCAAATATATTAACTAAAGCATTGGGGAGGATTAAGTTCACTCAGTTCAGGGAACAGTTGGGTATGACTGAAAATCCATTTCAGTAGTCAATGGATTTTCAGCGCAGTTGAAGGAGGGAGTTGCAGTATAGTAGCGATTCGCAGCAGCATGCAGAGTCAGCAATAGTACAGTCGCAACATTTGTGCAGTGTAGGAAAAGCAGCATCAACAGCACAGCAGCAAGTGTTACAGAAGTTAGAGCAACACAGTGAGTGTCTTGCTAGAGCACTTTCCTCGCTAAGAGGGAGTGTTGATTTATGGTAGCATTGAATGTGCTCTAGCTTTGTAATTTTGTATACAGGCTAAGACACATGTATTCCATAATACCCAGAAATGGTTTTGGAAAATTCCACTTAGAGATGGTTTAATTAAATTAATTAATCGTTTTTAATGTTTTCCTAAGTCTAAACTTAGGGAAAGTGATTAAATAAAGGGTATTAATTTAACTAAGTATGAATCTTCTAGATAAAGTCATGGATCACCTCCAAGTTAATCTTAGCCCTTGATTATGTTTTAATCTTGGCCATTGAAGAGTCAACAAAAGAATATAAGGAGGGAGAGGGGCCTATGGAAAACACAACAGACGGAGAAGTGATTCTCGATTGCAGAGAGGGGAAGGTGAAATCTCCAGGAGGGAGAATTTCTGAAGGGTAAAGAGTGTGGGAAGAGAAGTGAGAAGGGAGCCATAGCAGTAGCACAAAGATAGCCAAGCAGCAGTTACGTTGGGCCAGCGCAGAGCAGTAGAGGGAGTTTCGATTTCAGTTGGAGAGACAGCTAAGGGTTTATCCAGTATCCAAAGGGCATTTCTGGAAGAGGAGAAAACTCGAGTCTCACACAACAGTAAGCACAGAAGGCAGCCATAATGAGAAGAAGTAGCAGTGACGCAGTCACTGCGCAGAAATCATGCAGAGCCACTCAGCGGGGGTGCAGGTCAGTGTCGGAACTCCGTGGTGAAGTGAAAATTGTCTCGCTGTGCCTATTCTCATCAAATTTCTTCAGGTGATTAATTGATGATTACAATCACACATTTGTACTCAGAATTTCTGCGTAATAAAGAAACCCTCAGATCTGTTGCACCAGTTTTCCCGCAGTGGGTTTTTTCGGGGACAATTTTCCAAAAATAACAGTGTCTATGTGTGAATACTTGTGCTATTTCCTTTATATTTTTTATTGATTGTGAAGTCTATAGCATATTTTATTTTGCTATTTAACACCGTGAAATGTTAAATAATTGAATTTGAGAATGCAATAGAAGAAATATAATAAGAAGCTGTAGTAGGATTCTACATTACAGAATTTTCACATTTCCTCCATGAACTTTACATCCAACCGCACTACAACCTTCCTGCTGCCTTGGCATTTTTACTTTATCCCACTAGATACCCCTTTTCAGCAGTCCTATCCAATTTCTTCCTCTTTTCTTCAGGTACATGGCAGTATGCCACACTACCAAAGATCTTGAAGTGGCTTTCCTCTGGCTTCTTGCCATTACAGACACTTTCTAGAGTGATCTTACCCAATGCATTATGAGGAACCCTGTTTTGAACATATACAGTTGTATTACAAGCTTCATCCCACAGGAATTTAGGCATGTCTTGATCATACAACATTGCCCTTGCAGCCTCGACAATAGTTCTATTCTTCCTTTCCAGGATTCCATTCTGCTTCGAATTATATGGAGCAGTCCACTTTCTTCTAATGCCTTCCCTTGCGCAGAACTCTGTGAAGTCTTTATCTATGTATTCTCCACCATTGTCTGATCGCAGTGTCTTTACCCGCTTTCCTGACAGATTCTCAACCAGAGTCTTAAACTCCTTGAATCGATCAAAGACTTCATCCTTGGTCTTTAGAAAGTAGATCCAAGTCTTCCTAGAGTGGTCATCAATAAAGGTGACGAAATATTTGGCACCACTAAGAGCTCTAGTGGACATTGGTCCGCAGATGTCCGAGTGTATTAATCCCAACACACTTTAAGCCCTATTGCTGCTTCTGGGGTACGCTGCCTTGGCATATTTCCCCAATACGCACCCTCTGCAGACGTCATCTCGCTTGGTACTTAGTTCTGGAACTCCTATGACGGTCTTCTTGAGAATCCTCAAAGCCCAATGGTGTAAGTACCCCATTCTCCTGTGCCATAGTTCATTCAAATCCTTCTCATCATTGCTGCCTATCAGCACCATTGGGGATTTGAGCTGCAACTTATAGAGTTTATTGCTTTTGACTCTGATTTGTGCTTTCTTCTTCTAACTTGGGTGTTTGACGTGTACTCTTTTGCCAATGAAGTAAACGTCATAGCCTTTGTTTTGATGTTGAGACATGGAGAGTAAGTTCATCCCCAAACCAAGCACATGCAGCACATTAGTGGCTCGAAGCTAATTACCAACTTCGGTTTGAAACACTATGGTTCCTCTTCCCACATGGGTGCATTTCGCCTTATTTCCCATGGTGATTTGAAATTTCATCTGCTCTTCTCGATAACTGGAGAAACATTGTCGTACCCCCGTCATGTGTGCAGAAGCTCCACTGTCAATATGCCAGATCTCTAGAGAAGCAAAGCTTGACACACAAGCAAATTCTTCTTCCAGTCTAGATGTCAGTACAGAGATGTCGTGATCCATATGTTCTTTCATGCTTTCCCTTTTCTCCTGAGAGTTGCGTGAACCCTTCCAAGTTGCTGCTACAGCAACATCTAGTCTTTGTTCCATTGCAGGTTCTCCACTCCTGTTACTCATCTCAAGCTCTGATACCATGTGAAAATTTCAATTCTGAAATACGAATGCAGTGATAGATTTATTTCTCCTACTTATTCTTCCAATAAGTTATTTACAGAATTCTTCTTCAGTAAATTTTGAAATAATCACTACTATAGTAATCACTCAAGTATATGTAGAGAACAGAATAGTAAAAAATACAATCATAAGAATCAATCACATAGACACAATTATTTTTTGACAATTGTCCTCGGAAAAATCCAATGTGAGAAAACCGGTGCAGCAGATGAGGGTTTACATATTAAGCTTCAGTAGTGAAATCTTTACAAGGAAATTCTAGCGGAAATAACTGAGAAATTTTCTCAAGATACACGTGAGATAATTCTTCTTCAGTACTGCGAAGAATTTCTCACACCTGAGGGGTTCACTGGCTCTCCCTGCGTCACTCTACGTGCCTCCTGCGTACCTCTCTGCGTAGAGCCAGCGTAAGCCTGCGTCACTACTGCGTGAGCCCTTTGTGCTGCTCTTGATTGTTGCCTTTCTGCTTCTTTGCTTCCTCCTTCCCTCGTGCCCTGACACTGTTGATAACATTTGCTTCCTCCGCCCTTGCAAACCTCCCTCTGAAATCGAATTCTATTCCTTCAGAATCGACTTCCCTCGAGTTATTGAACGCTTGTCTGGCTTGCCTTCCAAATGACCCTCAAGCCTTCTTTTATAATCTTCTCATTGAAGAATCAACGACCCAAATTAGAAGTTTAATCAATGGCTAAGATTAAAACTTGACTTGATCTTCGTTCTCTTGAAGATTCACACTCTGCTTTATTAATACCCATTAATTATTTAATTTCCCCAAGTTTAGACTTACGGTCTCCATTAAAAAAATTAATTATTTTAATAAAACATGAAACAAGTGAAATTTCCACAAATGGTTTATGGAATCTTTGAAATACTGGTGTCTAAGCCTCCTCACCAAATTTGAGACTTAGATCACTTTTTGATGCTACAAAAACCAACATTTTGGAGGAGTTGTAGAGGACCAACCAACAGATGTTGAGGCAAGGGAAGCTCATGATGGATATAATACAACAGGTGATGGGGTTGCAGATGAATGGGAGGCCCGAGGGGGAGCTCCATCCTCATGGAGGTTCCAGACTCCAGAGCATGAGGGGGCAATTGTACCTATCAGCCTGCACACACTCCTCAGCATGGGCAGGTTGGTTGTTCCATTATGCCTCACTTCGTGGATGAGCCAGAACTAGAGAGGAAGCCAGACCCGGTTGCAGACTTGGTCAATTCAGTTGCATCCGGTATTGACGAGTATGAGTGGTCGGATGCCCGAATTAAGTAGGTGATGTCCTTTGGGTGTTGAGCTTTTGTATAGTTGGTGTAGCATCGAGTGTGCTCTAGCCCTGAAACTTTGTGGAGGGGCTAAGACGCACTTGAACTCCAAAACCCAGAAAGTGTTTTGTGAAATTTCAGCTAGTGTTCAATTTATTCAAATAATTAATTATTCTAATGTATTTCCTAAGTCTTAACATAGGAAAATTAAATAATTAAAGTGAATTAATTAACACGTGCTGAAATGTTCTAAAAGACACGGATCAAGCAGTCTTTTAATCTCAGCTGTTGATGAATATTTTAATCTTGGTCATTGATGAGATCATCAAAAAAGTATAAGAGAAAGGCTTGAGGGTCAGTTGGAAACACACACAGAGGCAGAACTGAGAAAATAGATCTGGAATTCTAGGGCAGAGTTCGCTGAGAATTTCCAAAAGTGTTTTTCTGCAGCGAGGGGTAGTATAGGCTGAGGGGATGATCTGATCCCGGAGCCAAGAGTCAGTAAGAGGCAGAGGAGTAGCAAACAAGGACAACGTAGAGTAGCAGAGAGCAGCAGGAGCAGCTACGCAGGACAACGTTGTAGCTCTAAAGGGTTTTAGAATTACGCAGAGGGTCTTCAGGGCCAGCGTAAGGCCTGCGTCACCCACTATGGGGTTACACAGTCCCTCTCTGGGCAATGTAGTGGCACACAGAGCCTAGCAGGGCTGACGCTAGGGCTTCAAGGGCAGCATTGGGGTTTCTCGGGCCAGATCCAGGTTGAGTCTTGTAAATCCCGTTTGAGGGTGTGGATCAGTCAAATATTTGGTCCTGGAGCAACAAGTTAGCTGCAGATCTCTTTTATTCTCTGTCGGGTTTTCCAGATCTAGAATCCAGATTCATTGTACTCAGAATCTACTTAATAAAATAAACCCTCATATCTGTTGCACCGGTTTTCCCGCTTTGGGTTTTTCCGGGGACTTATGTCCAAAAATCCATGTGTCACTTTGTATGAATGAGCGTAGTATTCAGTAAATGATCTTCATGTGTAGATTGTAGTTGTGTTTACTTCGGTATTTTTTGAATCTAATTTCTGAAAATAACTTGTATAATTTAAATCAAGTAGGAGAAGTAAACCATGATACTAGAGTAGAATTTCCACATGGTATCAGAGCGATAGCAGATCAAGCTGAATCTCCAACAATTAGCTGAAGAATATTTTTTCTGCAGGATAGCAGCAGAAGCAGCAAAGATCCGGAAGGGGCAGCTTCACAGTAGGAGGACGCAGATCCAGGAAGGGACAGCGCAGTAGACTCAGAAGGCCACCAGGCTTACGGAGAGCCTCCCCAGGCCAACGTAAGGATTGCGTCACCCAGTTTGGGGTTACGCAGTCCACTTCTGAGCAGCGCTGAGGATGCACTGGGCCAATCAACGAGACGTAATCCAGTATTCCTTCTGTTGCAAAAAGCCCTGCCAAGATCCGGAAGCAATGCTTCAGATATTTAGTAGTGCTGGTGTGGTGGAGATTCTGCCGGTGCAGAATTGTGCCTAGCTAAGTCATCAAAGGTGGGAGGAAGACAGTTACTCAGTAGATCTGAGCCAAACAAATCTGAGATTCGATCAGGAGAGTGATCAGAGCATTCTGTCTGATATTGTTTGGGTGGAAGATTTCCAGGAGGGAAATAAGTTTTCAGAAGAAGCAGCTACCAAAGGGTTTCTAGTCACCAAGAAACTCAGATCCAGAGTTTCTATAGCTACAGAAAGAGGGAGAAACAAGTATTGTTTCTTGTCAGAGCTAGATGGCTTTTCATGGACTGAGAGACCAGGACAGGTTGGACAGTGTGTCCAACTTTGTCATCTTGAGGGCAAGGATCCTATCAGTGCTAAATGAGTACGGCATCAAGGACCATGCAATGAGTGTTCTAGTTGTGCCTGCAAATCTTGATCCTCTAAAGAAATTCAAGGAGAATCAAGTGCGGACTAAGCATTTGATCATGTTTGGAGTGATGGATCATGTTGTACAACATATTGTTGAAAAGAACACAACAAATAACATGTGGATTGCCCTAGAAGAAATGTATCAAGGAAGCTCCATCCAATGGAAAATGCTCTTAGAGAATCAGATGAGGCTCTTCCAGATGCAGAAGGGTGAGGAAATAGATTCTTTCCTTTTCCGACTTCAGACCATCCGAGACCAACTGGTTGGCATGGGTGCAACTCCAGATGAAAGGCTCTTGGTGAGGACTGCTTTGAATGCAGTCTCCGAGGAATGGGAAACATTTGTCCAGAGTGTACTGGGTAGAGCAACGTTACCATCCTAGGCAGACATGTGGGCTATCTTCCACCAAGAGGAGATCAGGAGGATCACCAAGAAGCAGAATATCAGTGGTGGGACAGTCCGAGTGAAGAAAGAAGAGGAAGATGATGAAGCCCTTGCATCAAAGGAAAGAAAACAACAAGGGAAGAACAAGAGGGACCTTTCCAAGATCCAGTTCTTTAACTATGGCAAACTTGGACACTTCGCCAGCACTTTTCCTAAGAAGAAGGACAAAGGATATTGTGATTCCAAGGCCGCAACAACAAAGGATGATGGTTCTGATGATGATGCAGCCATGAGTGCTCATATGCATCAAGAGAAGAGGTCGGGTGACATGGATCTGTAGAGCATCTACAAACAATGGCAGGATCTTTGAGTCAGCCCTACTCTTGGATCACGTACGAGCTATGAGAGCCTTAAGAGATGGTTACAAAAGATCACATTGAAGCAAAAGTGAGAGTTGAAGAGTTGTAGGGGGAGCAACGTAATGCAGAGGCAACAGCAGCGTGGAGGCAGCAGCGCAAAGGGGTTGATGGGACTTCAGCAGCGTAGAGAGGTTGTGCTCACGCAATGCAGTGTTGCAGCATAACAGTGGCTTTAGGAGGACAACATAAATCAGCAACCAAGGAGCTTCAGTGATAGATGTTGTAATATCCCAAAAGGGAAAATAACAATAATAACAGGCTAAAAGATATTATGGAGACAACAAACTGATATCAAAAGACCAATGGAGCCATAAAATACTGTTGAGCCATTTTATTAAATTGCTAGAATTGAGTACAATGGAGGTGCTAGAATGAAGGCACCTGGGCTTGCTCAAGGCAAGCCAGAGAAGCCCTCTGAATCAATGTTGAAATCCCTCACTGATGGTACGTTGTATGGCTATAGCTCTGCGTTGCAATCTGCCAGAAATGTTGTTGTTGCTCCCAAAGAAATGCTGCTAGGGCCAGCTACATTGCTCAAAAAATTCTGAGACTTTAACCTTGGACTCTACTCAAGAAACCCACAAAAACCCACGAAGGAATTGGCCAAATGTTGACCCCTGAATTTCGGCGCAATTTCCCCCTAGCTCCTCTAGCTGATGCCTGAGTTAGGATCTTTGTTTGACACCTCAAATCTGCCCAAAAAATTCTGCCAAATTAATCTTGGCTTCGCCTCACTAAACCCAGAAAAATTCGCGAAGGAATTCCGGAAAGGCCGACCCCAAAAATTCACCCTCTAGGTATGGCTATGCTCTCCCGCTCGATATGTTGGCCTCTCTGATGAAAACACTGAAAGAAGGGCCTCCAACTCTTTGAAAAACTCGGGTATGGAAGGGTTGATTCCCTCACAATCTCCCGGTTGAAATCTCGTGAAGTTCTCTCCTCCGAATGTTGCTCCTCTCTATGACTACGTAATCTCCCTAGAAGACTGCACTGCCGCTAGAAGTGATTGTGTAATCCTAAGGCTGAAATGGTATTGCTGCTCTCCAAAACTGATGGTATGGCTCCTCTCCTGAGCGGGCACTCGAATTCCCCTGAGAACGAGGTTGGGATCTCTGTTCGGAGACACCCTTGTGCTAAACAACACTGCAGACCCAGCTAAACAGCTTGAGCGTGCTCTAGTCTTGACAGACAGAAAATCATAAGATGCAAGAATGAATGAGAAAGACTGCCTTCCTCTCCTTTTATTCTTGTGAACCCCTAAACTCCCTTGGGCCCACCTATGCTACATTGTCCCTCTGTGCCACGTTGTCCCTTGCTACGTTGCGCTGCCTCTCCCACGCTACCACTGCGTTGCCTGGCCCCACATTGCCACTGCGCTGCCTGGCCCCACACTGTCACTGCGCTGTCCTAAGTGCCTCCTATTCTGCGCTATCACTTGGCCTCATGGGCCCCACATCATCTTTTAATTAATATGCCCAGTGACTTTAGGAAAGTTCTTTTATTCTAATGTTTTATTCATGGGTCCCCTCAACCCTTTAGTTCCGCCCAACATTAGGATTTGCCGAAATTAATCAAAATTAATATCCCAATTAGCTGACTGCTAATTTGGGGATATTACAGTCCTCCCTGCCAAAATTTGCTTGTCTTCAAGCAATGCCTGAACACGCCTCTTCTCTAGCTGACACTCCCCACTGTCACTGCAAAATGTGCCTGGGTCCCAGATGCGCCACTGAATCTTCCCTGTCCTCTACATCACCTTGATATTAAGGTATCTCTCAATGCCAGGATCCCAAGCCGTCCTGTCCAACATTAAGCTCCTCCTGCTCCACTCACCATCCTGCCATGCTAATGAAGTCCCCCACTCCATCAGTGACTCGTCAAGCCCAATGGAAGATCTACATGATCTCCCCATGCAGTATACAGCTCATCCCTAGAGGTTATTGAGTTGTGTAGAGTTGTAATGCTCGAGTCCCCTGCTAATCTCGTAGAGGTGCCACCATGTTGTCGCTGCGCCACTCTGACTATGAGATACCCCCCATTGTGTGCAGACTGTATCCCTCTCCCCAGGGGCCTTGTGGCGAAAAATCTGTGAAGGCAAAGCTCATCCTGCCCAGGCATCTCCATGACGCTAATATCTACCCCTCCACTGTCGGTCGTGACCCTAAGCAACAACATAATAAGTCTGCCTCGCCATGCAATGGAGGTCTCAGTACTCTCTCCCATGTCAAAACCAAGGTGGATTGGATCACCGTCTACTTTGTCCTTGATCATCACAAAGTGAAGTGATCCACCTGGCCAACAGACCCCTGAATCCCCCAACCATACAGGGAGTTCACAACTCCCACTCCCTGCGGGATATCGCCGTGTAGCGTTGCTACCTGCTAGAACCCATTTGGCCCTCATCTCTGACCCCTGTATGTATCCCCTGGGTGGACCCCAAGTATCAGGAGTCTGTCCATGTG
This sequence comes from Pinus albicaulis, assembly GCA_034641835.2. Lineage (NCBI taxonomy): Eukaryota > Viridiplantae > Streptophyta > Pinopsida > Pinales > Pinaceae > Pinus > Pinus albicaulis. Next base: position 205,593,378 of record CM076584.1, on the reverse strand, counting down.
TACCTGCCCTACTCCTGCCAGACCACATCGTGATACCCGCTATCCCAACTCCTGCGGATACACATGGATACTGCTTGGAGTCTGGGTACCCTCCTGTAGACGAAATATATCATCCACCGTCCCTCAAATGTGAGCCCATGGGTGGAACATATGCTACCTTGGCAATCAACCATGTCGTCCCTAAGCCTGGATCTGTCAACTCGTGCACCTACAAAGTGTCTCAACTAGAGAGTCTTCTCCCAGCTCATGACACGCGGTACATCATCCAACGGTCTAGGGTGAGCCTCCCATGCTCTGCTGCCTGAATGGAGAGTGTCAAGCGGTACCAACCAAACACTCCGTGACCATAACCAACACTGGAGGATGATGGGTAGGTATGTCCCAAAGGGTGTGACCAAGAGTAATCCTCCAGATGACACTCTCTTTGCCTCATATCTATTGATAACACGTTTTTATCTTTGTCTTCGCTAAACATGGCATCTCCGCATGCTCAACAAGATCCTCATTGATCCTAGGTGAGCTACATCCCATGTTACACCTACTGCCCCTGTCCATATGTCCCTTTGGAGGCAACGCTCGAAGAGCCCACTGCTCCGCATGATGTGTCACTGCATACCACCAAGTATCACTGCAATCCTCGACCTACCACTGTATGCCGCAACCTACCCATGTACACCAGTGGATACCCCCAGTAACAACTATACTGTCCTATACCGTCATGTGTCCATCTTGCGTCACCACACCTATCACTCCCCGCATGTACTCAATGCAATGGGAAGCACTCCTACTCCACAATGCAGTCTAACATAGTACATACTACAATACACCCCCATGCATCTCCATGCCCATTTACAGACCACTGCCCAATGATGAATGCTCCTACACGTCCCATGGTGTGATAGCCTAACGTTGTATCCATATGCGTCGGCCCATGCTCAATCGGTACCATCACCTCCACTACCGCATCACCATACTCTCAATGAATGGATCTCTTTCCAATTCCTCCGTGAGAGACCCAAGAAGTGAATCTCCCAAGGTACCAGTAGCGATGCCAATCCTGCTCTGCTCCACCATGTCCTCCGTGCCCCACACAAATGTGAAGAATCCCCAGCTCCATACAAGGCACTGTCTGGTGGCCTACCAATGCCCCCTCCTCTGTCAAACTCCTGCCAGAGTATGCTGATCATCCTGTGATCCTGTGTACAATCCTCATACCAAGAAAACTCAAGAAGTTCGTACCTAAACTGGTTGGACACTAGTGCTGGCTGAAACTCCCCTAGTGAATGTGTACGCTCAACTGCTAGGTCAACTGTACCGTCCGGGTCATAGTCAACTAGCATACCTGGGAAGTGATAGGTAGTCCCACCCGCATCCCAATGCCATTCAGGGCTTCCGATAACCCCAGTACCTAGAAGCTCCTGCTGAGCTACACCTCGGTGCATCACCATCTCCATAACCCACTCCACCAAGTACCAACTCAGAATCTCTTGCCATCCAACCCCATGAGAGGGATCGAATGCGTGAACTCCTACACCTAGAGCAACCCTAACATGCAGATGCTGCACCCTGTGCAACTCAGGTCGTCTGTTATGAATCTAATTCATAACTAATGTAATAAATATAGTCATTAATAGAATAAATATAATTACTAATTAATTAAATAGTAATTATGTAAATTAGTGATTAAGTTAGCTGAAAAGGCATGTCTAAAAGACATGCCTGTTCATGAAAGGTCACCTGCATAGGTATAAAAGCAGGGCCTCATTGTAATCATTCAATCGTCTTATGTCTTATATCATATCAATAAATATTTATTATTATAAATACCTCGTGTATTTTTATAATTAAAGCCCTTTTTGCTATTAAGCCTACAAATCTACAAGTCTTGCTACTACAGAAACCAAATCTACAAGTTCCGCTGCTACAGTGGTATCAGAGCTATGGCACATAATATCGTCTTACAAGCCTATGAGCGTAGTGTACGAGCCCGGGAACATTGTTTACCGTATAATGTGCCATTACATGAAGATCCCAAAAAAATTGAGCAGATTAAAAAAATTCTAGAAAAGCTTCAGCAATTAGAAAATTCATGTGCAGAAGTCACAAACGGTTATAAAAAATTTTTTGCATGTTGTAAAAAAATTTCTGCAATAATCTATAATAGAGAAGAAGAACAATTTCATAAAAATGTGGAAAAAGAAAAAGAAGAAAATCAAGAGAAACAAAAAGTTGAAAAATGCTGTAAAAATGAGAAGGCAGTTAGTAATGCCAAGGGAAAATCAAGTAGAACATCCATGGAAAATTCAAGCAAATATATTCCCCCACCAATGCTTAATAAAGGAAAAAATGAAGAGAAATGTTGGAAATGTGGAGACAAATATTTCGCAGGACATAAATGTGCCTTTTATTCAAGAAATATCATTGCCAACAACGGTAAGGAAACAGAAAAAGATGTTCGTGTATCCAGCCCTCTTAATGGCCGCACACCACCATTGGTTGAAAATAACCATGCTTTTGCAACAAAACAATTATGTTGTACGGAAGCCCAAGAAAAGGCAGTTATTTTGATTCACTCTTGGCATAGAGCTTGGACTCAAAGACGACGATTCCTCAAGATTAAAGCGGTTGCTATACATATACAAAGTGCTGCAAGAACTTGGCTCCCAACCAAGAAACTTCAAGATGCTTTTGCATTCTCTACAATTCATGAAAGAAAAGCTTGGCACCTCGAGGAAAATGGATTTTTGAGCACATGCTCCAGATTTGAAGATGTGAGACAAGAAAAGGCTTCCACTGTTATTCAATCTCATTACAGGGGTCTGACTGCAAGAAGGCAGATTCGGAAAAGTAAAGCAGCCATTTCATTTTTACAAAGAGTTATAAAGTCTTGGATTGCAGCTACTCCGCAGAAACAAAATGGGCATAACTTCAGCACTGTTTGTAAAAACAACGATAAACTTTTCTCTTTGCCAAGGAAGGGCCGCAAGTCCTCTATAGAAGAAGATGAGATAACACAGAAAATAAAAAATGCTAAGACAGCATGCGCCTCAATCTGTGAGGTTGTCGTGAAGGTACCGGATGTGACGTTGGTGGTCAAGGAAATTAATTCTATGGCTGCACTTGTACGTGGTGGTCAAGAAAACATAAGGGTGCGTAATGCAGCAGAATCAAGAAACGGTTCTGGGCCAAGGCAGCTTTCTTCCTTGTATCCTGTGAATTCATCCAATCAGACAAATGGCAACAGAAATATGAACTATTCTAGTCGTCCTACTGTTGTTAATGCTCAAGAACCAGTGCTTAATTCAGACAAGTTTCCTCCTATTTTAGGAAGACATCATGTTTCTGCTGCGTCTGCAACTGAAAACCAAGGCCAGGCAAGCAATGCACCTTTGCTTAGTATTGAGGAGGTGTGTGCTGCAAACAAAGAATTAATTGAAAGTATTCGATCAGGTTTGGGAGGCCATTTGATCGACACAATCGCAGTTCCATTATGCAATCCGAGGGCATCTAAGCAGTAGGCGAAGTCGTTTTGCCAATAACACAGTATTCTACTAACACCTTTCAAGACGGGGTCATGGGAACTCCATTTCTTGAACCCTTGCTGCAGGCATTAGACGAACTTAGATGCAAATACAACAATAACGGGCAGCATTCTATCTGGAACCCTCTGACTAACTTCCTCCAGCAGCAGAGCCATTCTCAGTTTTCAAATGAGGGCACCTTCCCCCAATTTGAAAGAACAGAAGCAGAACAAGAACCCTAAAAGAAACAGATCAAGAAAACGATGGTTATGATTACTATGCGCAGCCAGAAGGTGTGAAGTATTACCAGCACAGAGAGGACGGAATCGAAATTGAAGATATGGTAAATGAAGTCGGCCCCATTGATCCTCAAACCTGTACCTGCAAGGGAACGAAGGTTACTTATAGACTGAAATGGAGTTGCCAAGAGTACCATCTCCCAGAAATTGCGGATCCAAACGAAAACGAAAAGGAGTTCGAGAAGAATCTGGAGGACGGAGATTGTGCATCTCGAATTCACCACGATGTTAAGGAGATGTTTTCGTTCATCACTGAATTTGTGAAGCGAATCTCGCCAGCATTTGTGAGACTGCTCCGTTTTCAGGTTCATAAAGATGTTTTTCTTGAAGGGCCCAGTGGTCAAGTTTGGCTTGTAACAGTACACTGTACAAATACAAGAATGGCTTTTGAACAAGGCTAGCAAACTTTCGTCTCTGATCATTCATGGGACGTTGCAGACTTTCTTGTTTTTAAATATGTTGGCACGTTCCATTTCACAGTTCAGATATTGGGAGAAGTGGCTGTGAAAAAAGGGGACGTCTTTAATGTCAGAAAATCGAGTGCATGTTATATGAATGAAGGAACTGACAACTGGCAGGATAGTAGAAAAGGAATCAATTCAACAAACATGGACAGACGTGTTTGGCAATGTTACGAGTTAATAAGTTTTGGAACGCCAAACGTGACATTTGAATAAACTCTCGTGGCCATTCCAATCACGATTTTAAATAATCGCTATACTTATATATAAAAAAATATTATTATTAATTTAATTAATTAAAATCATTAATTAATTAATTAAATTAATCAAAATTAATTATTATTATTATTTAAATGATAGTAACAATAATTATTTAGAAAAAAAAAAAAATATATATATATATATATATAAAAGGGAGAACCCAGTTTCAAGGAAGCATTATTGGAGAATTTATACAGCCAAGGTACCAGTGATGAATGACGTGTCTAGCAGATAATCTGAAGTAAAGGAAATTGTCGAAAGTTAAGCTTTGAGGACAAAGCTTTTCGAGAAGAAGGCAATGTTATGAATCTAATTCATAACTAATGTAATAAATATAGTCATTAATAGAATAAATATAACTACTAATTAATTAAATAGTAATTATGTAAATTAGTGATTAAGTTAGCTGAAAAGACATGTCTAAAAGACATGCCTGTTCATGAAAGGTCACCTGCATAGGTATAAAAGCAGGGCCTCATTGTAATCATTCAATCGTCTTATGTCTTATATCATATCAATAAATATTTATTATTATAAATACCTCGTGTATTTTTATAATTAAAGCCCTTTTTGCTATTAAGCCTACAAATCTACAAGTCTTGCTGCTACAGAAACCAAATCTACAAGTTCTGCTGCTACATCGTCTCATCCCACTATCCAAGTCAACGCATGAGATCTGACTAGGTAGCTTCGTCTCTCTCTCCCTCTAATGGCCAAAGGTGACCCAACTGTGCTGCTAGCCCCATCTATGTATGCCTGAAGGGGGCTGCTCCGATGCTCCAATGTGCCCTCTAGCTGTACCATAAGTTGCTCCGGTTGAATCATCACAAGTGACTCATCATCATGAACATCTCCCATAGAGTCCCCCAACACCACATGCACACTGGTATATGAACCGGCCTACTGTCATTAACTGTGCATGAATCCTCATGCTCACCAGAAGCATCCTGATATGACCCCATGGACTCATCCAAGGAAAAGTCCTCATCCTGACATCCAGAAGGAATGTCCTCCTGCTCTACCTCTATATCTCTTAGTGCCTCATCAAAGGTGGATATATCTCCTGGCACCTCACCCATCTGCTGCACGCGGTAGTCACCCAAAAACTCAAACACGACTCCTATCATCACCTCAATGGATGGCTCTACTGGGGTAGGCTCTACTCTCTCCACTAAGATGTCAACCAACATGGTCAAGGAGGTCTCCAACAAGGGTGAGTCCTGTGTCACACTAGGTGTATCCACGAGCTCCCCACAATCCTGTGTGCCCTCATCCTACAAGTACGAGGTAGCCATTTTGATGGCTTCCCCCTCCATTATTCGGTCAAGCTAGAAAGAGGTATCCAACTTTTCCACCCGATCTCGAGCCGTGCAATCAGTGGATCCATCATATGTGGGAAAAGGTGTCCTCCCAATGGTATGCTGCAACTCTGAACTCTGCGTGCTAGATCCCCCACTATTCCTTCCTTCTTCATCCTGCATGAGCTGGCAGTAATATCTGAAGGACAAAGCTACTCTGAAGTTTTCCCCCATGGACTGCCATTCTCGGAAATAATCTCCCATGGGTATATGATCATGCCACCTACCTTGCTCACTCGGTACTGGAGGTAAGAATGTAGGCATAGTGATCCTGGTTGGCTTACTGAAGGCTGGCAGGTGAGTGACTGGTAAAGGGTAGTCACACTGTTGTGAGACCACCGAAGTCTCGCCAACTAGGGATTCCTGATGGATGCACTCATTCCTATTACGTTGCTTGAGTCTTTCCAACATTCCCTTTTGTCCTTTGGCTAATTCATTTAGGGCCTTAAAAATGTTACCAAATGTTGCTTCCCCTTTTCTCCTCGAGTCCCCCATATTTGCCACCTCTACTACCTTTGGTGGGTAAGGTTTTGCCTACCCTCCTTGTCCATAGAAAAAGATCCCCACGGCTAAGCCAAGAACGGAGCTCTGATACCACTATAATATCCCAAAAGGTAAAATAACAATAATAACAAGCTAAAAGATATTACGGAGACAACAAACAAAAACTGATATCAAAAGACCAATGGAGCCATAAAATACTGCTGAGCCATTTTATTAATTTGCTAGAATTGAGTACAATGGAGGTGCTGGAATGAAGGCACCTGGGCTTGCTCAAGGCAAGCTAGAGAAGCCCTCTGAATCAATGCTGAAATCCCCCACTGATGGTACGTTGTATGGCTATAGCTCTATGCTGCAATCTACCAGAAATGTTGCTGCTGCTCCCGAAGAAATGGCGCTAAGGCCTCCTACACTGCTCAGAAAATTATGGGACTTTAACCTTGGTTTCTACTTAAGAAACCCACAAAAACCCACGAAGGAATTGACCAAATGTTGATCCCGGAATTTCGGCCCAATTTCCCCCTAGCTCCTCTAGCTATTGGCTGAGTTAGGATCTCTGTTTGACAACTCAAATCTGCCCAGAAAATTCTACCAAATTAATCTTGGCTTCTCCTCAATAAACCTAGCAAAACCCGCGAAGAAATTCCGAAAAGGTTGACCTTGGAAATTCACCCTCTAGGGATGGCTACGCTCTCCCGCTGGGTACGCTGGCATCTCTGATGAAAACACTGAAAGAAAGGACTCCAACTCTCTTAAAAACTCAGCTATGGAAGGGTTGATCCCCTCACAATCCCTCGGCTGAAATCTCGTGAAGTTCTCTCCTCTGGATGCTGCTCCTCCCTATGACTACATAATCTCCCTAGAAGACTGCACTGGCCCTGGAAGTGATTGCGTAATCCTGAGGCTAAAATGGTATTGCTGCTCTCCAAAACTAATATTATGGCTCTTCTCCTAAGCGGGCACTCGAAGTCTCCCGAGGACGAGGTTGGGATCTCTGCTCGGAGACACCTTTGTGCTAAACAGCACTACAAACCCAGCTAAACAACTTGAGTGTGCTCTAGTCTTGACAGACAAAAAATCATTAGATGCAAGAATGAATGAGAAAGGTTGCCTTCCTCTCCTTTTATGCTTGTGAACCCCTAAACTCCCTTGGGCCCAACTATGTTGCGTTGTCCCTCTGTGCCATGTTGTCCCTTGCTACGATGCGCTGCCTCTCCCACGCTGCCACTACGCTGCCTGGCCCCACGCTGCCACTGTGTTGTCCTAAGTGCCTCCTCTCCTACGCTGTCACTTGGCCTCATGGGCCCCACATCATCTTTTAATTAATTTGCCCATTGACTTTGGGAAAGTGCTTTTATTCTAATGTTTTATTCATGGGTCCCCTCACCCCTTTATTTCCGCCCAACATTACGATTTGCCGAAATTAATCAAAATTAATATCACAATTAGCTGACTGCTAATTTGGGGATATTACAGATGCAACTTGACTTAAATGTCAAACAGTTGGGTAGGAGTCCTTCAGTTGCTTCTCGGCAACTAAGTTGCAATGCAGCAGTTAGCAATGGCAGTTCTATGGGCAACATGATGCAGCGATTTGAGAGGGAGCTGCAGTACAAATGTGGCAGTGTCAATGGTAATGGCATGGGCAGCAGTACAGAGAGCAGTAGTGCAGTGGATGGAGGGCAACAGGCCAAGTATTAACAGCACAAAATCCAACTTCAAGATCTTGCAGTGCATGGTGTGGATGCATTGCTAGAGCACACTCCGTGCTAAGAGGGAGTGTTGAGATTTTGTATAGTTGGTGTAGCATCGGGTGTGCTCTAGCCTTGAAAATTTGTGGAGGGGCTAAGACACAACTGAACTCCAAAACCCAGAAAGTGTTTTGTGAAATTTCAGTTGGTGTTCAAGTTATTCAAATAATTAATTATTTTAATGTATTTCCTAAGTTTGAACTTAGGAAAATTAAATATTTAAAGTGAATTAATTAACACATGTGTTGAAATGTTCTAAAAGACACGGATCAAGCAGTCTTTTAATCTCAGTCGTTGATGAATGTTTTAATCTCGATCGTTGATGAGATCATCGAAAAAGTATAAGAGAAAGGCTTGAGGGTCAGTTGGAGACACACACAGAGGGAGAGCTGAGAGAACAAATCTAGAATTCTAGGGCAGGGTTTGCTACGAATTTCCAGAAGATTTTTCTGTAGCAAGGGGTAGTATTGGCTGAGGGGATGATCTGATCCCGGGGCCAAAAGTTAGTAAGAGGCAGAGGAGCAACAAACAAGGACAGCGCAGAGGAGCAAAGAGCAGCAGGAGTAGCTCCACAGCAGTTGCGTAGCCGCTACGCAGGACAACGCTACAACTTGAGAGGGTTTCAAAATTATGCAGAGGGTCTTCAGGGCCAGCGTAAGGCTTGTGTCACCCTCTCTGGGGTTACGCAATCCCTCTCTGGGCAACACAGTGGCACACAGAGCCTAGCAGGGCTAACGTTAGGGCTTCAGGGGTAGCGCTGGGGTTTCTAGGGCCAGATTCGGGCTAAGTCTTGTAAATCCCGTTTGAGGGTGTGGATCAGTCAGATATTTGGTTCTGGAACAACAGGTTAGCTGCGGATCTCTTTTATTCTCTGTCAGATTTTCCAGATTTGGAACCTAGATTTACTGTACTCAGAATCTACTTAATAAAAAAAACCCTCATATCTCCTGCACTGGTTTTCCCGCTTTGGGTTTTTTCCTGGGACTTATGTCCAAAAATCCATGTGTCACTTTGTATGAATGAGCGTAGTATTCAGTAAATGATCTGCATGTGTAGACTATAGTTGTGTTTACTTCGGTATTTTCTGAATCTAATTTCTGAAGATAACTAGTATAATTTAAATCAAGTAGCAGAAGTAAACCATGATACTGAAGTATAATTTCCACACCAGAGGCAGCGCAGAGAAGCAGAGGCGGCAACAACAGAGAGGGTAGCAGCTGCGCAATGCAGAGGCAGCTTCAGCTACGCAATCCCTCCTAGGGCAGCGTTAGGCAGGAGGAGACCCATCTGGGTTACGCAGAGACCCTTAAGGGCAACGTAGGGTCTGCGTCACCCACTCTAGGGTTACGCTCTCCAGGCCAGCGCAGAGGCACGCAGTGGCTGAAGAGATTGACGCATGGGCTTCAGGGGCAGCGCTAGGGTTTCTAGGGCCAGAATTTGGCTGAGTCTTGTAAATCTTGTTGGAGGGTGTGGATCAGTCAACGTTTTGGGTTCAGAACAACAGGTAGCTGCAGATCTATATTTTTCTTTGTCGGGTTAACCAGTGTGGTGCCCAGATTTGCTATATACGGAAACCTACTTAATAATAAATACCCTCCAGTAGCCAGAAGACCGGCTTTCCCGCATTGGATTTGTCCAGGGACTATTGTCCATAAAATCTTGTGTCACTTTGTCTATTGTGCATGTACTTTTCTGTTTTAGATTTGAATCGGAGAAAGTCTATTATGTGTTTACTTCGATGTTAATCTGAAGATTTCAGCATTAATAACTTGCTTAAGTAGGAGAAGTATAACCAGATCTAACAGTAGATTTCTGCATAAGTAACATTCAGAAATTTTCACACCATATAGAACTTGCAAATAAGCAATGATAATAAAACTCTAGAAATTTATTGGAAAATAGCTAGAGCTTTCTACCCCTAGAGCATATTCCTAAATCAATTGTTAATGCAAAATAGCTTTACATTAACAAATCTACAAGATCATATGGAAATGTTGGTTTGATGGGGCCTAGACCCAAATTCAAATGTGGCTGCGCGAACCAACAAAACCCACTATTACCAGCGCTTTTGGCAATGATCTGCTTGCGCAGACCGAAGTCTCACTCAAGGCAATATAGGGGGATGCTAGAACCAGGTTTCTGCATCGAGAGGGATAATGCACTATGGCTTTAGGGCTTTTCTTCCTTGACAGAGCTTCGTAAAACATCTATTAATTATACATGCGTTGTTCAACACATCTGTTCAACTTACCAGCAACTACGCGATCTTACTTATTCATGCATAAGACAATGTAAATAACCATAAACAAATCTACATTATTCAATTACAAAACAAAACCCTTATTCATCACAGAAACTCAGATACAGCAAGTAAAGCAAACACATATGTAGAACTCAGATCTATCCCAACAGTTCTTTCATTAATGGCCAGATCCTTCTCATACATTCACTTTCCACCCTGCGCACACAACTGTAGGGGTTTGCACACACAGCTGCAGACTTCCTAAGGTCTCCCCGCACCCAACTACAGGAGCCTTTCCTCTAACCCAAACACAGACTCTGACTCAAAATAGTCTTACATCCAAATTCATTTCATCAGATCTATCAATAAAGCTTGTTTATGACTTCTATCCACTCATTATATAGATTTTGCATTTACAATACCATGGTTTGCAAACCATGGGCAGAGTTCAACGTTCACAAAATAATCACATTCAATTACAAAATAAGGGGCTTTGACCCACCCCAAATCCCCTAAGACTCAGAATGGACTCCGCGTTGTGCAGTCCACTCCTCGATCTGCGGAGTCTTCTCTCTTCTTTCTTCGAAGGGATCCCATTTCCCATTTCCAACAGGCCCCCAACACAAAACTGTGACTCATCCTGAATCAAAAAGTTGGTGCGCCATCAATCTTCGCTTTGATGCCGCTCAAGGCATCCTTCAATGGTGGAACCGCTTTAGCGCCCTGCTTTTCAAACTCTCTGACTTCCCCAAGCAGCGTCTCTGTAACTTTCTTGGCTGCCTTATGCTCGAACCCTCTATGCGTTGTACGCAGTGCTTTCAGCTTATTTTTCACAGTTTGGGAGAGCTAGCTGGTCTCAGCTTCCCATGGTTTTATTCTGTCTGTAAGTAGTTGCTCCTTCCTGCGTAGCTCATCGACTTTCTCTTGTAAGAATTTGTTGGCTTGAGGGAGCCTAGACCCAGGTTCAAATGTGGTTGCGCGAACCAACAAAACCCACTTTTACCAGCCCTTTAGGCAATGATCTCCTTACGCAGATCGAAGTCTTGTTGAGATTTTGGGGTAGTATCGAGTGTGCTCTAGCTCTAAAACTTTGTGGAGGGGCTAAGACACACGAGATCTCCAAGACCCAGAAAGCATTTGGAGAAATTTTATCCGATGTAATAGTTATTCAAATAAGTAATTTTTTTAATGGGGACCCTAAGTCTAACTTAGGGAAATTGAAAAATTAAAGTGAATTAAATTACACATGTGATGAAATGTTCTAAGTGACGTGGATCAAGATTTTTTTTTAATCTCAGCCATTAATAAGAGATTAGATCACAGTCGTTGGTTTCTCAATGAGAAAAGTATAAAGGAAGGGCTTGGGGTCAGTTGGAAAATGCACACACATTGCAGAGCATTGAAGCTAAGTCAAATTTCTAGGGGGGGGTTTGTTGAGGAATTCGAAGTGAGTTTGCAGTGCAATGAGGGGCATGGATCGGAAGGGATGATCTGATCCGAGGCCGAGAATATAACAGCAGACAGGCAACATTGTACCAGGGCAACGCAGAGGCCCGCAGGAGGGACGCAACACAGCCAAGTTGACGTAGAGGCCACGGAAAGGGTGACACAGAGTCGTCTGGGTGACACAGAGGCAGCGCAGAGCCATCCAGAGTGACGCAAGGGTAGTCTGTGCTGCGCAGAGGCTGCGCTAGGCTAGAGGGTTGACGCAGAGGCTAGAGAATACTGCGCTGAGGGTTCCTGTGGGCCAGAAAGAGCTCGTTATCTGTAAATCCCGATTGAGGGTGAGTTAGCCATATTTTCTATCTCCGAGTGAAAACTACAACAGCCGTGTAACTTCTCTATAGGAAAAACCATTTCTGGTGCCCAAATTGTTGTATTCAAATTCTGCATAATAATAAAACCCTCTAGAGTTGTTGCACCGGTTTTCCCGCATTGGGTTTTTCGAGGGACATTTGTCCGAAATATTTGTGTGTAATTTTCTCACGTGCATGCTGTTCAATAAATGATCTGTATATGTGTAGGTTGCAGTTTGTATTTGCTTTAATATTTTTCTAAATGCTTCAGTTAAATAACTTGTTAAATTAATCAAACAAGTAGGCGAAGTAGATCAAGACACTGCAGTAGGTTTCTGTTTTGAAACTTTAACATGGTATCAGAGCATTGCAAATCAAGTTGATCCATCAGCAAAGCAGTTGAAGATATTTGCTACAAGAAGGGCAACTGAAGCAGTAGAGATCCAGAAGAAGGCAGCGCAACACCAGGAAGGACGCAGACCCTGCAAGGGTGACGCAGAGTCAGTGTGCTCACGCAGAGGCTGACGCAGCTCCAGAGAGGTGACGCAGAGCCAGTCTGCTCACGCAGAGGTTGACGCAGCACCAGGAGAGGGACGTTGAGCCAGTCTGCTCACGTAGAGGCTAACGCAGTCCAAGTTGGGAAGTTGTTGTGCAGTTTGCTGAGACCAGAAGTGTTGCTTCTGATCTTCAAAATTTGTCGGTGTGGCGCAGGTTCTGTTGGTGCAGAACAGTGCCGAGCAAAGGTGACAAAAGTGGGGGGAGAACAGTCGCTCAACAGATTCTCTAGCCAAGGAATTTGAGTATGATCAAGAGGAGTGATCATAGAGGATTGACTCATCAGAATTCGTGAAGGATTTCCTGTTGATTTTTGTAGCATCTGAAAGTGTTCCAAGTCTCAAACTTTGCAAGGAGTCTTGGATAGTAGTATTCCAAATAACCCAGAAACCATTTGTTGAAATTCCACTCGATTCATGACTTATTGAAATAATTAATTATTTTAATGGAGACCCTAAGTCTAAACTTAGGGAAATGAAATAATTAAAAGGTATTAATAAGTCAGACTGTGAATCTTCTAGAAAACAAAAATCAAGTCAAGTTTTAATCTTAGCCATTGATTAAACTTCTAATCTGGGTCGTTGATTCACCAACGAGAAGATTATAAAAAAAGGCTTGAGGGTCATTTGGAAAGCAAGTCGGGCATACACTCAGTACCTGAAGGAGATCAATTCTGAAGTAAGAGAATTTGATCTCAGTGGGAGAGTTGCAGGGCGGAGATTTGCAGAAGCAGAAGGAGGAGGGAGTCAGCAAGTGACTGAGGTCAGGGACAGAGGGACGCAGTGGGTCACAGGAGGCAGCTTTGGGTTGCAGCACAGTGAACCCACGCAAACCCTACGCAGACTTATGCAGTCCAACATTGGGACTGCACAAAGAAATACGCAAACAGGCACAGAAGATAGCAGAGGTTGATCAGGGTGTCAAAGATTTGTCAGGAGGACCCGAGAATTTTGTCTCAGGTGTTTCAAATTTTAGCTGCCAGTATTTTTCCTTGTAAAGAAATCATTTGCTAAAGAATTTAATAAAACCCTCATCTACTGTACCGATTTTCCCGCATTGGGTTTTTCCAGGGACATTGTCCAAAAATAACTGTGTACATTTGATTGATTCTTGTGCTAGTGGCTTTTATTGTTTACTTTACATATATATTTGTTAATGTTGCAATAGTATTTATTTCGATATTTGCCAGAAGATTTCTAAAAATAACTTATTGAAATAATAAGTAGGAGGAATAAATATATCACTTCAATTGTATAGTTTTCAGATTGAAAATTTCACATGGTATCAGAGCCAGAGATGAGTAATAGGAACGGAGAATCGACTAGTGGAGAGAGTCTACCGTTGCAGCAGCAGCGCAGAAGGGTTCACGCAATTCTCAAGGGAGGGCAAGAAGCATGATAGAGCAAATGGATCACGATGTCTTTGTTCTGGCATCCAGACTTGAAGAAGAATTTGCTTGTGTATCAAGCACTGCTTCTAATGTCTGGTATATTGACAGTGGAAATTCTGCTCACATGACTGGAATATGGGAATGTTTTTCCGACTACTGAGAGGAGCAAATGAATTTTAAAATAACCATGGGTAATAAAGCAATATGTACCCCTATTGGGAGAGGTACTGTAGTTTTCAGACCGAGGCTGGAAATAAGATCTGGGGCACTAATGTACTGCATGTGCCGGGGTTGGGGATGAACTTGCTCTCAATGTCTCAACTTCAACACCGAGGTTATGACGTCTACTTTATTGGCAATAGGGTCTATGTCAAACACCCCAGTTGGAACAAGGCATAGATCGGGGTAAGAAGCAACAAACTTTACAAGTTGCAATTGGAATCCCCAATGGCACTGGTTGGCGGCACAGATGAAACAGACCTGAATGAGCATGGCATAGAAGAATGGGACATTTGCATCATGGGGCATTAAAAATTCTCTAGAAGACTGTCACAGGAGTTCTAGAGTTGAGCACAAAACGAGATGATGTCTGCAAAGGGTGCGTATTGGGAAAGTATGCCAAGGAAGCGTATCAGAGAAGCAACAAGGGCAATGTTGTATGACCAAGACATGCCCAAATTGTTGTGGGTTGGAGCTTGTAATACAATTGTCTATGTTCAAAACAGGACTCCTCACGCTGCATTGGGAAAGATCATGCCGGAAAGTGTCTTCACTGGCAGTAAGCCTGAAGTGAGTCACTTTAGGATCTTCGACAGTACAGCTTACTGTCATGTGCCCAATGAGAAGAGGAAGAAGTTGGAAATGACTGCAAAAAAGGGTATCTGGTAGGATACAGCGAGAATGCAAAGGCATATCGCATCTACATTCTTGAGAGCAAGAAAGTCGTAGAGCGGAGGGATGTGAAATTCATAGAGGAGAAGGCCTTCAGAAGATCCTGCAAGTTGCCTTCGGCTATGCAGTCTGAGGAGGAGCCTTTGGTTCAGCCCCAACAACCACCAGCAAAAAATTCAGTTGCCTCTCCAAGGCATGGGGATCCAAGGGACGTATCTCCCGAGGAGTTGCAAGAGGGAGAGCCAGTAAATCCGCCCAACACCAGCGGAAGAACGAGCAGGGAACTATGACAGAATATGAAAGATGCAGAGGACTTTGTCGGAGTCCCTTGAAATGAGAAGAGACAGCGTAAGCAGCCTGAGAGGTATCAAGCCTTGGTTGCTCAAGTCAGAGAACCTTCCAGTTTTAGGGAAGCAGCTCAGCACCAAGTGTGGGTAGATGCAATGGTGGAAGAGTACAGTTCCATCATGACAAATGATGTCTGGGAAATGGTCCCCAGACCTTAGGAGAGATCAATTGTAGGATCAAGGTGGATCTACAAGGTCAAGTATGTTGCAGATGGCAACATCGAGAAATTTAAAGCCAAGTTTGTGGCTAAGGGGTATGCTCAAAAGGAAGGGATCGATTATGAAGAAACCTTTGCCCCAGTAGCCAGATACACCTCTATCAGATCCGTGATATCCCTTGCTGCGCAGATGGGATGGGAAGTTCACCAGATGGACGTCAAGACAACATTTCTGAATGGGGTGATAGAGGAAGAGGTGTATATAGAACAACCAGAGGGCTTCGAGACGCATGATCAGAAGACTCATATGTGCAGACTAAAGAAAGCATTGTATGGACTAAAGCAAGCTCCTAGAGCCTGGTATAGTCAAATTGACAGCTACTTACAGAAAATGGGATTCGTCAAGAGTGACGCAGATCCCAATATCTACTATTTAAGAGTGGAGAGTAGAACCTCTGATACTGGTTTTATATGTAGATGATCTATTCTTGAAAGGATCATCAAAGCTCATCACAGACTGCAAGAAGAATTTGGCTGAGGAATTTGACATGAAGGATCTAGGACAGATGCACTATTTTCTGGGGATGGAAGTTTGGCAGCAAAATGGGGAGATCTTTCTTGGTCAAGGAAGAAACACTCTAGAGATTCTGAAGAGATTTCAGATGGAGGATTATAGACCCATGATGACTCCAATGATCACCAACTAGAAGAAAATCGACACTTCCGAAGACGATGAGGTTGATCCTACGTTATATAGGCAGCTCATAGGATCATTGATGTATCTGGTAAACACAAGGCCAGACATTTGTTATGTTGTAAATACCCTCAGCCAATTCATGGTAGAACCCAAGAAGGCTCATTTGGCAGCAGCCAAGCAAGTTCTCAGGTACCTTCAAGGAATAGTCAAGCTTGGATTGAAGTACACCTGTAGCAATGATGTCAGGTTGAGTGGTTTTGTAATATCCCCAAAGGGAAATAACCAGTAATACACAGAAATATGCCAGACAAATATATAAAACAAAATGCCGTAACCAGATCATGGAACAAGTACACATAGAATGCCAGAACACTAAGCCATTTTATTAATCTGAGAATACATATATAGGGGTACAAGATAATCAGAATGAGTGCACCTATCCTTGCCCTAGGCAAGTGGAGACCCTCTCAGAACAAATAATGGCTGCAAATAGGGACAGCGTCCTAGCTGGCTAAAGAAACTGCTATGAAGAACTGCTGCTGCAATGCACTGGAACTATGAGCTGAAGACTGGAAAGGTCGCTGATCTAAATCCTCCAGACAACCCCAGAAAATATGAAGCTGATGCTCCACCACTGGAGATCTACCAATCAAACCCTCATCAGTGAAAACGTTGTCTCTGCTAGTGACAGCGCAGAAGACAGATGAAACGCTGGCAAGAAGGGGTGTATCCAACCACAAACCCTCCAGGTGAGATAACCAACTCCTCAGGGCTGGAAACACTGAAAAACGCTGCCAAACCCCACACAAAGACCCTGCTCATCAGATCTGCGTCCTCCCTGACTGGATCTGCGTCCTCTCTGCCCAGATCTGCGTCCTCTCTGCCTGGATCTGCTGGATCTGAGTCCTCCCTATCCAGATCTGCGTCCTATCTCTCCAGATCTGCGTCCTCCAGAGCTAGATCTGCTGGATCTGCGTCCTCCCTGTCCAGATCTGAGTCTCTCCTACCTGGATCTGCTGGATCTGCGTCCTCTCTATCCAGATCTGCGTCCTATCTCTCCGGATCTACGCAGTCTCAAGAAGGGGTATCTCCTCTGCCAAATCTCCACCAGAAACTACTGCAAATTACCACTGAAACTGAAGGATGATGCTCAGAAAATAACCTTACCAGGGCAGGCACTCGAAGTCCCCCGAGGCTAAGGGTGAGATCTCCGCATGGAGACACTCGGTTGCACTAAACAGTGCTGCAGACCGACTAAACCACTGGCGTGCTGAAGTAGACAGAAGTCTAGCTCTCAATATCAATATCAAATCAACCATGCCAAATGAAGTGGAAACCCCTCCTTTTATAGTGCTAAACTCTCTCCAAAACCTTAACTGCGTCCTTCACCCTCCTTGGCCTGCGCAGTTACCCTTGGGTCAGCGTGAGGCCTCCCCTCATACACGTGTGGACCCCCAAGGCCACCCCTTTAAGTTACAACGTCAATCAACTAGGAAAGCACTTTATTTTATAACGTGAGATGACCCCTCTTATTTCTCACTTTATTTATTATTTTTAGCTAAAGCGGCAAAATTAAACAAAAATGAAATATTCCAATTAGCAATGCTAATTAGGAATATTACAGTCTCCCCCGGCAAAACGTTGCTTGTCCTCAAGCAACTGAAGTGATGGATGCTGTAAAGTCTGCTCGCTCTCCCAAGTGGCATCCTCATCCGGCCAAAATTGCTTGTTCTCAAGCAATGCTTGAGCAAGCCTACTCTCTAGCTGATGCTCCCCACCGATACTGCGAAATGTGCCTGGGTCCCACTGAAACCTCTCTATCTCCTGCATCACCCTGATATGAAGGGATATCTCAATGCCAGGATCCCAAACTGGCCTCTCACAGTACCAGCCAACCAATAGTCCTCCCGGATCCCATCGCCACTGTGGCCAATAATCGCACAAGTCCCACGGCTCGGACTGTGCACTGCCTCTGGCTAAGACCAATGCTCCAAGAGGTGAAGACCACCAACAAGCATCAATGCTCTCGGGCTCTTGCTGCGATGTACCTGTAGCTGCATGTGCTACCCCTCCAACTGCATACCAGCTCATCACCTCTCTCCAATCCAAGTGGTGACTCAATCCCATGCTGATCCTGCTCTCCTGAAACCGGGATGGAGTGCTGAAGAAATGATGTCCTGTGCTGCCCTGCCAGCTGGAATCTATAACCTCTGTTATGTCCAAGGGCCCCTGCTCGACTGTGCACCCTACGAATAATACCGTACCATCTAGAGGGTACCAACTCATGATCTCCCGCCAGTCCATCCTAGAAGAAGAATCTGATGTAGCAATGACAACGGTATATGGAACATGCCTGGGATGTTGCCGCCAGCCTGTAATCAACTCCCACTGCTCTACCCTGTCTGTCAATGGAAGCTGCCTGTAGAAGGAAGCCCCTCTCTCTATAATGGGCAAAAGTGGGCAAGGTATGCTGCAAGCTCCATCAATGTACTCCTGGAGAGTGCTACCCACTAAAAACGCTGCAGTTCTGCCGACTGCGAGTACATCTATCTGTGCCTCATCCCAGTGTCGACCCAAAGATGGATGCTCCAACATATCCAACAGTTCCTGCTGTCTACTAGCCCCCTGCATAACAATCCCATCAACCTCCAGAGGGTATGGATCTGTAACAGCTGACACCGTACTCAATGTCAATGCAGCTGACTGCTCACCCTGGACACTAGTATACAGCTCCAGTCTACTGTCACCATCCATGCATGACTGCCCTCGCTCCCCGGAAGCGACCTCAACTGATCCTATGGACTCATGTGAAAAGGAGTCCTCACCCTGGCATACAGAAGGAATGCCCTCCTGTTCTACCACCGCCATCTCATCTGCATCGAACATGCCATCCACCCTCTCGACAAAGTGTCGATACAGTGTCTGGAGCCCAGACACATACTGGAATACTACCTCTGCTGTACCCCGTATCCTTTGCTCATGCATGATCTCGACATGCCCTGAGGGAAAAATGATGCATGTCTCCCTCATGACTTGCTCCCCAAGCGTAGGTTCAGTGATGACTGATGCACCACCTCTGCAAAGGATCATCTCATCCCCCAACCTGTGGCTGTCAACTAGCACACCAACCCAGTGCCACTGCTGAGAAGTCTCTCCATCGATCCTGGGTGAACTACTCCCAAAGGTAAGCCCGAAGTCCCTGTCCATGAGTCTCTCTAGAAGCAATGCTCTAAGATCCTGCTGTGTAGCACCGTGTGCCCTCGCATACCACTGATCATCCATACACTCCTCAACATGCCACTGCACATTGAGGCATACCTCGGTATGCTGCTGGATACCATGTGTTGCTGCTGTAGCACCCTGTACCCTCTCGCGCCCTGACTGTGTCCATGCATCGGTCACTCTCTGTATGCTCTCAATGTGATGTAGGGCACTCCTACTCCTCAATGTAGTCCCACACACTACGGTACACCACCATGTAGCTCCATGTCTACCAATAGTCGACTGATCACTGCTAGAGGCTCCCACACATCCATGGATGTGATGTCCTAGAGTTGTGCCTCTACAGGTCCGACTACCACCAATCGGTAACATCGTCTCCACCGTCGCATCACTATACCTACCGACGAAAGGATCATCACTCCAAATCCTCCTCAAGGGGTCCGAGAAGTGAATCTCCCTAAGTGTCAGTAGTGTTACCACCACTGCTCGGCTCTGCTGCGTCCTCTGTGCCCCACACAAAGGTGAAGAATCCTTGGCCCCATACAAGGCACCATCTAGTGGCCTGCCAATGCCACCTCCTCCGACAAACTCCTGCCAAGGTATGTTGACCACCCCGTGATCCCGTGTACGAGTGTCACACCAAAACAATCTAGGGAGTCTGCCCATAAACTGGTTGGCCACTGAAGCTGACTGAAACTGTACATGCTCTACTGCTAGGCCAACTGTACTTTCCAAGACATAGTCAGCCGACCTGCCTGGGAAACGGTAGGTGATCCCTCCTGGATCCCAATGCCAATCTGGGGTCCCTGTATGCTCATCACCTAGGAACTCCTGCTGAACTGCACCTGGGTCCACCACTATCTCCATAGCCCGCTCCACCGAGTACCAACTCACAATCTCTCGCCATCCAACCTCAACACGTGGCTGCTGTACCCTGTGCAACTCTGATCGTCTCATACCACTATCCAAGTCAACATATGAGACCTGACTAGGTGGCTCTGCCTCTCTCTCTCCAACGGGAAGAGATGACCCAAAAACACTGCTAGTCCCATCCATGCATGCCTGAAGGGGAATGATCTGACGCTCCTTCGTGCCCTCTGGTTGTACCATCAGGGAATCCAGCTGTTCCCCAATGCGGACCAACTTGGCCGCCGACTTGGCACAAGTCACTCTCATACCCTCCAGCTCCTGGTCCTGCAACAAAATAGTCTCCCGTACTAATGCGGCCTTCTCCCTCAAAACTCGAAGGTCTGTCCGAAGCCGATGATACCGCTGTCTGCGACCATCATCCGATACCTCTGTATCTCCTAGTGCCTCATCAATAATGGATATATCTCCTGATACCTCACCCATCTGTCGTGTGCTGCTACCACCCGAAGACTCGGACATGGCTCCAGTCATCACCTCAGTGGATGGCTCTACCGGGGTAGGCTCTACCTCCTCCACTACGATATCAACCGGCACGGTCAAGGAGGTCTCTAATGATGGTGAGTCTTGTGTCACACTAGGTGTATCCTCGAACTCCCTGCAATCCTGTGTGTCCTCATCCTCCAAGTGCGAGGTAACCATTTTAATGGTTTTCCTCTCCGATACTCGGTCAAGCTGGAAAGAGGTATCCAACTTGTCCACCCAAGCTTTCTCTGAGCGCCTGGATGACCCGTCAAATGTCGGTAGATGGAATCTGTCCACTATGCGCTGTAAGCCCCTATCATGTGAGTGCTTGTTCCCTCTGTGAAAGTTGTGAGGTCTACTATCACGCTGGAGCTGAACATAATCTCTACTAGCTGTGCGGTGGTAGTCTCCACCATGATGATGCCGGTGCCCCCGGTGATGATCACGGAGTCTAATGCCATACTGGATCTGGACATATTTTCTGAACGAGGGAGCCTCCATGAACGCTGGTCCGAAAGCCTGGTACTCTGCAAAAATGTCAGCCATCTGAGCCGGATCCATCTCTCGCTGTGCTGCTGTCCCTATGTCTTCATCCAGAAAAGTGGGCATGGTAGGACGTGTGGGTGTATGTGACGCCATATGCTGAGTGGCATCATGCTCCGGCAAATGGTGGGATGCACCTGATCCCTCACCAATCTGAAAACCCCTTGGGGTTTCCCGCTGCCTAACCGCTAGCGCAGCGAGTCTCTGTGACACATCATGTATGTGTTGGAGGAGCGTTTCTCTAAATCTCCTCTCATCATCATCAACTGCCATCGGCTCTTTCTGCTATGTGTCTACAGGCTCCTTAGAAACTGCACGGCTGCTGCAAAACCATACTACTGCTTAACTTCGACCTCCGATTAAACCACTGAAAACTACTCAGAAAATTCTAGGAATTTGGAAAGGTGATCCTTGTCCAAAACCCAGAAAAACCCAGAAAACGTTTCTCCTAATTCCAAACTTCAAAATTTGACCCTTTATCTTTTGGCCCTTTTCCCAACTGCGTTTTTGGTATTGCAACTGCTATTGCTCTGTACGATCTCTTTCCCGATGTCATAGACCACAGGCTGAGCCAGAATTTTGCTCTGATACCACTGTAATATCCCCAAAGGGAAATAACCAGTAATACACAGAAATATGCCAGACAGATATATAAAACAAAATGCCGTAACCAGATCATGGAACAAGTACACATAGAATGCCAGAACACTAAGCCATTTTATTAATCTGAGAATACATATATAGGGGTACAAGATAATTAGAATGAGTGCACCTATCCTTGCCCTAGGCAAGTGGAGACCCTCTCAGAACAAATAATGGCTGCAAATAGGGACAGCGTCCTAGCTGGCTGAAGAAACTGCTATGAAGAACTGCTGCTGCAATGCACTGGAACTATGAGCTGAAGACTGGAAGGGTAGCTGATCTAAATCCTCTAGACAACCCCAGAAAATATGAAGCTGATGCTCCACCACTGAAGATCTACCAATCAAACCCTCACCAGTGAAAACGCTGTCTCTGTTAGTGACAGCGCAGAAGACAGATGAAACGCTGGCAAGAAGGGGTGTATCCAACCACAAACCCTCCAGGTGAGATAACCAACTCCTCAGGGCTGGAAACACTGAAAAACGCTGCCAAAACCCCACACAAAGACCCTGCTCATCAGATCTGCGTCCTCCCTGACTGGATCTGCGTCCTCTCTGCCCAGATCTGCGTCCTCTCTGCCTGGATCTGCTGGATCTGAGTCCTCCCTATCCAGATCTGCGTCCTATCTCTCCAAATCTGCGTCCTCCAGGGCTAGACCTGCTGGATCTGCGTCCTCCCTGTCCAGATCTGAGGCTCTCCTACCTGGATCTGCTGGATCTGCGTCCTCCCTATCCAGATCTGCTCCTATCTCTCCAGATCTGCGTCCTATCTCTCCCGGATCGCACGCAGTCCTAGAGGGGCCTCCTCTACGCAAATCTCCATGAAACTACGCAAGTGCAGGCGAGGATGATGCTCGAAGAAAAATAACCTTACCAGGGCAGGCACTCGAAGTCCCCCGAGGCTAAGGGTGAGATCTCCGACCGGAGACACTCGGTTGCACTAAACGGTGCTGCAGACCGACTAAACAACCGGCGTGCTGAAGCAGACAGAAGTCTAGCTCTCAATATCAATATCAAATCATGCATGCCAAATGAAGTGGAAACCCCTCCTTTTATAGTGCTAAACTCCCTCCAAAACCTTACCTGCGTCCTTCACCCTCCTTGGCCTGCGCAGTTACCCTTGGGTCAGTGTGAGGCCTCCCCTCATACACGTGTGGACCCCCAAGGCCACCCCTTTAAGTTACAATGTCCATCAACTAGGAAAGCACTTTATTTTATAAAGTGAGATGACCCTCCTTATTTCTCACTTTATTTATTATTTTTAGCTAAAGCGGCAAAATTAAACAAAAATGAAATATTCCAATTAGCAATGCTAATTAGGAATATTACAGGTTTCACCGATGCAGATTGGGCTGGGAGTTCAGTAGATCGGAAGAGTACCAGTGGGTATTGTTTCAGTCTAGGATTACGAATGACTTCTTGGTGCAGTAGGAAACAGAAGACTGTGGCATTGAGCTCAGCAAAAGCAGAGTATATGGTAGCCAACAAAACTGCTGGTGAACCTACTTAAGGAGAAAATGAAAGCAACCAGTATCTTATGCGATAATCAGAGTTGCATCAAGCTCTCTAAAAATCCTGTGTTTCATGATCGGTCGAAGCATATTGATATCAGGTGTCACTTCATCAGGGACTATGTACAACGTGGCGTTGTTCAGTTGCAATACACTCCAATAGGAGAACAGGTGGTGGACATTCTCACAAAAGCTTTGGGGAAGGCTAAGTTTGTCTACTTCAGAGAGAAGATGGGGATGATCAAGAATCCATTCCAGTAGCAGGAATGGATAGGATCAGTATTCAGAGGGAGTTGTAGTACAGATGTAGTAGCGACAGTAGCAGTGTCAAAGGCAGCAGTACAGAGGGCAGCAGTGCAGCAAATGAGGGGCAGCGTCCAGAGATCAGCAGCGCAGAGGGTGCTTCAAAAGTAGAGCAGTATGTAGCAGGCATATTGTTCAAACGCCTTCCTCGCTAAGAGGGAGTGTTGATTTTTGTAGCATCAGAAAGTGTTCCAAGTCTCAAACTTTGCAAGGAGGCTTGGATAGCAGTATTCCAAAGAACCCAGAAACCATTTGTGGAAATTCCACTCGGTTCATGACTTATTAAAATAATTAATTATTTTAATGGAGACCCTAAGTCTAAACTTAGGGAAATGAAATAGTTAAAAGGATATTAATAAGTCAGACTGTGAATCTTCTAGAAAACAAAGATCAAGTCAAGTTTTAATCTTAGCCATTGATTGAACTTCTAATCTGGGTCGTTGATTCACCAACGAGAAGATTATAAAAGAAGGCTTGAGGGTCATTTGGAAAGCAAGTCAGGCATACACTCAGTACCTGAAGGAAATCAATTCTGAAGTAAGAGAATTCGATCTCAGTGGGAGAGTTGCAGGGCGAAGATTTGCAGAAGCAGAAGGAGGGAGTCAGTAAGTGACTGAGGTCAGGGACAGAGGGACGCAGTGGGTCACAGGAGGTAGCTCTGGGCTGCAGCACAGTGAACCCACGCAGACCCTACGCAGACTTACGCAGTCCAACACTGGGACTGCGCAGAGAAACATGCAGACAGGCACAGGAGCTAGCAGAGGCTGATCAGGGTGTCAGAGATTTGTTGGGAGGAGTTGAGAATTTTGTCTCAGGTGTTTCAGATTTTATCTGTCAGTATTTTTCCTTGTAAAGAAATCATTTGCTGAAGAATTTAATAAAACACTCACCTGTTGCACCAGTTTTCCTACATTGGGTTTTTCCGGAGACAATTTGTCCAAAAATAACTGTGTACATGTGATTGATGCTTGTGCTTATGTCCTTTACTATTTACTTCTCTGCATATATATTTGTGAATGTTGCAGTAGTATTTATTTCAATATTTGCCAGAAGATTTCTGAAAATAACTTATTGAAATAATTAGGAGGAATAAATCTATCACTGTAACTGTATAGTTTTCAGATTGAAAATTTCACATTTCCAGGAGGTATATCATTGGTCAGAGGGAACACATTCTCTAGAGGGTTCTTTCGCCAAGAAGCCCAGATCTAGTTCTTTGTTGAGTGTAGTACCAGCGGAAGGGAGAAGAGTTTGTAGTTCGACAGATTGAGCAGTAATGGCTTCTCATGGACTGAGAGATCAAGATAGGTTGGACGGTGTGTCCAACTTTGTTATCTGGAGGGCCAAAATCCTAACAGTCCTGGATGAGTACGACATCAAGGACCATGCAGAAAATGTCCTAGTTGTGCCAACCGATACAGATCCCCTGAAGAAATTCAACGAGAATCAGGCGCAGGCTAAACGCTTGATCATGGATCGAGTAAAGAATCACGTGGTCCCTCATAATGTCGGGAAGAACACAGCAAATGAGATGTGGACAGCATTGAACACGATGTATCAGGCAAGCTCCATCTAGAGGAAGATGCTTCTGGAGAATCAAATGCGGTTGTTTCAAATGCAAAAGGGAGAGGTAAACGATCCCTTCCTCTTTAGACTTCAGACTATCTGGGACCAACTGATTTGTTAATTTTGGGCAGCTAGGTCCAAAATCCATGTTGTACTGCTCATATGATGATGGTCATATTTTTGTTGGATTTCTCTTTCGAAGAGGTGCAAGATTGGTCTAAAGATCATCTTGATCGGATGAGTAGAACATTTATTTTGAATTTATTTTCCACATGTGCAAGGTCGGCCAGATTTGTAACGTAGGCTCACATGCCTAATAGATGTGTCACACACACTCATTAATGGATATAAATTGGAAAGACTTTGAGGTCATTTTCTCATCATCTCATCACACATTCTCTCATTGTGATCTGATTGGTTCAATAGCCTTTGGAGGCCTTTTTCCCCTCACACGTGTCGAGCGAAGCTACTAATGTGGATCTGTCTAGGGCTTTTTGCTGCAACATTGACCAGCGTTGACCGTGGTCAACCCTTGGTCATTTGACCTCAAGTATCTGCATAAAATCCGATTTTAGGAGGTCGTACAGCTGGGCACTGAAATCGAGGAATTCTATGTTGTTTGACCAAAGCCCTAATTTGTTGCATTGACTTTTCTACTGCTGCCTACATTGTTCTTGGGTTGACTTGTGATGAGTTGTCTTTGAGGGCTATGGGTGTGACACATGAAGTGTTGGCTGACTGAGAAAGACTTTGCTGGTTCAAGCATCCTGTCGACTGCCATAATGCCACAACATCTCATATCTTTGCTGGACAAAAGGAATTTTAAATCTGATCTATATTTGGCTTGTCTTCTATGATCTATTATTGTGTTCTATCAACATTTTACTTTCATGTTTATGTGATTGTTATTTTGTATCGGGCCTAAGAAAGATTGAAGTAAAAGTGAATCAAGCATAGAATACCATGGTTATCTAAATTTGACATGGAATCGGAGCTGAGGTGAAGACAAAGTCCAAGCTGGTGTTAAAAGCAATTACTGAAGGAAGAAATCCTATCAAGGACAAATGGCCTCCTCAACCTACAAGGGTTTCAAGTCTGATGATAAATTGACTTATAAGTCTGATTATCATGCATGGAAGATGTCCTTGGATTTGGTGCTAGAAGATCAAGATGTCATGGACTATGTACAGGGGAAGATTCAAGAGCCTCCATCAAATGCAACTACTGCCACGAAGACGAAGTATAGAAAAGGAAAAATCAAAGCAAAGATGATTGTCCGAGATTCTATTCATAAGCAATTGGTTGCTTACATTTCTGAGCTGAAGACGTCTAAGGAGATGTATGATAAGCTGGTGAGCATGTTCAGGGCTAGCAATGCTAATCAAATCCTCTTCTTCAAGAATCAATTGAAGAATATCAAGAAGGGTAAGGATGAATCTATTCAATCCTATTTTATGAGGCTCACTGAAATCAAGAATAACCTCCTAGCTATTGGGGAAGCAATATCTGATCGAGAGATGGTTCTTATTGCACTTGGAGGTCTCCCCTGTGATTGGCATGTATTCAATACCACTATTCTCAATAATAATGTGATTCCTAATTTTAATGAAATATTGATGAGATGCACTCAAGAGGAAACAAGAATGATGGAGTATGCCTCTAATGGTAATGGAAGTGACCCTACTGCCTTCACCGCTCATGCAAAGAAGAACCATGGTGGCCCGAGAAATCAAACCATGGTAGAGTGGGGCCCAAAGGAAGGAAGGAAAGATGTTACACTTGTAACAAGACTAGTGACTATGCAAGAGAGTGCCCTAATAGAAGGGACTCTCCTAGGGATGATGACAACAACAACTCGAGAAAAATTGGCAGGAACGACAGGTTCCAGGGAAAAAGGAAGGCTCCCTCTGATCGTAGTGGAAATGGGCAATCTTTCGAGAGGTCAAGAAATTCCAGGAACAATGAGTCTAATGTTGTTGATAATAAAAGAAATGAATTTATTCTTGCATCTGCCCTCTCTGCTGCATCTCCACCCAATACCCTAGATGTCTGGTTGATTGATAGTGATGCTTCAAGTCACCTCACTGATTATAAAGAAGCCCTTTCTGATTTGGTTGAGAAGGATACTAAGCTAGAAATTATCCTTGGAGATAATGCCACCTATCCCGTGAAAGGGATTGTGACCCTCCATATATCTCAAGGTCAAGTCCTCCTATTGCAAGATGTGTTGTATGTACATGATTTGAAGAACCTTTTGTCCATTTCAGCAATAGAAGACAAAGGGTTCAAGGTGGCATTCTTTGATGGAAAGGTACTTATCTGGAAGAAGAACTTCAAGGAAGCTCTTTATATTGGTTTTAGAGTTGATACACTGTACCAGGTTGGAGGAAGCCCATTGGGGGCTATGACATGTGATACAACTCTTCAAACAGAGTTATGGCACCGAAGGTTTGCACACCTCCATTACAAAGCCCTTCCCGAAGCAAGGAAGGTGGTGACAGGGATGCCTGAATTTAGAGATGATCATGAAGGCATATGTCAGGGTTGTGCTGAAGGGAAGCATACAAGGGGACCATTCCCCTCAAGTGTCACAAAGACAACTAATATCTTGCAGCTGATACATTCTGACTTATCTGGTATGCTGCATGTGACATCCTTGGGAGGATGTTCCTATTACATGACTTTTATAGATGACTTCTCCCGCAAGACCTGGATATATATTTTTGAAGAAGAAGGACAAAGCATTCAAATGGTTTCGTACCTTCAAGGCCTCGGTGGAAAATCAAACCGAGAAGAAAATCAAAGTTTTGAGGACCAACAATGGGACCGAGTATGAGTCAAATGAGTTTAATGACTTTTGTAGAGAAGCTGGCATTAAGAGGGAGACCACAACTGCGTACACTCCTGAGCAAAATGGTGTTGCTGAAAAAAAGAACAGGACCATTGTGGAAGTTGCTCGCACCATGCTATGTGACCAAGGTCTTCCAAAGTTTTTATGGGGAGAAGTTGCAAACATTGTTGTGTATGTTCAAAATAGATGCCCTCACTCCACTCTGGACTCCAAAAATCTCGAAGAAGTCTTCTCTGGTAAGAAACCTGATGTTTCTCATTTTAAAGTTTTTGGTTGTCCTGTTTACTTTCATGTGCCGAAAGAAAAGAGAAGCAAGCTGGATGCTTCTGGAAAGAAGGGAATGTTTGTGGGCTACATTGAGACTTCGAAGGCATATAGAATCTATGTGCCTGGTCAAAGAGAAGTGGAGATATGCCACGATGTCACCTTCGATGAAGATGTTGCCCTCAAGAAAGTAAGAAATCTTCCTAGCTCCAAGGAAGACAAACAAGATGAAGAAGCAGGGAAGCTAGAAGAGCTGAAGGATGACCTGAAGCCCGATGTTGAAGGACCTATGGATCCCATTGATCCACCTCCTTCAAATAAGAGAAGACCCTCATGGCTTATGTATACTCTTGAATATGCCGAGAGACATATTGCCCCAAGGGGGACATTCTGTGAAAGCAAGAAGTCGAAAAGATACCAAGGGTATCTAGCAACTATGAGTACGATAGTACAATATGAGCCTCGAACATTTGAATAAGTCGTAAAGCATCAAGTTTGGAAGGATGCTATGCACGAAGAATATGAGTCCATTATGAAGAATGATGTCTGGGAAGTGGTCCCAAGACCGGAGGACAAATCAGTTGTCACCTCGAAATGGCACTATAAGATCAAGCATGGATCTAATGGAAGTGCTCAAAAGTACAAGGCAAGATTTGTTGCCCGAGGCTTCTCTCAAAAGGAAGGCATAGATTATGATGATGTATTGCTATACCACCATCCGATCTATTATTTCCCTTGGTACTATGCAAGGATGGAGTCTACATCAGATGGATGTAAAGACCGCTTTTCTGGATGGATATATAAAGGAAGAGGTGTATGTGGAGCAACCTCTGGGGTTCGAAGTTCGAGATAGAGACACCCATGTATGCAGGTTGAAGAAAGCCCTCTATGGGTTGAAGCAAGCCCCCAGGGATTGGTATGAGAGGATAGATAGCTACTTGATGAAGTTGGGCTTCACTCGAAGTAATGCTGATCTGAACCTTTACTTTAAGGTTGATAGAGAAAGGCCTCTCATTCTGGTTCTCTATGTGGAGTCAGACGATCTCTTTCTGATATGTGTTGATCCTCTCATTCATCGGTGTAAAAGGGAGCTAGCTTCCGAGTTTGAGATGAAAGACCTAGGACTGATGCACTACTTCCTAGGATTGGAGGTCTGGCAAAGGCCAGGCGAGATTTCCCTTTCTCAAGGAAAATATGTCGTGAAGTTGCTGGAGAGATTTGGTATGGTGGACTGTAAGTCTGTGTCGACACCGATGGAACTCAACTTTAAGAAGTTGAACGGAAACGTTGTTGGGCCCGTGCTAGCAAATCCTATCGAGTATCGACAACTCGTAGGGGCCCTGATGTTCTTAGTGAACTCCTGTCTGGACGTATGTTTTGCAGTGAACACTTCGAGTCAACATATGGTTGATCCTCATCACATTCATTGGATTGGTGCCAAGAATCTGTTGAGATATCTTTGGGGCACAATCAACCATGGGTTGAGATACACTGCTGAGAGTTTGAGACTCCATGGATATACTGATGCTGATTGGGCTAGTAGTGTGGTGGATTGCAAAAGCACATCTAGATGTTGCTTCACCTTGGGTTTTGCTTCGATATCTTGGATGAGTAGGAAGCAGAAGTCGGTGGCTTTGAGCACCGCTGAGGCTGAATACATTGCAGCGAGTATGGCCTGTTGTGAAGTTGTTTGGTTGCGAAAGCTCTTCAGTGAGATGCTCAGACATGTGCTAGATACCACCTTTATCCTTTGTGATAACCAAAGTGGGATTTGTCTTTCTGAGAATCTCGTGTTCCACGATTGACCCAAGCATACTGATATTAGGTACCACTTTGTCCGGGACATGGTACAGCGAGGCGTCGTAAGGCTCGATCATATAGGAACTAATGAGCAAGTCGCAAATAATCTCACGAAGCCCCTCGGGAAGGTCATGTTCCTAACCTTTCGTGAGAAGCTTGGAATCGTGGAAAGACCCTATTCTGAGGGTCCTGATTGAGTTGGACTATGAGCTCTGGGAGCTCCAGGGGGCTTGGGGATAGCTTCTTGGAGCTATAAGCATATACGGGGCTAGGCTTGTCAAACCTTGTTGTGCTTCTACCCCACCGTTATGATATTGAGTTGGTTCGCCTCTCTCTGATCTGTGCCCCGCACGCATCCTACCCATGGAGTTTCAGACTGATGGGAAGTACCTCTCATTTGGCCAATGAGGTGGGAAATGTGGATAGAGACCAATAGCAAGATCGATGGATGCATCAGAGATTGTCGTACTCTCTATGTTTAGGATGGCACGTGTCCAACACCTTGATCTGGGATCAAGTATGATGAGGTTCTTACCTCTAAACTGACTTCGGGTCAGTAAAATAACTTTGAGTTATCAGGAGACTCTTTTGAGTCCAAGAGAGGTTTTTACCTCTAAGCTGACTTCGGGTCAGTTGTGTGTGATGTCTTTATGACTCACCTTTCTGAAATAAAGAGCCAGCAAAGCAATTTACGGCGGGATGATGCACGATGTTTGGTTTGGTGCATGATGGATGGCACTTGTGGACAAATGGAGTTCTCCCTAGTTGGGAGGGAGTGTTAATTTTGGGCAACTAGATCCAAACTCCATGTTGCACTGCTCATATGACGATGGTCATATTTTTGTTGGATTTCTCTTTCGGAGAGGTACAAGATTGATGTAAAGATCATCTTGATCAGATGAGCAGAACATTTATTTTGAATTTATTTTCCACATGTGCAAGGTCAGCCAGATTTGTAATGTAGGCTCACATGCCCAATAGATGTGTCACACACCCTCATTGAGGGATATAAATTGGAGAGACTTGGAGGTCATTCTCTCATCATCTCATCACACATTCTCTCATTGTGATCTGATTGGTTCGATAGCCTTTGGAGGCCTTTTTCCCCTCACATGTGTGGAGCGAAGCTACTGATTTCTGCAGATCTGTCTAGGGCTTTTTGCTGCAGCATTGACCAGCGTTGACCGTGGTCAACCCTTGGTCATTTGACCTCAAAACTCTGCAGAAAATCCGATTTTAGGAGGTCGTACAGATGGGCACTGAAATCGAGGAATTCCGGGTTATTTGACCGAAGCCCTAATTTGTTGCGTTGACTTTTCTGTTGCTACCTGCGTTGACTTTTCTACGTTGTTCTTGGGTTGACATGCGTTGACTTGTGATGACTTGTCTTTGAGGGCTGTGGGTGTGACACATGAAGTGCTGGATGACCGAGAAAGACTTTGCTGGTTGAAGCATCCTGTTGACCACCGCAACGCCACAATATCTCATATCTTTGCTAGACAAAAGGAATTGTAAATCTGATCTATATTTGGCTTGTCTTCTATTGATCTATTATTGTGTTCTATCAGCATTTTACTTTCATGTTTAAGTGATTGCTATTTTGTATCGGGCCTAAGAAAGGTTGAAGTAAAAGTGCATCAAGCATAGAACACCATGGTTATCTAAATTTAACATGATTGTTATGGAGTCAACTCCGGATGAAGGGCTCATCATGAGGACTGCCCTGAATGCAGTCACCGATGAATGGGAAACATTTTTCCAAAGCATCTTTGGCAAAGCAGTGCTACCATCATGGGTGGATATGTGTGCAATCCTCCGTCAGGAGGAAATCAGGAGAACAACCAAGAAGCAAAGCAACAATGGTGGACTCAAAGTAAAGAAAGAGGAGGAGGCAGATGCAGCCCTTGCATCTAAGGGACGGAGGCAGCAAGGGAAGAAGAAGGACCTTTCAAAGGTTCAGTGCTTTAAATGTGGCAAACTTGGACACTTCGCCAACTCTTGTCCTAAGAGGAAGGACAAGGAACCTTCTAATTCCAAGGCAGCAGCAGTGAAAGGGGACAATGGCAGTGTCGATGGCGTAGCCATAAGTGCTCATGAACCAAGGAAGTGGGGTGATATTGATCTGTCGAGAAGCTACAGATGGAAGGCAGGATCCTTGAGGTGCCCAGACTTTTGGATCCAATACGTGCTACAGGAGCCTTATGACAGTAGCGGGATGACTAGAGCAGTGGGTGCAGAAGATCATGGAGAAGCAGAGGCAAGCTGGGACACTAAAATCTGGAGCAGCGCAAAGAAGAGGTAGCAGCAGCGTGGAAGCAGCGATGCAAAGGCTGATTGGATTTCAGCAGCGCAGAGGCAGTGCTTACACAGTACAGTGTAGCAGATAGCGCAGTGCTTCAAAGAGGCAACGCAGAGCAGTAGTAGAGGCTGCTTGAGTGATGAGATGCAGCCCAACTGACTTGTCTGTCAGTGATTGGGTGATGGTGCTTCATGTTGAGATTTTGTGTAGTTGGTGTAGCATCGAGTGTGCTCTAGCCCTGAAACTGTGGAGGGGCTAAGACACACTTGTACTCCAAAACCCAAAAAGTGTTTTGTGAAATTTCAGCTGGTGTTCAAGTTATTAAAATAATTAACTATTTTAATGGATTTCCTAAGTCTAAACTTAGGAAATTTTAATAATTAAAGTGAATTAATTAACACGTGCTGAAATGTTCTAAAAGACACAGATCAAGCAGTCTTTCAATCTCAGCCATTGATGAGTGTTTTAATCTCGGTTATTGATGAGATCATCGAAAAAGTATAAGAGAAAGACTTGAGAGTCAGTTGGAGGCACACACAGTTGCAGAACTGAGAGACAGATCTAGAATTCTAGGGCAGGGTTTGCTAAGAATTTCCGAAGGAGTTTTCTGCAGTGAGGGGTAGTATTGGCTGCGGGGATGATCTAATCTCAGAGCCAAGAGTCAGCAAGAGGCAGAGGAACAGCAAACAAGGACAGCGCAAAGGAGCAGAGAGCAGTAGCAGCCGCTACGCAGCAGTTACGCAAGTGCTACGCAGGCCAAGGAAAGGGCAGCGCTGCAACTCCAGAGGGTTTCAGAATTACGCAGAGGATCTCCAAGGCCAACGTAAGGCCTACGTCACCCTCTCTGGGGTTACGCAGTCCCGCTCTGGGCAGCGTAGTGGCATGTAGAGCCTAGCAGGGTTGATGCTGGGGTTTCAGGGGCACCGCTGGGGTTTCTAGGGCCAGATCCGGGCTGAGTCTTGTAAATCTCGTTTGAGGGTGTGGATCAATGAGATATTTGGTCTTGGGACAACAGTTTAGCTACAAATTTCTTTTATTCTCTGTTCGGTTTTCCAGATCTGGAACCCAAATTTGCTGTACTCATATTCTACTTAATAAAATAAACCCTCATATCTATTGCACCGATTTTTCCGCTTTGCATTTTTCCGGGGACTTATGTCCAAAAATTAATGTGTCACTTTGTTTGAATGAGCGTAATATTCAGTAAATGATCTGCATGTGTAGACTGTTAGTTGTGTTAAATTCGGTATTTTCTGAATCTAATTTCTGAAGATAACTTATATAATTCAATCATGTAGGAGAAGTAAACCATGATACTGTAGTAGAATTTTCACACTTCAGTTGCCTACTTCTCAGCAACTAAGTTGCAGTGCAGCAATTAGTAGTGGCAGTGCTATGGGCAACGTGATGCAGCAATTTGAGAGAGAGCTGCAATACGGTTTTAGCAATGTCGGTGGCAGTGACATGGGCAGCAGTACAAAAAGCAACAGAGCAGTGGATGGAGGGCAGCAGGCCAAGCATCATCACTGCAGAGACCGATGTCGAGATCAGGTGATGCTTCAGTGTGGAAGTATTGCTAGAGCACACTCCTAGCTAAGAGGGAGTGTTGAGATTTTGGGCTAGCATCGAGTGTGCTCTAGCTCTGAAACTTTGTGGAGGGGCTAAGACGCATGAGATCTCCAAGACCCAGAAAGCGTTTAGAGAAATTTCATTCGGTGTAATAGTTATTCAAATAATTAAATTTTTTAATGGGGACCCTAAGTCTAACTTAGGGAAATTGAAAAATTAAAGTGAATTAAATTACACATGTAATAAAATATTCTAAGTGACATGGATCAAGCTTTCTTTTAATCTCAGTCGTTGATAAGAGATTAGATCACGGTCATTGGTTTCCCAACAAGAAAAGTATAAAGGAAGGGCTTGGGGTCAGTTGGAAAACACACACACATTGCAAAGCACTGATGCTAAGTCGAATTTTTGGGGCGGGGTTTGCTGAGGAATTCGAAGTGAGTTTGCAGTGCAGTGACAAGCAGAGATCGTCAAGGGATGATCTGATCCGAGACCGAGAATACAGCATCTGAGAGGCAACATCGTACCAGGGCAGTGCAGAGGGCAGCAGGAGGGACGCAGCCCAGCTAAGCTGACGCAGAGACCACGCAGAGGGTGACGCAGAGGTAGCGCAGAGCCTTCCGGAGTGACGCAAGGGTAGCCTGCGTTGCGCAGAGGTTGCGTTGGGCTAAAGGGTTGACACAGAAGCTGGAGAAGACTGCGTTGAGGGTTCTAGTGGGCCAGAAAGGGCTCATTATCTGTGAATCCCGATTGAGGATGTGATTCAGCATATTTTTTGTCTCTGAGTGAAAGGTACAACTGCCGTGTAATTTATCTATAGGGCAGACCGTTTTTGGTGCCCAGATTGTTGTATTCAGATTCTGCATAATAATAAAACCCTCTAGAGTTGTTGCACCGGTTTTACCACATTGGGTTTTCCTAGGGACATTTGTCCGAAAAAATTGTGTGTAATTTTGTCACAAGTGTGTGATGTTCAGTAAATGATCTATAGATGTGTAGGTTGCAGTTTGTATTTGCTTTAATATTTTTTTGAATGCTTCAATTAAATAACTTGTTAAATTAATCAAACAAGTAGGCGAAGTAGATCAAGGCATTGCAGTAGGGTTTCTACTTTGAAACTTTAACAAGTCTCACCCGAGGCAATATAGGGGGATGCTAGAACTAGGTTTCTGCATCCAGAGGGATAATGGACTGTGGCTTTAGGGCTTTTGTTCCTTGACAGAGCTTCGCAGAACAGATCTATTAATTATAAATACGTTGTTCAACACATCTGTTGAACTTACCAGCAACTAAGCGATCTTACTTATTCATGCATAAGGCAATGTAAATAACCATAAACAGATCTATGCTATTCAATTACAGAACAAAACCCTTATTCATCATAGAAACTCAAAAACAACAAGTAAAGCAAACACATCAGTAGAACTCAGATCTATCCCAACAGTTCTTTCATTAATAACCAGATCCTTCTCATACATTCACGTTCCACCCTGCGCACACAACTATAGACTTCCTAAGGTCTCCGCGCACTCAACTGCAGGAGCGTTTCCTCTAACTCAAACATAGACTCTGACTCAAAATAGTCTTACATCCAAACGCATTTCATCAAATCTATCATTAAATCTTGTCTATGACTTCTATCTAGACTCCTTATATAGATTTTGCATTTACAATACCATGGTCCGCAAACCATGGGCAGAGTTCAACGTTCACAAAATAATTCCATCCCATTACAAAATAAGGGCCTTTTACCCACCCCAAAGCCCCTAAAACTCAAAATGGACTTCGTGTTGCGCGGTCCACTCCTCGATCTACGGAGCCTTCCCTCTTCTTTCTTCGGGGGGATCCCATGTCCAACAAGAAATAACATAAATGAAAGCACAAGCAAAAGAAACTATACTAATAGTGAGTCAATCATTATACTCCAATGGCACAACAACTCAAGAATGAACCCCAAAGTCTTTTATTGCAATTGAAAACAAGTGTATATAAGAGCAGAGCTTCCCCAAGCACAATAGCTCGTAACAATGATACAAAATGAAAGCACAAAGCTCTATTATATAGAGAAATGGGAGCAAATCCCACTGTAGCAACCAAGTGATAAATGGAAGAAGATCCCAAGAAGGAAATCGAATTCCAAGTGTGGATGAGAGATGTCAAGTGTAGAGCCTTCACCAAATCGAGTTCCATAGGTGGCATCAAGAACTCCTCAAGCAAAATTGAAATCTCCAAGTGTGAAGATGAGCAAACCCAAGTGTGAAAGAGAGGGATTCAACTCCCAACAATCAAGCTATCAAGTGTGTTGATGTCTGGTAGCATCGGATGTTGTCTAAGTCTCAAATTTGTAGGAAGGCTAAGACACATGTATTCCAAAGAACCCAGAAATCATTTTGGGAAATTCCACCATTATGGAGTTTTATTAAAATAATTAATTATTTTTAATGGGAGCCTAAGTTTAAACTTAGGGAATTAAAATAATTAAAGCATGTTAATAAAACTAGGTGTGAATCTTCTAGAAAAAGGCGGAGATCAAGTCAAGTTATTCTTAGCCGTTGATTAGTGATTTAATGTTGGTCGTTGAAGTCTCAACGAGAAGATTATAAGGACTTGATGGGCATTTGAAAAAACACACCGAGAGAGTCTAGAGATCGAATTTCTCAAGTGAGCAGTGCAGAGCATCCAGAGGATCGATTGAGTTGATTCTTACAGAGAGGAGCAGAGATAATTTTCCGATTAGAGTTTTCTTGATCCGAAGCGTGAAAGGCAGAGTGGGCAGAGAGTAGTCTGGAGAGGCAGCACAGTGGCAGCGCAGAGCTTTAGAGGGAGTCTGTATTTCTGCTGGGAAACAGTCAAGATCCAGTGTCGAAGCTGGGGAGTGAGACCGGGAGGCCAGAGGGTTGAAGTTTCTAGCTAGCAAAGAGATCAGAGGAGATGCAACGCAGTCCCAGCTGCAGTGACGCAGTAACTGCATAGGAGTGACGCAGTACTGCGCAGAGGCTCATCTCTAGCACAGATCAGTGTCAGATCTTCATGTCATATGCTAATCAATAGGGTTGCTGGTTGGTTGGCTGTCCAAGGAGGAGAAACTTTTCTCCTATGGGTTACCCACTTTTTGGTCGGTAATAGGCATGTAGGGAAATTCTTAATGTGCAAATGCTATATTTAATTTCTCTACTCATAAGAATAATAATTAGGGTTTGAAAAGTCGATGCCCCCCTTACTCTGTCAAGGCCCTCCCTTGGAATTTTACCCTAAACACTTGATTAAACCCTAGTAGGATAAACACTAATCGTTAGTGTGTTTATCATCCATATATCTTTCTAAATTTCATCTTCTTCTTTTTCTCTCCTAGACGTCTAGGACAGCTACTAGGTTTCTAGGGATGATTTATGCATTAAAGTGAATTTTGTGTGGATGAAAATGGCTCATAAATTAGGATTTGCATCTATAAATTGTTTAAAGGAAAAATCTAGCATAGTGCATGGTCATACGCTCCTAATTAGGTTTGTTGTCACCTTCCTTTTGTTGTTTATGCACATCTAACAACCCTAGAAATACATTTCCTAGACTAATCCTAGCTTCTATTGGAAGATCTTTAACCCTTTGTTGTTGAATATCATTTTAAGATATTCTCTTAGGCTGCTATATGACATATCATCCAAACCCTAACTTATACCAGCCTCACTCTTGGTCTTGGCATAGAGTACTTGAACCTTGTATTGAAAATCTAGGTCATCTTAGGCCTTGTCAGTACTATATCCAACATTATAAACCCTTATTCCTCACCTTAAGCCATAATATTGGAACACCCTTTAGGTGATTTAGGGAAGCCTCCCTTGTGGTTCAGTTCCACTAGAGAGCAGGAGGAAGCTTGCTGAGGTG
This sequence comes from Pinus albicaulis, assembly GCA_034641835.2. NCBI lineage: Eukaryota > Viridiplantae > Streptophyta > Pinopsida > Pinales > Pinaceae > Pinus > Pinus albicaulis. Next base: position 205,555,307 of record CM076584.1, on the reverse strand, counting down.
ACAGTGGCAACCCTTCCTCTTGCTGCCATAAGGCCTAGCCACACCCAGTGAGGCTTTGCACCGGGCCTGCTAGATTTTTCAGCAACAAGCCCTTGGATATATCATCCATTCATGGAAGACACACATGACAGACAGAAAAATACATTAAGTGACTTCCAAAGTTTCCAAGAAACAATGTCGTTTTAGTTGAGGAGCACATTGAGAAATTCTAGAATGCTATCGAAGAACATGAAATAGAGGATGACCATGAAAATGTCGTCATGAAGCTCTTTGCCCTATCTTTAGAGGAAGATGCTAGAATGTGGCTTCAAAATCTTAAAGATAATAACATTGCAACGTGGGAGGCTTTTAGAGATGCTTTCATGGAATACTGGAAATTGGAAAAGGATGTTACATTGCTTATAAATGAAATAAAATGAAGGAAAATGAAACCATTAGTTAGTTTAATTTGAGATTCCAGAAACTTCTGGATAAAATTCTCTAGGATATAAAACCATTGAACAAATCTATTCTTCTATATTATATCAATGCTTTTGAGAGGCATTTTGTTTCTTATTTAAGAGATAAGTCTCCCAGTACCTTCAGGCAGGGTAGTCAGAGACATAATTGGACACTTGAACAGAATTTCACTGCCTCAGGTAAAGTGGATATTTTGGTTCCTCCAAAGCATCAACATCAAAATCTGAAACTATGCCAATAACAATGAAGTTGGTTGATCCGGCTCTGAATCTTATGACAAATTTAACATAAACATTTAAGTAGCTTACTACATCTCTTAACCAATGACAAATAGTAACAAATAATAGGTTATTCACTTAGAAGTTTTCAAAACCAATATCAGATAAGGAATACTGGGTGGGAGAGAAATAAACAGCCACAAGATCAAAGGCTTATAGTGCCATTAAATCAACCTAATATGGTAAATGAAGAGCATTTTCCTTGATGTAGGAAGTGTCAGGGCTTGCATGATGAAAGCTCATGTCTAGCTGCTGAGATTCACGGGACAACTGGGAATGATGGATTGGATAATTTAGACAAACTAAATTATGTGAATGACAATGATTATATTTGCAACGTGCAAGGAAAGTCATTTCCCGTGATGAATCACCAGATGAAACAAATAAAGGGAAAAAGGTATCGAGGTTGATAAACTTACAAGATTGCATAGTCCAATGCCTTCTTAAAAAGAGATCTAAAAAATAGTAAGAGAAATAACTCTGAACACCTATCAAAGAAGAAATCCTAATAGTATAGAAATTGCAGATTGGGAAGCAAGCTTTTCAAAAAGTGTAGAGTGATAGTCATCCTGTTCAGTAAGAAAGGGTACTATGGGTTCACCGTCAGGAGACCTATAAGTCCTGACTTTGAATCAAACATTAACTTGGTGAATGAGCTATATAAGATAAAGGTTATGGTTCCTACAATTAAGTTAGCCAAACTTCCTTCTTAGAGAGGATAATTGAAGAAACTTTTGAATGAGGATGATTCAGTGGAAGATTGTTCTGTAGTCTTCTAGGAAATGAATCAGGGTGGAAAATATGGCAGTCATACTCCTTTTATATCACTTTGGACATAGATGATCTTCTTCTATATAACTGTTATGACCGTAAAAGTAATGAACCAATTGGGATTAAAGATCAACCATCCATATATAAATGTTGTTAAACAATTATTTTACACCAGCAATAATAAACAGAGTTTTATATTGCATGCTTATGGTGGACTATGCCATCATAACGATTTCACTCCTTTCTAATATTATTATAAATCCTAAGGATGCCTCAACTCTATTTTACCATTCATATGCAATGAAACTCAAACGAAGCTAATAAAACAATTAAGTTTCAAGGAAACTGCATGAGATCATTTACACCAAAATAGAAATACTTACATATTGAGAATGTGGGGAATGATGTTGCATGAAAGCGCTCCTAATTCCTTGTTGCAATCAATTCTCTTTGGCCCTTTAGTTGTACTATCATCACCTTGTTTTTTCTCTCGAGCACTTGTTTCAACTGTCAGTAAGAAGGCAAAATGCCATTGTGAGAAAAGAATGGACGAGTGCAATGCCAAGCATGCAGATCTGTTATTGTAAATTCCCATCTGCTAAATGATATTTCTCATTTGAATTACATCAACAGCACGATCAAATAAATGGAAAAACATTGAAACTTGGAAACAAAACTTTGTCCATTCAAAGTAGTATCGACATTAGAATCCACCAAGGCTACAAGAAAATATTTTGTCAAAGGCAATAATACAGTGCTAAATAAGAGTTATTAAAATTGTAAATGATTTTCTAAGGAATTGATGCATCCATATTCAAAAAAGACGGGTCTATCCTACTTCGTAAATAACATAATTGGTGGCATAGATAAATATAGAAAAAATATTTAAACTTCAAAAATAATCCTACAAAATCTCCTTAATGCATGCGTACCATCATATCATAGATAGTCTATATAGGTTCATCAGGTTGAAAGGTTAGCCACTTGAGAACTTCAGGGATATATTTGCTCTTGTACCGGGCAACTTCCAACAAAAGCATGCGGAATTGTTGGCCAAGTTCCCGGGGTCCAGAATACTGCAACTTGTTTCACCACCATAAACCCTTCCAAATTTTCAATCTGGGAGCATTAGCTTATGACATGGCTTTCAACTCATAGACCATTGTTGGAATTAATGGTCACTATTTTTTTAGTATTTTTCTATATCATTGTAAAAGAAAACAATCTATCTACTTCGAAGGAATAAGTATTGTTACGATAATCTTTAAATTCAACACAGCTATTCACGTAATCTACTTGCCAAAATAAATAAATCATATCTGCAACCTGTCACAACTACTGAAATGGCTGCTGAAATATGAAGAACAAACCAAAAAATCCTATGTGAGGAAGAGGAGGTGGCTGAACCCATGTCAATGTGAACACAGAGAACGAATTGTGAAAGAGCATATACCTGTGCACACCTGTGAGCGAGATTGGTCGATTTTTTGGTTTAGCGTAGAGGTCAAGTGCACCATTGAAGTGCGTATAAAACCAAATTGAATACCTGTAGCGCCATGTGATGTAGATGTGACAGAGGCAGAGCCCGCGTATGAACCTGTGATTTGAGGAAGTGAGCATACATCTGAAAGCAATGGTTGATCTGACAAAGCACATAGTGCATTGTATGGTGTATCTGCGTTCTGGACAGAGGAATATGTGTATACCTGCTGATGAGCGATTTACAGCATTATAGAGGTCGAAGTGCGCATGTGTGCAATGATAGTTCAAGCTGGCAGTTTGAATTTGTATACCTGAGCGTATAGATGCCGAGGGTGTGGAGTAAGGGACAAATGTGAACTTGACTGAATTGAATGTAGCGCGTGTGTGAGAGTGCGTATGGTCAGTGCAGAGGTAGTATAAGATCTGAGCAACAAGTGCGATGGACACAGTGTGTGTTCAGATCGATGGTGAACGTGACGAGATGCCAGGAGGGCTCTATAGATGCTGGAGTCCAAATTTGGTTGTAGTTGCTGTATATTTGTATGACTAACGGTATTTTTGCAGGGTCGATGGCAACCAGTATTGACTCTTGACTATACATTGGTGGACCAAATGTACCAAAGAGCTGGTCTGTGAAACGGAGCCACAGAGGACAGAGTTGCCTGAAGAATTTTATGCTAATATTGCCATGGTTGCCGGGGTTAATGTTGTTGGAGCTGTTGCAAGAATTACTGTAGCTGCCACAATGAGTTTCATGCTGTTATATGCTAGTATTATTGCTGCTGGCACTAGTTATTGTATGAGCGTCGTATATGTGGAGCAGTACTAGTGTGTCTTGTGACGGAGTGTATAGCATGCTGCTGTTGATTGTTTATGGGCTGAGAGTGATAGTGCTAGTTTGATGTATGTTCGAGTTAGTAAGTGAGCTATATGACAGAGTATGTGGGGTCAGCTTATGTTTGAAGACAGAGTTTAGTATGGCTGAGTAATATTTTGTCTGTAATATCCCCGATTTCCTAAGTTACATAGGAAAAATTCCAATTTTGATCAATTTTGACACGGTAAAAATTGAAATTTTGGTGGTTGTGGGGGCCACTCACCAAGGAATACGCACCGCTTGGAGGCAACTCGCACTTGTGGAGAGAGAAAAGGAGGGAGGCCGAATTAGTGGAATAAGGTGCCCACAAGGAAGGAATCAGAAACAGCGAGTATAAATAGGAGGTGAAGGGCAACATTTGGGACGTTTTGTCAAATTGAAAACTAAACCTTTGTTCGCTTGAGCTGTTGAGCCAAGTCAACAACGTGTTGTTTAAAACCAGAGAGTTTACACCCGGAAATTCAACTCTTCCTTTGGTGAACCTATAGTGTCACTGTACCAGAGATTCCATATTTCACTTTGGAGTTGTTCCGAAGAGTTTTGCAGCTGCACCATCATCTCTTTTGCGTGTAGCTGGGCGCAGAACAGAAATTCTTACCAGTGGGAGGAGGTCTGTGTTTTATTGCTAGCTTCCGGAAATTGCAGGGAGTGGGGAGCCTTGAATTTGCTGAAGAATTCCTGTAGTTTGTGGAGCAAATTTTTAGGGGAGATTGCAGTGTTGAATCTCTCATTTCTGGAGCTACGCAGAGGCTCACTGGCAGGGCCTGCACAAGTCTTGGAGGAGCTGGGCTTGAGGGATGAGCAAGGCAAGAGAGTTGAAGTTGCTAAGTGAAGTTTCATGGGAGGACTTTGGAGAAAATTTTGAGGAAATTCCAGGGAGGTTTGGCTCCTGTTGAGGAGCTATTTTCCAGGAGGAGTGTATTGTCAGTCCAAGAGGGAATTCACAATTCCTGTGGATTTTTCATCTGTTGGGTTAGAGACGAATTCCTTTCTAGGTCCGGTGGAGATAATTTAGGAGAGGTGCCAATTGCAATTTCAGAGGATTCTGAGCACAGGGGAAGCAAAAATCACCATTTCCTTCCTACAGAAGTGACAGATTTTTGGGTTAGCAAAGAGCTTTGTGAGCAAATTCTCTAGAGCTTGGACAGCAGATTTACAACCTGGGTTTGGCCTTGTTTATTGTAGCAAGCCCCGGTTCTTCTTTCCTCAGATAGATTGTACTCATTGTGCTCAAAATTTAATAAAAGAATCAGATTTTGGTGCTGGTAATTGTGTATTTGATATTTTGTGTGAGCTTGCTATTTTGATGATTGTTCTTATTACAAGTTTCTGCTATTCATTGTAAATTCCCAGTTAGGAATATTACAGATTTTGTGTATTGTTCAGCAGAGAATTATATTGAAGAGAGTGTTGAGTATGCTTGTTGGGGTAATGAGATGTGCTAGGGTTTGGTTGTTGATCAGTGAGCATATGTTGTTGAGTTGATCGTATGAGCAGACTTGATTGTGTGTTGCAGAGAAAGTTGTATTGCAGTGTTTTATGTATGTAACCATTCTATGTCCCTTGAATGTAGTATACTGTAGCTATTATTATCGTTATATACTGATGCTAAGGTCTGAAAGGTACTAATGTTGTTAGGGTTGATGATCATCCAGTGAATAATGGAGTTTTTAAATCGCCTCTTAAATCAGCACAGTGGTACATCAGTGGACTGCAATACAGACCAAAGAAAAAAGAAGAACCACATACCCTTCTCGAGAGGAGTCCATGCTATTCTTCAGCTGGAGCAACCAAGGGATATGTCGTAAGAACAGGAAATCAGAAACAAACTCTTTGCACTTGGGTCAGATTTGAAGATCATGAGGGTGACAGTGAAAGGCCTTCTCAAATTGGAGGAATTAGACTCACATCTTTCCAAGGTGAGCCAATCAGACTGGAGGAGTTTAAATTGGGCCCTAAACCATCAAATTTTGCCTTGATACAGCACAAGTTCTTGGAGCACCGTTGTGAAGGGATAAGACTTATATTTGCCTCCTATCTCAGTGTCATCATAAGGCTAACTTCACCTATACCTCCTTACAATGATGATATTATGAGGAAATTTTTTCAGTAGAAAGCCTCCAGGACTTGGATAACATCATGGGTCTTACCTTTGCAAAGGAGCTGAAGATTTTAGAAGTCACGGCCGGAGTCAAATCATGACATCATGCTTGATCTAGGGTGCAATGATTTGATGTTGGATTTTGTAGCATCGGAAAGTGATCTAAGTCTCAAATTTGGCAAGGAGGCTTAGACACCAATATTCCAAAGAACCCAAAAACCGTTCGTGAAAATTTCACTCGGTTCATGTTTTATGAAAATAATTAATGATTTTAATGGAGACTCTAAGTCTAAACTGAGGCAAATTAAATATTTAATGGGTATTAATAAAACAAAATGTAAAATGTGAATCTTCTAAAGAACGAAGATCAAGTCAAGTTTTAATCTTAGCCATTGATTAAACTTCTAATCTGGGCCGTTGATTCTTCAATGGGAAGATTATAAAAGAAGGCTTGAGGGTCATTTGGAAAGTAAGTCGGGCAAACACTCAGTAACCCGAAGGAAGTCGATTCTGAAGGAATAGAATTCGATTTCAGAGGGAGAGTTGCAGGGCAGAGGAAGCAGAGGGTATCAACAGTGTCACGGATCGAGGGAAGGAGGACGCAGAAGGCCGAAGAGGGTAGCACAGAGCAACAGCGCAGAGAGCTCACGCAGGGTGATGCAGTCTCATGCAGGCTCTACACAGAGAGGCACGCAGACTGGGGCAGTGAGTCCTCAGAGCGTTAGAAATTCTCTAGAGTGTTGACGAGAATTTATCTCAGGTGTTTTCTCAGTTAGACTGCCAGTCTTTTCTTGTAAAGAATTCATTGCCGAAGAATAATATATAAACCGTCATCTGCTGCACCAGTTTTCCCACATTGGCTTTTTCCAAGGACAATTGTCCAAAAATAATTGTCTATGTGATTGATTCTTATGCTTGTATTTTTTACTGTTCTGTTCTCTGCATATACTTGAGTGATTACTGCAATAGTGTTTATTTCAAATTTTACTCGAAGAATTCTGTAAATAAATTATTGGAAAAATAAGTAGGAGAAATAAATCTATCACTGTAGTAGTATTTCAGGATTGAAATTTTCACATGGTATCAGAGTTGAGTTGAGTAACAGGGTTGGAGACTCTGCGTTGAAGCGAAGTCCAGAAACTACTACAGCAGCTACACGAAAGGGTTCACGTAGTTCTCTAGAGAAAATGGAAAATCATGGAAGAACACAGGGATCACAATATCTTTGTATTGGCATCCAGACTGGAAGAAGAATTTGCTTGCGTATCAAGCTCTGCTTCTCCTGAAGTTTGGTATATTGATAGTGGAGCTTCTGCACATATGACGGGAGTACAAGAATGCCTTCTCAAGCTACCAGGAAGAGCAGATGAATTTCCAGATCACCATGGGAAATAAGGCAAAGTGTACCCCTGTTGGGAGAGCTACCATAGTATGTCAAAGTGAAGCTGGAAATAAGCTCGAGCTACCAATGTGCTGCATGTGCCTGGTTTGGGGATGAACTTACTCTCAGTGTCTCAGCTACAAAATAAGGGTTATGACATCTACTTCATTGGAAAAAGAGTATATGTCAAACACCCGAGTTGAAAGAAGAAGGCACAAATCGGAGTCAGGAGCAATAAACTGTATAAGTTACAGCTCGAATCTCCAATGACATTGATAGGCAACAGTCCAGAGAATAATTTGAATGAGCTATGGCACTGGAGAATGCGTCACTTACATCATGGGGTTTTGAGAATTCTCAAGAAGACGATCACAGGAGTTCCAAATTTGAGCACCAAACGAGATGACATTTGCAGAGGGTGCATACTAGGGAAGTATGCTAAGGCAGCCTATCCCAGAAGCAGTAATAGACCTAAGAGTGTGTTAGGATTGATACACTCAGACATCTGCGGACCAATGTCCACTAGAGCTCTTAGCGGTGCCGAGTATTTCATCAAATTCATTGATGACCTTTCCAGGAAAACTTTGATCTAGTTTCTGAAGACCAAAGACGAAGTCTTTGACCAATTCAAGGAGTTTAAAGCTCTGGTTGAGAATTTGACAAGAAAGCTGATAAAGGTTCTGCGATCAGATAATGGTGGAGAATACATTGATAAAGACTTCACAGAATTTTACGCGAGGGAAGGCATCAGAAGAGAGTGGACTGCTCCATAAAATCCGGAGCAGGATGGAGTGGAGAAAGGAAGAATAAAACTATTGTGGAGGCTGCAAGAGCAATGTTGTATGATCAAGACATGCCCAAATTTCTGTGGGCTAAAGCTTGTAACACAGCTGTATCTGTCCAGAACAGGGTTCCTCATAATGCATTGGGTAAGATCACTCCAGAAAGTGTCTTTATTGGTAGGAAGCTAGAGGTAAGCCATTTCAGGATCTTTAGTAGTGTGGCATACTGCCATGCACCCGAAGAAAAGAGGAAGAAATTGGATAAGACTACTGAAAAGGGGTATTTGGTGGGATACAGTGAAAATGCTAAGACTTATAGAATCTACATTCCTGGTAGCATGAAAGTTGTAGTGCGGCGGATGTAAAGTTCATGGAGGAAAGAGCTTTCAAAAAATCCCGAGAGATGCCTTTAGCAACGCAGTCTGGAGATGACCCACTGGTCCAACCACTACGACCAACTAAGGTTAGCCCGAGTGCTTCTCCAAGGCAGAAAGATCCAAGAGATTCATCTCCAAAAGATTTGCAGGAGGGGGAGCAGGTAGAGCCACCCACTACCAGTGGTAGGACGAACAAGAAATTACGACAAATTCTGAAGGATGCAGAGGAGTTTGTCGGGGCCCTAGAAATGAGAAGAGGCAGCGTAAGCAACCAGACAGGTACCAAGCCTTGGTAGCCGAGGTTGGGGAGCCCTCTAGTTTTCAGGAGGCAGCTCAACATCAAATATGGGTCGATGCAATGTTGGAAGAGTACACTTCCATCATGACAAATGATGTCTGGGAGGTGATCTCTAGGCCTCAGAACAGATCAGTTGTGGGTTCGAGATGGATCTACAAGATCAAATATGTTGCAGATGGCAACGTAGAAAGATTCAAATTCAGGTTTTTGGCAAAGGGGTATGCTCAGAAGGAAGGGATACACTATGAAGAGACTTTCGCCCTAGTTGCCAGATATACTTTTATTAGATCTGTGATATCCCTTGTTGCGCAGATGGGATGGGAGATTCACCAGATGGACATCAAGAGTCAAGACTACATTCTTGAATGGGGTGATAGAAGAAGAAGAAGTATATATCGAACAATCAGAGGGCTTTGAGACGCATGAGCAAAAGACTCATGTGTGTAGGCTTTAAAAATCCTTGTATGGACTCAAGCAAGCCCCTAGAGCTTGGTATGGTCGAATTGATAGCTACTTGCAGAAGATGGGATTAGTCAAGAGTGACGCAGATCCCAATCTCTACTATCTGAGAGTAGGGGATGAGCCTCTAATACTGGTGATATACATAGATGATTTATTCATAACAAGATCATCTAAGTTCATCAAGGACTGCAAGGAGAATTTAGCTGGAAAATTCGACAGGAAGGATCTAGGGTTGATGCATTATTTTATGGGGTTGGAAGTTTGGCAGCAGAAGGGTGAGATCTTCCTTGGTCAAGGGAGATATGCTACAGAAATCTTGAAGAGGTTCAAGATGGAGAACTATAGACCCATGGCTACACCAATTATCACCAACTGGAAGAAGATTGATACTTCCGAAGATGATGAGGCTGATCCTACCTTGTATAGGCAGCTCATAGGATCCCTGATGTATCTGGTCAACACTAGGCCAAACATCTGTTATGTTGTCAACACCCTCAATCAGTTCATGGTGGAACCAAGGAGGGCACATCATGCAGCAGCCAAGCATGTTCTCAGATCTCTGCAAGAAACAGTCGATCTTGGATTGAGATACACCCGAGGCACTGACATCAGATTGGGTGGGTTCACTGACACAGATTGGGTTGGGAGCCCAGTCAATCGGAAAAGTACCAATAGGTACTGTTTCAATGTTGGATCAGGAATGACTTCCTAGTGTAGCAGGAAATAGAAGTCGGTGGCTCTGAGCTCAGCTGAGGCGGAATATATAGCTGCAAGCATTGCTTCGTGCGAAGCCATATGGCTTAGGAAGCTGCTTATGAATCTACTCAAGGAAAAAATGGAAGCGACCAACATTCTATGTGATAATCAGAGTTGCATCAAGCTCTTTGAAAATCTTGTGTTTCAAGATTGGTCAAATAACATTGACATCAGGTGTCATTTCATCAGAGACTGTGTCTAGCAGGGAGCTGTACAATTGCAGTACACTCCGACACAAGAACAGGTGGCAGACATGTAGAAATTTCTGAATCTTAATTCTTATGCAGAAATTATTTATGCTAATCCGGTTAAGCTTCTCCTATGTATACAAGTTATCAACTGAATAAATTCAAGTTAACATCAAAGCAAAACACATAACAGATCTCTACCAATTCAGATCTGGAATAAGCACATGCACACATAGACAAAGTGACACAGTTATTTCTAGACAAACTGTCCCCAGAAAAACCTAATGTGGGAAAACCAGTCTCTGGCTGCTGGAGGGCTCTATTATTAAGAATATATCTGAATACACAACTCTGGGTTCCAGATTTGGAAAACCCTACAGAGAAAACTCTAGATCTGCAACACCTGGCTAATCTAAGACCAACAATACTGACTGATCCACACCCTCAAACAGGATTTACAGAACTCAGCCAGATTTAGACCTAGAAACCCCAAATCTACCCCTGAAAGAAGCTGCGTCAACCTCTGAAGGCCTCCAAATGCTCAGCGCTGTCACTGGAAGGGACTGCGTTACCCTAGACTGGGTGACGCAGTCACTATGCTACCCCTAAGGGTCTCTGCGTAACCCCTGAAGGGTTTCCTGAAAATGACGCAGTCCTTACTGCTGCTACTGCCGTCTACTGCTGCTTCTACTGCTACTGTCTGTTGCTGCTACCGCCTGCTGCTGCTGCCGTCTGCTGCTGCTGTCTACTACTGCCTTCCTCTGCACTGTCTTTCCTGATCTCTTCTCTGCTTCTTGTGTATTCTAGACCCCGGGATTAGATCATCCCCTTGGTCTAAATTCTCCTCTCTACAACTGAAACACTTGAGAATTCTTAGCAACCCCGCCCTAGAATCTCAGCTTAGCTTCAGTGCTCTGCCCCCAAGCCTTTCCTTTATACTTTTCTCGTTGACAAATCAACGGCTAAGATTAAATCTTTAATCAATGGCTAAGATTAAAAGAAAGCTTGATCCATGTGATAAAAGACAATTTCATCACATGTTTAATTAAATTCACTTTAATTATTATAATTTCCTAAGTTTTAACTTGGGAAATACATTAAAATAATTAAGTAATTTAATATCTCCTAAACCAGATGAAATTTCCCAAATCCATTTCAGGGTCTTGTAGATCAGGTGAACTCTAGTTGTTATGTACATCTTATTAATCATTATTTAATGTAATTGTCCTAGGTTGTCTTAGGTTTATTTAAGTAAAAGGGCATGATCTTCGCCAAGGGACACCATAAGGTTGTATTTAAAGCCTTGGTCATTCCCCATTGTAAGCATCTTATCTTTTTATCAATAATAAATCTACTTATTCCAGTTTACTAGATTTTTTATACTCCATTGGTATCAGAGGGGTCGATCCTCCGCCTACAAACACAGATTTTTTTCCCATGTTCTATTCCATTCCATAGTACCATTGTACCCCCCACCATTCTTATTCCGCCTCGGGCTGTCACTGTCTGCTCTCACGGTCACGAATTCTCCAGCACTATCCATCCGCATACCCGATATCAGTGGTATCGAAGCCCGATATAAATATCCGCATACCCAATATACAGTGGTATCGAAGCCCAAACTTTCACGTCAAAGTCTGTGGTCGGTCGTGGAGAGGTGTGACTTTTCACGGGAAGCAGTGTGGTGTTTAATAGACGATGACAGGTTTTTATTAAGCGGACGAGTTTTTTAAAACAAGTGTGACGTCTAAACGGGACAGGGAATTTAAAAAAAAAAAAAAAGTGAACGATTTAATAATTATAATATATATATACTATATAATTTACAATAAATAATTATATATATATATAATAAAATTATTATTATTATTATCATTATTATTTCAAAAAAAAAAAAAAAAAAAGAGGAAACTGGCAGATAAATATACACCATCTCATACTCGCTCGATGACTTCATCAATGTCGATGGCTGATTTCCAAAAGAAATTGTTGGATCTTGAGAGTAAGATCAATAATAATTCCGATGACTTTAGCAAAAGATTAGTCGATCTCGAGGGTAAAGTTGCATGACATTCCAACGACATCAAAAAACTTCAAGATACGACAAATCGGATAGAAAGACAAATTTGGCTAAATCATAGCAAGGCCACGGAAAATCATAGCCAAGAAATGCAAAAGCTAACAGACATCTGCGACAAGATAAATCAGACACAAGGACCAATATTCCCGAATATGGAACATAATCAACCGAACAATTCAGCAGATTCAGGGAATTCAGAAGATCATCATGAAAAAACCGACTCCCCACACCATCACGAAGATAGTAATGCAAATTCTCAAAATAAGCAGCTTTGGAATGCATTCGCCAATCAATACCCCTTTCTCGCTCCACCGTTAGCATACCAGCAAAGAGCAAAAATCGAGTTACCCAAGTTCAACGATAATGAAAAAAATAGCGTTGCGTGGCTTAATAAAGCTGAAGAATATTTTGAGATTTACGACATTAATAGTTATGACAAAAAAATTAAGCACGCTTCCATGAAAATGGAAGGAGAAGCATATAATTGGTATATGTGGTGGAAAAAGACGACGCTTGCCATTAGTTGGAGAAAATTTAAGGATGCATTCTTTAAAAGATTCCAGGGTATCAAGGAAGAAGAGTTCTTCTCAACATTCATCAAATTGTGCCAAAAAGGAGATGTGGATGAGTACACTCGAGAATGGGAGACCTTAGCAACACGAGTGCCTGGATTGCCAGAATCTCGTTTAGTCTAGTCTTTCATTTCAAGACTTAAAACCCATATAAAAGTAGAGCTCGAACTTCACGACATTACGACGATAGAACTAGCAAGAGAGAAAGCAAAAGTTGCTGAAAAGAAATTCAACAAGTTATTTTGGTCAAAACTGGAAAGAGTATATTCGAGACGAAGATTTCCTCAATCTGAAAAAATAGATAAAACAAAATATGTCCCACCCCATCTTCATGAAGAAGAAAAATCTAACGTGGAAATACAAAGGATAAGAGAGGGCAAGTGCAAATGTTGTGGCGAAAAGTGGGACCCTAAGCATAGGTGTGCTAAAGGAAAAGAGACAAAGAATCTGTATAATTGTGAAGCAACTAATGACTCTAACAATGACGAATCAGATGTAGATACCCCAGAGTTCTCTCCCGAATTAGATGACGAAAGCATTTCGTAGGTGCCATTATCAGCTATGACAAGTATATCACAACCTCAGACACTAAAACTAAAAGGACATATTAAGAAGAACAATGCAATGGTTCACCTCGACACCGGCAACACCATTTTTTAGATTCAACCATGGCCAAAAGACTCAACATCTTTACGTTTCCCATGCCCAATATGAACGTAATGGTGGCCGATGGTAAGCAGATTGAGAAGGTAGGGAAATGCCATAAGGTCAAATTGCAGATTCAAAACTTTAATTTAGAATCTCCATTCTACACCATACCATTACGAGGAGTAAATATGGTCTTAGGAATCCAATGGCTACAAACCTTAGGTACTTATTCTGCCAACCATCAAAAGCAGTTTATAAGCTTTAAGTGGGAAAGGCAGAAGCACAAGCTATATGGATTCCAAGCACCATAAAATCAAATAGTGTCGTCATCCCAGATGATGAAAATGATTCGAAAAGGAGCACCAGCCTATATCGTACAATGTCACCAGTTAGAACTATTATCTGCAAAAATGATCAATGAAGGGTCACCAGAAGTACAAGGGCTAATTCAGAAACACGAAAAAGTAGTCCAAGACCTGCCCATGAAAATGCCTCCTAATAGGGAAATTGAACATACAGTAGAAATCAAAGCAAGATTAGACCCTGTCAACCTCAAGCCATGTCGATATCCGCCTCACCAAAAGACTGAACTTGAGAAGATAATCCAAGATCTTTTAAAATGTGCGGTCATCTCAAAAAGCAAGAGCCCGCCTCTCGGGAAACCAAAGCATTTCGTCACCAACATCCATCGTTACATATGCTTTGAGGACAAAGCATATTTTGAAAGAGAGGCAATGTTATGTACATCTTATTAATTATTATTTGATGTAATTATCCTAAGTTGTCTTAGGTTTATTTAAGTAAAAAGGGCATGATCAAAGATCATGCCCCTTCGCCAAGGGACACCATAAGGCTGTATTTAAAGCCTTGGTCATTCCCCATTGTAAGCATCTTATCTTTTTATCAATAATTACCAGAGTTTTTATCTCCACTAGTCCTTCCTCAAAATTTGGGACCTAGAACACAACTGATGCTACCCCAAATACACAAAATCTCAACACTCCCTCTTAGTATCAAGGGTGTGCTCTAGCAATACATCACACTTATGCATTACATGATTTTGGGCACTGGTTCTGTGTTGTTGAAGCTTGGCCTCCTGCCACTCAACTCTGCACTACTGCTGCCATTCTATATTGTTGCCCATGACTCTGCCACTGCCACTGCAACCACTGTACTGCAGCTCCCTCTCAATATGTTGCATCTGTGTTGCTCATAGCACTGCCACTACTAATCTGCTGCACTGCAACTTCAGTTGTTGAGAGAAACAACTGAATCTCCTACCCAATCTTTGACAAACAAGTTAGATGGGCTGCATCCTTATCACTGAAGCTCCATAGGCTACAGATCTGTGCTGGTATCTAAATAACGATGCACAGCTATAGCTCTCCCTACGTAATCAGACTCCCTCTGCACTACTGAAGTCACATCAGCTCCTTGTGCTGAAATCTATCACGTTGCTATTGCACTACGTTGTCCCTCTGAAGCTCGCTGCACTGCTACAGCTCTACACTGCGTAAGCAACACTGCTCTGCGTTGTTGAAGTCACATCAGCCTCTGCGTTGCTACTGCTTCTACACTACTGCTGCTATGCTCTATGCTGCTTCTCCCAGCCTCCAGATTTGCCTCTGCTTATGCCTCATCTATGATCTAGGCACCCACTTCTCCACCTATCCCGCTATTGTCTTAAGGCTGTCGTAGCTCGCTTGTGATCCAAGAGATGAGCTACTCAAGGATCCCGCCTCACTTCCATGTAGTTCCTCTACATGTCCATGTCACCCCACCTCCGTGGTTCATGAGCACTCATGGCTACATCATCTCCTGACCCATCATCTGCCACCGCTGCTTTGGAAGAAGATGCTTCCTTGTCCTTCTTCTTTTCTGGACAATGGCTGGAAAAATGCCCCATTTCGCCACACTGGAAGCACTTGATCTTAGAAAAGTCCTTCTTCTTCTTCGGCTGCTTCTTTGATGCCAAGGCTGCATCTTCCTCCTCTTCCTTCTTAACTTTGCTCAATGCAGGGCTGTGCTGCTTCTTGGTGAACCTTCATAGTTCTTCTTGCCGCAGGATCGACCACAAGCTGTCCCAATCTGGGAGGTCCGCTCTGCCCAAGATACTTTGGACAAAGGTTTCCCACTCATCCATGACTGCATTGAGGGCAGTCCTGACTATCACTGCATCATCTAAGATTGCACCCGTTGCAGTCAGCTGATCCCTGATTGACTGCAATCTGAAGAGGAAATGCTTGATGTCTTCTCCCTTGGTCATCATGAATGACCTCATTTGGGCCTCCAACAACATCTTTCTTTGGACTGATTTTCTCTCATACAGGGAAGTCAAAACCTTCCACATCTCATTAGCTGTCCTCTTCTCAGCTATGTGTGGCACAATATGATCCTTGATTTTGTCCATTATCAGCCGCTTGGCATGCCTAGCAGCTTCTCTATGCTTCCTTAGGAGATCCGCATCTGTCGGTGTGGTCAGAGTCTGCTCTGCATGATCTCTTAGACCATATGCCTCTAGGACAATCAGGATCCTAGCTTTCCATATCGAAAAGTTTGAGAGGCCCTCTATCATATCCTAATCACGCAGTCCATGAGGAGCCATCTGCTCAGAATGTGTCGGAGCTCCTCCTCTATGCTAGAGATCTTGGATCTAGGGTCCTTTTCGAACTGGGAACCCTCTGCTCCCTCTGACACTTGATTTCCCTCCTTGGAAATCTACCAAATCAACTATGAATCAGCTTCTTCTTTGATCCTCTGACCAAACTGCAAGTTTCCTTTGGCAAGAAACTCTCTGAGAAGCTGACCTCTTCCCAAACTTTGTCACTTGTGCTAAGGCTAAAAATCTAAAAACTTCAGAAGTTTAACCCCACTAGCTCTTCTAAATTTCTGCAGATTTTTCTGGATCTGACACATTCAGATCTAAATCACACTGGCCGGCTTCAGACCCAACCAGCGTTGTTTCCAAGCTGCCTCTGTGCTGTTATTGCGTGGGCTTGCTAGGACACAGCGTTGGACAGCGTCACCCTTCCCTCTGCATGATTTTGCTCATGAAAACTGCGTTGTCCCTTTAGATCTTCTTTTCTGTTGCCTTTCTAGCTGCTTTCTGCAGCTAGATCCTTCAGATTCTTCAACTGCTGACCCTTCTAGATCTGCAATTCCTTTGATACCATGTAGAAATTTTTGAGTCTTAATTCTTACGCAGATATTATTTCTATTAATCTGGTTAAGCTTCTCCTACTTATACAAGTTATCAACTGAATAAATTCGAGTTAACATCAAAGCAAAACACAACAAATCTCTACCAATTCAGATCTAGAATAAGCACATGCACACATAGACAAAGTGACAGTTATTTCTGGATAAACTATCCCCGGAAAAACCCAATGTGGGAAAACTAATCTCTGGCTGTTGGAGGGCTCTATTATTAAGAATATTTCTGAATACACAATTATGGGTTCCAGATCCGGAAAACCCTACAAAGAAAAATCTAGATCTGCAACACCTGGCTAATCTAAGACCAACAATATTGACTGATCCACACCCTCAAACGGGATTTACAGAACTCGGCCAGATCTAGGCCTAGAAACCCCAGATCTGCCCCTAAAAGACACTGCGTCAGCCTCTGAAGGCCTCTAAATGCTCATCGTTGTCATTGGAAGGGACTGCATTATCCCAGAATGGGTGACGCAGTCACTACGCTGCCCCTAACAGTCTCTGCATAACCCCTAAAGGGTTTCCTGAAAATCACGTTGTCCTAGCTGCTGCTGTAGCTGCTACCGTCTGCCGCCTGCTACTGCTGTTGTTGCTGTTTACTGCTGCTATTGCTGTCGCCTGCTGTTGCTACCGTCTGTGGTTGCTGCTACTGTTGTCGTCTGTTGCTGCTACTGCTACCTTCCTCTACGTTGTCTTTCTTGATCTCTTCTCTACATCTTGTGCATTCTAGACCCCGGGATTAGATCATCCCCTTGGTCTAAATTCCCCTCTCTGAAACAAAAACACTTGAGAATTCTTAGCAACCTCGCCCTAGAATCTCAGCTTTAGCTTCAGTGCTCTGCCTCTGTGTGTCTTACAAATGACCCCAAGCCTTTCCTTTATACTTTTCTCGTTGACAAATCAACGGCCAAGATTAAATCTTTAATCAATGGCTAAGATTAAAACAAAGCTTGATCCGTGTGATTTAAGACAATTTCATCACATGTTTAATTAAATTCACTTTAATTATTTTATTTTCCGAAGTTTTAACTTAGGAAATATATTAAAATAATTAATTAATTTAATATCTCCTAAACCAAATGAAATTTCTCAATTCCATTTCTAGGTCTTGTAGATCAAGTGAACTCTAGTCCTTCCTCAAAATTTGGGACCTAGAGCACAAATGATGCTACCCCAAATACACAAAATCTCAACAAGACATCATCACTAAAGCTTTGGGAAAGACAAAGTTTGTCTACTTCAGAGAGAAGATGGGGATGATCAAGAATCCATTTCAATAGCAAAAATGGACTGATGCAGAATTAAGAGGGAGTTGCAATACAAATGAGGCAGTGACAATGGCAGTGTCATGGGCAGCAGCAGCCAAACATCAACAGCATAAAGGATGCTTCAAGTTCAGAGCAGTGTGCAGCATGCAAATTGCTAGAACACTTTCCTCACTAAGAGGGAGTGTTGATTTTTGTAGCATCGGAAAGTGATCTAAGTCTCAAATTTGGTGAGGAGGCTTAGACACCAGTATTCCAAAGAACCCAGAAACCGTTTGTGGAAATTTCACTCGGTTCATGTTTTATTAAAATAATTATTTATTTTAATGGATACCCTAAGTCTAAACTTAGGGAAATTAAATAATCAATGGGTATTAATAAAACAAAGTGTGAATCTTCTAAAGAACGAAGATCAAGTCAAGTTTTAATCTTAGCCATTGATTAAACTTCTAATCTAGGTCGTTGATTATTCAATGAGTAGATTATAAAAGAAGGCTTGAGGGTCATTTGGAAAGTAAGTCGAGCAAACGCTCAGTAACCCGAAGGAAGTCGATTTTGAAGGAATAGAATTCGTTTTCAGAGGGACAGTTGCAGGACAGAAGAAACAGAAGGTATCAACAGTGTTAGGAATCAAGGGAAGGACACAGAAAGCCAGAGAGGGCAGCACAGAGCAGCAGCGCAGAGAACTCACAGAGGGTGACGCAGTCTCACATAGACTCTGAGCAAAGAGACATGCAGAGGTGACGCAGACTAGGGCAGTGATTCCTCAGAGAGTCGAAAATTCTCCAGAGTGTTGATGAGAATTTATCTCAGGTGTTTTCTCATGAATTTTCTCAGTTAGACTGCCAGTCTTTTCTTGTAAGGAATTCATTGTTGAAGAATAATATATAAACCCTCATTTGTTGCATCGATTTTCCCACATTGGGTTTTTCCGGGGACAATTGTCCAAAAATAGTTGTCTATCTGATTGATTCTTATGCTTCTATTTTTTATTGTTTTGTTCTCTGCATATACTTGAGTGATCACGGCAGTTCTGTTTATTTCAAAATTTACTGGAAGAATTCTGTAAATAACTTATTGGAAGAATATGTAGAAGAAATAAATCTATCACTGCAGTAGTATTTCAAGATTGAAATTTTCCCATTTGATTCTTCAATTGTTGCAATACTTCTTCAACATTAGGAACATCATCCAAACAATGTCAAAAAAAACATGCAGTTTATTTTGTCCTCAATTATGGGGGACCGTGATGCCATTTGCAAGCAGTTGCAATCCAAGTTGTTGACCATTTCAAGGAAGGAACAAATTGTCTCACTTGTTGCTTATGAACTAGCAGAAAGGTTATTTAAGTAGAACATGAAACTGTTCAAAAGGAAATTGGCCAAGAGGAACCAGTGAGGATGCAAGTTTGTTCATTTGATTACTTGAGCAATGTTGGTGAGGACGAGGAAGCCTCCTATACAAAGGTTCAAATAGGCAACGAAAATGAATTAAGTAGGAAAAATATTTGTTTCAACTACAAGGGACCTTGTGAGCCTAATCACTTATGCTCAGGTAAAATGGTAGAGATGACAAGGGTAGAACAAGAGGAGATTCCTTCTGATAATTATGATGAGAAGGAGATGGGTTCTTCTACTATAGTTGAGTCCATTGATTCTCATGAAAGCACCCATGAAGAGTATGAGAAATCATGTGGAGATGTTGACAACAATTTACCTATGCATCCATGTTCGATAGCTGAAAATGATGACCAACAGACTGTTCTGATATGTGAAGAAGGCCAAGGAGAAGACACTCAAGATGACTTAAGGGATGAGCTACTAATGATGATCCAGCATGAAGAGCACTCAGAGGTGCATGAACATGAGAAGGAGCATGACACACAGTGTCCATGATGAGTCATCTTGAGAGAGCCAGTTGAAGGCTCAAGTTGGACCCATGGTCGAGGGAGATGAGCATTCATCTTTGGAGTCATCCCTTGAAGAAGTGCAAGTAGTTGCAGGGGCATCCAACAGGACTACAAGACTTTCAGGTGAAATCCACCAGAGAGAGTGTGAACATATCAGGACAGATCTTATGGCGATGAGGAAGAAGGCCTAGACAATCCAAGGCACCATTTTGCAGCAAATCAGTTAACTTGAGGAGCTTGGAGTTGTGTGTGCCAAGTTGTCTAGCATTAAGGAACAACTAACTTCCCTAACTAGGCGGCCAGGGGAACATATTCTAGAGTTACAGAGCAACCCTCTTTAGTAGTACATAGACAGGGCTTGTAGCACCATCAACCCACCTCTATACATCAGAGAGAGAGGGGCAAAGTTTTCCAGATGATTTTTATAGGTTGGCCAAGACCGAGCGATGAACCGACAATTTAAGAGCATCACAGGGAGAATTAAAGTGGTGCAACATTAGCATGGTGAGAATGTTTCTTGCGTGGGTATTTATGCATGAGATTTGTGCTAGAGGATAGATTGGAGAGAAGTGATGAGTTGGTATCCTACTGAGTGGATAATTTATGGAGCATCATCTATAGTCAAGGGCATAGCACAGCAAGAGCCCTTAGACATTGGCAATGATGAATGGCCAAGGTGGCATTGGGATCCAGGTGGATCTATTGGTGGCAGGTTGAGGCAGAGGTTTGTTTTGAATCTAGGTATTGAGGGGTCCATTCATAATTGGGTAGCACGGAGGCATGATGTGACACAATGGTTCATATGGGATCCTGGTATTAGTATACAAATGCCTTTACAATTGGTAGATGTGGATTGCTTGAGGACAAGCAATCTTGGGGTGGGAGGATTTTTAATGCTCCCATTTTTTGTTTCCCTTATGATGTCGTTAAGGTTGATTTCCAGGGTTTGTGTCTGTTGTCGCACAGATTGTCCAGGCACCGCGACAACGGCTCAGATTGGGGGTTGTCACCCTTATCCCCAATCTCTCTATTTAAGCTGTCTCCTTGCTAGCTAAGGGAGGTAGACCCTATTAGAAATGAAAATGATAAATCCAGGAGACACAGCTAAAACATCAAATACTTGATAGAATGAACGAGATTCCACAGATCTAAATTAGATTTCACATTTAAGACCAGTGCCTTATGAAGTCAAACAGGATCCCGTTATGCAATTATAAACAAGTGACGATTAACTGTTGCTTATTAAAATATCTTAAACCCACAGCAATATTATCACAAGATGAAAATGCCCGAGATTTGCAATATTTCCAGATTTATGATGCTTCAATTAATTTTGATCCAGAAAATGTTTCTATAGTCAAAACTTTAGATAGAAAAATTTAGCACACTTGACTATAAAAAATTTGAAATTTTTTATATTTTTTAATTTTTTAATTTTTTTAAGTTTTTGGAAATTTTTTTTTTTTTTTTTGAATCTAAAAATAAATAAATCTAAACCTAAGTTAAAACTTAAATCTAAATCCTGAAATTAGATCTAAAATTAAAATCTAAGTCTAACAATATTAAAACTAGAAACAAATTAAATTTAAAATCTAAGCTAAACTAAATCAAAAAAATAATAAACTAACCTAAAAAAAACACTAAGAGCTAAACCAACTAGGGTCTAAAATTTAAATACAACAATTAAAATCTAACAATAAAAATAAAAAACTAAACCTGCGATTCATCCAAAAGAAGCAATTATATATATACACTTAAACCATTCTAATCGAATCAAATAACAAACCAAGGCCATAAAATCTAAAATTAAAATTAAAATTCAAATCTGTGAACCCAAACTCAACGAATACTGAAACCTAAAACCGACGCTATCATAAAAATCTGACTCAAAAGAATTCAACGCATATACATTTGTATTTGATTTTTGTGTGTGCGTTTCTCTTTTTTGAATGCAGGTCGACGGATCGAGCAGATGGGCTTGGAGGGCAGAGGGAAAGTCGACGGTGGAAGAGCTTGAGCAGCTAAGCGCAGGGTAACTCGATGATAAGGAATGACGACAGAAGAATGAATGGACAGCGGAAGAAGATGCCGGCAGAACAAGGGATTCGATGGCAGAAAGAAGGCAGCGGGTAAAGAAGACGGAGATAAGAGAAATCGAGGGTTAAGAAACGTGGTTGCAGATGGATGGAAGGCAACGTAAAGAAGAAAAATGAATTACAGAAAACAAAGGGCAGAGGAGAGCGGACAGAAGTGAGGCTCGATGAGTGGCAGAGAAAGGCATATCGGACGTGAAAACAAGTGGAAACGTTGATGAAGAAGGGAGTTAACAAATGCGGCTAGGGCAGAGACAGAGATATGTAGTGAATAACCCCATCAAATCAAAAAATTTCCCTTTAAATTTAAAAAAAAAAAAAAAACTTCTCCCTGCAATCTTAGATTTTCAGTGCTCTTCAAACTAAATATGTCCGGATTTGCTCATAGTGGCAGTTTGAGGCCAGATCTGGCCTTTGGAGGCTGGATCTGCCTTAGATCTAAAAAAAAAATTCTGATTTAAACCCTTAACCTACAAAAGACAGCCAGATCTGAAGATATACACACCATGAAACAATTAAAACCCTCACAGTCCCAAAAAAAAAATTACAAATTTACAACTAGTTTACAGATTTCAAACCCTCACGGTTAGATCTAAATCCGTTTTAGCACAATTTTCAGAGATTTAAAGTTTTAATGAGGCACAAGCCTTCGAAACCCTGCAAAATCACAAATATCGTAAGATAGACCTGGAATTTAACAAATAAAGAGCTTATCAGATTTATGTTTATTGAGAGTCGGCTGGTCCAACCGAAGACTTCCCCAGACACCCAATCTTAAAAAAAAATTGCCCTGCACACTTAGATCTGAATCTTAGATTGATAGAGATTTAAGAAAACAACATGAGACCTTTGCAGAAAAATCAGAATGTTATTTTATAAACCCAGAAAACTGCATAAGATACCTATATGCAGATTAATCCATGAAGGCCATCAACCATAAAATGCAAGAAACCAAGTAGCAAAGTTTAGAGACAATTCACCACATAGATCTGAGAAGGAACATCCAGATTTGTAACCCTAAAGTCTTTATGCTTTATTCCTCAAAAAGTTTACAAGAGCTTCTAAGAGCAAGTGCACGATCCTGAGATCGGATGACCCAAGAATGAGAAAGACCTCTAAATTTATAGGACAAAATCTCTAACGGCTAGTTTGGATGATCCTCGTCAAAATAATCTCAACCGTCCAAAAGATTTAATTATCTTTTAATCTGGAGCGTTGAAATTAAAATTTTGGGGAAAAAACGAATTTATCATTTAATTCAATTTTAATTAACTCAAGAATATTATTTTTAAGTTAATTACCCCAAAATTTTGACCTTGACTTAACCACCAAGGCCCAAGGGTCCAATATTTCTTAAAATTCTCAATATTCCCTTGGCTTGAGGCTGTCAAAATCATTTTCCAAAGACCCACAAATTTTGCCTTTAAAGATTTAATCCTAACTAAAGACCCTAAATTAATTAAATTTCTGGTTTAAGATTTTATTAATTATTTGACTAGAAAATGTAATTAATTGACTGAGAGGGGATTATAATTATTTTTCCAACCCTCTTTTACATGAGATAATACATTTACATACATGAAGGGGGAATACCCATTCGTATAGACCCTCAAATAAATACCCAATTCTGCGACTCAAAATATGATCTAGTAGACCAAGTAGTTCAAACTACTTTTACAAGGACTTGATAGAACACTAGGACTCACTTAGTATGCTGATGATAAAATCCACCCTAGCTTTGGGGTGAGGCTGGAGGGAAAAACTCTGCCGATCACTTACGTGAATCAGTGAGACAAAAAACCTCCTAGGATAGAGATCATCAACAACATACTAGGCTTACCTAGGTTGTTACATACATTGACGGTCTTACTTAGATCATTTACATCATAACATGCAGAATGGGTTTACATCATTTGTAAAACTGTCGACTGTTGACTGATGATGGAATCTGAATGCTGCAACCACGTCGAACATGACGAATCCCATTTGAAAAAATGGGGGTGTACTGCTATGGGGTAGTTGACAAAGTGTGGTCAACAGTGTCCACCAAGTCATATGAGAGAGATTACGTATGCCATCAGTGGACCCGAAGGGTTTTGGAGGAGTTTTATGGGGTCTATCGAGGTTTGTGTTAGTTTTTGTAGCATCGAATGGTGTTCTAGTCTAAAACCTTGTGGAGAGACTAAAACACAAGAGATATCCAAAGCCCATAAATCGTTTCTGGAAATTCCTCCTCGAGACATCTCAATTAAATTAATTGATCGATAATTAAAAAATGTCTAATTCTAACTTAGGAAAACTGATTAATTAATAGGAATGAATTTAGAAAGGTGAAAATTCTTTAGAAACTCACATGGATTGACTTAGATATGATCTCATCCATCGACTAAGATTTAATCGTGGTTGTTGAAGACTCAATTGGAGATTATAAGAGGAGGTCGATGGGGTTGATGGAGAACACTCTTGGAGAGCGAATTCCTTGGCAGAAGTCGAGTTTCCCAGTTGCAGTGATTCGACAGAGGAGAATTTGAGCCAGAGAGGGGATGCAAAGACAGTGAGGGGCAAAGACAGTGAGTATGGAGGAAGCTTTCATGTTCTCAAGATTCAGCAACAGAAGGGTCGCATTTCCTAGAGAGGCAGCGTAGGTAGCTTCAAAGGGAGATCGATTTTGCTGAGGAAAAGGGTGATTCAATTGCAATTGGTCTTAGAAAACTCCAAGATGCCAAGCGAGTCACTTCCAGAGGCAGAGCTAGCCAGGACATCATCTTTCTAGCAGTTCCAAGGGCATAGAGAGTAGAGCCTACACAAGCACTGCGCAGAGCCTCACGCAGACGTGGTGCAAGAAGCTATATTTGCCAGTTTTCGGAGTTGCGTCAGGCGTGGTGTTGAGGTATTTGCCTCACAAATATTTTGGCCAGATTATTTTGCTAATTGGATAGCCAGTTGGGCATTCAGAGAATGTACTCAGAATTTCATTGTTGCATAATAATAAAACCCTCATCTGTCGCATTGGTTTTCCCACATTAGGTTTTTCCGGGGACAATTGTCCAAAAATAATTGCGTCACTTTTATGTGTGTGTGCTAGCATTTTCTTAGTTTCCAACATTTTATTATCCGCGGCATTTTTATGGTGAAAAATTGCAGTGTGATTTATTTGATATTTACCATAGCAAATAAACTACATAATTAATTTACAGTTAGAAGAATAAATTTCCAGTTGTTGCAATTAGGCTTGTAAATTTTCACATAGTATTAGAGCAGTGTTGATCAGATCATGAGCGTAGTAGCGAAGAGGGAGAACATTCTGCAATTCTGAGGGAGTCTGAGCGATTTTCTTTGAGATTTGTGCAGAGGGCCAGCAAGGCAGTTTGAATTGTTGGGTAAAAATTCAATTTCCAGACCCAGTTAGTTGGAAAAGTTTGATTTGCCCAGTAGCAGTTCCAGCAGGCAGTGGTGTTGCAGGGAAACAGTGTCGATGAGCAGATTAGAGATTTCGTTGAGCAAATCTGGGCCCAGTGATTTTGAAGCAGGTTTTGTAGCAGCTGATCAATGGCGGGTGGAAGAGAAAAGCACGCACAGAGGAATTTCCAGAATTTCTCAAAGGGTTTCCAGATCCAATTTTCAGAAGGAGATCCTAGATTTCCAGTTGTAGAAGGTCGTGCGAGTTTGCCAGTCAGCTAGTGCGAGCTTCGGAGTAGCAAATCGTGTGTCAGATTCCAGATAAGGACTTTCGGAAGGTCGAGCAAGTTGTACAGTTGAGGTAGCAGGAAAAGTGAAAGCTAGAGGACTTCCGGAGGAAAATAGGAGAAAATCTACGTATTCCTCAAGGAGTGCGAGTAGCAACAACAGAGGCCAAGCAAGGAAGAGGAGATTTCCAGATCCAGTCTGCAGTTATCTGAGTTTCACAAATTTTCAGCGTTCTAGAGATGGTCATACGAGATTGCCAGAACAGTCCATGCGAGTTAAGCCGCACTGCAGAACTGGGCGGTAGATAGACTTCCAATTGCCAGAGATAGGTGCCAGAGAAAGTACGAGATGTCTAGTGTGAATTGCAAAGTGAAGAAGGGTCCAAGCAAGAGACGGGACTCGAAAGGAGATAATGGGACACCAGATCTAGGAGTAGGTGGAGTTCAATTCTCTTACATATCAGGAGGGGCAGGGTTTAGTGCAGATGCAGCAAGAAGATTAGTCATATCAGTTCAATATTGTTGTTGCAGGACCACCACCTTTGCTATGGGGGCCTGTTGACCACTAGAGTAGCACCTGATGATTATGTGAAGACTCCATGCCAAAGGATGAACCAGAGGACACTTGTACCATCAGATTTCATCAAATATCATCAGTTCAACAGAGTTTTTAAACTCTACTTCTACTTCTCATCATCTTTCTTTTGTACCCAGATTCCACATCCTACGGGGAATTGTAATAAGTGATGCTAGCAATGAGGAGTTTTAAGTCAGTATTGAGTTTATAACAGGCCTAGGTAGCTTGGGACCTTGCCAACAAGTGAGTATTACTCTGGGAGGTTTTTTCACTCGGTTAATTATCATCTTCCTACCAGAACTTAATAATTAATTGAGTTTTTTCCTCCAATTTTACCCCAAAGCTGGAGTACGTCTTGATGGTGAGGCATTGGGTGAGTCCTAGTGTCTAGAGTCAATATATATTACCATACTACATCACAGATGAAAAAAAAAAAGTGTGAAATTTGGTTAGGTCTAGGTAGTCATTTTTAATTTTTTAGATTTCCCACAGGTCGAAAATTGCAATAAAAACTGTAATTGGATTGTAGTAAGTGTTATTAAAGAGACATTGTGTAAATTATGAATGATAAATTACACCTCACCCTCAATTTTCTACTATGACACACTTTGAGGGGTTAAAAATGTTGAACCTCTAATTAAACTGAGAGGGGGGGGGGGTGAATCAGTTTAATACATTCCTGATCTCTTAAAACTTTTCATTAAACTTATTTACACCTTCATTTCAAACTCTATTTGATGTGAGAGTAATTTTAGAATGTGATCAGAATTAATACATTCCTGATCTCTTAAACTTTTCATTAAACTTATTTACACCTTCATTTCAAACTCTATTTGATGTGAGATTAATTTTAGAATGTAATCAGAAAGTATTAGTTTAATAGAGCAGTAGACTTAATATGAGAGCAGCAGGTATTAAGCAAATGCTACATATCAGATCAATACATAAATATCATGCACAGAGACACCAGATATAAGTGGAAACTCATAAAGGGAGAAAACCACATCTTATTATTGATGTGATGCAAAGGCAAGCTCCAACTCCCTCTCACCACTGTTTTCTGCAGGCACCAACCTACAGGAGGCTCTATCCTCAATTCTGCAAGCTACAACTTGCAAGGAAGCTCCAACTCCCATCAATTTTCTACAGGCACCAACCTACAGAAGGCTCCTACCTCAGTCAGCTACAACTAACATCTATCAAGCTACAACTTGATAGGGAAGCTCCAACTTCCTCAATTTATCAAACTGAAAGTTTGCTGATTTACCTTAGATATCAGCCCTGTTTTGTAGCTTCTCCTTCTGTTCTGCTTTTCTTAATCTTCTCTGCCTTATCCTTCTATATTCTGCCTTTTCTTGATTTACTCTCTCTTACTCTCAAAAAAACTCTCTCTGCATATCAAGATGATATTATTTATAGATTTCCTCACATGACTGTTTGTATTCTGCTTGGAATTCGAAATGGAAAGTCATGTCTCTTTGCCTTCTGCCTTCTCACTCCTTTTATCAGCTTACTCAGAAATTATAACCGTAGGTGTCAATTTTAACATTACAGTGGGAGTTTGTTTTCTCTCGGAGACTTGCCAATGCATCACAAACAATAAAAATTTAAATAAAACATTTACATTCAAATTTAAATGAGAACTCCAACTCAACTTATTTAGTCTTTTGAATTGGTACGCATTTTTCTTTTCTTTGGCTGTCTTTGTCTTTTCTGTGACTGTGTTTTATCTTCTTTCAGATCTGTTTGCTCTTCTGTCCTCTGCTGTGGTGTAACTACTGCATATGTGTAAATGTGTCTTTTATATCCGCTGACTGTAAATCTGGAGGAATTCCAATCCCTTTTATGCCATTAGTGTCTTGTTGATGTGGCAGGTTCCGCAGGCCGGAACATACATATATTACAAGCGTTAATAATCGCCCTCTCGTAAAGCTAAGGTCCGTGGGTCTAGAGACCACGCGGCTTATCGCAACTGTGTTATATATATAACTCAATAACCATTATATATCATATGTGTTATGCCCCCGGATCATATTCAAACGTTATTCAACATATATAATATATGCAATTTATTTGCAAATAACCCGACGTCCATAAGGATTGACTGCCAATACGATTAAACCTTTATTAAACCAAATTCATTATATATGACTCCGCCCCGGGCCCACATATCACGCTTTCCGATGCATTGATTCTCCTCCGATTGCGATTGATCGCTCCTGCTCCGATTGCGATTGATCGCAATCGCAACTTCAAATACTCCGATGCGATTGAGTCACTTTTAAGTTCTTCCGATTGCGATTAATCGCAATCGCAAGCTGCCTTGCTCCGATGCGATCGATTACTGTTCATTGTTCTTTGCCGATGCAATTGGGACTTGAATTTTATTAATCAAAGTTTATAAGTCCATCGGGTCCGGGCTTTAATCGCAATCGCAAGTCATTTCATATATGTTCCGACGCTCTTATAATCTCCGATGCGATTAGCCGGAATTCAAATATATATAAACCATCGTTTATACACCCATCGGGTCCGAACTCTTAATCGCAATCACAAATCTTTTAATATGTGTTGCGATTGACCACTGTTCATTGTATTTTGCCGATGCGATTGGGAAAGGACTTCAAACATGTTTGAATTATAATTCATACCTCCATCGGGTCCGGACTTCCAATCGCAATCGCAACTCACATGTTCTCCGATGCGATTGACCAATGCCGATGCGATTGGGAACTCGGATGCGATTAGCAATAAACTGTGGAATATAGCTCAATCGGGTCCGACCTTTAATCGGAGCACATAACAAAACTCCGCCGATTGAACCTTTTCTCCGATTGCGATTGGGGAGGGGTCCCACCTTATAAGCCATTTCGTTTTGATAGAACCTTTGGTTAAAGCGCTCCGCTTGTATATAACTGATATATATCTTTATATATATATAACAGAACCATAATGTTTGTATATGTTATATGTGCTCCGCCGGTTGGAGAGTGTGATTCCCGGAATATGGTTCTGTATTATATGTGTAACGCCCGGCTGGAGTCTGCGATTCCCGGAATAAGATTCGTGTTATATTATATGTATAACGCTCGCTGGAGTGTGCATTCCCGGAATTTTGTAACTACTCTCTGCCTCTGTCTCTGCTTCTGTCACTCTGCCTCTGTCTCTATCTTCCGATAACGGTTCTTCACTGTGCTTCTATGACTGTTACATTTTAACTTTCTTCTTGCTGCCTCTATTGCTTCAGCGCTGCCTCTTTTGCCTTCCTTTGCTTCAGCGCTGCCTCTTTTGCCTGAGTGCTGCCGCCTTTGCCATCAATGACAATATTTCCAACAGTCTCCCCCTTTGGCATTGATGGCAATCCACTTTCTCTGTTTGCTTTCTCTTTCTCTTTTTGCTTGCTCTTCCTCCTGCTATTTGTTCTTCCTCCCCCTTTGACATCAATGGCAAAGGATGACTCCTCATCTCTCCGTATGGGTTCTGTCGTTGTATTTCCTTTCTCTGAGTTACGTTTAGGTCCTCTTCTGCCGAAATTGGACTATGTTGTGTTTCATTTGTAGTGCCTGTAATATGTGCTAGATTGCAGACAGAGATGATGCATTTTACGATTGAAAGGTTCTTGTTGCTTCTGAATGTTGATAATATTGATAATGCTGATCCTGTGGACTTGTTTTATGCTTATCTTGCTGGCTGTTCTCCCCCTGGAATGATATCTTCGTTTTGTTCTCCCCCTGAGACTGTACTTTCTCTTCATATTAGAGAATAGTATCTATAGATACTACCCCTAGTTTGTCTCTCAAGTATTCAAATGGTTCTCTAGCAAGTGGTTTGGTAAATATATCTGCTATCTGTTCTTTCGTTGATACATAGTCCAGTTTAACTATCTTTTGAGCCACTTGTTCTCGGAGAAAATGATACTTGATTGGTATATGTTTAGTTTTTGAATGAAGCACATGATTTTTAGATATACTTATAGCACTTGTATTATCACATTTGATTGAGATAGGTTCATTAATGCTTACCTTCATGTATTGAAGAGTTTGCTTCATCCACATGACTTGTGTACAACATGCTGCTGCTGCTATATATTCTGCTTCAGCTGTAGACAGAGATATGGATGTTTGTTTCTTGCTTAGCCATGCCACCATACTTTCTCCTAGATAGAATGCACCTCCACTTGTACTCTTCCTGTCATCCACACAGCTGGCCCAATCTGCATCTGTGTATGCTGTTAAGGTGAAGCTTTTGCCTTTAGGATACCAAAGCCCATATTGTGCGGTTCCTTGTAGATATCTGAGTATTCTTTTTACTTCCAGAAGATGGTTTTGTTTAGGTGCTGCTTGATATCTTGCCACTAGTCCTACTGCTAGCATGATGTCTGGTCTTGAAGCTGTCAAGTACAGCAGGCTTCCTATCATGGATCCGTAGAGTTTTTGATCTACATCTGCAGACCTATCATCAGCACACAGCTTGCATCCCGTGATCATGGGGGTTGTCATTGGTTTGCAGTCCTCCATTTTGAATTTTTTCAGCATTTCTTTTAAGTATTTTTCTTGAGAAATGAATGTACCTGTGCTCCTTTGTTGAATTTGAAGTCCTAAATAGAAACTGAGCTCTCCAATCATGGACATTTCAAACTCTGATTTCATCTCTTCTGCAAATCCTTTTGCTAGCTCATCTCTGTTGCTTCCAAACATAATGTCATCAACATATACTACAACAATTAGGAGTTCATTTTCATGCACTTTTATGTATAGATTGATGTCTAATCCACCTCTTTTAAAACCCCGTTTTTGCAAATATTTATCCAGTCTTGAGTACCAAGCACGAGGAGCCTGTTTCAATCCATATAGGGCCTTTTTCAGTTTACATACAAAGTCCTTTTTATCTGTCAATGAGAAACCTTCTGGTTGTTCCATGTACACTTCTTCTTCTAGATCACCATTAAGAAAAGCAAACTTTACATCCATTTGATATACCTTGAAGTCTTGGTAGCATGCAAATGCCAAGAACATTCTGATAGCCTCCATTCTGGCTACAGGGGCAAATGTTTCATCATAGTCAAGTCCTTCAATTTGTGAGTATCCTTTGCAAACCAGCCTGGCTTTATTCCTGATTACTTGTCCTTGCTCATTCATTTTGTTTTTGAATACCCATTTTGAACCAATGATATTTTTCTCAATAGGTCTAGGAACTAGTTCCCAGGTATTGTTCTTCTCAATTTGGTCCAATTATTCATTCATTGCTTTTACCCAATACTTGTCCTTGCTGGCTTCTTCAAATTTCTTTGGCTCTATTTGTGATAACATGGCTATGTATACTTCTTCTGTTTGTTCTGTTAGCTGCCTTCTTGTCTGGACTCCAGCTTTCTTGTCTCCTATGATCTGATCTTCAGGATGATTCTTCTGAGTGTATCTTGAGGGGGTTTTCGAGCTCAGCTCTGCATCATCTGTTGTCTTGCTTGTTTCATCATCATCCTTGCCTTCCTCTTCATGGTTGTCTGATGGACTGCAGCAGTCTGTATCTCTAGTATTGTTTGGAAGTTCTTCATCAAATCTCACATCAATACTTTCAACTATCTTCCGAAGGATCTTGTTGTAGCACCTGTACCCTTTGCTTTTGGAAGCATATCCTAGAAAAATCCCTTCATCTGCTCTTGCATCAAATTTCCGAAGGTTTTCATCATTATTCTTTATGTAACACTTGCTACCAAAGACTCTGAAATGTTTTATTGAAGCTGGCTTTCCATGCCATAGTTCATATGGAGTTTTGTCACTGCTTGGCCTTAAGTGAGCTTTATTAAGGATGTGTAATGCTGTGTGTACTGCTTCTGCCCAGAAGGTTTGAGCAATATTATTCTCTTGCATCATAGCTCAGGATATTTGTTGTACATACCTGTTTTGTCTCTCTGCTACTCCATTCTGCTGAGGTGTCCCTGCAATAGTAAATTGTTGCTTTATTCCATGTTCATTACATAGGTCTGCAAAGTCATAATCTGTGAATTCTCCTCCTCTGTCTGATCTGATACATTTCAGCTTGCATCCAATTTGATTTTCTACTAATGCTCTGAATATCTTAAATTTTTCCAATGCTTCTGATTTATTTTTGAGAAAGGCAACCCATGTCATTCTGGAGAAGTCATCTATTATCAGCATGAAATAGGATTCTCCACTTGGTGTTCTAGTTCTAGCAGGTCCACACAGGTCCATGTTGACAACTCCTATTTAGATTTAAAGGATGTGTGAGTCTGTTTCCCCAATTGAAAAGATTTGCATATAGTACTTGAAGGCCTTTTTATTTCTGGCATGTCTTTGACAGCTTTCTTCTTGCTCAATTTGATGATATGGTCAAAGCTGAGATGTCCCAATCTCCTATGCCACAACCATGACTCCTCAATTTTGCTAAGATGGCAAGCTTCATCTTCCTCTTTCACTATGTATACATTGTTCTCTGTTCGAACACCTTTGAGCAGAGTCTTTCCTGTTGTGCTTGACCTGACTACACAATCTTGTGCTCTAAAAAGAACTTCACAACCTTTGTCACACATCTGACTGACACTCAGTAAATTTGCTTTCATTCCATCCACAAATAGTACCTCTTGGGCTTTTCCTCTGCCATTGTCTATGCTGACTGAGCCTTTTCCCTTGATCTTTCCTGATTTATCATTACCAAAAATAACATTGCCAGATTTTTTTTCATCAAGAGTTATAAACTTGCTTCTGTCTCCAGTCATGTGTTTGGAGCAGCCACTGTCCAAGTACCACTGGCTTTTCAGATCTTGAGCAGTTAGAGCCAGGTCACACTCATTCTCCTTCTTTTTCCACTGGAGGCATCCTTCTGTTTGATATCTTTTGTGAGGTGATGAATTGCATCCTTTCAGAGGACATTTGGAAGGCATATGTCCAGCTTGATCGCATATAAAGCGTTTGATCATAGTTCTTGCAGAATTTTGAGTATGACCAAAAATTCTTTGATTCATGAACCTCCTTGAGGTGTAGAACATCATTCTTTTTCCATACTTTCTACATTTAATAATTTTATGGCCAAATTCCTTACAATAAAAACAATAACCATAGAAATTATTTGCATACCTGATGTAAGATTGTTTTCTCCATTTGTTTGTTTGAGATAGCCTCTTCACTGTTTGCATCTTTTGCAGGTCTGAATTACTCTTCCTTGCATAACAATATGCAGCAATGTGTCCTGGCTTGTGGCAGACATAACAGGTGGCATTCTTCATAGGAGGGAAGAATATCCTCTGATGACTTCCAAATTTGATATACTCAGGGGCATATGATTCTTTTTCTGCCATCTTAGTATTCATTATATTCCTTGTTACTAGAGATTTCTTCTGACCTCTGTCATCCTTATTATATGTTTCTTCTTTTGTATGAATTGTCTGGGCTTCTTCATCAGTCTTCTTTGCTTTTACAAAAATTATATTTTTGTTTTCTTTTTCTTTGCCTTTACTTGATTCTCCTTCATAGCCTATTCATGTTTTTATCATTGGGGATCTTTGAGCAACCAGGATATCATTCAACTTGCTAGAGCTTGTTGTTTGAGAAGAGTTTATAACCACTATCCTTTGAGCATTTTCTAGTTTCTTCCTAAGACATACCACTTCTTCCTCCAACTTCTCTTGTTCTTGGGTTTTATCCTTGATTTTCTGAAGTAATATATCTTCTATCTTCTTGGCTTCTTCAAGCTTTACCTTCAGCTGCATGAGGACTTCTGAATTTTGTTCTTCTTTCACACATTTGAGGAGAATCTCTTTTTGTTTTATGCATTTTAGTTTGAGTCTGTCAATCTCCTCCAGAGCACTTCTTAGCTCCCCCTCGAGGTCGACTTCCCCTTCTTCTTCTTCATCTTCAAGTAGGAGTCCCTCAAAATCTTCTATGGCCATCAATAAAAAATCTGAGGTTCCTTCTTCACTTGAGGGTTCATCTAAATCTTCAGATGTACTGCTGTCTTGTTTAGCATAGAAAGATTTTCTGTTGAACTTCTTTCCCTTCTGCCAGTTCTTTGATTTATTCTTTTCTGACTCTTGAGCCTGATTCCTCGCTTTCTTGTGAGGACAGTTAGCAGCATAGTGTCCAAATTTTCCACAGTTAAAGCACTTGAAAGGAAGTTTACCTTTGTATTTACCTGAACCTCTGTCCAGTTTCTTAACAAATTTTGCTTCTTCTTCATCTGAGCAAGAGCATATTTCTTCCTCTTCTTCTTTCTTCTTTTCTGTTTTAAAAGCTGCTTCCCTCGAACTTGGTTTCTTCTGTGGGAGCCTCATTTCATAGGCTGCTAGATTTCCAAGTATCCGGTTCATGGTCAAAGTCTCCCAATCCGCTGTCTCTTCTATTGCAGATACCTTGGGATTAAATTTGGATGGGAGTGATCTTAGAATATTTTGCACAACTATACTTTCTGGTATGGTTTCTCCAAGAGCTTTCATATTGTTAACAATTTCTGCAACTTTTAAGAAGAAGCCGCCAACATCTTCATCATCATTCATTTTTAAGTTTTCAAACTGGGCTCTATATACTTGAAGTTTGGCAGTTTTTACTTTCTGGTCTCCCTCATGTATGTCTTCAAGAGTATCCCATATTTTCTTGGCAGTGTCTTTGTGCATTACTTTAATAAACTCGGCTTCACATAATCCATTCAGGATGGCATTCATGGCTTTTGCATTAGCCACAAAATCTTGTTTTGCGTCCTTTTCTGAGTCAGTTGCCTTCGGGGCATATCCTAATTCCACAGCAGCCCAGACTTCTATTCCTAGAGACATTATGTATGTCTTCATTCTGATTTTCCAGAATGCATAATTTTCACCAGTGAAGAAAGGGGCTTTATTGGTTGAGCATCCTTCTTTACTAGCCATCTTGGGAACCTAGGATCTCCTTTCAGTTGTTAGACTTGTACAAAGGAACCCGCTCTAATACCAATTGTTGAACCTCTAATTAAACTGAGAGGGGGGGGGGGGGTGAATCAGTTTAATACATTCCTGATCTCTTAAACTTTTCATTAAACTTATTTACACCTTCATTTCAAACTCTATTTGATGTGAGAGTAATTTTAGAATGTAATCAGAAAGTATTAGTTTAATAGAGCAGTAGACTTAATATGAGAGCAGCAGGTATTAAGCAAATGCTACATATCAGATAAATACATAAATATCATGCACAGAGACACCAGATATAAGTGGAAACCCATAAAGGGAGAAAACCACATCTTATTATTGTTGTGATGCAAAGGCAAGCTCCAACTCCCTCTCACCACTGTTTTCTGCAGGCACCAACCTACAGGAGGCTCTATCCTCAATTCTGCAAGCTACAACTTGCAAGGAAGCTCCAACTCCCATCAATTTTCTGCAGGCACCAAACTACAGGAGGCTCCTACCTCAGTCAGCTACAACTGACATCTATCAAGCTACAACTTGATAGGGAAGCTCCAACTTCCTCAATTTATCAAACTGAAAGTTTGTTGATTTACCTTAGATATCAGCCCTATTTTGTAGCTTCTCCTTCTGTTCTGCTTTTCTTAATCTTCTCTGCCTTATCCTTCTATATTCTGCCTTTTCTTGATTTACTCTCTCTTACTCTCAAAAACTCTCTCTGCATATCAAGATGATATTATTTATAGATTTCCTCACATGACTGTTTGTATTCTGCTTGGAATTAGAAATGGAAAGTCATGTCTCTTTTCCTTCTGCCTTCTCACTCCTTTTATCAGCTTACTCAGAAATTATAACTGTAGGTGTCAATTTTAACATTACAGTGGGAATTTGTTTTCTCTCGGAGACTTGCCAATGCATCACAACAATATAAATTTAAATAAAACATTTACATTCAAATTTAAATGAGAACTCCAGCTCAACTCATTTAGTCTTTTGAATTGGTACGCATTTGTCTTTTCTTTGGCTATCTTTGTCTTTTCTGTGACTGTGTTTTATCTTCTTTCGGATCTGTTTGCTCTTCTGTCCTCTGCTGTGGTGTAACTGTTGCATATGTGTAAATGTGCCTTTTATATCCGCTGACTGTAAATCTGGAGGAATTCCAATCCCTTTTATGCCATTAGTGTCTTGTTGATGTGTCAGGTTCCGCAGGCCGGAACATACATATATCACAAGCGTTAATAATCGCCCTCCCGTAAAGCTAAGGTCCGTGGGTCTAGAGACCACGCGGCTTATCGCAACCGTGTTATATATATAACTCAATAACCATTATATATCATATGTGTTATGCCCCCGGATCATATTCAAACGTTATTTAACATATATAATATATGCAATTTATTTGCAAATAACCCGACGTCCATAAGGATTGGCTGCCAATACGATTAAACCTTTATTAAACCAAATTCATTATATATGACTCCGCCCCGGGCCCACATATCACGCTTTCCGATGCAATGATTCTCCTCCAATTGCGATTCATCGCTCCTGCTCCGATTGCGATTGATCGCAATCGCAACTTCAAATACTCCGATGCGATTGAGTCACTTTTAAGTTCTTCCGATTGCGATTAATCGCAATCGCAAGCTGCCTTGCTCCGATGCGATCGATTACTGTTCACTGTTCTTTGCCGATGCGATTGGGACTCGAATTTTATTAATCAAAGTTTATAAGTCCATCGGGTCCGGGCTTTAATTGCAATCGCAAGTCATTTCATATATGTTCCGATGCTCTTATAATCTCCGATGCGATTAGCCGGAATTCAAATATATATAAACCATCGTTTATACACCCATCGGGTCCGAACTCTTAATCGCAATTGCAAGTCTTTTAATATGTGTTGCGATTGACCACTGTTCATTGTATTTTGCCGATGCGATTGGGAAAGGACTTCAAACATGTTTGAATTATAATTCATACCTCCATCGGGTCCAGACTTCCAATCGCAATCGCAACTCACATGTTCTCCGATGCGATTGACCAATGCCGATGCAATTGGGAACTCGGATGCGATTAGCAATAAACTGTGGCATATAGCTCAATTGGGTCCGACCTTTAATCGAAGCACATAACAAAACTCCGCCGATTGAACCTTTTCTCCGATTGCGATTGGGGAGGGGTCCCACCTTATAAGCCATTTCGTTTTGATAGAACCTTTGGTTAAAGCGCTCCGCTTGTATATAACTGATATATATGTTTATATATATATTTTGCCGCTGGAGTGAAGCGATTCCCGGAATAATGTTTGTATATGTTATATGTGCTCCACCGGTTGGAGAGTGCGATTCCCGGAATATGGTTCTGTATTATATGTGTAACGCCCGGCTGGAGTCTGCGATTCCCGGAATAAGATTCGTGTTATATTATATGTATAACGCTCGCTGGAGTGTGCGATTCCCGGAATTTTGTAACTGCTCTTTGCCTCTATCTCCCCTTCTGTCACTCTGCCTCTGTCTCTATCTTCCGATAACGGTTCTTCACTGTGCTTCTATGACTGTTACATTTTGACTTTCTTCTTGCTGCCTCTATTGCTTTCGCTGTGCCTCTTTTGCCTTCCTTTGCTTCAGCGCTGCCTCTTTTGCCTGAGTGTTGCCGCCTTTGCCATCAATGACAATATTTCCAACAAAAAATGTGTTTTGAACCCTCAGAACCCACTTTTCATAGGTTTAGTGGGAAATCTAATAATTAATTAAGCCATAAATTAAATAAATGGAGAAAAATAAATATCTACACATGCTAAATGTTGTGGAAATGAGGTGGAAAATTATGGAAGAGTTAAAGTTAAGTCTCAAGGTGATGTGGACTCCTAAAATCAAGGAAATGACATGTGCTCGAATAAAATCGAATTTCTGGTATTAAATGAGAGCTGCTTACTTGGAAATTCAAATTTGTGAAGTTAATGCACATTTGGGAGGATTTGGGAGAATATTTAGTGGAGATTTTTGTGAGAAATTGTCTCCACATGGGTTACCACCCATATACATTTGTCATTCCATCATAAAATTCGAATTTGGCACATAAGGGAAGAAGAAAATGAACTCCACTTATCAAATTCGAATTTGCCTTGTGATCTCCTCACTCTCACCACTTGGAATTTGGTTCTTCATTGGGATTTGCCCCTAGAGTTCTATATAATGAAGCCACGGACTCTCATATTGCATATTGTGTATTAGCTATTGTGCTTGCGGAAACGCTACTACTTTGTACACTTTTCAAGAATATCAATAAAAAGACTTTGGGGATCCATTCATGGGTGTTCTTCCTTTGGAGCATGGTGCATTGTGTGCTATTGGTATAATCTTTTCTATGCTTTGAGTTATATCATTTTCCATGTATTCTTGTGAACTTGCTAGTGCACAACTATCTTGTTTTAGCATTTGATTTGAAAGTAGGCTCTAGAGGTTGAAAGTTCTAGTTTATTTTCAAATAAATTTCTAAAAGTTTCAATTCATTGTTTGTTTATCTAAATCTACATAGACTAATGTGTGACTTGAGTATTGTAGAAGAATTCTTTTTGGATCAAGCGTGAAGGGAAGTATTTGGGAGACCAACCCACTCTTGAAGCACCTTCAAAGGAACTCTCATTTGTTATTTGGATTTTTATAGTTTATCTTACGAAAAATTGTCTTGCAGGGATTCATTTGAACATAGTTTGTATGCATGCAATCATTAAAAAATATTTTACTTTTCATTGTGTTTCATTGGATCATATTTTTCTATTTAAAGAGCTTAAGCATGGCTAGAAAAAAAGGAGAGTTTACTCATCCTCTTTGGCTTAGCCCTTTGTAGATTATTATGCTATATTTTGTGATATTCTTTATCTAATACTTGATTGGTTTTTTGTAGCTTTCTTTTTCCAACTTGTTTTCTTGTAGCAACTTGTGGGATTCGCCTTTAAGAAACAACTAACAAATTGCTACAAGACCTTTGAGCTCTAATGTCAAATGAGGAGGACTCTCTCTTTTTCCTTTGGTCTTGGGAAGTTAAGGAGCTTCCTTGAGGAAGGTCGAGTTCTTTTTGTGGCTTCTTCTCTCTCTCTTGGCCATGAGCATTGAACAGGCTTAGCCTCTCTTCTTCACTTGTAAAAATTTGATTCCTATCGAGTCTTTATATTGCATAAATTTTTCACCAAGGATAAGTCTAAAACCTCAAGTTAGATTTGTAAAGGTTTTCCTTGAGCTTGTAGGAGGCTTCATAGTCTCTTACCTCTAACAACCAATAAAATTTCTGATTTTAGAAGCGTGGGTTTTACCCATTGGCATCCCAATC
The DNA here is from genome assembly GCA_034641835.2 of Pinus albicaulis. Classification (NCBI taxonomy): domain Eukaryota; kingdom Viridiplantae; phylum Streptophyta; class Pinopsida; order Pinales; family Pinaceae; genus Pinus; species Pinus albicaulis. The sequence continues at coordinate 205,515,836 of CM076584.1, read as the reverse complement.
TCTCCATTTTTTGGAGAGGACTTGTGGCGTGATTTGTTGATTTCTTTAAATTGCATGTATCTCATCTAATTGGTCAATTAACACAACCATGCATTTCATTCATTTCACTAGCTACTCACTTTGATTTGCTACAAGTTTTAAGAGCATTTACTTTCATAGCAAATTTAGATTTTTTATATGCAAACCTATTTACTTGAGTTTATTTAGATTGAAATCATATTCCAAATTTGTTTACGCTTCACCATTGAGCACACTCTACAATCTTAAGTTTGATGCATCAAATATAGCTACATTTTATTTCATGACAAGCAAATATATTTCAAGTTGAAGTTGATTTTTCATTTTCTTGTTAATTTACTTTTAGATCTTACATGCCCCAAGCATCACTAAAATTTACCTCCTACTTAAGTTGGTTGAATAGACATTTTAGGGACCCTCTGCCTCTATGGACTCTTCATTGTGAGATCCAAAACCTTTGGGTGAGGGTGAGGTCTGAGGATTAGGGTTCAATTGTAATCTTGGTTTAGAGCTAACTAATAAAATAAACCAAGAGCACTATCTCATCACATTTACTTGCAAATTTCTCAATTGTTTTGCTATCTTGATGGTTTAAAGTTCCACATCCAAATCTTATTTCAAGAAGCACTTTGGATGAAAACATTTTAATCTCTTAAATTTTGCAACAAGTTTAATTCTATGGTACTTGGAAATTTGCTTACTTTTGCAACTTCATTGCATGTTTTCATTTCAATGGTCATTATGCTTATGGATGATTGATATATCTTGTTTCATTGGAAAGTACCCTTATTTGGTGTTCCAAATTTAACTGCATGTTGTTATCTTGGTCTAACATTTGAGTTTTTCTATCATCTCATTTACATTCTCCAAAGTAGATTACTAATTGTTTGTATTTTGGCAATATATCTTCACATGTTTTGATTCACCAATTTATTTATCTTAAAAGCATTCTTGTATCTTGCATTTATAATATCTTGTACGAACAGTTTCTTGTTTCAGTTTTCAGAATTACTTTTTCTTTCCATTTGAAAGCATTTCACTTCATTTAAGCAAATACAATTTCATTTTAAGAGCAATACTCTGAAGGCACTGGTTTTTCATATGTTTCATACTTATCTTATGTATCGATGGTTATTGCTCATATCATTTTTTTGCTTATAAATATTAAGAAGTAATCTATTTAACTCTAACAACTCTCCTAAAAAACTCACATCTTTAACTTTGTTTTTCTTTAGAGACCAACCCCCATAGCTAAACTAGGAGATAGCTTAAACAGAGAGAGTCGGGATTAGTGTGACAACCCCTTCTCTAAGTTCCTTGCCACCAACCACACCTTGTGGGGCCACTAACTTGTAGGTAGGTGTAGGCGACAAGGTCAACAGGGCCCATAGTATCATAGTAGCAAGTTCAATGTCAACAAGATGCAATCAGATGGCAGTTGCAGAACTAGTTGTAATCAATACTCCAGAGATAGTTGCAAAACTAGTTGCAGTGACACAAGCAGTGTGAATTTCGTAGTTGCAGAAGGAAAGGTGCAGTTCCAGCCAGAGAAGTTTCCAGCTTTTCGGAAGAGGAATGGAGGCTGAATTAATTCCACCAGATGAAGTTGAGGGAGGCAGTGCGAATTGGCCAGTTGCAAAGAGAAAGGCACGGTTCTAGCAAAGACAATCGGCCAATCCATGTTGCAGAGGCTACAGATCGTATACCAGTACCAGGAGGAGGTCCAAAGGCAGAATGAGTAGTTACAATCGGCCAGTCCGTGTTGTAGAGGCTATAGATCATATACTAGTATTAGGAGGAGATCCAAAGGCAAAACGAGTAGTTTCAGTATGCAGCAGGAGGCAAAGTGTCTATCAAAAAGGGTTTCCGAAGACAAGATTAAATTTCCCACAGCAAAATCTTGCAGTCCAATTAAGCATGCAGACAGGATTGTGAGTTGCAGTATAGAGGCTTTGTTGGAAGATGGCGGAATTTCCCAGTTCTATTTTAGTAGTAGATCAAGACTCAGAGGGAGTCTAGGTTCAAAGGGAGCAGCCCTATGGAAGCTTAGTACTTCAAGATTTGAGGTGATCAGTACACGGCATAGTGATGGTAGCAACACAGATGTAGCACAGTGTAGTGGCAGCACAGAAGCAGCAGCGCAGAGGCTTCAGCAATGTATGATCAGAGTTGCACAGTAATAGCGCAGAGTGATAGTAGATATATCTCCAAACGAAATGAAGCATGATCAAGAGTTGCAAATATTTGGGCAGGATCCATGGAGGATAGCATCAAACAGATGTTTCCTCACGGATCATTACCTTAGCAACAAGGGCCCACATCATTTTAGTAGCAGATGGATCATGATGTTCAGCAGGGTGTGGTCAGATTTTGAGGGGCAATTGCAGTCAGATGTTAAGAAGCGGAGAGCAGTGTTGATAGCAGTGCAGGAGGCACAATGCAAAGTCAATAGTAGCACATATTTCCCAGTGTATAGTGCAGAGGTTAGTAGCAGTTAGAGACTTAGGAGACAGTTGCAACATGTGATCACAGTTGATTCAATATTTTGGATACTTCTTAGTTGCAGTAGTTGCAGCGACAACAACAACAGTGAGAGGGAGTGTTAGTTGGGTTGCGGTGCAGATGCAGGGTTGGCAGTAGTACAAGTTGTACAGTGCAATGTCAGCAACAGCAAAAATGCGGCATGGTTCAGTTATAGTTAATAGCAAATGAATCAGAATTAGAGCAATGGTTGATGGACAGTGGCAGGCAACTACAACTGTCATACATCAACAGCGTGTATGGGAGGATGATGCAGAGACAAGGTGTTGTAGCGGTGCAGCACTATTACACCTTCCTCGCTGAGAGGGAGTGTTAGTTTTTGTAGCATCAGATGGTGTTCTAGTCTCAAACCTTGTGGAGAGGATAAAACACAGGAGATCTCCAACACCCAGAAATCATTTCAGAAAATTACACCTATCAATTAAATTAATTGATCGATAATTAAAAATTGTCTAAGTCTAACTTAGGGAAATTAATTAATTAATAGGAATTAATTGAGAAAGGCGGGAATTCTCTAGAAACTCACAAGGATCGACTGAGAGATGATCTCAGCCATCGATTAAAAGTTAATCGTGGTCGTTGAAGACTCAACTAGAGATTATAAGAGGAGGTCGATGGGGTTGATGGAGAACACACTTGGAGAGTGAATTCCTTGGTAGACATCGAGTTTCCCAGTTGCAGTGATTTAGTAGAGGAGAATTCGAGCCAAAGAGGGGATGCACAGACAGTGAGGGGCTGTTAGGTCCCTATATTACTAGTATAGTCCCTTATTGTTGTTAGTGTAACCCCCTCATTGTTATTATTGTACCCCTGTAACCCCCATATTGTTATTATTGTGCCCTTAAATTATTATTGTTAGGTCGGCTAGGATTACATTGTGGCCCCACTAGGATTACATTGTGGCCCCATGGACTCATATATATAGAAAGGAGGTTTTGTAATTTGTATCATCCAAGAATTGTTCATTCATGTAATGTATTGGAGGTTGCCCCCTCGAAGTGGCTTATTTCTAAGGCGTTTATATCTTTTTTCTTCTATTTTTGGAGTTGTTTTCAAAACATTTGATATCAGAGCTTTGGACTCTAGGGTTTTGCTGCTCCAAACAGGTCATCGTGGCATTTTTGCTATAACTTTTTTTCTACGAAGGTTCAGAAGCTGAAATTTTAGAGTGCAAAGCCAAAATCCTGAAGAACATTGTCTCAAAATTTCAAAGCTTGGTTCGCAATATTTTTGGAGATATGATCTGTGGAAGTTAGGTCTTTTTGCAGCCCCTGAATTTAACCTAAACAGGTCATCGTGGAATTTTCGCTATAACTTTTTTTCTACGAGGGTTAGAGCGCGAAGCCGAAAGCCTGAGGAACATCATCGCAAAATTTTAGAGCTTGGTTCGGAATATTTTCGGAGATATGGTTTGTGGAAGTTAGAGATTTTTTAGGCTCCCGAATTTCATCTCAAAGAGGTGATCAGGGGAAAATCTTCATAACTCTCTCTCTGAGCATCGGATTGGAATTCTGTAAAAAGTGGCTGGAAGTACACGGACTATAGTTTCTTGTCTATAAATTGCAGAGCCAAAGGAGCAAACAGTGACACGTGGCAAGTCGTACAAGTTCGCTCTACTGAACCAGTCCATAATTAGGTCATTGTGGGAGATTGTACATAACTTTGTCTTGAGAATCCAAATCAAGTCAGACCTGTGGCATTTGAAAGACACTTCAGAGGACTACTACAGGGCCGAATTTCAAATATTGAGGATCTGCATGTATAGAGATAAGTCAATTTCAATATCGAGCTCTTCAAAAGCAAGTAAAAGGTGTGTATTTTTTTTTTCCGAATTGCATAAGTCTTGTTGGAATAATCAAGTTGAATTGATTCCAAGGGCATATTATAAAATAGATATCAGTATTGGATTCTCAAATGGCCCCTAAAAAGAATTCAACACCCATTAAGCCTTTAGAAGGCTCTACTATGACTCATGAAGACGAAGAATGGCAACATAACATATCAAAATTACAAGAGCAAGTGCACAAATTTCGTTCTCGCAAAGAGCAACAAAAAATGACATGGAAGCTTTGAAGAAAGGCGTGGAATCTAAGATGGATGGTTTGAAGAATGGCATGGAAGCTAAGATGGATGGCATGGAAGCTGGCATGGAATTGAAGATGGATGACATGGAAGCTAAGATGGAAAATATGAAGAATGATCTAAAAGCAGACATGGTAGGTTTGACAAAGTTGATACAAGAAATGTTTCCTAATGGTGAAAAGATAGTAGAGGAACTCATGATGAGAACAAAATAAATGTTAATCGTGATTTCATAAACTATAATGTTGGAGGGAAGAACCACCATATTCCAAAAATGGATATGAGGAAGTTTGATGGAAAGGATCTTGTAACATGGATACTACAGAAGGAGCAATATTTTGATCTCAATAATGTGCAAAACACACAAAAAGTGCGCATTGCAACTTTACATTTAGAACAAAATACATTTGTATGGTATCGATGGCTTTGCTCCCGTAAAAAAATTGTCACTTGGTCAATTTTTACGAAGGAAATGATAGCACATTATGAGGATACAAAGAGAAACACTTTCTTTAGCCAATTGATAAATCTCAAACAAAAGTGTTCAGTGGGGGAGCACATTGAGGACTTCCAAAAATTGAATATAAGGGTAACTGATATTCCAAAGGAACATAGGATTGATCTCTTCATAGGTACTTTAAAGGATAACATCCAACATGAAGTTCGTGTTTTGGAACCTGATTCATTGGAGAAGGCATTCAGGTTGGCAAGAAAAATTGAATGTAAAATTATGTCGACAAGGAAGCCTACCACTCACTTCTATAAAGAGGGAAGTGCTGCTACTCCTAGATTTCCACAACCTACAAGGTTGACACCACAACAATTGGAAGAAAAAAGAGCAAAAGGGCTTTGCTACAGTTGTGATAGAAAATACACTAGAGGTCATAAGTGTGCTGAGAAGAAATTATTTTACGTAGACTGTGAAGAGGAAGAAGAAAATGAACAAGAAGAGGATATACACCAGGAACGAGCCCTAGAAGCGAAAGAAATGAATCCGACCATATCATGTAATGCACTGGTAGGAATTACCACTCTTCAAACTCTCAAGATAGAAGGACATATCAAGAAGAAAAAGGTAATAGTGTTGATTGATTCAGGTAGCACCCATAATTTTATTCATTGTAAGGTAGCCAAGGAAATAAATTGTTTCCTATACCCAGCACCAGAATGTCAAGTGATGGTTGCAAATGGAGGAACTATGAATTGCTCTAGAAAATGCCATAATATCAAGCTAACCATGGGCCATAATATCAAGCTAACCATGGGGGAATATGTATTGACTAGTCCAATGTTTTCCATTCCTATGGGAGGTGTTGATGTTGTACTAGGAGTACAATGGTTACAATCTTTGGGGACGGTAGCTTTTAATTTTCAAGAACTTTTCTTGAAATTTTTTTCAGAAGGAAAGGAAGTCGAATTATGGGGTATTGTAGGGAAGCCGGGAAAGATAATAAGCTCTAATGTCATGAAAAATCTTCTAAAGAAAGAACAATGAGGTGTAATTGCACAATTATGCTCACTAGAAGTTCCAACATCAAAATCATCTATTTCTGCAGATCTCCAACAAGTCTTGGACAATCATTCCAAGGTGTTTGAAACTCCCAAAGGGCTCCCACCTATTCGTGATCATGATCATGCTATTCATTTGATTCCAGGAAGTGTTCCTCCAAACATCAAGCCTTATAGATATCCTTATGTCCAAAAGAGCAAAATTGAACGTATGATTGCAGAAATGTTAGAGGCGGGTATTATTCAACCTAGTCAAAGTTCTTTCTCTGCTCCTATAGTATTGGTACACAAGAAGGATGGATCATGGCGCATGCGTCCGAATTATAGGGAGCTCAATAAGCTCACCATTAAAGATGAATTTCCCATTCCTGTGATTGATGAATTACATGGAGCAATTTATTTTACCAACTTGGATCTTCGTTCAGGATATCATCAAACTAGAATGAAGATTGAAGATATTTCAAAAACAGCGTTTCGAACTCATGAGGGTCATTATGAATTTTTGGTCATGCCTTTTGGCCTTACCAATGCACCTTCTACACTTCAAGGGTTGCTGAATTCCATTTTCAAACCCTTCCTTAAAAAATTTGTGCTAGTATTTTTTGATGATATACTAATCTACAGCAGGTCTTGGAAGGATCATGTTCAACATGTTGACAGGGTGCTCAAACTATTGCAGAAGAAACAATTATATGCAAAAACATCCAAATATTTCTTTGAGTACAAGATGTGGAATATCTGGGTCATATTGTATCTCACGAGGGTGTTAAGGTAGACCCTAACAAAATTAAAGCCATTAAGGAATGGAAAGTCCCCACAACCATAAAGCAGTTGCGAGGATTTCTCGGGTTAATAGGGTATTATCGCAAGTTTGTTAAGAATTATAGGAGAATAGCAGCACCTCTAACAACATTATTGAAGAAAGATGCATTTTCATGAACTCCTGAAGCAACTAAGGCCTTTGAACATCTTAAAGAGGCAATGTGCCTAGCACCGGTCTTAGTTACGCCAGACTTCACAAAAACCTTTATTGTGGAATGTGATGCCTCTGGAAATGGAATTGGTGTTGTTTTAATGCAAGAAGGAAGACCCGTTGCTTTTGAAAGTCGTCCAATCAAAGGAAAGTATTTACAGAAACCTATTTATGAGAAGGAAATGTTAGCAACACTGCATGCACTAAAGAAATGGCGAACTTACCTAATGGGAAGACACTTCAAGGTAAAAACTGATCATGATAGTCTTAAACACTTTTTGGAACAAAGACTATCTTCAGAAGAGCAGCAAAAATAGGTCACAAAGATGTTGGGTTATGACTTTGAAATAATCTACAAAAAAGGGAAGCCAAATGTTGTTGCAGATACACTCTCAATAAAGAATGAAGAGATGGAAACATTGCTTTGTGCCATTTCTATTATCCAACCAGATTGGATATCCGAAACAAGAGATGAACGGAAGAAGGATGAAGAAGTGTGGACACTCATTCAAAAGTTGCAGCAAGATCCTAGTCAAAGAAGAAAAAATCGCTATTTTTTCGAAAGGCCGATTTAATCGGCGATTTTTTGGATTTGAAAAAATCGTGGGCCCATCAAACAGCAACCCTATAAGTTCAAAAATCGACTTTTTTTGTCATTTTTGCAGCCCTCTCATTTTCCTGACACACCCTGTTGGCAGTTAATGGTAATGTTAAATTCTTAAAATAAAAGGATGAAAATGAAATGACTCAGGATGTTTAAGAGTGGTTTCGACCTCATTGGATTTCATATGGAGAAACTAGAATTTTAGATTTCACTCAAAATTCAGCAGACTTAATGGTTTTCAGGGTTTCATGGTTTGGGGATTTGCATTGTTTCCATTTGATTCTATTATGTGTAAGGGTATGAGATTGGCATTTGATCAAGAGCATAAAGTCCTTTAAGAACCTTGATGTTGGTGGCATTGGTTGTTGAATTTTGTTGATGTTGGTGGTATTGATTGTTGAACTCCCCTACCGTGGCCTTAACAAGAATGTACCATTCACTCAAAGGAAAACAACTAGTTAGGCATGTTAATCTTTTTCTACCGCATTGTAAGGTTGAGGAGATGAACCCTTCACTCAAACCAAAATCATTGGTTAGGCATGTTAAACTTTTTCAATTTCTATCATGTTATAAGGTTGAGCAATCAAGTCTGAAGACTTTGAGCTAGATGATGTTTATGTATCTCTTGTTGATGATCCCATTTCTAGTAGCGATGAATCAATGATGAGTTTCATGAAGAGGAGGAGGAGGTGACACCACCTACCCCTACTACTGGTAGAGGACGTAGTCTGCCTCCTTTAGCTCCTGGTGCTTCAGGATCTAGAGCACAACAGAGTCCATTGCCAGCCCTGCCAGCTTCTTCGTCTAGAGGGAAAGTTGTTACATTTTCTCGCAAGAGGGGCAGAGGAAATCAGTAGTATAGGTTATTTGGTGCATTCCTTTGTATATAACATTATGACTCATGATATGAGATACATTATTATATTTTTTGTTGACATTTTGAGGTTGAGTTGAGACTTCGGACTTAGTATTCAAGACATGATTCACTATTATGTGTGATGTAGCACTAGACATGATATTACACATCTTATATATTAGTTTTTTTTTCATATTTATGTGTCAATGCATTTATTTTATGTTGTGGGTGCTTTAGATATTAAAAAAATTGAAAAAAAATGAATATTTTTGTATGTGCCGATTTTTTCCCAATTTTTACCAATTTTTCCCGATTTTTACAATTTTTTCCGATTTTTTCCCCTCGCCGATTTAATCCCGATCGCGATTTTAAGATTCCTTATGGTACAAAGATCGCTTATATCTTTGTAAGAATTCCCAGCTAAAACAAAAGATTCTTTTGGAATTGCACACTTCTCCTTTAGGAGGACACTCAGGATTTTTAAAAACTTACCACATGGTAAAGAAATAATTTTTTGGGGATGGCCTTAAATCTGATATTCAAAAGTTTGTGGCGGAATGTTTGGTTTGCTAGCAGAATAAAGTTGAGACAATTAAGACCCCGGGTCTTCTACAACCTTTATCCATTCCAAGTCAACGTTGGGAGGAGATTTCAATGGATTTTATCACAGGTTTACCTAAGTCCGAAGGAAAGAGTGTCATCATGGTGGTAGTTGATAGACTTACAAAGTATGCACACTTTTGTGCATTATCTCATCCATTTAAAGCAAGTACAATTGCTACTACATTTATGGACACAATTCAAAAGCTACATGGAAACCCAAGGGTTGTTGTGAGCGACAGAGATCCCATTTTTACTGGAAATTTTTGGACGGAGTTATTTTCTTGTTTGGGTACTCAATTAGCTCATAGCTCATCTTATCATCCTCAATCTGATGGTCAAACTGAGATAGTAAATAAAGGTTTGGAAGGATATCTTCGTTGTTTTGTATCTGATAAACAAACACAATGGGTCAAGTGGTTACCTCTTGCTGAATGGTGGTATAACACTTCCTTCCATACTGCGGCAAAAATGACCCCATTTATGGCACTTTATGGATATCATCCACCATCCATCACATCATCTTTAAGGGAAAATTCGAAGGTTCAAGCGGTGGAAGATCACATCGAGCATCAGCAAGAAGTTCTCCAACTCTTAAAGGATAACCTGAATTTGGCACAAAATCGAATGAAACAACAGGCAGATCAACATCGTAGCGAGAGAAGTTTTGATGTAGGAGATTGGGTATTTTTACGGCTACAACCATACAAAAAAATGTCCCTCAAGCAAGCAAAGAAGGATAATAAATTATCGCCAAAGTACTATAGTCCTTACAAGGTGTTGCAAAAGATTGGTACTATGGCATACAAATTGGAGCTTCCTGCTTCTTCGCGAGTACATCCAGTTTTCCATGTTTCATGCTTAAAGAAGGTTATAGGTGAAAATCTTCAAGTTCAAACAATATTGCCAGAACTTGATGAGGAAGGAAAAATCATATTGGAACTTGAAGTGGTCACGGAAACAAGAACTCGACAACTACGGAATCGATCAATTTCAGAGTATCTCATCAAGTGGAAGAACTTACCCACTGAAGATTCTACATGGGAGGATGAGAATTTTATACGAAAGCACCCAGAGCTACTCAAGCGTTGAGGACAACACTTTTTTTGAAGGAGAGGGGCATGTTAGGTCCCTATATTACTAGTATAGTCCCTTATTGTTGTTAGTGTAACCCCCTTATTGTTATTATTGTACCCTTGTAACCCCCATATTGTTATCATTGTGCCCTTAAATTATTATTGTTAGGTCGGCTAGGATTACATTGTGGCCCCATGGACTCCTATATATAGAAAGGAGGTTTGTAATTTGTATCATCCAAGAATTGTTCATTCATGTAATGTATTGGAGGTTGCCCCCTCAAAGTGGCTTATTTCTAAGGCGTTGATATCTCTTTTCTTCTATTTTTGGAGTTGGTTTCACAACAGGGGCAGAAACAGTGAGTTTGTAGGAAGCTTTCCAGCAGTGTTCCCTGCGCCTCCTTGCGCTTCGAGGACATGGGGATGTCTGGGGGACGTTTCCCCACATACCTAAAAAATGGAAACGCGAGATAACATGAAGGGGTGACATTTCCAAAATAAATTGAGGTCAAATCATTAAAAAAAAAAGTCAAAACCCTAAAAAAAATATAAAATATTATAAATATACTATGAATCGATGGTGGGGTGGTCGAGGAGGGTTTATTTGGTTATTTTATATTTGAAGGGACCAACAACACAATGGGATGTTGATTCAAAGGTTGATGCACTAGTAGATATGGAGGAGGGGCTTGATGAGACAAAGATGGGGTTAATTGGTGTGCCACTTAACATGTTTGAGAATGCAAGTGATTCTGATTCAGATGGTGACATGTTGATCCTGATTTATTGATGCCACAACTTGATGCAGAGACTAGCAAGGCATTACCTTTGAGCAATTATGCTCATCTGTCATTTGATATGTTATGTTATTTTCTTTTTTGTTTCGAACTTCAGTTGTAGACTTTAGTTTGTTTTGAATCTTGATATATGATATATTAGACTTGACTCTGTAAAAATTTGAATCTTGATGTATCAGACTTGACTTTTATTTCAATATTCAGTATTCATAGTTGGAACTTCAATATGGTTTAAACTTTTATTTTCAATGTACAATGTTACAATTACATGTATGATTGTATCATGGTTTTTGTTTTAAATTTGTTTCAGTTATTTGATTCATCGATTTATCCTTCATGATTTAAGTGCTATATAATGATAAAGACAGTTAAATTATAAAATTTCAGTGATGTATTTATATCTTTTTAGTATTTTACGATTTTTGTCAAGGCCCCTTGTGTTAAAGATACGATGTCCCCCCACCTTTCCTAAAAATTGGTGGGGAGCTTTTGCATAGGTCGCTCCTGCGTTTCCCTGCTCCCCTGTCGCCACATCCCAGAAACTTGGTGGAACTATGCTTTCTAGTTCCGAAGAGTCAGCACCGGGATGGTTGCATTTCCAAGAGAGGATAATACCAAATAAAAAGTTTCAGAGGGAGATCGATTTTGCCGAGGAGAATAGTGATTCGGTTGCAATTGGTCTGGAAAATCTCCAAGAGGCCAAGTGAGTCACTTCTAGAGGCAAAGTCAACTAGCGTGTCATATTTCTAGCAGTTTCGGGGGCATAGAGAGTAGAGCATGCTCAAGCACTACGTAGAGGCCAATGCAAAGGTTGTACGAGTAGCTAGACTTGCCAATTTTTGAAGCTGGGTTAGGTGTGGTGTTGAAGTATTTGCCTCACAGATATTTTGGCCAGATTATTTTGTTGATTGGATAGCCAATTGGGCATCCAGAGATTGCACTCAGAATTTCACTGCTAAATACTAATAAAACTCTCATCTGTTGCACCAGTTTTCCCACATTGGGTTTTCCGGGGACAATTGTCCAAAAATAATTGTCACTTTTTATTGTGTCCTAGCATTTTCTCAATTTCCAGCGTTTTATTTTCCACAGTATTTTTATGGTGAAAAATCACAGTGTGATTTATTCGATATTTGTCATACCAAATAAACCGCATAATTAATTTATAGTTAGAAGAATCAATTTCCAGTTGCTGCAATTAGACTTGTAAATTTTCACATGGTATCAGAGCAGTGTTGATCAAATCAGGAGCTGAGTAGGAAGAGAGAGAAAATTTCACAGTTCGGAGGGAGTTTAAGAAAAATTCTTCCGGATCTACACAATGGGCCAGGCAAGCAGTTCAAATTATTGGGTAGAAATTCGATTTCCAAATTCAGTCAGGTGCAAAATTTTGATTTGCCTGGTAGCAGTTCCAACAAGCAGTGGTGTTATCGGGAAACAGTTTCGGTGAACAGATCATAGATTTCGTTGAGCATATCTAGGCACAGTGATTTTGCAACAAGTTTTGCAGTAGTTGATCAGCGTCAAGTGGAAGAGAAAATCACACACAGCGGAATTTCCAGAATTTCTCAGAGGGTTTCCAAATCCAATTTTTAGGAGGAGATCCTAGATTTCAAGTTGTAATAGGTCGTGCAAGTTTTCCAGTGAGCTAGTGCGAGCTTCGGGAGCAGCGAATCGTGTGTCAGATTTCAGAGGACTTCCAGAAGGTTGAGTGAGTTTTCCAAATGAGGTACCAAGCAGAGTAAAAGTCAGAGAAGGACTTTCGGAGGCAAACAGGAGCAAATTTGTGCATTCCTCAAGGAGTGTGAGTAGCAGTAGGAGAGGCCAAGCAAGATAGAGAAGGAAATTTCCAAATCCAGTCTCTAGTTATTTGAGTTTCGCAGATATTGTAGCTTTCTAGAGATGGTCATACAAGATTGCTAGAGAAGTCCATGCGAGTTAGCCAGAATGCAGATTTGGGCAGCAAATCAACTTCCAGTTGCCAGAGACAGGTGCTAGAGAAAGTACGAGATGTCTAGTGTGAGTTGCGAAGCGAAGAAGGGTCCCATCCAGGGACAAGGCTTGAAAGGAGATAGTGGGACACCAGATCCAGGAGGAGGTGGAGTTTGATTCTCCTACATATCAGGAGGGGCAGGGTTCAGTGTAGATGCAACAAGGAGATCAGTCAATTCAATTACAGATTGTTGTTGCAGGACCATCACCTTTGCTGCAGGGGCCCCACAGTGTCATAGTAGTAAGTTCAGTGTCAACAGGATGCAGTCAAATGACAGTTGCAGAATTGGTTGTTGTTAGTACTCGAGAGACATTTGTAGAACTAGTTGCAATGACACAAGCAGTGCGAATAACCCAGTTGCAGAATGCAAGGTGCATTTCCAGCCTAAGAAGTTTTCAGTTTTCCGAAAGAGGAACAAAGGACAAGTTAATTCCAGCAGATAAAGCCGAGAGAGGTAGTGTGAAATGGCCAGTTGCAGAGAGCAAGGCACAATTCTAGTAGATACAATCATCCAGTCTGTGTTGCAAAGGCTACATATTGTATACTAGTACCGGGAGGAGATCCGAAGGCAGAACGAGTAGTTTATGTATGCAGCAGGAGGCAGAGTGTCTATTGGAAAGGGTTTCCAAAGACCGGATTGAATTTCCCACAGTAAAATCTTGCAGGCCAGTTAGGCACGCTGACAGGGGTGCGAATTGAGGTATAGAGGCTTTGCTAGAAGATGGCGGGATTTCCCAATTCTGTATCAGTGGGAGATCAAGACTCAAAGGGAGTCTAGCTTTAGAGGGAGCAACCCTATGGAAGCTTAGCACTTCAAGATTTGAAGTGATCAATACACATTGTAGTGATGGCAGCAGCACAGATGCAGTACAGTGTAGTGGCAACACAAAAGTAGCAGCGCAAAGGCTTCAGCAGTGTATGATCAGAGTTGCGCAGTAATAGTGCATGATGATAGCAATTATACCTCCAAACAGAGATGGAGCATGATCCAAAGTTGTAGAGATTTGTGCAAGATCCATGGAGGATAGAATCAAACAAATGTTTCCTCACCGATCATTACCTTAGCTACAAGGGCCCACAACATTTCAGTAGCAGATGGATCATGATGTTCAGCTTGGTGCACTCATATTTTGAGGGACAGTTGTAGAGATAGTTGCAGTCAGATGCTTAGAAGCGCAAAACATTGTTGATAACAGTGCAGGAGGCACAATGCAGAGTCAATAGCAACACAAATTTCCCATTGGACACTGCAAAGGCTAGTAGCAGCCAAAGACTTAGGAGACAGTTGCAAGCTACAACAAGTGATCAGAGTTGATTCAATATTTTGGATACTTCTCAGTTGTAGTAGTTGCAGCAGCGACAAAAATAGTGAGAGGGAGTGTTAGTTGGGCTACAAAGTAGATGCATAGTTGGCAGCAGTACAGGTTGTACAGTGCAGTGTCAGTAGCAGCATAGATACAGCATGGTTCAGCTACAGCCAATAGCAGATGAATCTGAGTTAGCGCAGTGGTTTATGGACAGTGGTGGGCAGCTAACTTAGGGAAATAGATTAATTAATAGGAATTAATTGAGAAAGGTGAGAATTCTCTAGAAACTCGTGTGGATTGACTTAGAGATGATCTCAGCCATCGATCAAGATTTAATCATGGTCGTTGAAAACTCAACTAGAGATTATAAGAACTGGGGTTAAATCAATATTTTAGATCATCCCTAAGGTTGAAGTTCACAGGAACTAGATCAAGGAAACCTCCAATGTGAGGTGGAGTTTATGAATTTACAATAAAACTCATTAACACAAAAATTTTAAAATTGAATTCCTTTATTTTCTTTGAAAAAGGCATAATGATGTGATTCTTAATGGTAATGAGCCTTCTCAAACATTCTCTTGGTATGACAATGAATTGACTTGGCGTATTGTTTCCTTGCAAATCATTGTGCAAGACTATAAGATCCAAATGAAGATGGACCACCTACAACAACTTCTATGTAATATTCCTAATTTGCGACAGCAAATTGGAATATTCTATTTTGTTTATTTTTCCACCTATAGTTTGTAAGTAAATAAAAATTGAGTAAAGAGGGTCTAAACTCACTTAAATGAAATAAGACATCCACCTAGTAGCACAACGTTGTGACTTAAGTGGGAGTCAAGGGGGGACCCAACACCACGTGGAGGAGGGGGCCTATGTACACTCTAGAAGTTTCTCCAAGCTTCTGTGCAAATAAGGATGAGAATGTGGATAAGGATGAGGATGTGGAGGAGAGAGAGAGGCTACATTGGGTTTTGGAGGGAAACCAACACTATAAAATATGGAGGAGCCTCCTCATTTGAGGCGTGCTTGGATTCTTGGATTATTGATTATTGACTGAGACATTTGTCTTTCTTTGGCACGCTGGCTGTTTAGCCCGTCTGCTGCACTGTTTAGTGCACCGAGTGTCTCCGTGCGGAGATCTCACCCTTAGCCCCGGGGGACTTCGAGTGCCTGCTCGGGCAAGGTTATTTTCTTAGCATCATCCTCCAGGATAGCGTTATTGCTGCAGCAGCGTAATACTGTGTTGTAGGGTGTTGCCGTGGTGACTTTACGACACCACCTCCTTCTCTTGTTTTTCAGAGGGAGAGCCTCTCTCTCCTTTGGAGGATCGGATTGGGAGATATTGGAGCTTATTATCAGATCTTGGCATCAGGCCTATATGTTCTTCATGGTATACTTCGCAGTTCTTTCCCCAGATCTGCGTTACTGCTAAGGGAGCAGCGTTCCAAGGGTTTTGGCATCATTTTGGAGTTAGATCTCTGATTGAGGGTGATCCTTGGATTGGCCAACCAATCCAAGTATATTTCTGATCTGATACTGAAGTTTGCTTCAGAAATTCTGAATCATTCTTTAGATCTGCTGCAGTAAAACTCAGATCTGCTCCGGCATTTTCATGTATTGCTGAAATCCCCAAGGGGAAAGTAATAAAGAGCCCTTTGGGCATTTTGTCTCATTATAGATCTTTGTTTTCATGTATTTATTAGTTTCAGATCTGTAATATAATAAATATAAGCTTCAGCCTCCTGGAGAAAACGCTGAAGGGTTTCTGGATCAATCTTTGTCTTGCGGCACCTCTATCTTGAGGGGTTTTCTATATAAAATTGTTGTTTAACCTTGCTGAAAGCCTATGCCTTGTACCCAAACTCATTCTATAATTATTCATAGTGTTATACATCATATTCCTTCAGAAAATACGCTGCCCTTGCTTCAGCAAATTTCTGCATACTCAAAGTCTTGGGAAATCAGGGTTTTTCTTGACTAGTCGGGAAGGAGGAACTGTTTAACATAGCAAAACGCCTTTGTTTGAGCTGAAATTCGACATGGAAGTCCCTCTTGACCTATTCTAACATATTCTAGAACCTTGACCCGTCATTTTACGCAGATTTCCTTATTCACTCATTTTAGGGCCAAAATCCTCACTTTTCCCCACCTTTTTTCCCTTAAAAGCTGAGTAAAGGTTGTTGATGATATTTATTTTGGTTGCTGAACATTTTCAGAGATATGATATGATAGCTGAAGCCCTCATACCTGAAGAATGCGTTTTTCAGGCATGATTTGCTGAAGAATCCATTATTAGGGATATTACAGTGGTATCAAAGCATAGTTCTGGCTCAGCCTGTGGAGCTGGCTATCTATGGCAAATATGAGGATCACAATGCCTACAGTCTTACCTGAAGTACCGAGGAAACATGATCGTATACCTCTTGAAGATTATTTCAGAGAATGGAAGTCCATGGGGGAAGACTTAAAAGCAATTTTGCCCTTCAAAGATTATTGTCAACTCAGAGAGGATGGAGTTTCTAGCATACAGAGTTCAGATTTGCAGCGTACTACTGGGATATCACCTCTTCCCATGCATGAGGGATCCACTAGTCCCTGTGAGTCTAAGCCCAAGAGGACCGGAACGGTGAAAAAGGATAGTTTATTCTTTTTCAGATCCAGAAAAGATGCATCCATTGTTGAGAAGGTCAAGAAGGTTGAAGAAAAAGAAGAGGAAGTACCATGCGCTTCCAATTCTAATCGAGAAGAAGAGATCACATCACCTCTTGAGGAGGCTTGTGAAAACGTTGTCCCACTCATGGATGAGCAGCCACATGCATCGACAGTTGGGCCAGCCAACACTTTTGAGGACGGGACTCTTGTAGACCAAGGGTCAAATCTCATTGCTACTATAGAGCAGCCTGGTTGCACTGCGCTTTGCAATATGGATGAACGGGAGGTCTCAAGGAGAGATCTCACTATAGATGCACTTCAACACACTATGGAACACAATGATTTGGTTTCCTTCTCACAAGAGCAGATAGAAGATGGAGGACATCTTCGGATGGATAACATCTCTCATGCTTGTGTTGGACATCCCTTGAGCCATACACATCATGATGGGGGGTTTTTGCCTACCACCTATTTGATTCTTGATAGGGTCTCATTGATCCTTGAGAAGTTTACATTTCAAAACCCTATGAAGTGCAAATTCAGAAATTTGATTTTGGAGGATGGTAACCCTCATGGGAGCAGTACCAGGATGAGGAGAAGGAGGCATCCACAAGTGATTGAGTGGATGGGGATGATGATCAAGGAGCTAGGAGGCTACTTGCAGATCTATGATACCGGGCAGCAGGAGGCTTGGCTGCGCTGGTTACTCTTGAAAGAGTTTGGCCATCACTTGGCAAACACTCTTCCTAAGAGTCGGAGGATGAAGGAAAGATGGCTGGATACTTGTATCATTGAGCAGCATAGAGTATGGATGCATGGTGTTGATATGATACTCATATCATTCATTATGACTTCATCACATGATTGGTATGATGGAGGTATGGGGAGGCAGCAAAATGTCTTGTTGCTTTGCTTGGGAGAGCAAGGGCAGATTTGCTCTCACACTTTGTATAATGTTGCAGGAGGAGGAGAT